>OX276345.1:29071070-29671070 GCA_946251885.1 Cosmia pyralina | reverse complement strand
GATTTATTTCATCTTATTATTTTTTTTTTTACTTTTTTATTCACAATTTGTATCAAGTAGAAAGTGGGAGAGGGCACTGACTTCTGTAATACAGGTTTTTACCTAGCTCAGAAGTCAGGGTTTTCATAGGATTCCTGTAAAATGTTTGTAAATAAATTTATTATTATTATTTTTTTTTTCTTTGACGTATCTCGGGACCCTGGGGTCCCGGACCTTTGGAAGGCGTACGAGGAGCCGAAGCCAACTCGCAGAGGCCCCTTAGACAATTTTAAATGAAAAGAAGGCATCAGCCGACGATTATCCCTGTATGCACTATGCAATTGCACCCAAGGACAACCCCCGGTTGGTGCAGAACTATTCAGTATCAGTATATATAATTTATTCTCTCTTCACAAAGCTGACTTAAAGTTAGTGTGTACAAAAAAAAATGTTTCAGCTGTATTCCACCTTTGTGAGAGACTGGTGCCTGATATAGGTTTTTGGGAAAAACCTGTGTTACAGGTCACCAGGCCCCCTTACACTGCTAGAATTAGCTTTCACAGAGATACCGTGCAAGAGTCGAAGTTTAACAATATGCATAACAAAAAAAAAATAAAATAAAAGCTAAACAAGAGTCAAACAGTATACTTGTTACTTTATCTGTGTTAAAGAAATAAAATAAGAAGTAATAACAATAAGAAAAACCTAATTATAATTATGCAGAAGTTATTGAGTCATGATGAGAGACGATGTGTGAGTGAGTGTTTATTGTTGTGGAGTGTAAGACTAATAAGGATGTATATAAATAATACAGATGAGAAGTGTGTGAGTGAAGGTGACTTCTGTGGAGTGAGTGCAGCGAGAGTTGTTTTTCAAGGAAGTGAGGAACAGATAACAGTGTGGGGTTGGTCAAAATTAGTTTCATTTCAGAACAGTCAAAATATTCTCAGTTTTATCATAATCTAGAGCTTTTAAGTATTTTTTTAATTCTTTCATACAGCTTGATCGAGTTTTTGGATATAGATTTAGGAATTTACTCAACTTATTGTAAAGATAATGCCCAAGGAAGCAATAGAACCTTTTAGGGAGTGTAGATTTGAATTGAACCGTGGGACATACCCTACCCTTTCGTCGGTTGTCTTTGAGTAGCTTAACGTCAAACTGCAATTCCGAATGTTTTTTAAGTAATGTACGCAGTATGAACGTTTGTCTGACAGTGAGAGTGTCCCATTCTTTGTATAGGTCAGTAGTTGGAAAACGAAAGGGGAGACCGGCTCCAACCTTAAGTATGGCACGCTGTGCCCTTTCAACTTCGATGAGGTGTGTTTTAGCGGCACCTCCCCATGATGTGATGCAGTAGTCAATAAGTGATTGACATAATGCATAGTAGACCATCTTAATAGTGTTTCGGTCAGCCGAGTGTCGTAGGGTTTTGAAAACGTACATAACTTTTCGTAACCTGGTCACGAGGGTTTCTATGTGTGGTTTAAAGGTGAGACATTTGTCAATAGTGACTCCAAGGTATTTAATGTTGTCAGTCATTTCAAGGGAAGAACAAGAGCACTGGGCATTTTCAATGCCACATGTGTGAGCAATAATCGTGAGAGTTGAGGGTGGGAGCAAGTTAGATCTTTGAGCAAATGCTATGTACTTTGTTTTAGAGACGTTAAGAGTCAAAACATTGTCTTGAAGCCAGTTACTAACACGATTGAGACCCAGTTGTGCAACATCGAAAACCTCCTCCCATCTATCACCACTAAAGAACAGTGCAGTGTCATCGGCAAAGGTAATGATCTTTCCCTTAAGAAGAGAAAGTTGGCAGAGGTCATTAATGTACACCAGGAATAGTGTTGGGCCAATTATACTACCCTGTGGTATACCGAAATTCACTGTGAGCTCGTCACTGAGCGAGTCATTTATTCTTACACGTTGTTTCCTACCAGTAAGATAGTCCTCCATCAGTTTCAGGGAGATTCCTCTGATACCGAGCCGTTCAAGCTTATTTAGAAGGTGTGGAATAGAGACTGTGTCAAACGCTTTTGCAAGGTCGAGGAACACCGTAAGGCATCTCCTTCTGTCATCCATGCTGACCACAATAAAGTTTAGCAACTCGTGAACTGCATCATTGGTACTTTTGCCAGTTCTAAAGCCAAATTGTGAAGACGAAAGGAGATTATTTGCTTCCAAGAACTTAACTAAACGTTGATTTATAAGGCATTCCAATATCTTGGACAGAGCAGGTAGGATGGAGATGGGCCGGTAGTTATTGACACAGTCTTTTTTTCCAGCCTTATGGATGGGTTTAATAACAGCTATTTTAAAAGCTTGGGGGAAACCCCCGTTGAGGTAGATAAATTGCAGATATGTGTTATGGGAGCAGAGAGGTAATTTGCGTATCTCTTAATGATTTTGCTGCTAATTTGATCGATTCCCACTGCACAATTTTCCCTCAGGCCTCCAATGAGGTTGGGGTGCGTGGACAGGAAACCTCCCCGAGTGCCCGGGGGCTGGAGTTCCCTTACGGATACGTCCGGGGGGAAGGCCAGTCTCCGGGACGGTGCACCCTGGGGTACGGGCAATGGCTCCCCATTAGGCGCTATATGCCTAAGGGGTCCCGTTGTCCGTATGCCAATATCCTGTCGGAGGTACGCTCCAACGTGTGTCCCTCTGCTTAAGCAGAGACGCACAGCGGCGGAGTAAGAGCGGGCTCGGTGTGCACTAACCCTGCCGCCGGGCAGGCAGGAGGAAGTCATTTCCTTCTGCCACCGTTAGTCTCGTAGCCCCGAAGATTGTCAGGTCATGTCTCTGACCTTTGCCGGGGGTCGAGGGTCTTGGCTTAATCGCCCGGACCGCGAGGAAGAAAACCTCTATAAAAAATTACCCCAAACCTCCAAGCGGCGGCGCACCGTGAGGGAGGTTGGTAGCTTGACTAATGGGTAGCTAAATTAGTCATTAGTGCGAACCACGGATTTTGAGCAGGTACACAAAGTTTTTACTCGTGGGATCAAATATGGATACACACAAAAATAAAGGACGAGGAGAGGAGGGGAGTGATGCGGCGTCGGAGTCCGATGCCGCATTTGGTGCGAAGGGCGCGACGGGCCCATTTAAGAGCCCGGAGGGCGTAGTGGTGGTGGCCGCTGGGGGGAAAGGGAAGAACCCTTTCCTGAAGCGAAACAAAAATCCGGGGGATGGCCAGGGGTCTTCCTCGGACGGTGGGGTGAGCTCGGCCCGTAGGAAACTTGCTCGCCGGGGCCAAGGCTGGACCCGGAAAAAAGGGGGCAAGGGTCGGGTAGTCCCCACGCAGGAGGACAGCGAGCTGAGCAGAGCCAGCTCAGCCGAGCCGGCCGAGAGGGTCGCAATGGAGTCGTCTGGCGGTGAGTCGGACGCCGAGGGCGGCTCCAATATAATGCGAGCGGCCAGGTTCGAGGAGGTCGTGGTGGCGGCAATCGAGGGTGTGGCCTTGAAGAGGACTCAGTCCTCTAAAGACAAGGCCATACCCGCAGCCAAGGCTTCCATCATGGCGGCAGCGGAGGCATTGCTACAGGGGCCTCCGACGGACGGCATGTCCGAGATGCGGGCGGAGGTCGCCCGCTTGACAGCCGCCATGGAGCTTCTCCGAAAGGAGAACGAGAAGCTCCGAGCGGACCTGGCCGGGCTCCGAGGAGCCGGCCCCCGGGATAGTTCACAGGGCGGGTTGCAGCAGGGGCAGGGTGGGCCCGAGCCTGCTGAGGATCGGGTGCTGGCCGTGGTAAGGAAGGAGCTGGCTGCCCTCAACAGGCGGTTCTCCGTCCTGGAGGGCATTGTCCTGCGGCCCCCGCTAGCGGCGGGCCGGCCGGCCCCGGACCAGCCAAAGGCAGCTTCGTATGCTGCCGCGGCTGCCACGGCCAAACCGGGATCGGCGGGAAAGGCTAAAAGCGGGGCCGTGCCGACACCTGCGAAGGCACCTGCGAGGGCCCCAGCCGCAGCGGAGAAGCAGCTGCCCCCGCCTCCTAAATCTCCTCCGGCTGACGCCGAATGGCAGGTGGCCGGGGAGAAGAGGAGTGCGGGTAAGGCGGCAAGGGCGGCCAAGCGAAAGGAGAAGCGGCGGCGGCGCAAAGAGAGAAACGTCGCGGCTAGGTTACGTGCCCCGAAGTCCGCAGCTGTAGTGATCACACTACAGCCGGAAGCGGAGAAGAAGGGCGTGTCCTACCGCGACGTGCTCACCAAGGCGAGGGCGGCGGTGAACCTTGAGGAGCTCGGGGTTGTAGATGGCATCCGGGTAAAGGTCACTGCGACTGGGGCTCGGATGCTGGAGATCCCCGGTGCGGCCAGTGGCCCGACCGCTGACGCTCTGGCCGAAAGGCTCAGGGCGTCCTTAGATGCGGACGTGGCCCGAGTGTCCAGACCCGCCAAGTGTGCTGACATGCGCATCCTGGGTCTGGACGACTCAGTGACGGAGGGAGAGGTGGTGGCCGCCGTGGTCAAGATTGGGGGGTGCGCCTTCGAACAGGTGAGGGTAGGCACCATCCGTCTTGACTCCACGGGGATGCGAGCTGTTACGGTGAGCTGCCCCGTGTCGGCGGCCCAAAAGATAGCTGGGGAGGGCCGAAGGTTCCGGGTGGGCTGGGATTCCACGCGGGTGAAATTGCTGGAACCCAGACCTCTTAGGTGCTTCCGTTGCCAAGTGGGCAACCACGTCGGAGTTAAATGCACCTCGGAGGTGGACCGCAGCAGTCATTGCTTCCGTTGTGGTCAGCCCGGTCACAAGGCCGGCTCGTGCAATGCCACGCCGCACTGCTATTTATGTGCGGCTGCTGGCAAGCCGGCCGATCACCGGGCTGGAAGCAAGGGCTGTGGTCCATCCACTAAAGCCCGGAGCAGGGGCAAGCCCTCTACCACCGCCGTCACTGCCGCGGCCGCCGCCACAGCCGTCGCCGTTGCCGCCTCAACTGCCGTCGTCGCCGTACCCACTGCGCCAGGACCCACACAGGGGGCTCAGGGAGGGGGTGAAATGGAATGTCAGTAATGGCTCCATTACGCCTCCTCCAGGCGAACATCAACCACTGCGCCTCAGCTCAGGATCTGTTGCTCCAGAGCATGGCGCAGTGGTCGATTAACATCGCCGTGGTCGCTGAGCCGTACTTTGTCCCGCCCAGTGATTACTGGGTGGAGGACCTGAGCGGCTCAGTGACCCTCATTTCGTCGGCCGCCGCCGGTACTCTGTCCCTCGAAGCTGTTAAGAGAGGACAGGGTTGCGTTGCAGCACGGTTCGGGGAGATTGTCGTGGTAGGGGTATACTTCTCCCCGAACCGAACTCTCGCCGAGTTCCACAACTCCCTTGCGGAGTTGAAAACCGTCGTTGTCGGGTTCCGCTCCCTTCCCGTGCTCGTCCTCGGGGACTTCAACGCCAAGAATGTGGCTTGGGGTTCCCGGTATACGGACACACGGGGCAGGATGGTGGAGGACTGGGCTCTGGAGACAGGCCTGGTCGTCCTAAACCGGGGTTCTGTCCCCACATGTGTGCGGATGCGGGGCGAATCAGTGGTGGACATCTCGTTTGCCAGCCCCGCTCTGGTGCCGCATGTTGTTGACTGGCGCGTCATGGAGGGGGTGGAGACCTATTCCGATCACCGGTACATTCGGTTTGATGTCTCCGCCCAGACCTCGAGCGCGCCGGTCCGACAGGCCCCGAGTGGTCCGCGGTGGGCGCTGAAGCAGCTGGACCGGGAGCTCCTCCTGGAAGCCTCAATTGTGCAGGCCTGGGTGTCACCACCGGACAGGCCTGCTGACATCAACGACGAGGCGGAGTGGTTCCGGGAGGCCATGTCCGAAATATGTGACGTGGCAATGCCCCGGGTCCAGCCCGGACGTGCTTGGCGCCAGGTGTACTGGTGGTCGCCGGAGCTGACGGCTCTGCGCGAGGCGTGCGTTGCTGCACGGCACCGGTACACCAGGCACCGCAGGCTCCGTATTCGCCCACCGGATACGGAAGCTATTCAGGCGGAGCTGTACGAGGGGTACAGAGCGGCGAAGACCGCCCTCCGAGCGGAGATCTCGCGGGCCAGGGGTCTGGCTCGCGAGGAGTCGCTGGGGACTCTGAACAGAGACCCGTGGGGACGCCCCTATAAAATGGTGCGGGATAAACTCCGCCCATGGGCTCCCCCGCTGACGCAGAGTCTCCGGCCGCAGCTCGTGGAGGACGTGGTGAGCGCTCTGTTCCCTTCGCGAGGGGAACATACTCCCCCGCCCATGGCTCCGCCTCCTGCGGTGCCCGATGCGGACCACATCACCGACGACGACGACGATGCTCCGGAAGTGACCGAGGTAGAGCTGAGAGCGGCGGTACGTAGGCTGAGTGCCAAAAATACCGCCCCAGGACCCGACGGCTTGCCAGGAAGAGCTTGGGTTCTGGCCTTTGGGGCTCTCGGGCCTCGACTAGGGGGGCTCCTAAGCGCATGCTTGGAGAGGGGCCAGTTCCCACTTCGTTGGAAGACAGGGAAACTGGTCCTCATTAAGAAGCCGGGGCGCCCTGCGGACTCTCCGTCCGCTTACCGGCCCATCGTGCTGCTCGACGAGGTGGGCAAGCTCTTTGAAAGAGTCATTGCAGACCGCCTCGTCGGGTGGCTGGTGCAGGAGGGGCCGGATTTGGCGGAGAGCCAGTTTGGTTTCCGCAGGGGGCGCTCTACGGTGGACGCCATCATGCGCGTGCGAGCCCTCACGACGGGGGATGCTGTGGCCCGGGGTGGGGTCGTCTTGGCGGTGTCTCTAGACATCGCCAACGCCTTCAATACCCTGCCCTGGAGTTGCATCAGGGAGGCACTCCGGTATCACCGGGTGCCAACCCACCTCCGTCGAGTGGTCGAGGCCTATTTGACGGACAGGGCCGTCATCTACCCCGGTCATCAGGGAGAGTGGAACCGGCGAGAGATGTCGTGCGGTGTCCCACAGGGATCGGTCCTGGGGCCACATCTGTGGGACATCGGGTACGACTGGGTGCTGCGCGCCGACCTCCCTAGCGGCGTCAGCGTTGTATGTTACGCTGACGACACGCTGGTCCTGGCGCAGGGGAGGTCGCACCAGGCGGCGGCTGAACTAGCGACACGCGGGGTTGCGACAATCGTAGAGAGGATCCGGCAGTTGGGACTCGAGGTGGCCCTGCACAAGTCCGAGGTCATGTGTTTTCATGGTCCTCGGAACGCGCTACCGTCGGGTTCCCAAATAACGGTAGGAGGGGTTCACATCGGGGTTGAGTCGACGATGAAGTACCTGGGACTCGTCCTCGACAGCCGGTGGAACTTCGTGGAGCACTTCCGACGTTTGGCTCCCAGACTGGAGCGGGCCGGGGCTGCCTTGAAGCGGCTCCTGCCCAATCTGGGGGGTCCAAACGCCTCCTGCCGGAGGCTTTACGCGGGGGTCGTGCGGTCCATGGCCCTTTACGGGGCACCGGTGTGGGCGCGTTCCCTGAGGCTGCGACCAGCCCGCCGGTTGAACGCGTCCCAGAGGGTCATGGCCATCCGGCTAGTCCGGGGATACCGCACGGTCTCCTGTGAGGCGGCCTGCCTCCTTGCCGGATTACCGCCATGGGATCTGGAGGCAAAAGTCCTCGCGCACGTGTGGGAGTGGCGCGAGGAGGTGAAACGCCGGGGCGTAACTCCGCTGCCGCGAGAAATCACGGTACAGCGGTCAGAGCTCCGGCGGGATCTCATGGCGACATGGAGAGTGCGATTGTCGCAACCCAGCGCTGGGCACGCCACAATTGCGGCGATAAGTCCCCTCTTTGAGGAGTGGTTGGAGAGGCGCCACGGCGTCCTCACCTTCCGCCTGACGCAGGTCCTCACCGGACACGGTTGTTTCGGGAGGTTCCTGTTTCGGATAAGGCGGGAGGAAACGCCCGGGTGTCACCATTGTGTGGATCGCCCGGAGGACACGGTGGAGCATACAGTGGAGGTCTGCCCGGCTTGGGCGGAGCACCGCCGTGTTCTCACGGAGGCGATCGGCGGCGGCGATCTCTCGCGTCCAAACCTGGTCCAGGCCATGGTGCGGAGCGAGAGTGCATGGGAAGCCGTCACCTCCTTCTGCGAAGCAGTAATGCTCGCGAAGGAGGAAGCGGAACGCGTGAGGGAGAGGCAACAGCCGCGCCCTCGCGCTCCTAGCCGCCGTAGGAGACGCCCTGGGCGGCGGGAATCGATTGCCGATTCCCGGCCACCGTAGGCGCGGGCTTGCGGACGACGAGTAATGGGCAGCTCGCCGTCCGGTAAGGACCAGGCCCGGGTCGACGGCGCGTTGTGTTCCACGCGCGCCTCAAAGAGATGTCAGCAGTGACGGGGTCAATTGGGCCGATGCCGCCGGGGTCGCGGGTAGTTCGAAAGAGATACCGTGGCCCTGGCACGGGCAGCTGAAGGAACATGGGTGGGTTTTAGTCAGTAAAAGTCTGACACGCCCTCCCGCCTCTGCCCAGAGCGGGAGAAGTCATTTGATGATTTCCCATCCACAAAAAAAAAAAAAAAAAAAAAAAAGGCCTCCAATGAGGTTGCAAATTTCTTGTTCATCGGTAGGAAGAAGGACAAGTGAGTTTAAAGGAGTTGCAGAAGTGTGATCATTGGTGTGGCAAGGTGTTGTAGATTTCGATTTCGAACTATTGCAGAACATGAAAACAAAACACATTGGGCCTATGGGTTTGGGTGGCTATAGTGGATTGGGTACCAAGAACTATGGAAGAACTATGTACCCTGCCTGACCAATGTTATATAATATACACAGATAGGCAGGGGGTGACTTGCACACTCAATAATGGGCCCCCGGAAACGGTCGCTAGCACATAGTGACGTAGCGACAAGGGGCAACATGTCCTGAGGTGCTTGAGGAGTGGAGAGGTATTCCACGGCTCTCAGAACAATCCCAGAGCCCGGAAGATGGTCAAGATCCCTACAAGCACTTACTGGAATACTTCCTTCCTCCGAGCACGTTTGCTCTTGCGAATCTCCACTCAAGCCGGCTAATAAAGGCAAGAATGAGGTGGGAGCTCTGTTCCCGTCAGTGTTCACTTCAGCCGGCCAATAAAGGCAAGCCAGAGGTGAAGAACAAGACTTCTCCCGGGAATTAGGGTCCGTGGGGTCGCTACTGCCCAACAGCTCGCTACATGCTGCCCTGCGGGTTCACGTATCTCTCTTGGTCTGGCTCCTCACCCTAGACCTGTTTCGGCAAAGTAAACTCCATCGGCACAGACCCAGAGTTCGGAGCGCGCAAGCCCCACCACGACGTCAACGTAGAGATACAGCGGTGGGGTTATTATTATTTCCTTTATTTCATTAATATATACATTCAAATTACATTTTTAAATATTAGAATATAAAAATATAAAAACATTTAAAAATATAAAACATAGTAGCCCACCGGTATCGGGAACAGGGTCCAAGCTACCGGCGGTCAGGGCTCCAGAGAGAGGAACCTCCTAACAATGCGCGCCGTGTCCAGAAGTACCGCTCTCTGAATCAGGCCCTTAATCCAGCCGCCCAACGAGAGCCTCCTTGTTGGTCGGGGCTCTTGGCAATTAAGCCATTGGCTGATACGACTATCGGCACAATGATCGCTGAGTCCACATCCCACATGTCGACAACCTCGCGAGCCAAGTCAAGATACTTGATTTGTTTATCTTTCTCGGCTTTCACGAGGTTCCCGTCATGCGGGACCGTTATGTCAATAATCATTGTGCGCCGCTCTGTTCGATCCACCACCACTATATCAGGCTTATTGGCAACAATAGTCCTGTCAGTGATGATGGGTCGATCCCAGTACAATGTGATATTTCCATTTTCGAGAACTGGGTCGGGCACATACCTATAGTACGGCACTTCCGATTCCGCAAGGTTGTATTTCAGTGCAAGTTGCTGATGGATAATCCTGGCTACAAGGTTGTGTCTATGCAAGTACTCTTCGTTAGCAAGACGAGAACACCCAGAGATAATGTGTCGGATTGATTCTCCCGGACGGTGGCATGCCCGACAGATGTCAACCGTTCCGTCTTTCACAATAAATCTCCGGTAATTGTTCGTCATGATAACTTCGTCCATAATTGCACAGATAAAACCTTCGGTTTCCCCAAAGAGGTCACCGGAACGCAGCCAGGCTACGGACGCTAACAAATCTACATCGGGTCCATATAGGGCCCGGAAAAAGCGTCCGTGAAGCTCCTTACTCTGCCATACCTCCCTGCGATCGTTAGTGTCAAGCACTACAGGTTTGCGCCAGTTCTCTTTAGCCAAGGAGAGTGGAGTGAGGCCCTTGTCCACCGCGACCACATCTCGATGCATCCCCACGTCGGCTTCTAGGAAATATTCCCTGAGACTGCATATCTCGCGGTTGTGGAGAGTCTTAGCGTTTAAAAAGCCTCGGCCTCCACACTTTCGCGGGATATACAGTCTCATTACCGATGACCGTGGGTGATGCATTCGATATGCAGTCAACAGCGTACGGACCCGCCGATCCAAGGCGTCGAGTTCCGTCTGAGTCCATTTGAGTACGCCGAAAGAGTACAACAAAACCGGCATGACCCAACCGTTGAAGGCGCGCACCTTATTACCACCTGATAGAAGACTATTAAATACTTTTTTCAGGCGGCCAAAGAAGCGCTCCTTCAACGATTGCTTCATGTCAGTAACATTGATGCCCAACGCTTCCGACATACCCAAATACTTATAGGTTTCGGATGCGGAGAGGGCTCTAAGGTTTATGGAATCCGAGAGTTGGGTTCCCACGGATTCCACAATCTCCCCTCGCTTTACATGCATGACCGCACATTTGTCCACACCAAATTCCATCCTGATGGCGCTACTGAAAGTTTCTGTTACTTTCAGTAGCTCCATCAGTTGCAAATTGTTGGGGGCAAAGAGTTTTAGGTCATCCATGTAGAGGAGGTGGGATATAACCTGACCACCTCTCCTCAGCCGATAGCCTAGACCTGAATCTTCCAGCAGTGTGCTTAGAGGATTCAAGGCTAAGCAGAACCAAAGCGGACTCAAACTATCGCCCTGAAATATGCCTCGCCCGATCCTTATTGGCTCGCTGTTCCTCTGGATATTTCGACATCCTGGATAGCGAAGGACCGTCCTCCATTGCCCCATACACGACATCAGGAAGGTGCGCAGAGTTGCATCTACTTTATACAACTCCAACACCCTCATGAGCCATGTATGTGGCACCGAGTCATAGGCCTTCTTATAGTCTATCCAACATGTCGACAGATCCTTTCGGGAACGACGAACCTGTTGGCTAATGGCCATATCAATGAGGAGTAGCTCCTTAGTACCACGGGACCCATTCCTACATCCATTTTGAGAGGCAGACATGATGGAGTTGGTGTCTATATGTTCGTTAATTTTAGCTCTCAAAATAGATGTAAGAACTTTATAGACCGTCGGTAGACAAGTGATCGGTCTATAATTTTTGGGCTCCGCAGTACTACCTGATTTACTGGAACTGGCTGACTGGAACTGGGATGCCAAGCGGGCGTGCGACCTTTGTAACCACTTTATCCAAAAGTTGTGCAGTCCGTCCGGTCCTGGAGACTTCCAGTTAGGTAACGGACGGACTGCACGAGCTACATCTTGGGAGCTGATGGTAATTGCCCCCATTTGTGGTATTTGATCGCACGTTCGCTCGATCTTCCCAGTCCAATCACCTTCGGTGTGATTGACAGGCACCGACCAGATGCTTCGCCAGAATGAGCACACAGCATCATCATCCGGCAAGGGCGTGTCAGCCACACCTTGGTCCGGTCGCTCCCAAGCCCTATAGACCCACCTTTCATCACTCTGGAAGGTGCGATTCTGAGTGTATCGGTCTACTCGCCGCTTATACCTACGGATACGGTTTGCCCATGCATACACTTTCTGCTTCAGGAAGTCGATGCGCTCTGTGACATGGGACATATAGTCCTGAGGGTTGACATCAGTCCCTGAGAATACCCGCCTCACAAAGCGCATCACTCTGGGGCGAGTATTGCCCTCCCTGAAGCAGATTAGTTTGCCGATGAGCACTCTGGCCCCACCAATACGGCGCTCAATTCTGCTTTGCCAAGCTGGTAGGGCTGGTTTCGGTCGTGTAGCCCTAGAGTCATTAACAAATTTGACGTGAGCTACACGACATGCCGCTACAGCCGCGCAGTACAGAATCGAATGAGTATCGGTGAGGTCTTCGCAGTCATCAAAATAGTTTGACAACTGCGAATCCAGAGTCGCCACCAGCGCCCTATTTTTGTTATGCATGGGCAAACGAGGTAAGCGTGGTCTAAGTTCGGGTGAAATGAACCGATATTCCCGAATGGCACCCTCCAAAGCACTCTTCAATTCCTCATTGCACTGGGTACTTACGTTTGTAGCCCTGTCGTCACTCCCCTCGTCAGCTTGACTTGTGTTGCACTGTGGTGGCACAAAAACAGTTTGCGTCAGGGGAGCGATAACATGGCTACTCTGCATTTCACTTCGCAGGCGATCAAGTACAGTGTCATCCAACATATGATTACGCTGGATGACCCGCACCTGTTCCGATAATCGTTGAGCCGAAACGTTAGCAGCTGGCTCAAGCACCTGAAAAAGAGAGAGCATCCGAACACGGTACGCGGTCAGATTGTGTCCTCCCTCTGTAGCCCCATAGTATAATATGAGCGCATGACGTTCTCATTAATGGATCGTGTCCATCTCATGCGCTGCACACTTCCGCCGGGAGCTGGGACCCTATCAGAGGCCAGTGGGCCTCGAGGTCCTAAGCCTTCCGGCGGCCGGAGTCTTCCCCGTCGACGAGCAGGTGGTGGCGACGTGGGCGGGGAAAAATATTCGTCGCTCGAGCTCGACGCAACTGCCGCGGCCGGTGTCTCAGCGCTCTCGATGGGGCTGGGTACCGGCGGCGGCGGGGCAGAGCTGAGCGACGAGTCCGGAAGTAATAGGCGTGCGCGGCGAGCTGCTGATCTTGTCAACATTTATTTTCATATCATCTTTAATGTTTGATTGTAGGCATGTAGTAGTCAAACTTGACAGCCGTCATTCTTGTTTTTTTTTTGATAATTTTATGGTTTTTTCTCATTTTGCTGTTGTATATTATCTTCTTAATTTGTTCGTAAAGGTTTTGTTGTTTATTGTTGGTAGTTTTTGAGATAATATGTGACTGAGAAAATAAATAAATACGGAAAATATGGGATATGAAAAATCGGACGTTTGTTGACTTGTCAGTGTTGCCAAGTTCCAATTATTATTATTATTATTATTTTGCCAGCGGCTTCGCCCCCGTGGATCTCGGATATTATTCCACGGGAATTGTACATTTTGCCAGTGGCTTCACCCCCGTGGATCTCGGATATTACTCCACGGGAACTGTACATTTTGCCAGCGGCTTCGCCCCCGTGGATCTCGGATATTATTCCACGGGAACTGTACATTTTGCCAGCGGCTTCGCCCCCGAGGATCTCGGATATTATTCCACGGGAACTGTACATTTTGCCAGCGGCTTCGCCCCTGTGGATCTCGGATATTATTCCACGAGAACTGTACATTTTGCCAGCGGCTTCGCCCCCGTGGATCTCGGATATTATTCCACAGGAACTGTACATTTTGCCAGCGGCTTCACCCCCGTGGACCTCGGATATTATTCCACGGGAACTGTACATTTTGCCGGTATAAAAAGAAGCCTATGGGCTATTCCAGACTATAAGTAATCCATCTCTGTGCTTTTCATCCAGATCTGTTCAGCCGTTCTGGAGTGATTGAGTAACAAGCATCCATCCATCCATCCAAACTTTCGCATTGATTATTTACTAATATTTAAAATTTATTTATTTATTTTAAATTATGTAAACAAGTATGTTTGTGAGTTTGTGAATATGGATGTCTGTTTAATCAATAACGGATAATCAATAATCGGATTTGGATGTTTGGCACGAATAAGGGTATACCTGGATTAGGGAATAGGACACCTTTCATTCCGGTAGCCGCCGGTTCCGATTCTCGCGGGATCATTTAGACGTTCTTTTCGTCGTTTTAACCGACCTGAACGTCGTTTCGACCTCAATGCAGGCGGAGTCGCGGCCAAAAGATAGTATTTAATAAAAAGTTTAAATAAAAGTTCCGTGAATGAAGCACAGATTTTTTCAGTATCGACCTGCCGAGCGCCGCCGAATTCCGTCGAAGTAACGCCCACAGAGTACTTTATACTATTGGTAACGCCTCTTACAAACTTGTGGCTCAGAGGCGAAGTCGTGATCGTGACTCAATTTGTTATTTTTTCTCAACACAACAAGCGCAGACGGTTCCCATGAGAACGAACTTCCGCGAACAAACCGCGAGCGAGCGATGACAGACGCATACGGCAAGGTCGCTCCGCACCGCGCTGCCGGACATACGCCAGAGGTGATCGCTTCGGACGATTTCCGCATATTTATTATAGACTAGCTGTGCAAGCGGTTTCACCCGCGTAGACCGGGATAAAAAGCAGCCTATGTTTTAATCCAGGGTATAACCTTCTAACTGCGAGATGGGGTAGCTTATTTCATAACGATTCCAGCGACAGATTATTATTCCAGCGACAGATTATTAGATACACCTCTCATACAAAACTTTAGAGATGTCGTCTACCGCGCGAGACCACCCAGAAATACTCTCACACAAAAACCCACAAAAACAAAATGGCCGTCGCATTGAATAGGTTATGCTATCTACATACCAAATAACATCCAAATTTGTCCAGCCGTTTGAACGTGAAGAAGTAACGTACAAACACACGCGCACACACACTCACGAACTTTCGCCTTTATAATAATAGTGTGATTATTATATTATATTATTCTTGAAATTTCTTGTTCCCCCGACTCACCTCGTCGCATCACATTGCCTACCCGCGCTATTACTTCGTTTTCGCTTAGGGGTTACTTCTGGCTTTTTTCTTTTATTTCGGCACGTAAAGGTCCTGAAGTGATATTAAATATGCCTATAGCCTTCCTTCAGATTTGGGCTGTAAAATGCAGAAAGATTTTTTAAAGTCCGACTGGTAGTTCCAGAGATTAGCACGTTCGTTCACCGTATCCCCTTCCCGCTAGCCTCTCCCTGCCCCTCTCACCCACTCTAACACCCCTTCATCACTTCTCTTTCCTCTCCCCCTCACCTCCACCTCCCCCTCATTAGAAAGAAAGAAAGAAAGAAAAATGCGTTTAATTGGCATTACAGCAAAAAAAAAAAATTACACCTTAAAATTATAAAAACATAAAACAAAGATTGTAATGCCAAAAGGGCCTCAGCTCAGCATATTGTCAGATGACAACACAAGGTGTACCACCTGACGCTGATTTTCAGCTGCAACCCACGAGTGCCATACGCTAGAATCTAAGGTTAGAATAATCTAAATAATTAACACAAGGAGAGAATTAATTAAAATGAAATGATGTGACATGCATGCGTGTGTGTTGTATTGTGATTAATTAAAAACTAAAAATAAATACCCAATATCAATATTACCACATTAAAATAATAAAATAATAATAAATCTATATCTAATAAATATCACCTACATAGCAAAATCATGAGACTGCATTACACTTTTATAAACTACCAAAAGTATTTTGATGTGGTTTTATTAAAATTAAGAACACAAGACAATAATAATTCATTATAATAAAAATAAAACTGATAAAATTGGTATTATAAAATTGATAAAAAATTATAAAATAATAAATTGCATTATATGGCGGATATGTCGGCTCGAACATTATCAAAATCTTTTTGCTGGTTTAATAAAAATTCTTTGAGTTTCAATTTGAATGTCGCGTAACTTTTACTGTACTTTATGGGAGGAGGGATGTTGTTCCAGCATTTGGTAGCTGCGTAGTGAAAACTGCCTCTAAAAGCTGCCGACTTGTGCCGTGGGATAGAAAGCTGTTGAGAACATTTTCTTCCCTCACCGATTCTGTGTCTTCTTGTCCACGATAGTTTGTCATATAAGTAACAAGGGGAATGAGACTTAATAACACCAAAGAGTAGGCTTGCCAAGTGGAGTTTACGTCTAGCTTTCATTTTTAAAATGTTGTACTCATTTATGGAAGATGTAACATGTCCCCTAAAGAGAACTTTAAAACAGAAGCGTGCACAGGCGTTTTGAAGTCTTTGGATCATTCTTTCAGTTTTGGACAGTAGTCGTTGACCATACACAGTGTCCGAATAATTTAACTTAGATAAAACCAAAGACTCCACAAGCAAGACTCGCAATTCTTCACTAAGATAGGGACGGGCTTTGTATAAAATCTTAAGTCTATATATCACTAACCCTTCTCCTCCCCCTCACCAACCCCTCTTCCCCTCCCCCCCACCCCCTCCAGGGTAATTTTGAAAAACTATTAATGACAAACTTTATTATTTAGGCAAGTATCTGTGCCAAGTTTCAAGTTAATTATCCAAATGAATAAGATTTTTCATATAAACTGTATTTCCCTGTTTTCATGCCCACAGGAGTGTAATTTTAAAGAATCGTTTCGGATGTTTCCATAACTTGACTGAAAGATTATTTACACCAATTTTCGATTTAATCAAGCCTCCCCTGAAAAATTTTGTATCCCTTTGCAGCCCATTATGGGTTGATTTTCGATAAACCCACGTTATTATTCATTTTAGGGTTCCGTACCTCAATTGGAAAAAAACGGAACCCTTATAGGATCACTCGTGTGTCTGTATGTCTGTACGTCTGTCACAGCCAATTTGCTCCGAATCTACAGGGCCGATTCAGTTGAAATTTGGTACACATGAATTTCTGTGACCCAAATACGAACGGGTAAAGTAAATAAATGAATTTTGAATATGGGGGGCAGTTTTGGGGGGCAAATAAGAAAATTAAAAAAAAAAAAGTTTTGCAAACTATACCGTGTGACATATCAAATGAATGGGTTTACTATGAGGGTATCAAATATATTTTTTATAATTTTTAAATAAATTGTTTTGAAGTTATTTGAGAAAAAAGACGACAATTTTATTGACCATTCCCCCTTATGTCCGAAACTACTGAGCCTAACATTTTGTAAAAGAATACAAAAAATGGATCTTTATTTGTGTTGAAGTCTGTGGTCTTCAAATAACATGGTAAATCTATCAATATTGTGAGTACAAACTTACATTTACAGTTGGAATGTATGGGAGAACATGTTTTTCAACTACAATGTTAAGTTTATTCTTGGAATAAATTCATCCCAGTTACGGAACCCTTCATTGTGTGTGGTCCGACACGCACTTGGCCGGTTTTTGGTCTCAAGTATAAACGATAGTTAATCGCGGCCCGACATCGAACGGAACGCGTATGGCATTTTTATACTCGTGATAACTTCGAAATTAAATGTCCGATTCGAATGAATTACAAAGTATTTTATTGCTACATAAATACCCTTGATGATAAAACTATTTATTTGAATAAGAATTAATACTACGATACGAATGTAACTAACTTTTGTTTCTACCGGCGATCTAATTAAATTTTAGAACACAAAAGCTTCTATTGTGACATAACTATTATAGTTAGATATATTGCCTCGTGAACTTTTTTGAACGTGATAATGAGTATACTAATCATGTCGTACATACTTTTTATGTATCACCAATAGTTTTCTCAGCGCACGCCAAATAATGAATTTTATAGGCAAAATTTTGCTACTTTGGGTTACATTATGGCAATTTTCTTAAGAATCTCTAAATTTTTTGAAAATAAATTATAGCTAAGTTATTTCCTGATAATTTAGCTTTCTATTGGTGAAAAAAATATTCAAATCGGTCCAGAAACAAGTTTCCTAGGAGCCTATTCGGTACAAACAAACAAAAAATCAAAAAAACTTTCCTCTTTAAAAAATATAAAAACATTTAAAAATATAAAAAATAGTAGCCCACCGGTATCGGGAACAAGGTCCAAGCTACTACCGGTGGTCAGGGCTGCTGAGAGAGGAACCTCCTAACGATACGCGCCGTGTCCAGAAGTACCGCTTTCTGAATCAAGCCCTTGATCCAGCTGCCTAACGAGAGCCTCCTCAGGTGTTGATCGAGGCTCTTTGCTATTATGCCATTGGCGGTCACGACTATCGGCACAACGATTGCTGTATCCACATCCCACATGTCAACAACCTCGTGAGCCAGGTCAAGATACTTGATCTGATAAGCAGATCAAGTATAAGATTTTTCAGCTTTCACGAGGTTCTCATCATGTGGGACCGCTATATCAATAATCACTGTGCGTCGCTCTAATCGATCTATCACCACTATATCTGGCTTATTGGCAACAATAGTCCTGTCAGTGATGATAGATCGATCCCAATAAAACATGATATTGCCATTTTCGAGAACTGGGTCGGGCACATACCTATAGTACGGTACTTCCGATTCCACAAGACTGTATTTCAGAGCAAGTTGCTGGTGGATAATCCTGGTTACAAGGTTGTGCCTATGCAAGTAGTCTCCGTTAGCCAGACGAGAACAGCCAGAAATAATGTGACGGATTGATTCCCCCGGACGGTGGCATGCCCGACAGATGTCAACCGTGCCGTCCTTCACAATATATTTCCGGTAGTTGTTCGTCATCATAACTTCATCCATAATCGCAAAGACAAAACTTTCGGTTTCCCCAAAGAGATCACCGAATTGCAACCAGGATACGGAGGCTAAGAGGTCTACATCGGGCCCATGTAGGACCCGGTAAAAACGCCCGTGAAGCTCTTTACTCTGCCATACCTCCCTGCGGTCATTAGTATCTAATACCATAGGTTTGCGCCAGTTCTCGTTAGCTAAGGAGAGCGGGGTGAGGCCCTTGTCTACTGAGACCACATCTCGGTGCATCCCCACGTCGGCTTCTAGGAAATATTCTCTGAGACTGCATATATCTCGCGGTTGTGGAGAGTCTTAGCGTTTAAAAAGCCTCGACCTCCGCACTTCCGCGGGATATACAGTCTCATCACCGATGAACGTGGGTGATGCGTCCGGTTTGCGGTCAGTAGTGTACGGACCCTCCTATCCAGGGAGTCAAGTTCCGTCTGAGTCCATTTGAGTATGCCGAAAGAGTGCATCAAAACTGGCATGACCCAACCGTTGAAGGCACGCACCTTGTTTGCACCTGATAGAAGACTATTTAATACTTTATTCAGGCGGCCAAAGAAACGCTCCCTCAACGATTGTTTCATGTCAGCAGCATTGATGCCTAACGCTTCCGACATACCCAAATACTTGTAAGCTTCGAGTGAGGAGAGAGATCTTAGGTGTATGGAATCTGAGAGTTGGGTTCTCATGGATTCCACAATCTCCCCTCGCTTTACATGCATGCCCGCACATTTGTCCACACCAAATTCCATCCTGATGCCGCTACTGAAAGTTTCGGTTACCTAAGAAAGAAAGAAAGAAAGAAAGAAAGAAAGAAAGAAAAATATTTTATTTGGGACACGCACAGGAAATACAGTTAAAAAGGAGCATATAAAAGTAACAAAATAAACATTAAAAAACAAAAAAAAAATCAGACTAAAAAAAAACAAAAAGGCTCCTATCTCAGCATAAAGCTGCGATATTTAAAAAATAAATACCGCAACGCTGGTATTCTGATAGGGCCTGTGTGATGCCACGGACATACCCACGGATATCAATTCAAAATCGCAAGGGGAATAAAATCAAATAAAATAAAATACAAACACTAGAATACTTGAAAAGAAAAAACAAAAACCGTCAATAAGGTGTAAAGTTCGACTCACGCTAGACGCCCGACGGTCCAACCTCACTTGTCTATGCTATAGACAATTGTCTATATTTCTATGACAAGCGATGAGACCATGCATGAGACGCGGGCGCAGGCGACTGGCAGGCGAATTTATTTTTACATTAATGCACATTGATGCATTAATGTAAAAATAAATTAAAGTCTTGACACAAATAAAACAATGAGTGAATAATAAATACGACAAGTAAATGGTGCAAATAAATAATACAAAGTATTGTTGAGTGTATAACTGACTGTGTTGTGTTGTGTAAGTCGGAAGAAAAAAATAAAAAAATAATCAATCACCGAGTGAAAAAACAAAGCGTTCAAAGTTAAACATGCTGCTAGGAACACAAGACTCCGCTAAGGTCACCAATACCAACTACGTGCAGTCCCAGGGTGAGCTCAGACTATCAGAGACTGGTTTCCTTTTGTATTCGTGACAAGTGTTGCTTATATTTAATACTAAAAGTACCAACTGTTTTTATAGCACGAAACGGCGGTGGCAAATCGTTCCAGCAGCGAGAGGCAGCGAATTTAAAGCATCCACGAAAGCAGCAGTTCTGTGAGTTGAGGCCAACAGAAGGTAAGATGATGCTCTTGTTTTAATTTTATTTATATCTCGTGATCGTCAATTTCTGATACAAATATTCTGTTTTTTTTTTTGTGAGAATGGTGCCATAGAGTAGGGTAGCCAGATGAAGCTTTCTGCGATCTGACATTCTCATCAAATTACCCTTATTTAAAAATGGTGTTATATGAGATCGGGGAGGGACATTGAAACAAAATCTTGCACAGGCATTCTGCACTCGCTGGATCAACTTTTCGGTCCTATTGAGAATGCACGCACCATACATAGTGTCAGCGTAGTTCAGCTTGGATAAAACATGTGACTCACATAGCATGACACGCATATCCACACTTATGTACGGCCGTACACGGTACAAAAGCTTAAGACGGTAAAAGCAGTTGCGCACAGCCTCCATGATATGTGTCTCAAAATGCAGGTGCTCATCAAATACCACACCAAGATTACGGGCTTCTTGCACCCTATCAATAGAACACCCATCAATCTTCAAATCCATACTGTATCCCAACATTTTATTTAGGAAGTCTCTTGATCCCATTACAGTGTACTTGGACTTAACTGGGTTCAGAACCAAAGAGTTTCTTCTTGACCATGCTGAAATCCTATTTAAATCCTCATTCATTCTTTTTACAGCTTCAGCAGACTGCTGAGGGTGGAATGAGAGATACATCTGAAGATCATCAGCATATAGGTGGAACTTGGTGTTGACCAGACAATTAATGATGTCAGCACTGTACAGAATGAAAAGAAGAGGGCCAATGATCGATCCCTGCGGTACGCCCCGGGTCACCTGCCTTTAACAAGAGGACAAAACATCTCCATCACTGTCATTTGTCACCTGGACAAACTGAGAACGGTTACTCAGGTAACTCTGAAACCATTGGACTGTTTCAGGCTGACATCCGTAGAAGGACAGCTTGGAGAGGAGAAGGGAGGTATTAATTGAGTCAAAGGCATGCGAAAAATCCAGCAGCACAAGCATGGTACCCATGCCCTTGTCCCTGGCTTCGAGGATGTTTCCAACCACGTCAAGAAGAGCTGTGGCAGTGCTGTGCCCCTTACGAAATCCTAATTGAGCCATAGGCGAAATGCCGTGCTGCTCAAGATATGTCCGAAGCTGATTAGAGACAACCAATTTGAATTTGAACCTTCTCTAGAATCTTGGAGAGACAAGGCAAAAGACTAATTGGCCGAAGATCCTTCACACTGGTGGGATTAGGTACCTTGGGTATGGGTACCTTTAGTAGCTCCATCAGTTGCAAGTTGTTGGGGGCAAAGAGTTTCAAGTCATCCATGTAAGGAAGGTGAGATATAACCTGACCACCTCCCCTCAATCCATAGCCTAGACCTGAATCCTCCAGCAGTGTGCTTAGAGGATTCAAGGCTAAGCAGAACCAAAGTGGACTCAAACTGTCGCCCTGAAATATTCCCCGTTTAATCCACACAAGATCATCATTCCCCTGGATCTGTCGACATCCAGGATAGCGAAAGACCGTCCTCCATTGCCCCATACACGACTCAAGGAAGGTGCGTAGAGTCGCATCAATTTTGTACAACTCCAACACCTTCATGAGCCATGTATGGTGGCATCGAGTCATAGGCCTTCGTATAATCTATCCAGCATGTCGACAGATTCTTGCGGGATCGACGAACCTGTTGGCTAATGGCCATGTCGATGAGGAGTAGTTCCTTAGTATCGTGAGACCCGTTCCTACATCCATTTTGAGAGGTAGACATAATCGTGTTACTGTCAATGTGCGTATTAATTTTCGCTCTCAAAATGGATGTAAGAAGTTTATAGACCGTCGACAAACACGTGATCGGTCTATAATTATTGGATTCCACGGGACTACCTGACTTATGGAGCAGGTGGGTAACGCCTGTTGTTAGAAACTGCGGTAGCGATCCAGACTCTAAGGATGACTGGAACTGAGATGCCAGGCAAGTGTGTGAACTAATTAGCCATTTCAACCAAAAATTGTGTAGTCCGTCCGGTCCCGGTGATTTCCAATTCGGTAACGGACGGACTGCTCTGGCTACGTCTAATGGCGTAATTGCGACTTTTTCCATTTCTGGTATAGTTTCACACACTCGCTCGAAATCCTGCATCCAGTCAGCCTCAGAGTGACAGACGGGTACCGACCATATGCTGCGCAAAAATGCACTCGTAGCGACATCATCCGGCCGACATATGTCTGTCACATTTTGTTCAGGTCGCTCCCAAGCTCTATATACCCACCTCTCATCGCTCTGGAACATGCGATTCTACGTGTATCGATCAACTCGCCGCTTATACCGCCGAATACGGCTCGCCCATGCACAAACTTTCTGCTTCTGGAAGTCGATGCGCTCTGTGACACTGGATATGTATTCTCGAGGGCTGATTGCAGTCCCCGAGAATGCCCGCCTTACAAAGCGCATCACTCGTGGTCGTGTATTGCCCTCCCTGAAGCAGTATAGTTTGCCAATGTGTACCCTGGTATGTGTATCGATATGACGCTCGATCCTGCATTGCTAGGCTGGTACAGCTGGTTTTGGTCGAGTAGCTCCGTCATAGCCAGGAAACTTGACGTTAGCTAAACGACATGCCGCAACAGCCGCGCAATACAGAATCGAGTGTGTATCAACGAGGTCCTCGCTACTTTCGAAAAAATTCTTAAGCCGCGAGTCCAAAGCACTCACCAGCGTCCTATTTTTTTTGTGCATAGGTAGGCGTGGTAATCGGGGTCTAAGTTCGGTTGGAGTAGACCAATACTCGCGAAACGCATCCTCCAGTATGATCCTCAACCGGGTATTGCACTGGCTACTTACTGTGTCAACCCTGTCATCCTCCTCTTCAACATGATTGAACCGCAGTGAGATTGCATCTATAGTTGATGCTTGTACCGCGGTTTATGCTGGAGTCGAGACGATACGGTTGTTCAGTACCTCTGAGCGCAGCCTATCAAGTGCGGCATCGTCCAGCCTGTGATTGCGTTGGATGACCCGCGCCTGATCCGACAGTCGTTGGGCCGAGGTGTTGACGGTTGGTGCTAGTTCCTGGAACAGTGTCAGCATCCTAACACGGTACGCAGTGAGATTATTTCCTTCCTCTGTCTACAGAGGGAGGAACTAATCTCACTGCGTCGTCTGCGTCTGCACGGGTCTACCCGTAGTATGCGCGCATGACGTTCTCGTTCATTGAATGAGTCCATCTCATGCGCTGCACACAACCACCGGCAGCGGGGACCTGGCTCGGAGCCGGATGGCCCCTAAGTCCCAAGCTCCTCGGTGGCCGGCCTCTCCCCTGCCGACGTACAGGTTTTAGCGACGTCGGCGCGGAAAAATACTCGTCGTTCGAGCGCGACGCAACTGCCGCGGCCGGTGTCGTCACAGCGCTCATAGTGGGGCTGGATACCGGCGGCGGCGAGGCGGAGCTGAGCGACGAGTCCGGAGATGGTGGGCGTGCTCGTCTTGCAGCTGATCTCGTCAACATTTTTTAATTTTCATACGTGGGTTTTCTTTGTGTTTTATCGGAAGTAACATGACAGGCGTCATCTTCGGTTCGGCAGTTTTGTTGAAAATCTGTAGGAGTTATGTGTTACTTCCTGATAAATTAACTTTCTACTGAAGTTTTTTTTAAAATCGGTCTAGTAGTTTCGAAGCTTATTTGGTACAAACAAACAAAAAAATCTTTCCTAGCACACCTCCACATGAGTGTGCGGCGGGAGGCGATCCTCGCCAGCGGCAGCGCCACTAGAACACCTCCACATGAGTGTGCGGCGGGAGGTGACCCTCGCCAGCGGCAGCGCCACTAGAACACCTCCACATGAGTGTGCGGCGGGAGGTGATCCTCGCCAGCGGCAGTGCCACTAGAACACATCCACATGAGTTTGCGGCGGGAGGTGATCCTCGCCAGCGGCAGTGCCACTAGAACACCTCCACATGAGTGTGCGGCGGGAGGTGACCCTCGCCAGCGGCAGTGCCACTAGAACACATCCACATGAGTTTGCGGCGGGAGGTGATCCTCGCCAGCGGCAGTGCCACTAGAACACCTGCACATGAGTGTGCGGTGGGAGGTGACCCTCGCCAGCGGCAGTGCCACTAGAAACACCTCCACATGAGTGTGCGGCGGGAGGTGACCCTCGCCAGCGGCAGTGCCACTAGAACACCTCCACATGAGTGTGCGGTGGGAGGTGACCCTCGCCAGCGGCAGTGCCACTAGAAACACCTCCACATGAGTGTGCGGCGGGAGGTGACCCTCGCCAGCGGCAGTGCCACTAAAACACCTCACTTGTACAAGCATGTGTTAGATAAATATAATTATTATGTGTCTAATATTTAAAAATAAATACTTGAGATTACCTTGATTCCGGAAGTTAGTTCGGTTGTGATTAAAATCATCGAATCATTGTAAAACAACCTTTAGATCACATTTACGAAGTTTGATACCAATGTAGAAGTATCTAATTTGATTAGTTATTGTGTTTACGAAATATACCACTCTTAACTTGTCAAAATCGTACAGATGTTATTACTATAAATAATTAAATAATATTTGATAGTAACTGTAGTATATCTTAGAATTTATATTGCTATTTTAATATAACAGGTTCTTTGAAACAATTGATACAATACTGTCAGTTGGTGTTTGATGGGAAGGGATAAATGGAAGGGGTAGAAGGATATAAAAAGGATTGTAATGACATTCTCGAGGCAGTTGCTCAGTGAATGTTCAAGTGGCTAGTGCTAGTGCCGTTGTGATGTGAAATATATCTACCAGGTGTCATGTAAGTTACGTAATTTCATATTATACCTTAAACATTCTTATTATGTTGCTATTATTCTGAGTGATAGAATTAACTGTTTGAGATAACTATAATTTGTGGAAATATAAGAAATGTGTTAATAGAATACTATAATACTGTTTCCCTGGAGTTTCTTGCCCTTCTTCTCCATGAAGACCTAGTTTTGCGAACGGACAATAGCTTTCTCATTAAAGATGAATAATTATTGACAAGCCTAATTGAAATAATAAATATCTAGTCTTGTCTTTCTGTGCTTTTCTTTATGAAATCCTTCCCTTACACACCATATTCATAATATTTTCATACACTATAAATAACCAATGACCATTCTGACATTTAAGGCTTAATATTTGCGAAGTAGCTATATATATGCTTATAATTATATATTATATCAAATCTAGCACATGCATCATGAATATTGCATGAGGAGGATACAAGCAATTGGCATAACTGACGGCATAAATACGAGTACCTGTCATACTTATAACCAAATAAATATTACCTAATAGTGGTATACTTACATAAGCAACGCAAATCTTTTACGGAACAACGCCGACTTAAGCTAACCTATGTAAACAGCCAGTCACAGCGATACCTAGAGCTAGACACCGCAACACTTCGGCGGCGGCGACCGGCCTCAACCCCATGCGACGCGAGGGGCGCGCGGCGGCCAGTGCGTGCGTTGCGGCTGATTGTGCCGGAGTACACGGAGCTCTCAGTAGCAGTAGCGCTGTGCTGGTGATGACGGGCGCGGTGCGGATTAATCCTTGCCACGAGCAGTCGGCGGGGAGACGCGCTGGCGACGCGGGACGACGCCTAATCGCGCGTCATTTGTCGCGGCGAGGACAGCCCGACCGCCGCGCGCCCTCGTAATTAACGTTAGCAATAACATTCCACAGCCGCCCGTGGCTTGTCTTGTGCACATTGTTGAATTACTGCCTTAATGTTAAGCCATTCTCACGCCTTCACCCTCCGAAGATAACTTAAATTGTTTAGTAGACACAATTGTTTTAATAGGAAGGCCTTACTCTTGAGATTACATGTCAAGCGCGAGTGTAGTCGCTTGTCTCTGCAGAGAACAGTCCTGTGTCACAGACTGTCTGCGCCTGTGGCAACAGTGACGCGGCCGCTGCTCATTATATTCCCGTAATAGTTGGGAGTGCTAAGTGACAAGCTCGTTAAGGAGCCTCGCGCTCTGCTGATCACATTAGCAAATACTCACAAATAAAACTAACAGAGAATAAATTAACACAAACATCAAAGACATCATTTTCACGTTAGAGAGGCGGCTTACGAGTATGTCTACCAGACCGCTAAATAGATTCGTTTAGTAGAGAAACTCTACTTACGTCTACGATCTGAAACTGTTGAGATATTATACATACATAGCAACGAGCATATCAGCCATAGATATAATGTACGAGTATGTATCAGCTGTGTAGGTTCTTAAGAACTGTAACATCCATCACAACAAGTCTCATGGAAATGTTTGACGCATTCAATGTACAAAACACTGAATAAAAAATAAAGTTCACCTTCAACTCGCTTGACCTGATTCTAACTTTCTATATGAATTGCGAAGGAGCGAAGCTGTATGACATGACGTTGGCGAGGGCGCAGGGCGAGCGACGCGGACGACGCGGCACGACACGGCACGATGCGACAACACGCGACACATTATACTAAACATTCGGATCTTCTTATGGCTCGTGAGGCGGAGCACACTTCCGCTGACACGCCGCGCCGGTCTGCGATATGGCTCGTGAGGCGGAGCACACTTCCGCTGACATGCCGCGCTGCCTCCGCAGCGCCGGTCTGCGATATGCGACACTTCCACTCTATTTCAAATACAAATCTGACGTAAGTAGAACTGTATATGTACTCAACATTGCCAAGCTTCAGATAAATATTTTAACTACAGAATTCAGTGGGACACAAAATTAGGCCTACGAAGTAGGTAACATACACCAGACACACACACACTAGGGACACATCAGACTAAGTGGAGGCCGCGTACCTACGGTTGCTATTGTGCGCCGGGTTGTACTCAGTCGCTAGGTATACGACAGCCTTATGCTACGGCCAGACCTGAGCGTCAAGTAGACGCGGAACGCGAACCCGGAAACGCGAAACTTTTACGTGCACATCTGCGCGACTACAGCGCGAACCGCGAACCTCAGTTTTAGTGAATAGCCGCACGTCTTTAACTTAGTTTAACACATAAATGTTGTCCAACAATAGAAAGTCGCCTGACGAAAGCAAAGGACGTACGGTCCTTTGCTTTCAAATTCGAACATTTATTTTGGAAGACTTCCATATCGTGTTAGTATTAGCACTTACAAAAACTATGTTAGTTAGTAGCTCTAAAATCCAAATTAAAAATCAAAATTAAAATCAAAATAATAATCAAAATTTAAATTTAAATAAATATCAAAATCAAAATTTAAAAAAAAATACTATCTATGTTGCTTTCGTCAGGCGATTCGACGAACCGGCGCGGGGCGGCGCGCGGCGGCGTACCGTTTCGACGAAAATGGAAACGACGAGACAGAAACGACGAGGGACGAACAACAATACAAAGTCGGACCCGCTTTTCCTGTGCGACGAAAACGATGAGGGACTTTGTATTCGTCCCACAATAGAAAATCACCTGGCAAACAAAGGCCCGTTCGTTCCGTACCGTTTCGACGAATACAAAGGACCGTAGGTAGGTCCCTTGCTTTCGTCGGGCAGGAACGAAAACAACGACTGCTGATGAAGCACTGGTTCCACCTGATGCATACCACCCCCCTCTTCTTATCACGATTAGTTTGCCGCGTGGCTTCGACTCCAATCTGGATTCAGTGCCTTATCAGCCACAACGACATCAGCTATCTGGCCCTAATTGGAACTATCGTAAAGCTGATTTTTACTCTCTTTACATGGCTTTAAAATAAATTGACTGGGCAAACGTTTATCATGAGAGTGACATTGACTTGGCTGTTGCAGGGTTTATCAGACATTTAATGACTGCGATAGTAAGCATGTGCCGTTAAAAGCATGCAAATTAAAAGCGAGGCCTATGCGTATCCAACTTGGTATACTACAGAAATTATTCAAAATATTAAGTAAAACATTCCAATCATAAAAAATTTAAGTCAAATGGAAAAGAATTGAATAGGGAACTTTATAGATATTACAGAAAACACGTTAAATTTCTAATAGACAGGGCATATGACCGGTATATCAAGGGCATAGAGGACGATATACGAGTAGCAAAGGACCCGAAACAATTTTGAAAGTATACCATCTTTGGTATACTTCTTCATCTTCTTCTTCTTGGGTTTCATTCGCGTTTAAAGGAATAAGAGCTGCCCTAATATTGTATAGAGCATGTGCGTAGTAAGTAGGCTTGAGTTCAACGAGAAAGGGATCCACACGAGGCCAAGTATGCTCTTTTAATTGAACGAGTCCAGAGAAAGTTTGCTCGATTTATTTTTAAGCGGATGTACGGGTACTACACTTACCTGTATCCATCTTTGTTTGTTGGAGGAATGGTGGGATTAGACACTCTTGAACTCAGGCGTAAATTACTTTTACTAGTTCACTACCACCGTCTCCTGACAAACGGAGTGGATAATCCAACTACTCTGGAGCGGGTGGGTCTAGCAGGTGTGCCGAGTCGTTTCCTGGTCGGAGGTGAGGGCGTGGAGGGTCCTCGTCGTCGGAGGAGACTGTTCGCCTTGCCCCCGGGGTGCGCACTCGTCCGGCTGCTGCTGCACTCACGGCCCGAACTGTCACATTGCTGAACTCTTTGCTCACCCAGCACATAGATCTGGATATCTTTCATGACAAGCCATACCAAGTTTATATTTGTTTCTATGTAAGTTAGTATAAGTTTTTTTGTTATATTTTTTTTCCTACTTTTAGTTTTTAGCTAAGTACTAGAATATAAGTGATTTGGTCGTAAGCACTGTAAACTTATGTTTTAAATAAATAAATAAAATAAATAAATAAACGAGGAACGAAAACGGAAACGACGAGGGACGAATAACAATAGCAAGTGGGAACCGCTCTTTCTGTCCGTCAAAAACGACGAGGGACTTTGCTGTCGTCCAACTTTGTTTTCAACATTCGTACGTCGGAGCTGACAGAGCTGACACACACGCTTTTTTTTGAAAGCCAGGTATTTTAATCACGAAAATGGTGTGCTATTAGAGGGTTGACATTGTAAAGCGCTATTAACATCATAAATGGTACAAATGATAGTTACTATGCATAAAGTTCTCGCTTTGTTCAGAGTAGACAAGCTCTACACACGTCTGACCACAAGACACGTGCGACCGACTGCGTCACACTTTGCAAACGCGGGCGCGCAGGTGTGCGCAAGGCGCCATAAGATAACAGCATCCGCCGCGCGACTGACGTGACGCTCTCGCTTCGCAGTCGCTTTGGCCGCTCAGGTGTGGTCGAAGCTTTATTAGAGCAAACGTACGTTTACATGTACCTGGTGTGATTATAAGAGAGCAACAAACATTAAATCCAGCAATCGGCCGCGTGCAGGGCGGCCTCATAATGAAAAAGGCAAATATGTTATTGAAAAACAAATTGTTTTTGGCTCTCGGATTATTCGGCTCGCAGGGGAGTGGTGGCGCGGTGGCGCGGTGGCGCGCGAGGGGGGCGAGCGCCCGACACTGCGGGGCACCGCTACCTCGGGCCGCCTCTTCCATACGGTCACTAGTTTTGTCGAGACGAGACTCGCTCGACCGGGCCGGACCGGGCCCGAAATTCAATAAAACTTAACGTCTACGAGTAAAACTTTTGCTACTTACTTGATCCCCTTACATCAAATATTAAAATCCGTCTCAAATTTTCGAAATAAGCCTTAAGTTATAGAAACCCGATAAACTAAGTTTATTTGCTTGAAACCTGTCAAACGTAAAGTTATTGCGGTTGTATGGCAATACCTCATACTCCCACAATTATTATTAGCGAATAAACAAAAGAGAGCAGAGAGCAGTGGTGGCCCAGTGGTAACTAACGGCTCCGAATCACGAGTTGTACTTAGATCGTAGATACCCAGACAGGCGCTTGACTTTGTGTGTTTGTGTTTTTGTATTACTTATCTTGATTTGAAAGAGTGTCCGTGCGAGTTTCATGCCCATTCTTCTCCATTGAGATCTACGTTTTGGAATGGGCATCTAGCTTCAACTTTCTGACTAACTGACCGACTCTTTGACAATTCAAAAGTGCTTGTAATTGGTTTAATTGAAATAAATGCTTTGAGTTTGAGTTTGTGCACTTCTCTCAAAACGGTGAAGGAAAACATCGTGAGGAAACCATGTCCTACAACCAAAAATTCAAAGACATATGACATCTACCAACCCGCACTGGCACGCGTGGTGGATTACGGCCCGCTCCCTCACACGGAGAGGCCTGTGTCCCAGCAGTGGGTACATTATAGGCTGATTATGTAAAAAAAAGAAAAAAACCAGAACTACTGATACATTATAAGAATTATGAAAAAGTGAAGTTAATATTATTTCAACACCGGTAGGTATATTTCTCACGACAAATCCGTGATTTCGCAAAACAAACCTAAGTACTATCATAATGATAAAGAGACATCAGTAGGAGTCAAGGAGTCGGACGGTGCTCGGGAAAGATTTTCTATATTGCAGTGAAAGGGAAATGTCTCAATCTGGCACGTCGTCGCGTTGCATTAACATATTACCCGAACCGCGGCGCCTGCCCCTCTGTATCACCGTGTCTGCCTCTTTGTGTTTCTGTGCTCCCGTACCCCGGCGTTACTATGTGCCCTTTGTGTCTCTGCCCCTGTGCCCCAGTGTCACAGTTCTCCGTAGACAAAGACAAAGACATTTATTCGTCGGATATGGTAGCAACAAAGTGGGTATATAAAATAATTGTGTTCAAGACACATCCGCCGCTAAAAGCGACGTACGAATATTTACAATAATATGTGCACATGGGCATAAAACCTAACTTATAAACTACATACCTATACTCTACAAAACTATATAAAACACTAGAGACACAATTATTATTCTCTGGTACCTATAACCTACAATATAAAAAAAAAACAATAAAAACACAACAATAACTTAAACAAACAACCTAACAACAGCCTAATTATAAATCAAAATAAATCTAATTTAACCCTTAAAATAAAAAAATCTTTTAGTTTTTTTTTTTTTTTTATGGATCAAAGTAGTGAAAATATTAATAGTCCCATCACACTTTTATCTACTCCTTCACTGATGTGTGCTGACATGGCAATAAGTACGCCAAATGGGTACTTTTATTAAATAGTATACACATCATTTACATTTAACTGTAAACATAACCTAAAAATAACAAAATTATATACTAACATAACTAAAACTATTAAAAAAACTAAAATATGGCGTCGAAAAATTCCTCCGCATCGCTGTCGACTGGTAAAGTACCCAAGAGACTGGCGGCATTGCCACGTTGTATGGCAATGCTAAGCCGCTGGCCAAGGTAAAAGCCAGCCCTTGGATCACGGGAAGTGTCAACCAGCCGTTTGGAGATTTCGTTGAACAAACTATGTGCACTCGGATCTTTTAGAGTAGAAAAGTTATTTTGACTAAGCCATGTTTTTAGTTCCTTTTTGGAACAATTAAATGGCAGATCTCTTATTAATTTTGGAATGGGTTGTAAATTTTTATAAAGAAAGAAAAAAGAAAAACGTTTATTTGGACACACTTCGTGAAACACAAAAACAAAAGAAAAAAAAAATTAAAATAATGTTTTAAAACAAAAGTGTGTGCCTCACGGCTGCGCCAAAAAGGTTCATTTCAGCATTAAATGGCACACAGATGCTGCCTGACGCTGGTTTTCTATGGTCATAAGGTAGCTGTTTCTGTAGTGGAGAGTGCTGTTACAAAATTGGTTTTTTAACTTGGTGGGGTCCCTTTTCCACCGACTTCAAAAAAAGGAGGAGGTTCTCAATTCGGTTGTATTTTTTTTTTTATGTTTGTTACCTCAGAACTCCGTCATTTATGAACCGATTTGGAAAAATCTTTTTTTATTTGAAATGATATACTTCCAGATTGGTCACATTTTTATCAAAATTCAGTTCTGATGATGGGATCCATGAGGAATTGAAGGAACTCCTCAAAAATTATAGGCATACATATAGCGATTTTGATATTTTCATCAACAAATCAAGCATTTGCATTCAGAAAGTAGCATCTGGTGAAGTGGAACTGATGAAGAAGACCACAGATGGCCACGGGAACTTCTCAATGATAATCATACCGTAAACAAGTCAAGCAGATACTGTTTAGTAAACAAGTTGTGCCATAACTCATTCTTATATTCTTATAAGTTTAGGCAAATTATTTAATTACTTAGTTTTACTTTTCCCTTTTGTCAGTTAATATAGTCATGGTACATATTTTTAACCTTAATCTCACGTGAGTAATGTGTCAACAATCGCATTTTACCTATTAATGATAGGTATACTTGTTTAAGTTTTTTCATTTGTTTTCTCTCGCTACTTTCTAGTTACCTAGCTTTATCTATGCCGTGAAACCATACTGTTTTTTATATTTCTATGCGTGAAACTCTATTATTGGCTAAGTGATAATTGTCATCATCTCGCTATCATTGAACAGTGTATACAGACTGTAGGATGCTGTAACTTTGACGCAACTGCTATGAGCTGTTCATTGATAGTGTGGTGAACATTCATAACACATGTAATTAGTTATAAGCTCTTGAGTTTCCTAATAAATAAATAAATAAGTATTTCACGGGTGGCGATAAGATATCTCGATTAATACAGTTAAGCGACCATGACGATGCTTTAAATAAATGTTTCTGATGAAAATGGTACCATCGAACCGATCTGATGAAGAAGCCGGAACGTAGGCACCGGAACTCAGTATCAAAACAATGTATTCTAAACCGGGCAACTGAAGGAACATGGGTGGGTTTTAGTCAGTAAAAGTCTGACACGCCCTCCCGCTCTGCCCAGAGCGGGAGAAGTCATTTGATGATTTCCCATCCACAAAAAAAAAAAAAAAAAAAAAAACCGTGTTTGGGCTTATTGGAATTATCATGAGGTACATTTTGGCTATAAATGATTTTAGAAAGAAAAAGAAAGAAAGAAAGGAAGAAAGATTTTAATGGTAATTTTATGCCGCTTCAAATTGCGCTACTTGAGATGTATGTTATGTGTTGCCTCGATTGTCAGAAGTCAGATTTCGTAGCCTCGTTATCCCCGTCAACATAAAACTACGCCTTCCAAACTTCTGACACGGCTTAGCGCGACGTATATTTGCCTTTTTGGAAAGTTTTTATTTGAGATGGTTGCATAGTTCTGATGAGTGGCTTTTGAGTTAGCTTTAATCATTTAATACGTATTTTTCCCACATAGTCTATGTGAATGCTGCTCTAATTTATTTTGCAGAGTGGTATTCGATGTGTGGGGTAGGCACCACTAAAAAGTGAAAAATAAAAACTTTTTACAAAAAAAATACAAATATAAAGCGATAAGGCCGCCCATTGTATATTTTGTAGTGTTTGATTATGTCTTTTTTTGTTATGTATTTTTGTGGTGTACAATAAAGTATATATAAATAAATATATAAATAAATACAACCGACTCATAAAAAAAACACTACAAAGTGAAAAATAACTTTAATTTCGGAAGTCGGTGGCAAAAAAATGAAACTAAAAAGAAACCAAAGACACCGACTTCCGAAATTAAAGTTATATTTCACTTTGTAGTGTTTTTTTTGGGAGTCAGTTATATTTTTTTTGTAAAAAGTTTTTGTAAATCCATTGTTTTCGGCTACTGTGGAGAAGAAGTGTGAATTTTTCCTAACAAATATGGCTATTTCAAAAATGTAAATAGAGGCTAGCGTTAAAACCTTTAACTTTTTAAAAATTGGTCTACAGCTCTCATATGGAGGCGCCCCAGTTATTGCTCTCAAGCATTTTTTTTGCGCTATGAAAGCTCTTTGAATGTGGGACGAGTTACCCCATAGAAGTAAGCCATACCTCAATACCGACGCTACGTAGCCGTGATAGGCATTGAGTGCAGCTTCTTCATGCGTATACAAATCTGTTTATTTTTTTAGAAACATTTTCAATATGTATTCCCCAGTTACAATTTTCATCTAGTGTTAGACCTAAAAATTTTATACTATTTTCTTTGGTAATCATTTCGTTATTGTGGACTAAATTAATTTTTGGGGGATTTTGTTTGTAGTTTGCAAATTGAATGAATTTTGTTTTAGATTTACTTTTAAGTTGTTTTCGTTTAGCCAATTTATTATACTGTTGATAGTTTGATTTACTTCTTGTTGATGTAATGTTTTATTATTTTCCGGTATTATTACTGACACATCATCTGCAAATAGTACGCACTTATGGTTTGTTACATTTGGTAAGTCATTAATATATAAAAGGAAAAGAAGAGGCCCAAGGATGCTTCCTTGGGGTACTCCAGACCCACTGTGTCTAAATAAAGATTTGTATGACATTGCAACAAGTTTATCATTAATATGGGATACTTCAACACATTGTTGTCTATTGCTAAGATAACTTTTCAGCCATTCTAACACTGGACCTCTGATGCCGTACTCCGGCGTTACTGTTTACCCTTTGTGTTTCTGCCCCTGTGCCCCAGTGTCACAGTGTACCCTTTATGTCTCAGTTCGCCGTACCCCGGCGTTACTGTGTGTCCTTTGTGTCTCTGCCCCTGTACCCCAGTGGCACAGTGTACCCTTTGTGTCTCTGTGCTCCTGTACCCCAGCGTTACTGTGTGCCCTTTGTGTCTCTGCCCCTGTGCCCCAGTGGCACAGTGTACCCTTTGTGTCTCTGTGCTCCTGTACCCCAGCGTTACTGTGTGCCCTTTGTGTCTCTGCCCCTGTACCCCAGTGGCACAGTGTACCCTTTGTGTCTCTGTGCTCCTGTACCCCAGCGTTACTGTGTGCCCTTTGTGTCTCTGCCCCTGTACCCCAGTGGCACAGTGTTCCCTTTGTGTCTCTGTGCTCCTGTACCCCAGCGTTACTGTGTGTCCTTTGTGTCTCTGCCCCTGTACCCCAGTGGCACAGTGTACCCTTTGTGTCTCTGTGCTCCTGTACCCCAGCGTTACTGTGTGTCCTTTGTGTCTCTGCCCCTGTACCCCAGTGGCACAGTGTACCCTTTGTGTCTCTGTGCTCCTGTACCCCAGCGTTACTGTGTGCCCTTTGTGTCTCTGCCCCTGTACCCCAGTGGCACAGTGTACCCTTTGTGTCTCTGTGCTCCTGTACCCCAGCGTTACTGTGTGCCCTTTGTGTCTCTGCCCCTGTACCCCAGTGGCACAGTGTACCCTTTGTGTCTCTGTGCTCCTGTACCCCAGCGTTACTGTGTGCCCTTTGTGTCTCTGCCCCTGTGCCCCAGTGGCACAGTGATCCCTTTGTGTCTCTGTGCTCCTGTACCCCAGCGTAACTGTGTGTCCTTTGTGTCTCTGCCCCTGTGCCCCAGTGGCACAGTGTACCCTTTGTGTCTCTGTGCTCCTGTACCCCAGCGTTACTGTGTGCCCTTTGTGTCTCTGATCCTGTGCCCCAGTGGCACAGTGTACCCTTTGTGTCTCTGTGCTCCTGTACCCCAGCGTTACTGTGTGTCCTTTGTGTCTCTGCCCCTTTACCCCAGTGGCACAGTGTACCCTTTGTGTCTCTGTGCTCCTGTTCCCCAGCGTTACTGTGTGCCCTTTGTGTCTCTGCCCCTGTACCCCAGTGGCACAGTGTACCCTTTGTGTCTCTGTGCTCCTGTACCCCAGCGTTACTGTGTGCCCTTTGTGTCTCTGCCCCTGTACCCCAGTGGCACAGTGTACCCTTTGTGTCTCTGTGCTCCTGTACCCCAGCGTTACTGTGTGCCCTTTGTGTCTCTGCCCCTGTACCCCAGTGGCACAGTGTACCCTTTGTGTCTCTGTTTTCCTGTACCCCAGCGTTACTGTGTGCCCTTTGTGTCTCTGCCCCTGTACCCCAGTGGCACAGTGTACCCTTTGTGTCTCAGTTCGCCGTACCCCAGCGTTACTGTGTGTCCTTTGTGTCTCTGCCCCTGTACCCCAGTGGCACAGTGTACCCTTTGTGTCTCTGTGCTCCTGTACCCCAGCGTTACTGTGTGCCCTTTGTGTCTCTGCCCCTGTGCCCCAGTGGCACAGTGTTCCCTTTGTGTCTCTGTGCTTCTGTACCCCAGCGTTACTGTGTGCCCTTTGTGTCTCTGCCCCTGTGCCCCAGTGGCACAGTGTACCCTTTGTGTCTCTGTGCTCCTGTACCCCAGCGTTACTGTGTGCCCTTTGTGTTTCTGATCCTGTGCCCCAGTGGCACAGTGTACCCTTTGTGTCTCTGTGCTCCTGTACCCCAGCGTTACTGTGTGTCCTTTGTGTCTCTGCCCCTGTACCCCAGTGGCACAGTGTACCCTTTGTGTCTCTGTGCTCCTGTACCCCAGCGTTACTGTGTGCCCTTTGTGTCTCTGCCCCTGTACCCCAGTGGCACAGTGTACCCTTTGTGTCTCTGTGCTCCTGTACCCCAGCGTTACTGTGTGCCCTTTGTGTCTCTGCCCCTGTACCCCAGTGGCACAGTGTACCCTTTGTGTCTCTGTGCTCCTGTACCCCAGCGTTACTGTGTGTCCTTTGTGTCTCTGCCCCTGTACCCCAGTGGCACAGTGTACCCTTTGTGTCTCAGTTCGCCGTACCCCAGCGGTACTGTGTGTCCTTTGTGTCTCTGCCCCTGTACCGCAGTGGCACAGTGTACCCTTTGTGTCTCTGTGCTCCTGTATCCCAGCGTTACTGTGTGCCCTTTGTGTCTCTGCCCCTGTGCCCCAGTGGCACAGTGTGCCCTTTGTGTCTCTGTGCTCCTGAACCCCAGCGTTACTGTGTGCACTTTGTGTCTCTGCCCCTGTGCCCCAGTGTCATAGTGTACCCTTTGTGTCTCAGTTCTCCGTACTCCGGCGTTAATGTGTACCTTTTGTGTCTCTGCCCATGTACCTCAGTGTCACAGTGTACCCTTTGTGTCTCTGTGCTCCTGAACCCCAGCGTTACTGTGTGCCCTTTGTGTCTCTGCCCCTGTGCCCCAGTGTCACAGTGTACTCTTCGTGTCTCTGTGCTCCTGTACCCCGGCGTTACTATGTGCCCTTTGTGTCTCTGTGCTCCTGTACCTCGTCGTTACTGTATGCCCTTTGTGTCTCTGCCCCTGTGCTCCAGTGTCACAGTGTACCCTTTGTGTCTCTGTGCTCCTGTACCCCGGCGTTACTGTGTGCCCTTTGTGTCTCTGCCCCTGTGCCCCAGTGTCACAGTGTACCTTTAGTGTCTCTGTGCTCCTGTACCCCGGCGTTACTATGTGCCCTCTGTGTCTCTGTGCTCCTGTACCTCGTCGTTACTGTGTGCCCTTTGTGTCTCTGCCCCTGTGCCCCAGTGGCACAGTGTTCCCTTTGTGTCTCAGTTCTCCGTACTCCGGCGTTAATGTGTACCTTTTGTGTCTCTGCCCATGTACCTCAGTGTCACAGTGTACCTTTAGTGTCTCTGTGCTCCTGTACCCCGGCGTTACTATGTACCCTTTGTGTCTCTGTGCTCCTGAACCCCAGCGTTACTGTGTGCCCTTTGTGTCTCTGCCCCTGTGCCCCAGTGTCACAGTGTACCTTTAGTGTCTCTGTGCTCCTGTACCCCGGCGTTACTATGTGCCCTCTATGTCTCTGTGCTCCTGTACCTCGTCGTTACTGTATGTCCTTTGTGTCTCTGCCCCTGTGCTCCAGTGTCACAGTGTACCCTTTGTGTCTCTGTGCTCCTGAACCCCAGCGTTACTGTGTGCCCTTTGTGTCTCTGCCCCTGTGCCCCAGTGGCACAGTGTTCCCTTTGTGTCTCAGTTCTCCGTACTCCGGCGTTAATGTGTACCTTTTGTGTCTCTGCCCATGTACCTCAGTGTCACAGTGTACCCTTTGTGTCTCTGTGCTCCTGAACCCCAACGTTACTGTGTGCCCTTTGTGTCTCTGCCCCTGTGCCCCAGTGGCACAGTGTTCCCTTTGTGTCTCAGTTCTCCGTACTCCGGCGTTAATGTGTACCTTTTGTGTATCTGCCCATGTACCTCAGTGTCACAGTGTACCCTTTGTGTCTCTGTACTCCTGAACCCCAGCGTTACTATGTACCCTTTGTGTCTCTGCCCCTGTGCCCCAGTGTCACAGTGTACCTTTAGTGTCTCTGTACTCCTGTACCCCAACGTTACTGTGTGCCCTTTGTGTCTCTGTGCTCCTGAACCCCAACGTTACTGTGTGCCCTTTGTGTCTCTGCCCCTGTGCCCCAGTGGCACAGTGTTCCCTTTGTGTCTCAGTTCTCCGTACTCCGGCGTTAATGTGTACCTTTTGTGTCTCTGCCCATGTACCTCAGTGTCACAGTGTACCCTTTAAATCTCTGTACTCCTGAACCCCAGCGTTACTGTGTGCCCTTTGTGTCTCTGCCCCTGTGCCCCAGTGGCACAGTGTTCCCTTTGTGTCTCAGTTCTCCGTACTCCGGCGTTAATGTGTACCTTTTGTGTGTCTGCCCATGTACCTCAGTGTCACAGTGTACCCTTTGTGTCTCTGTGCTCCTGAACCCCAGCGTTACTGTGTGCCCTTTGTGTCTCTGCCCCTGTGCCCCAGTGTCACAGTGTACCTTTAGTGTCTCTGTGCTCCTGTACCCCGGCGTTACTATGTGCCCTTTGTGTCTCTGTGCTCCTGTACCTCGTCGTTACTGTATGCCCTTTGTGTCTCTGCCCATGTGCTCCAGTGTCACAGTGTACCCTTTGTGTCTCTGTGCTCCTGTACCCCGGCGTTACTATGTACCCTTTGTGTCTCTGTGCTCCTGAACCCCAGCGTTACTGTGTGCACTTTGTGTCTCTGCCCCTGTGCCCCAGTGTCATAGTGTACCCTTTGTGTCTCAGTTCTCCGTACTCCGGCGTTAATGTGTACCTTTTGTGTCTCTGCCCATGTACCTCAGTGTCACAGTGTACCTGTTAGCGCTGTGTTGGGCTTGCTTGAGGACAGGTCGCGTTGTAGAAAAATGATACTCCGTGACTAAGTTAACATTCAGTGTATAATCAAATTTATAACATATATAGTTGAAACAAAATGGCTGATGGCTGTTAGCGGTGTGAGATCGCTGCTGGCGCGTGCGACGTGCGTGGTCTCGCTACGGCGCACGCGCAACGACTGCCTCGTGTGGTGGGGCGCTCGTGCGGCGCGGCGCAGGGACTCGGGCTTGTATGGCAACACGAAGTTCCGCGCGCTTGGGGCCCACGGCACACGAAAGTCCCGCGGGCGTCAGGTGATAATGCCGGGGCCGTAACAGGCTCCCGGGGTTGAAGCTTGCTTCAAGTTGATGCTGTGATGGGGAGAGGGCATATATTGTTGTATGCCCTCTGTATGACACCCTTGGAGGTGCGGATGTCTGCCACCCTGCTTGTACTGTCTGGTCCGGGATGCAGCTTGACAACTCGTCCCAGCAGCCATAGAAGAGGAGGATGGTGCCGGTCTCTGATGAGGACCAAGGACCCTAGCTTGAGGTCTTCACCTGTTGATTGCCACTTGGTCTTGTGCTGTAGCAGAGTAATGTAATCTTGAGAAAACCTCATCCAAAAATGTTGCTTAAGTTTTTCTATTCGCTCATAGCGCTGCAGTCGGTTTATGTTGACTTCTGTGACTGAAGGATGGGGTACTGCCGTGAGGGTTCGTCCAATAAGAAAGTGGGATGGCGTAAGGCAGGTGAGGTCTGAAGGGTCTGTAGACAAAGGAGTAAGGGGCCGGGAGTTTAGGATGGCCTCTATCTGTGCCAGGCAAGTCGACATTTCCTCATATGTGAGGTGAGTCAGAGAGAGTATTCTCTTGAGATGATGCTTGACCGACTTGACTGCTGATTCCCACAACCCACCAAAGTGTGGAGTATAGGGTGGAATAAATTTAAAATCTATACCCTGACTGGACATGTCTGACTGAATATCATCTGAATAAGTTTTAAAAAATGAATAAATTTCGTTACTGGCTCCGACAAAGGTTGTTGCATTGTCAGATGAAATGGTCTGTGGCTTGCCACGGCGACTCATGAACCGATGAAGAGCAGCAATGAATGCTTCTTTGGTAAGGTCGGTGACGAGCTCAAGGTGCAAAGCTTTGACTGCGAAACATACAAAAACACAAATATAAGATTTCGTGAGTCTACTACCTCTGCCTTTTCGATCTGATATCAGAACTGGCCCAGCATAATCAATACCTGTGTGTAGGAAAGGAAACTCTAAATGCGTCCTGTCATGTGGCAAGTTACCCATTACAGGTTGAACAGGCTTAGGTTTAAATCTGGAGCAACGTACACAGCTGTGTACGGTACGCCTCGCGAGGTTCCTCCCCCCCACTGGCCAGTAAGATTGTCTGATGTGTGACAGTAGCAATTGTGGGCCTGCATGTAATAAATCTCTGTGCTGTTTGTAAAAGATGATCTGTGTAAGATGATGCTTGCTACTTAGTAGAATAGGATGTTTGACATTGTATTCATAATTTGAATTAGTTAGGCGTCCACCGACGCGTAATATGTTGTTGTTATCAATAAAAGGAGATAATGAATTTAATCTGTGTTTTTTGTGTAGAGACTGGCCTGTTTTAATTATGTGATATTCCTCAGGGAACATGTCACATTGTGAGATATTTAGCACTATGTTTTCTGCACATTGAAGTTCTGTTAATATTAAAATACCTGAGCTTTTGCTGCCAGGACTTCTAGAACTCTGAATGAATCTTTTGATGTAAGCTACTGTTCTGATTAACTTATTATAATTGCTTTTATTATAAATAAGTTTTAGGATTCTGTTATCATTTAAATTGTCTGTAACTACTGTGTGTAGTGATGTTTCTGGAAGAGATGCCTGTGTATGTGTGACTGGTATTTTAGGAAAGTTGATGGGTGCCTGATGAAGAAAACCCGGTCCGTGCCACCACAGCGTTGACTCAGTGATGACATCAGCCTTTACTCCGCGAGAAACTAGGTCTGCAGGATTGTCTTTAGAAGGTACATAGCTCCATTTGCAACCACAAGTGGTGTCTTGAATTTCACCTACCCTGTGACGTACAAAGGTTTTTAAGCTGCTAGTTGAAGTGTTTAACCAGCCCAGGACGATCATTGAATCAGTCCAATAGTAGCATTGATCAAATTTTATTGTAAGTGATTTTAAGATTTTAGTGCAAAGTCTTGTACCCAATAATGCTCCACACAGCTCTAGCCTGGGAATAGTTACTGGTTTCAAAGGTGCTACCTTATTTTTGGAGGCTAGCAGTCTGACACAGGCTTTACCTTGTGTGTCAACTATTCTGACATACACACATGCACCATACGCACGTTCTGAGGCGTCTGTAAATATATGTAACTCAAATTTAACAGCACTTTCACAACAAACCCAACGTGGTATGCGTAGTGAATTTAGATGTGAAAGCGACTGAACAAATTCCTGAAATCTGGTCTTGACAATAAGTGACACTTCGTCATCCCAGCTGCATTTGTCGAGCCATAATGTCTGCATGAGCATTTTTGCCTCAACTGTACATGGCCCTAGCAGCCCTAAGGGATCGAAGACTTGACTGATTAATGACAATATCACTCTTTTTGTGACTATTTTTCTGTTCAGCTCAATGTTTATGCAAAACAGTAAGTTATCTACTCTTGAGTCCCAATGTAAGCCTAACATTTTATTAGGTAGAGATTCATTTAAATCTAATGTTTTTTTATTTATTTCTGTCTCTGAATTAAGGCAAATAGCTTGCAATATTTCTGAACTGTTGGACTGCCATTTTCTCAGATTAAAATTAGCAGCACTTAGTGTTGTTATAATATTCTGACATAAGTCTATTACTGCTGGGATTGTCTCACCTCCACTAAGGAGATCGTCGACGTAGAAGTCTCGAGTAATAGCTTGTTTTGCAACTGGATTCGAGCTTTGTTCTGCTAGGGAGACTAAACATTTAGTGGCTAAGTATGGCGCTGATGCCGTGCCATAGGTGACTGTATTGAGAGTGTATGTTTTTATTGGTTCTGAGGGGCTAAATCTGAATAAAATTTGTTGTAATGAACGTTGCGATGGTGTAACTAATATGGCTCTGTACATTTTTTCTATGTCGCCTGTGATTACGAATTTGTGTTGTCTGAATCTGAGTAGTATGGACAGTAGGTCGTCTTGAACCACTGGTCCAACCATCTGAATATCATTGTATGATTTACCTGTTGTTGTTACGGCCGAAGCGTCGAAGACGGCTCTTAACTTAGTGGTGGTACTCGCCTCACGTATTACTCCATGATGAGGTAAGTAATAACTAACCTTTTGTTCTCTGTGCTGTTTATTTTCTGTCATGTGACCCAGGGATTGGTACTCGGACATAAAATGTAAGTACTTCTCTTTAAGTTTTGAGTCACGTAACAATCTGCGTTCTAAGGAAAGAAAACGTTGCTTTGCTATTGAGTAGGAGTCTCCAAGAACTTCAGGTGGCTCTTTTAATGGTATGCATACTACAAACCTACCTTCATCATCTCGACGAGTATTCTCTGCAAAGCTCTGCTCACAAGCTCGTTCCTCCTGCGTTAAATTGTGCTTTGGAGACACTGATTCCAACTCCCAGAACCGGGTAAGCTGTGAATCTTCATTCTGTGTGAAATAACATTTATGTGGTTCTGTGTGTTTATTTTTCCTATTATTATTCTGAATGTTCATGTTTGTCTGAATATCTGTGTTTCTGTTTGTCTGATTATCTGTGTTTCTGTTTGTATGTTTATTTATGCTGATTCTGCCTGATACTAACCAACCTAATTTAGTTTGCTGCAACTTAGGACGTTGGCTTCCTAAATCAATGAAGTTGGAAGTTAAGATATCCCAAAAGATTTCTGCCCCAACTAATATGTCTACGGTGGAGGAAACATTAAAAGAGGGATCTGCTAGAACAATGCCCGAAGGAATGGGCAAGTCTTTGATGTCTATAAATGATGAAGGCAAAGACTTTGTTATTCTAGGTAATACATAACAACTAAGTTTTGCTACATAATCGCCTGAGAATGATTGTATGGTTATGTCACAAGACTCTGCACTATAGGAACATTGATTATTGATACCTGATACCATAGAGCCTGCGCCGTATGCAATAAGACCTAGTTTCTCACTGAAGTGCTGCGTGATGAAGTGGGAAGTGCTGCCGTTGTCTAGAAGGACACGAGCTGTGCGAAGTCTTCCCGTAGAGTCTGCCACCTTCACTAGCGCTGTGGAAAGCAGGATGCAGGTTTTTTCAGTCTGAATCTCTGCTGACAGAGCGACAGGAACTGGTGTTTCTGTCTGTTTGTCCATATGTAAAAGTGTGTTGTGTCTGTTTGTACAGTATTTGCAATGTGATAATTTGCAATACTTTTCTGTGTGACCTGCCCGCAAACAGTTTTTGCAAACTTTAAAATGTGTCATTTTCTGATTGCGGGTGATAACATCCAAGTTTCTGAAATCCTGACAGCTAAAAAGCTCATGATTCTTTTTACACATAGGACATGTAACAGTAGGTGAATCATTCGAGTTAGAGGATATTGATGTTTTAGTTTTATTATTATCTGACTTCTGAATGTTCTGTTTACTGTTTTTGTGTGATGTTTCTTGCTGTAAGGTATCCAACAAGTCTGCTCTGTTTGTCAAAAATGTAAGAAATTTCTCAAGTGTTGGACGACCTTCGATGGAACTGCGATGTTCTTCCCATTCTCGGAATGTTTTGTAATCTAATCTCTTAATCATAAAATGAATGACTACATCATCCCAGTTGTTAGTGGGTAAGCCAAGAGTGGAAAGAGCAGACAGGTTTTTATTAGATGAGTCAATCATGTTTCTTAAGAATGCACTGGATTCCTTCTGTGCTTGTTCGGAATCGAAAAGAGCATTCATATGGTTACTGATTAACAAGCGCTCATTGTCAAACCTACTGGTGAGCAAATTCCATGCTATGTTGTAGTTTTCTGATGTGCAATCTAAGCTCTGTATAACTAAGGATGCACTGCCTTTAAGAGCAGCACTAAGATAATGAAATTTATTAATTTGGTTAAGTGATTTGTTGTTGTGTATGAGTGAGATATACGTATCTTTAAATGCCAGCCAGTCCTGAAAGTTGCCGTCGAATTGAGGCAGGTTGATTTTGGGTAACCTCACGAAACCTTGATGCACGCCGTCGCTGGCGTCGCGCCTGCCCTCCTCGAGCCCGTCACGCACCGCCGCCCAAGTCCGCGCTGACTTGACCAGCGCAGTGGCTTCAGCGTGCAGCGAGTACAAGCGATTATCAAATTGCTCGCGCTGCTCGTACTCATCGTGCTCTTCAGCGGCTAGCGACTCGATCTCTGTTTGGATAATATCAAATTGAGTGGAGGTAGCATCAAGTTTAGACAAGCGGCATTCAAGCTCTGCTGTCTGAATTTCTGTTAATGATAATTTGTATTCTGAAGTTACAGCTTTTAAATGTGTTGCAAAATGGGTCAGCTTGGCTTTTAGGCTGCCACGTGCTGCTATTAGTTGCTTATAGCGTGCTTCAGACATTTTTCTGTGCACATGCGTTTAGCGTGAAGTACCTAGGTATGTGCAGTGAAGTCGGTAAAGCACCCAAAAAACACGAAAAAGCACAACCCGCCAAGCACAAATAGAGTCTGGAAATTGAAAGAAAGGAAAATAGCAAGGATTGGAACGAACTCACTCAATACCAGTCCCTTTCTTCTGTTCGCCGCGCCGCGTGGTGTTCCACAAGATGGCGCGACTTCGACGCTGCTTGATGTTCTGTTTTTCTGGTTCTTGAAGACGGTAGAAGGACCACTGTTAGCGCTGTGTTGGGCTTGCTTGAGGTCAGGTCGCGTTGTAGAAAAATGATACTCCGTGACTAAGTTAACATTCAGTGTATAATCAAATTTATAACATATATAGTTGAAACAAAATGGCTGATGGCTGTTAGCGGTGTGAGATCGCTGCTGGCGCGTGCGACGTGCGTGGTCTCGCTACGGCGCACGCGCAACGACTGCCTCGTGTGGTGGGGCGCTCGTGCGGCGCGGCGCAGGGACTCGGGCTTGTATGGCAAAACGAAGTTCCGCGCGCTTGGGGCCCACGGCACACGAAAGTCCCGCGGGCGTCAGGTGATAATGCCGGGGCCGTAACAGTACCCTTTGTGTCTCTGTGCTCCTGAACCCCAGCGATACTGTGTGCCCTTTGTGTCTCTGCCCCTGTGCCCCAGTGACACAGTGTACCCTTTGTGTCTCAGTTCTCCGTACTCCGGCGTTAATGTGTACCTTTTGTGTCTCTGCCCATGTACCTCAGTGTCACAGTGTACCCTTTGTGTCTCTGTGCTCCTGAACCCCAGCGTTACTGTGTGCCCTTTGTGTCTCTGCCCCTGTGCCCCAGTGTCACAGTGTACCCTTCGTGTCTCTGTGCTCCTGTACCCCGGCGTTACTATGTGCCCTTTGTGTCTCTGTGCTCCTGATGTACCTCGTCGTTACTGTATGCCCTTTGTGTCTCTGCCCCTGTGCTCCAGTGTCACAGTGTACCCTTTGTGTCTCTGTGCTCCTGAACCCCAGCGTTACTGTGTGCCCTTTGTGTCTCTGCCCCTGTGCCCCAGTGTCACAGTGTACCTTTAGGGTCTCTGTGCTCCTGAACCCCAGCGTTACTGTGTGCCCTCTGTGTCTCTGCCCCTGTGCCCCAGTGTCACAGTGTACTCTTCGTGTCTCTGTGCTCCTGTACCCCGGTGTTACTATGTGCCCTCTGTGTCTCTGTGCTCCTGTACCTCGTCGTTACTGTATGCCCTTTGTGTCTCTGCCCCTGTGCTCCAGTGTCACAGTGTACCCTTTGTGTCTCTGTGCTCCTGAACCCCAGCGTTACTGTGTGCCCTTTGTGTCTCTGCCCCTGTGCCCCAGTGTCACAGTGTACCTTTAGTGTCTCTGTGCTCCTGTACCCCGGCGTTACTATGTGCCCTCTGTGTCTCTGTGCTCCTGTACCTCGTCGTTACTGTATGCCCTTTGTGTCTCTGCCCCTGTGCTCCAGTGTCACAGTGTACTCTTCGTGTCTCTGTGCTCCTGTACCCCGGCGTTACTATGTGCCCTTTGTGTCTCTGTGCTCCTGTACCTCGTCGTTACTGTATGCCCTTTGTGTCTCTGCCCCTGTGCTCCAGTGTCACAGTGTACCCTTTGTGTCTCAGTTCTCCGTACTCCGGCGTTAATGTGTACCTTTTGTGTCTCTGCCCATGTACCTCAGTGTCACAGTGTACCCTTTGTGTCTCTGTGCTCCTGAACCCCAGCGTTACTGTGTGACCTTTGTGTCTCTGCCCCTGTACCCCAGTGTCACAGTGTACCCTTTGTGTCTCTGTGCTCCTGTACCCCGGCGTTACTATGTACCCTTTGTGTCTCTGTGCTCCTGAACCCCAGCGTTACTGTGTGCACTTTGTGTCTCTGCCCCTGTGCCCCAGTGACACAGTGTACCCTTTGTGTCTCAGTTCTCCGTACTCCGGCGTTAATGTGTACCTTTTGTGTCTCTGCCCATGTACCTCAGTGTCACAGTGTACCCTTTGTGTCTCTGTGCTCCTGAACCCCAGCGTTACTGTGTGACCTTTGTGTCTCTGCCCCTGTACCCCAGTGTCACAGTGTACCCTTCGTGTCTCTGTGCTCCTGTACCCCGGCGTTACTATGTGCCCTTTGTGTCTCTGTGCTCCTGTACCTCGTCGTTACTGTATGCCCTTTGTGTCTCAGCCCATGTACCTCAGTGTCACAGTGTACCCTTTGTGTCTCTGTGCTCCTGAACCCCAGCGTTACTGTGTGCCCTTTGTGTCTCTGCCCCTGTGCCCCAGTGTCACAGTGTACTCTTCGTGTCTCTGTGCTCCTGTACCCCGGTGTTACTATGTGCCCTCTGTGTCTCTGTGCTCCTGTACCTCGTCGTTACTGTATGCCCTTTGTGTCTCTGCCCCTGTGCTCCAGTGTCACAGTGTACCCTTTGTGTCTCTGTGCTCCTGAACCCCAGCGTTACTGTGTGCCCTTTGTGTCTCTGCCCCTGTGCCCCAGTGTCACAGTGTACCTTTAGTGTCTCTGTGCTCCTGTACCCCGGCGTTACTATGTGCCCTCTGTGTCTCTGTGCTCCTGTACCTCGTCGTTACTGTATGCCCTTTGTGTCTCTGCCCCTGTGCTCCAGTGTCACAGTGTACCCTTTGTGTCTCTGTGCTCCTGTACCCCGGCGTTACTATGTACCCTTTGTGTCTCTGTGCTCCTGAACCCCAGCGTTACTGTGTGCACTTTGTGTCTCTGCCCCTGTGCCCCAGTGACACAGTGTACCCTTTGTGTCTCAGTTCTCCGTACTCCGGCGTTAATGTGTACCTTTTGTGTCTCTGCCCATGTACCTCAGTGTCACAGTGTACCCTTTGTGTCTCTGTGCTCCTGAACCCCAGCGTTACTGTGTGACCTTTGTGTCTCTGCCCCTGTGCCCCAGTGTCACAGTGTACCCTTCGTGTCTCTGTGCTCCTGTACCCCGGCGTTACTATGTGCCCTTTGTGTCTCTGTGCTCCTGTACCTCGTCGTTACTGTATGCCCTTTGTGTCTCTGCCCATGTACCTCAGTGTCACAGTGTACCCTTTGTGTCTCTGTGCTCCTGAACCCCAGCGTTACTGTGTGCCCTTTGTGTCTCTGCCCCTGTGCCCCAGTGTCACAGTGTACTCTTCGTGTCTCTGTGCTCCTGTACCCCCGTGTTACTATGTGCCCTCTGTGTCTCTGTGCTCCTGTACCTCGTCGTTACTGTATGCCCTTTGTGTCTCTGCCCCTGTGCTCCAGTGTCACAGTGTACCCTTTGTGTCTCTGTGCTCCTGAACCCCAGCGTTACTGTGTGCCCTTTGTGTCTCTGCCCCTGTGCCCCAGTGTCACAGTGTACCTTTAGTGTCTCTGTGCTCCTGTACCCCGGCGTTACTATGTGCCCTCTGTGTCTCTGTGCTCCTGTACCTCGTCGTTACTGTATGCCCTTTGTGTCTCTGCCCCTGTGCTCCAGTGTCACAGTGTACCCTTTGTGTCTCTGTGCTCCTGAACCCCAGCGTTACTGTGTGCCCTTTGTGTCTCTGCCCCTGTGCCCCAGTGTCACAGTGTACCTTTAGTGTCTCTGTGCTCCTGTACCCCGGCGTTACTATGTACCCTTTGTGTCTCTGTGCTCCTGAACCCCAGCGTTACTGTATGCCCTTTGTGTCTCTGCCCCTGTGCTCCAGTGTCACAGTGTACCCTTTGTGTCTCTGTGCTCCTGAACCCCAGCGTTACTGTGTGCCCTTTGTGTCTCTGCCCCTGTGCCCCAGTGTCACAGTGTACCTTTAGTGTCTCTGTGCTCCTGTACCCCGGCGTTACTATGTGCCCTCTGTGTCTCTGTGCTCCTGTACCTCGTCGTTACTGTATGCCCTTTGTGTCTCTGCCCCTGTGCTCCAGTGTCACAGTGTACCCTTTGTGTCTCTGTGCTCCTGTACCCCGGCGTTACTATGTACCCTTTGTGCTCCTGTACCCCGGCGTTACTATGTACCCTTTGTGCTCCTGTACCCCGGCGTTACTATGTACCCTTTGTGTCTCTGTGCTCCTATACCCCAGTGTCACCGAGTGCCTCTTTGTGGTACCGTGCTCTTGTGTTGTTTGCCTGCCATATCGGCGATTGCGTCTAGAACCAATGCGACTCAAAAAATGTTTTCATTTTTGCAGTGTTGTGACTATTAGTGGAAGCAGAGCTCTACTTCACGTCGCTTTCGGAAGCTAAAGATACGTGTTCATGTTTATACGCGAATGTAAATAGTGTCAGGTTACTAACTCGTGTGAGCTCATGAAGCCGATATGCTCAATTGACTCCGATTCGAGCTTGCTGAGTGAAGAATAACATCTAAACACGTCAGTATTTCTTTTTCCATTCAGATCAGTAGGAAAATAAATTGTATGAGAATTCCCGCTGTGCCCAGCGACGGCTCATAGGTGCTGCTGTGTGTTTCGCCACTACATTTACACACAATACGTTGTGTTAGAAGAAGCTGATAGCTATGTGTCTGTTTGTTCTCAGCAACATGTTTGGATGCGTAGTCTACGAAGTCAAGTATTACAAGACACCGAACTAATTTATATCCAGTGCGTCCCGTGGGGCTCCGAGGCCCAGCTGCCATGATTAATGTTCCCGAGGCCATTCGACTCGCTCTATAGCGGCGCGCCGGGCTTGTGCGCGCAAGTTCTAGTAACTTGCGACATCCGACACAATCTAATTAACGCCGCCATCGCCATGTCAATGTTGGCGCTCAATCTAATAACTGAGGATGGGCGCTAACTACTACGACTACAACGTAAATAGTTAATGAATCCTCCAAACAAACTGTCCGCTCGTACAAAGCTTCACAACTATCTACGCACAGTCCACACCTACAGGTATCTGAAACTACAAATTCGAACCTTATTAACAGGCACAGTTTAGTCCAGGCTCTTTCTTTCTTAAATCTTCTAGGCGCTTATATAAAATAACAACTAATATCGTCTTTGCCAAACATGGTACTTATGTGGTGGAATTACTGAACATTGCTGAACGTGAATCGGTGGACATGTGGACATGTGGAATCATAACAAATTCAGCCAAAAGGAAAATTTATTTATTATTATTTATTTATATATACTTTATTGTACACCACAAAAATACATAACAAAAAAAGACATAATCAAACACTACAAAATATACAATGGGCGGCCTTATCGCTAATCAAAATGTGTGTGAAATGAGTGTGTGTGTGTGTGTGTGTGTGTGTGTTATGTTAATTTATTGGAAAAAAGGTTTCGCAACTTGAAGTCGGTGATAGCGGCACGAAAACTTTGTGTCTATTTGGGTTATTCAAATCCGCGTACAATTGTATGAATAGTTGGATTGCAGTGAGAGCACACACTAACTCGAGTCACGGCTGCCATACTGCCATGTACCTAAGCTCGGCGCCTCAGCTGAGTACTGAGGGGGAAATGTGGGCAGACGTCATTATTAACTCTTAAACGAATGCAGACAAATTGAGTGCAGCAGGTTTTAATTGATAAAACCTGCTGCACTCAATTTATTGCATTCAATATAAATTAATGAATGCATAACATTTGATGATTAAGTCCATTAAAAGGCTTTAGAGTAATGGGCTCGAGCGCCAGCGTTAACCATGATACAGATATTATAACTCCGCCGTGGTCTCGCGACAAGGGCAGAGCATTGCCGTGACATCCCTCGCAGCTCGTAACACCCGCAGAGAATGGGTTAATGTTTCAACAAAGCGTCGGAGCGTCACTTTGTGGCTTCATACTACCTACGTATTATGTCATCAATTTTTAAGACCGTTTGACGCTAAAACAGATTTCAAGTACCTACTTACTTTATATTGTACCTAGGTTGCTTACTTGGTACCGTAGACGCTCACATAAGTAAGTAAGTAAATTAGTGCAACAATATTTTTGAAAGCAAATATTATATCTTTGCGTAAGAATTAGATAATGATGTGTTTTATTTAGTGCACGAAACAAGTATTTTCATTATCTTACACAGAAACGACTACATTTCCACCTCTATGGAGGGGAACCACCACGTCAGACTCACTTGTAATTCATTAATTTAATGAAAATGAACAGCTGCGGAGCCATGAATGTAAGAACCAAAGATGTATTGTATTGAGAGCCGCCCGAGCGAGGCTCGGCTTATTATCTCTGGATGTACACGCCCGCCGAAAGACACGCTTCGAAACTCATTTAATTTGATATTTATGTAACACCCTCCTTCGGATACTTTAGATAGTGATACTGTTACAGCCATAGTGATTAATTAGCGGTTATACATAATTTGTAGATAGACATGATTAAAAGTCCGTGCAGCAAGCACAATGAAGAAAGCTAATGATCTTCCGACGAAACAATCACTACGCTGCGCAGGCGGCGATCGGTGCAGCAGACCAGTGGAGACACTGCTTGTCCCCGCTCGGTCGCGCCACGCCACAGACATGCCACAGCCACGCCACACCCCACTCATCCATACTATCCATACTAATATTATAAATTCGAAAGTAACTCTGTCTGTCTGTTTCCTTTTCACGCCTAAACCACTAAATGGATTTCGGTAAAATTTGGCAAGGTTTTTTTTCTCAAAAATAATCCTACAGGGGGTGATATAGGGGATGAAAGTTTGTATGGGAAACCCAGCATTTCTAAGTTAGGTGATAGTATTAGTGTTATATTTTTATTTGCGAAAAACATGGTATAAAGAGGTCTTACAGTACAAAAATAGAGCAGACATATTTTGCCAAGATTAAACATAGCATTCAAATACTTTTAATAACAATTTCCTTAACAAAATTATTATTATATTATAACAACGCTATTTTCGTTCTAGGAATTCTTTTATACTTTATAAGTTGTTCTCATTTAACCATTCATACAATTTATTCATAAAAGCATATCTCGAGTTTAACATTTTCAGATTACTAGGTAATTTATTATAAATTCGTACACACAAAGTTAAGCAGGTTTATTGTACTTAGCAAGCCTGGGAGCATTTTTAAGTACGAGTCTATGAGGGTCTCCTCAGCTTCGAGGATTTATGTCGTTTGCTATTTTAAATAACTCCTTATGTTTCCATACAAACATGCATATTTCATTAATATACAGACAAGGTAGCGGTAACAATCCAAATTTCTTAAATACTGGCTGACATGATTCCTCAGGATGAAGTCCGTGTAGAGCCCTAATACATTTTTTTTGAGAAACAAATATCCTATTCTTGTCGGTACTGTTACCCCAAATTATAAGTCCATAACGTAATATGGATTCCACATACGCATGGTAAGCTAATACAGCTATTTTTAGATTAGTACTTTTTTTTTACTTGTCTAAGAGCATACACAAATTGATTTATCTTGCTTGAAACATTATCTATTATGCACTTTCCAATGGAGATCTTCATCAATAGTAACTCCTAGGAACTTGGTATGTGTTACTGGTTTAATTTTGGGTATATTTAATTTCGATTTATTAAATTGTATATAAACGGATTTGTCAAGGTTTATTTTCAAGTTATGTACATAAAGCCAATTAATTAAAATGTCAATTGTATTGTTAATGTCAGTTTCGTGCTCGTAAATTGTATTATTTTTTTTTATTGGATGTCATAATAATAGAGATCAGCAAACAATACGCACTTATGTTTCGTTATTTTAATAATGTCATTTATACAAGAAGAGAGAGAGTTTTTTTTTTTTTTTTTTATAAACTGGATGGCGGCGGTGTGTTGGTGGCATTTCTGCGAACACTTAAGTCATCTGAACTTGATATTTCTGTTATTCATTCTAATTTACAACCTCGCAATCTTATTGAACACATCCTCATAGAAGTGCCAAGTGCACTACCGTCCAAGCGTCATGTCATCAGTGCCGCTTATGTACCTCCCAGAATGGCTACCTCTGTATATGAGCAACATTTTGAAGTCTTACAGCAGGTGTTGGGTGACCCTAGTGTTGACTGTTTCTACATAATAGGCGACTATAATCTCCCAGAAATAACTTGGGTTACACTGAGTCCAGCTGGACCTCTTATGGGCGGTGGGCTGGGTTCAGGTACTTCTATAACTTGTAATCAGTTGAATAACTTAATGTCATTACTTGATGCTTTACAATATAATGTAGTGGCAAACACTAATGGCAAAATTCTTGACCTACTTATATCCAACCACCCATGTAGGGTATCGGCTGCGTTGTTTCCTCTGCTTCCAATCGACACGTATCACCCGCCTTTTATTTGTGATATAAGTCTAAATGTAGATGTTCAACTTATGAAAAAGCGACCGATACAAAAATATAACTTTTACAAATCTGATTATGAGCACATTAACCGCAAAATTCAGGGTATTGACTGGTCGGACCTTCTTGTCCCTTTGGGATCAGAAGAGGCACTGAGCGCATTTTACAATAAGATTGATGATGTAATTAAACAGCATACACCACTATCAGCATCCAGAATCACTGGTTACCCGGTCTGGTATTCTAAAACATTAATTAGTACTCTAAATAAAAAACAAAAGGCATGGGTGAAATGGAAGAAATATGGCGACATTGCAGACTATGAAAAATTTTCGCAGCAGAGAGAATTCTTTAAGGAAAATTGCAATAAATGTTTCTCTAAATACATTCAGTCGATTGAGGATAGTATACATAAAAATATTAAGGATTTCTGGATCTACATTTCAAACCGCAAAGACAAACCCGGTATACCGGCGAAAGTTCAATATAAAAATGACGTATCCAATGACCCTCAATCGATTTGCAACATGTTCTCTGATTTCTTTTCTTCCGTGTATGAACCTGCTTCATCTGCACTCTCGCAATGGGAGTTACCTTCTGAAACGGTGTCTAACGATATTGTTGTTTCTAACCTACACTTTAAGGAAGAATCGCTTTTGGCTGAACTGAAATCCCTTGATCCATCTAAGGGTCCAGGTCCTGATGGGTTGTCTGCGTTTTTTCTTAGGAATACTGCTACTACTATCTGTAGACCCCTAGCTATAATCTACAATAAATGTATCACAGAAGGTGTTATGCCAACGGTGTGGAAGCAGGCTAATATCACACCTGTACACAAGAGTGGATCTAAGCGTAGTGTTGAGCAGTACCGACCTATTTCTATTTTATCTACTTTGTCGAAGCTTTTTGAGAGACTGGTACATTACGAATTGTACCCTATCCTACATAGCACTATTATACAGCAACAGCATGGCTTTGTGAAAAAGCGGTCCACGACAAATAATTTATTGGTATTTTCTAATGATCTATTTAATAATATTGACAATCGTATACAGGTTGATGCAGAGTACACACACTTTCAAAAAGCTTTTGACAAGGTGGATCATGAACTGTTGCTGAACCGAATAGCGTTCAATGGTATTCGTGGTAATTTGTTGCGATGGTTCATTTCGTACATCACTAACCGTTGTCAACGGGTTGTTATTAACGGGTATCACTCTCATGTTACTTTTGTTACATCTGGTGTCCCACAATGTTCTATTCTCGGTCCACTTCTATTCATTATCTTCATAAATAATATTGGTAACTGTTTCCATCATTCCAAGTTTTTGTTATATGCTGATGACCTCAAAGTATTAACTATTCATAGCATTCAGGATTGCTATCTTCTCCAAGAGGACTTGGATCGACTGACAGACTATTGTTGCACCAGTAAGCTCCATCTGAGCATTCCCAAGTGCAACTACCTAAATTTTACCAAAAATAAAAACATCATAAGGTTCTCATATTCATTATGTAATGCTTTATTAAATAAAGTAAACTCGGTTCGTGATCTTGGCGTATTGCTTGACTCAAAACTCTGCTTGGATTTGCATATCGAACAAATCATAAATAAAGCTTATAAGATGTATGGATTTATAATGAGATCCAGTCATGACTTTAAACGGGTCTCTTCGTACCTCTGCCTGTATAAAACACTAGTCCGTTCCCAGCTCGAATATGCCGTATCCATCTGGAACCCGTATTATGGTAAATACATTGACATGTTAGATAAAGTCCAACGTAGATTTCTTCGTGCAATGCACTACAGGTGTCACAAAATTTATCTGCAGTATAACCAATTGCTCAGTAAATACAAGCTTTTGACGCTCAGCTCTAGACGTAAACAATTAGAGGCAATGACATTGTATAATATTGTTAATGGTAATTTCGACTGTGTAGATTTAAATAATGTATTGTGCTATGCTGTCCCCAGAACTATTTTTTTGTTGCTGTTTTTTCTTCTTTTTTTTTTAATGTTTCATTTTTGTTTCTATTTATTTTACAATATTAGTATAACTGTCACAAATGAACAGTTCACCTCCTAGTGATTAAGGTTTTATTTATTAATAGTAAACTGTGAACAGCGCTGTGGGCTACATTAATACTTAAGTTATTTATGTTTTTCTATTGTAATATTCATTTTGTAGCTGTTTGTTGTTCCTACTTAATAAAATAAAAAAATATATAGATCAAGAATAAGATCGGCCCTAGTATGCTTCCCTGTGGGACACCAAACTTATTAGGTACATCTATATTTCGTTGAGTGTAGCGTTACTTCTTTATCTTCGTTAATGTTTGTTATGGTAATGCATCGTTGCCATAACAAATATTTAGAGGTTGGCCCTTTAGTCCCGATTGCTTCTAACTTTTGCAGTAGTAGATCATGTGACACTAGGTAATAAACCTGTGGTTAGATTGTTGTCATTGATGTTAGTTAATATTAGGTTGGGGAAAAAGTCTTTTCGCATTATATTATTATTTTTAAATTAAATTAAATTATAGTATGAATAAAATCTGGCTGTACTATTTGTATCTGGTTAGTTTTGGTATCATTGAAAGTTTAAATTTTAAAGAACATAATTCCAAATTCAAATTAGGAAAATGTGTGATTTTCATTTGTTTTTCGTACTGTCAAGATGAGTGAATCTAATGAAGAAATTCGATACATTTTAAAATTTTACTACAAAAAAGGTAAAAATGCAACGCAAGCCGCGAAAAAAAAAAGCGATGTTTATGGACCCAGTGCAGTGTCTGTGAGAGTAGCACAAATTTGGTTTAAGCGTTTTCAATCCGGAAATTTTGATGTCAAAGATGCACGTCGCTCTGGTTGCCCTATTACGGATAAAATGGATGCCATTTTTGAAAAAGTGGAGCAAGATCGGCATATCAGTAGTTAGCTAAAGATGTGTGAGGTCTAGCGTTATCGTGATGAAAAACCACACCCCTTCTGTTGATTAATTCCGGCCGCTTTCTCTCAACTTCTTGCTTTAATCTCATCAGTTGTTCGCAGTAGAGTTCTGAATCGATGCTCCTGCCTGGTGGTAACAGCTCATAATGAATAATGCCCTTCCAATCCCACCACACACACAGCATCACCTTGTTGCGAGTTAACCCGGAATTCGCCACAGTCTGTGAAGCCTGACCGGCCTTTGACCACGACCTGTTTCGCACGTTCTTGTCGTACGTGATCCACTTTTCATCACCAGTTATCAGCTTCTTCAAAAATGGTTCGGTTTCATTACGTCGTAATAAAGAATCACAAATGAGTACACGGTTCATTAGGTTTCTTTCAGTGAGCTCGTGAGGTACCCAAATATCGAGCTTTTTTGTGTACCCAGATTTTTTCAAATGCGTCAAAACTGTTTTGCGGTCAATTCCCAGTTCTTCAGCTACGTCGTAACTACTGATATGACGATCTTGCTCCACTTTTTCAAAAATGGCATCCATTTTATCCGTAATAGGGCGACCAGAGCGACGTGTATCTATGACATCAAAATTTCCGGATTGAAAACGCTTAAACCAAATTTGTGCTACTCTCACAGACACTGCACTGGGTCCATAAACATCGCAATTTTTTTTCGCGGCTTGCGTTGCATTTTTAACTTTTTGTAGTAAAATTTTAAAATGTATCGAATTTCTTCATTAGATTCACTCATCTTGACAGTACGAAAAACAAATGAAAATCACACATTTTCCTAATTTGAATTTGGAATTATGTTCTTTAAAATTTAAACTTTCAATGATGCCAAAACCAGCCAGATACAAATAGTATAGCCAAAGAGATTTTATTTTAAGTTCATACATACTATAATGCGAAAAGACTTTTTCCCCAACCTAATATGTTGTTTGAGACAGTTTCCTTGTATTCTGATACCAAGCACCTTGCGTCGGGGCTTTTGTTCCTTTACTACTAGAGGGACAAAATCGCTAATGTAATAAAACAATAATTTTCAATTAATCACACTTACCGTGACATACATACGCATTACGTGTAGTTCTGCACTTAGTGCAAGCTTCATCGTTCGTATAGTGTTAGTACTACACGACTCACGAATGCTAAGGCAAAGCCGAGAGAGGAACAGGTTCTGTCGCTGAGCTCGCTGAGCAGCATCTCAGAAGGAAATTGGTACCAATTATCTCGGTACTTTTTGTCAAAGAGATTCAAATTCACGGTTCAACTTACAGCGGAGCTCATTCGCTATTTATGAAACTGAAATTGCATTTGACCTCCTCTCATGTTATGTTCTATTGCAATATATTTACAGTAGGTATACACCACCTACTTACTGCAATCATAGAACGGGCGTATTATTATGAAAATATGAATTCCTAATTTTTATAGTAAGGCTAGGTTGTTCGGGCCTGTAGGCCTTTGAAACGCTACCTCCGCCTCCCCCAAATGTAGCGCGACGTGTTTATTTACGACGCGCTGCCGACGATTTCGCGGAAAATCTATGCTACAGTGTAAAATATTTGCAGTTGATCAACTTAATTAGTTTTTCTTAGGTCGATTTTTTTTTTCCTTAGGTTTACATTTTATGGTGTCTACGGTGGAGTGAACTAAGATTATTACATAAAATGTCGTTTTGTTTTCACATTATCAGATAACTATACCAACACGATTCGATAACAATAGGTACAATTATTATCAGCCCCATGATATTGGTGAATATCGATGACCATCGCGACACGACAAACAACCACACTACTAAGTCGGCGGCAGTTTGAAAAAGATTGCTCAATTGAAAGAATGCCCGCTACTCTCACCCCGCACTGTCTTCGCCGGTAGATATCGTGCAGATATCGGTATCGGTGTGCGTGGAAATCGGTTATCATGGTATGGGCATTTGATGCGGAGAAATGCAGAAAATGTCGTCTGGAATGTTTTGATTATGAATCTGGATGACTATACGAGTAAGGGAATACCAAAGAAACGATGGATGATCTGTGTGAAAGATGATGTGGCTAGAAAGGGAATGACTATCGAGATGACGGCTAGAGAAGTATGGAAGATAAAAACAAGTTGCATCGACCCCAAAAAAAATTGGGATAAGGGCAGGAGAATGCTGATAATTGGTATCGGTCGTTGTCTACGACGATATAAGTGACATTAAAACACAATGTAAAAGCGAATTATTCCATTACTTCATTGGGCTGAGTAGGAAACGAATATAGCAGATAGTTACAGATTGAACCTTTAAACGGCTATTTTAGTAAACTTTCATCAAACCAAATAGCTTAACGGTTCGACGACTGCTTTGCAAACCCGTGGTTAAAAGTTTGATTCTCAACTGTTATATTTTTTTCGATTCTTTTTTTTATATTTTGTTATATACCTACTGTTATTTGATAGTTCGCATAACGTTCTCAGAAAACATGAAGTTTAGGCCTCTTATACCATCTATATTTATAATAAAAATAAATATTAATCGTTAGCTGACAGTTAATGAGAAATTCCTATGCAGGAACGACACGAACAAGCGTTTGTTTATTTATCCACTAAAAACGAAAAACTTCGCAAGCAGTGGGAAATTGCTACTGAAGGCTGCGCGTTTCGACCTCAGGACAAGCTGCTTCGTCGTCGGTCGCTTGCTCCCGCGTCACCAGTCCTAACTCTCTGTGTATTTTGGCTGCTGAGAGAGACCACAACTACAAACGTACTGTAAAGGAAAGTTTTATAAAATGTGGCTGTCGTTTAGTATATTGTGTGTCTAACTTGCATCCCCTATAACCCCTTTAGTGACTGAATAAAAAAAATTTTTTTTTTAGAATGGGCTAAAAATGGTCGTACTGTTTTGCTTATGCTGCAAACATATTCTTTTGTTTTTGATGTTGACCACTGCTCATGAAGATCAGTAATTATTGACAACTACATATGAAGGAACAATTGCCGTACTTTATTATCAAGGGATGTACCTACTGCTACAGCTATAATTTATCGAATCTACTATTCCTTAGAATAATGAATAATTAATTTTGATGTCTTAACATCAAAATTAATTTAGTATATTGTCTAACCGGCCCCGCTCATGTGGGATTGCCGTCCCATAGGACTATTTACCTAAACAAAAGTGCAAGTATCAATATGTTATAGGTTACAAACCAACAATAGGATACGTCATCGACGAACTTGCTTTAGAACATGGGCACTGAGTGATAGGGTTACCGCCTAACCATGGCTACGTTCACAAAGCGCTATTTTTCGAATGTATAGAACACGATATTTTATCGTATGCTGTGACTTTTTGTACTCAAAACTGATCATGGGGTGTCGTTTTTATGGTTTTCGAGGGAGCCAAAGCCGGTAGTGAAGTCAAAATGAAAATTCAAGATGGCGGATGTGAAAATTTTGTGTTTGTGTTTTAAATCATACGTTATAAGGAACTTTATTCCTGACGGTGGTCCCCGACCGCACATTTTTATTTTTTTCTAATTTTCACTGTTGTTGCCAGAGTGAAAGTTGATTATTATTAGTATCCAACCGACAACCGGACACATTGTATTTATATTATGTGTAATTTATGTAGGATATGGTGGTAGACTAGTAGTGAAGACAGTTCGATGGAGAGTGAAAATACTAATGTGGATGAATCTGATGAAAAATCTTAGAAAAATGTCTTTTAAAAGTTCTTCATAAAGGACCACGATAAAAAATTATAAACTACTCGCGCTTGACTATAATTTTATCGATAATAATTTGCAATGTGTCTTAACACTATCGTAAGATGACAATTAAACGTCATCATACCACATATAAATAATCACATTTTCGAAAACGATATTATGAATTAAAACTATAATATAATTACGAGATATTTTTTCTGAGCTATCGCAATTTCATATCTAATGTGTTCTTCGTTTATTCGATTTTTTTTGAACAACTGCAGTGAGAGCGACTTTTTAAAAATTTTGACACAGGTCCAACCTCGATGACGTCCCGCAGGACTCTGACCACGGTGCCATAGCTTAGAACAAAAGTAAGGGTAACATAACCGGCCAGTTTAGGTAGGCTTCTGATTTTGGAGGTACACTACTCAATTCAATAGATTTTTAATTTACTCGTATAATAATATCAAAAGTTAAACTTACTTATTGATAGATGGCGCTGTTCTCAAATTGTTCATGGGTTTAGTTTAAACATTATGATCCATTTTACTCAGATTGTATTAAAATAACAACAATTTATATTTACAAATCAAAAAATAAAGGAGTTGAGACATCTGTTTAATTAATTGTGTTAACTTAGATCGTTTGTTTATATGTATAAAATCATCCAATAACGCAACGCTAATTTTTGAAACTGTTTTCAATTGAAGTGGAAAAAAAGGATCGCAACTCGCATAAATGTCAAATTTGTTGTTAAAAAAATTATTCCGTTGACCCAGTTTTTCTCTTTTCGAGTGAATGGATGCGCTTCGTTATATTATGTATTTCGTGGATTTTTCTTGACTTGGATTCTGCTTCTAAACATTGACGGAAAAGTATTGGATACCGACGACATCACTTTATGTGATTGGCCCTTACACGAAAATCTGGACTGTTTACTTGTTTGTGAAACGCAGTGATACCTATTGTGTTGTGTTGTTTATAAACATGAACGCGAGCAAATAGTTTATTCATATATAATCGGTGTAAAGATACAAATAAACTATGTTGATTACGTAAAGATTATGATGTAGAATACAAAATTCAGGAGTTGGTCTTCATTTAATGTAAATAAAGATTGAATTAAAGTGTTTGGCAGTGTATCTAATGTTTTATTAATAGAAAAATAGGACAGGGCCTACTGCAGGTCTGCAGAATAGATTTGAAGCTAGCTATACTAAACCTAGTAGGCTTCATATATTGTTGTTTTTACTTGTTGCTAGAGGGCGCTATGAAATGTTCGAGTGACGTCTCTATCCTCCTATATACAAATGTACTCTGTGACTCTGACCGCGAGCGGATTTAGCCAAATTTACTAATTTTGAGTTTATTTAAAAAAAATCTATTAAACTCAAAAATCCAACCGTTAATTTCCCTCTGAAATACGATTACCTCATGATACATGCAATTTTCATATAATTTTATACTGTAATTAGGAAATGAAACGGAAAATGGTTTTGAAATCGACTATGTTTCTGATTTTTTTTTCATCGAGGAAATTACAACTAATCGTGTTTTGAACCGTTAATTTCCCTAAAGAAAGGATGTATCTATGGCATATATTTTTTTCAGGACCTTAATACAATAATTTGACCATTTAAAATTGATTCTAAAACAGGTAAAATTCGGATAACCCCCCGTTTTGTGGTTTCAATATTATATTTAGTCAGCAAGGTCTGAAATGTACACATTCCGTCCTGGCCGGCAGCCTACTACACGAAGCTAATAACATAATAAGTACCTTAGGCAACTTATCATTCCGGAAATCAAATCTGAAACAAGCTGCCATGCCGGCCGCCGCGGGCCCCGCGCTGGCTTATTATTTATGAATGTATCTACATAACAAAGCATAAATTCAGCAACAGTGTCGGCGCAGCTCGCAGGGGCCGCGGAGGCCGCAGGGGCCGCAGGGCCACAACACTACTCTCGGCTCTCGACGAGACATGACAAACTGTCTGCGTCCCTCTATTGCCGGTTATAAATGGCGTACCAAAATAACAAGACAACTATGTTTTTCTTTCATGCCCAACAGAGCATGACAATAAAAAAAAAAATTCTTAAGTATTCTTCTATGAATAAATAAAACCGACCATCTAAAAAACACTTCAATTTACGTAAACATGAAATATGTAAATTGCCGCACAACATATTATATCTCTCTCTCTCTCTCTTTCTCCTACAGTTTTTATATACCTACATATAGTAAAGATGTTGAACTAAAATAAAATTGTGAAACCTAACTTTTTACACGAACTACTATAATTGCCCCCAGATACTAATATTATAAAGAGGAAAGATTTTTTTGTTTGTTTGTACCGAATAGGCTCCGAAACTACTGGCCCGATTGTAACCATTTTTTATCAGGAAGTAACATAGGCTATAATTTATTTTCAAATATTTTGAAAATTGCAATATTGTAACCCAAAGTAGCAAAATGTTGCCTATAAAATTCATTATTTGGCGTGCGCTGAGAAAACTACTGGCGATACATAAAAAGTATGTACTACATGATTAAAGTACTTACATTCAAAAAAGTCCGCGAGGCAATATATATAACTATCATAGTTAAGTCACAATAGCAACTTTTGTGTTCTAAAATTTAATTAGATCGCCGGTAGAAACCAAAGTTGCTTACATTCGTATCATAGTATAAATTCTTATTCAAACAAATAGTTTTATCATCAAGGGTATTTATGTAGCAGTAAAATACTTTTTAATTCATTCGAATCGGACATTTAATTTCGAAGTTATCACGATTATAAAAATAACATACGCGTTCCGTTCGACGACGCGCTGCCGCGCCGCGATTAATTCGAAACTCAGTATTTTTATTCTTGAGGCCAAAATTGAAGAATAACGTATATCAGGGTTTTTCGAAAATCTACCCATAAGGGGGTGAAAAGGGTAGTAAATTTTTCAGGGGAGGATTTTACTGCGGGGCTTGATTAACTCGAAAATTGGTAAAAATAATCTTTCAGTCAAGTTATGGAAACATCCGAAACGATTTTTTAAAATTCCACTCCTGTGGGCATGAAAACAGGGAATACAGTTTATATGAAAAATCTTATTCATTTGGTTAATTAACTTGAAACTTGGCACAAATACTTGCCTAAGCAAGTAATTAAAAAAAAAATCCGTTACAATAGCGCTCAATCTTGGATATAACAATAAGATTATGTAATAAACTTTGTCATTAATAGTTTTTCCCCCCGAGGCGAGGGAATGGAAGAGGGGCAAGGGAGGGGGTGGTGAAGACGGAAAGGGGGAGGCAAGGAGGGAAAGGTGAAGGGGAGGGGTGGTGAAGGTGAGGGGATGGAGACGGGTTGGTTAGGGAGAGAGGGGGAAGCGGATGTGGTGAAGGGGGTGTGAGAGTGGGTGAGACGGGGAAGGAATGGTTAGCGGGAAGAGGATGCGGTGAACGAACGTGCTAATCTCTGGAACTACCAGTCGGACTTTAAAAAATCTTTCTGCATTTGATAGCCCAAATCTAAAGGAAGGCTATAGGCATATTTAACATCACTCTAGGACCTTTACGTGGCGAGCTAAAAGAAAAAAGGCAGAAAGAACGCTAACCGAAAACGAAGTAAGTAATAGCGCGGGCAGGCAATGCGATGCGACGGGGTGGGTCGGGGGAACAAGAAATTTCACGCGGACGAAGTCGCGGGCAGCAGCTAGTCGAGTATAATTTGGCTCGCTATTTCATGATTGGGATCCAAAAACCGCAGTTTCAAACTATAAACTGTGTTTATTTTTATCCAAGAATCTTCAAATGTAACTTCAATAAATAATTTAAAATCTAACAATCTAAAAAAAATATATGTACAGCTGTTTTATCTCACGAAAGCGGGTGACCCATACTTGTGTGTGTAAGTGTACATGCACACTGTGTTTGCGTGCGTAAGCTCAGGAGCGCCCAGTCGAGTCGCCGGCCGAGTCAGTAGTGCTTCTTGGTTCGCGCCAAAATTATTTATCAAATACGGTCAGCATGGAAATTACGAAGAAACGGAGAAAAGTTGTTCGCAGTGAGGTAAGGCAAATTAAATGTTCATGTTTGGTGTATATTTATGTTGTGTGTAATGAATTAATGTATTAGTTAGTTTAATAAGAACATGTTAAACGAGATTTTAATAATGTAGGTATTGTTTCTTTTAGGCTCGTCAAATGATTGCAAATATTTATAATTTTAGAATATGAATTCACGGAACTTCATCGAGAACCAAATTGTGATTTATCACATTTGCGTAATATTACAAAACACACTGCAGCAGCGACGGGGGTAGGTGAAAGAACAGTGCACAAATATTAAAAGAAGGAAGAGATGTCGCAAGTACATCTTCGAATTTTATGTCTCCCATGAAAAACCGAAGAAAGAGAGAAAATAAAGTAGACATTGATGGATTTATAGCTGACGTTGTACGGAGCACAATACAAAATTTTCATATCGTACAAAACGGTAATGAGACTGTATATCCCGCGAAAGTGTGGAGGCCGAGGCTTTTTGAATGCTAAGACCCCCCACAATCGCGAGATATGCAGTCTCAGGGAATATTTCCTAGAAGCCGACGTGGGGATGCACCGAGATGTGGTCGCAGTGGACAAGGGCCTCACCCCACTCTCCTTGGCGAAAAAGAACTGGAGCAAACCTGCAGTACTTGATACTAACGAACGTAAGGAAGTATGGCAAGGCATAGAGCTTCTCGGATGCTTTTTCCGGGCCCTCCATGGGCCTGATGTAAACTTTTTGGCGTCTGTATCCTGGTTACGTTTCGGCGACCTCTTCGGGGAAACCGAAGGTTTTGTCTGCAATTATGGATGAAGTTATCATGACGAATAATTATCGGAAATACATTGTCAGGGACGGTACGGTTGACGACATCTGTCAGGCATGCCACCGTCCCGGTGAATCAATCCGACATATTGTTTCCGGTTGTTCTCGTCTTCCTATCGGCAAGTACTTGCAGAGACATAATCCAGTGGCTAGGATTATCCACCAGCAACTTGCCTTCCAGTACAACCTTGTGGAGTCCGAAGTACCATATTACAGGTATGTGCCCGACCCAGTTCTCGAGAATGGTCACGCTACATTGTACTGGGACCGATCTATCATCACTGACTGGACTATTGTAGCCACAGAAATCTATTTAGATTTCTGTGATTGTAGCCAATAAGCCCGATATTGTGGTGATAGATTGACGAGAGCGCCGTGCAATGATTGTTGATATCGCTGTCCCTCATGACGAGAATCTCGTGAAAGCTGAGAAAGATAAAAAAATCAAATATCTTGACTTACCACACGAGGTTGTCGACATGTGGGACGTGGACTCTGCAATTATTGTACCGATAATCGTTACGGTAAATGGCCTAGTAGAGGAGAGCCTCACTCAACACCTCAGGAGGCTCTCATTGCGGCTGGGTCAAGGGCTTGATTCAGAAAGCAGTACTCCTGGACACGGCACGCATAGTGAGGAGGGTCCTCTCTCTAGAGCCCTGATCACCGGTAGCTTGGACCCTGTTCCCGATACCGTTTTTTTTTTTTATTTTATGGTTTTATGAAAATATTTAAAAATGTGAATAATATGTACATCAATGAAATAAAGGAAATAATAATGTTAAATAATCAAGTGATTAATAGTGTTAACAAGTTGTGTGGTGTTTAATAAGCAATAAAAAATTGTGTTATGTGCGTAACATAAGTAATCTGACGGACCTTTGAGTAGTGCTTTGTCTTGTCCCATTGAATATAAAGTTTAGATTTCACGGTTTTCCTTTCATTTAATTTATCATGTTTGTTAGAGAGATTTGATTCTTATGATTGTTCCTATCGATTAATGCCATAAAAGTATAGGGTGTTATTTTTCGGATTTTAGCCGGTTTGATTTGAGTGTGGCAAGCGAATTTTCGAAAATCTTTGAATGCAGATTTGTTTCTTTTTAAAAATAAATGAATGTTTTCTATGAGTAAAATTTGCTATCTCCAGTATTTAGAGTACTTTCCCTCCAGGTGTGGTTAAAAAATTCCACCCCGTATAAATTTGGTTGGACTGCAAAAAGTGCCAGGTTGCGAGCTGGCAAACCAATTAAATTTTAAAGGGCATCATTTTAGCTACTAGGAGAACTTGGTTTCATCCTGTAACTCGATGAGGTAAAATAGACCACCCGATGTGGCCCTAAAAATGGTTGGACTGCGAAACCCTCCAACACCGGGCTCGGCCGACATAGTTTTTTAGACTCTATTAATAGGCGCTAAAACCAACGAAAAGGTTTCGTTCAGTAACCACATGAGGTAAAATGATGGTCCAAAGTGGGTAGCATAACTTCTCACTGCCACGGAGGATCCGTGGCAGGGAGCTGCTGGATCCAAGCTGAGCCCCGGCAGACCAAACTTTTTCCTACCTATTTTAGGTCTACTTTTCGTGGAATGTGTGGTAAAATGTCCAGTAACTCGATGGAGTAAGTACTAGTGCGGCGGTCGCCTGGACTATACATATGCGGACATTCTGACACTGACACCTTACATTAGGGTTGAAAAGGATTACTTAATCCTTAAGTAATCCTTTTCTGTCAATTTATTACAAACAGCACATACACTCATGCTTATTCGGTGCACGCACACTGCCGTGGCGATGAGAAGGACGAAAAATAGCAACTGTCTCTTATCGCAGGGGAGGTGCGGCAAGTCCCCGCGCACGCCGTTTGCACTCGCACCGAAGTTTTTTTCCACAAGATGTAACTTCTACGACACTGGAATATGTGACTTGTTAATTGACACAACGGTACTAATTAGCGTAATCGAACAATATTTTTTTAGTTAATGAAGATAATAAAGAACGACACGTCTCCTTCCTACAGTGAACAGGTCTGTACTGATGCACTTTAATAGCTACAATTGAAATTTCCTCACTATGAGGAGGTAATGTAATGATAGAAAAAGGTATAGAATTCTTGATGAGTATAGCTATTCCACCAAACCTATCAGATCTATCCTCTCTAATGGTTAAATAACCGTTAATTTTAAAAATATGATTTGATTTGAGCCAAGTCTCTGCAAAAGCAAAGGCAAATGGCTCATATTTGTTTAAAAGATATATCACATCACTCATTTTGTTTACTAGACTGCGGCAGTTCCACTGGATTATTTTGGATGTGTTGTCCATTATAAATGGATTGAGATACATTGAAAGATGGGGCAACGTTGGACGGTGAAATGTTGAACTGAGAAAGAAGATTGTATAATGCAGAAAGAAAATCATTTATGGAAAAATTTGTGTCATTTTTTTCATTATTATGATTAAGAGAAAGAGCACAACCATTTGATGGTTGGAGAATGTCATAATCTTTAATAATGGCATTGTGAGCCTGAATGCTTGTTTTCTTGTGGGCCACTCCACTTAATGAAACGCCGAATTGTTTGAGATGTGATGCAGTTTAATTACTGATACAATGGTTATAATAAGGTATTCTTGACGTTATATATTTTACAATATTTCAAGTCACCCGTGCAGTGGCTGTCAACGCAATGACGCACGACCGCGCACCCCCCGCGCGCCCGCGCTCCGTTGACAGGTTTAGTGTCGTTCGGGAATGGCTTCAACATCTTCCCCCCCCTCGAACGCTTCAAGGTTTCGAGGTTCTGCGTCTGAAGTCGGCTCGGGTAGATAGCAAAGGTTATGGACAGCTCGACGGAAAGTGCCCTTTGACGTGTAGACGTCCGCCACTCGTGCTGTTCCATCAGTCCCGCGATACAGCTTACTGATCCGCGCCATACGCCACTTCAATGGCGGAATGTTTGGTTCCTTGATAATGACTAAGTCGCCTTCCTGGAATCCTCTTTGCGAGATCCGCCATTTTTGTTTTTGCTGCAACTCGCATAGGTATTCGTTTCTCCACCTTTCCCAGAAATGTTGCCGCATTTGATCCAGACTTCGGTATCGGTCAAGTTTGCTGGTTTTTTCATTGGTTAAGACTTCCGATGGGAACGAGGTTAATGGCCTTCCGATCAGGAAGTGCGCGGGTGTCAGAGGATTCAGGTCATTAGGATCAGAGGATAGGGGGCTCAGCGGACGTGAGTTGAGGATTGCCTCAATCTGCACGAACAACGTTGATAACTCCTCAAACGTAAGATGTTTATCACCTAAAAACCTAGTCGTATGGTGTTTAGCGGACTTAACGCCTGCCTCCCAAAGTCCACCAAAGTGGGGAGAGTAAGCTGGCGAAAACTTAAACGTAATGCCTTCGTCGGCAGCAAAACCGGTAACGCATTCATTGCTTGACTCTAGAAACCTTGCCAATTCATTGTTTGCGCCTACAAAATTTGTCCCGTTATCGCAGTACAATTCGAAGGGCTTTCCTCTGCGGGATATGAAACGCCTCAAGCACAAAATGAAAACATCGGAAGTGAGGTCACTTGCCACTTCTAAGTGCACAGCCTTTGTGCTAAATGAATGTGCAGATGAATAGAAACATATAACATTTTGTGATTTTACACCCACGACCTTTGCGATCGGTGATGTAGAAAGGCCCGGCAAAATCTACACCGCTTACCTGGAACGGAAGACTAGGCGTAACTCTTGAAGCAGGTAAGTTTCCCATTAGAGGATTAACGCTTTTAGCTTTTATGATTCTACACAAATTACAATTGTTCACAGTTTTTCTGGCTAGTATTCTACCTTTCAAGGGCCAATATTTATGTCTTAAATCATTAAGTAATAATTGAGGTCCGCAATGTAAAAGTTTTCTATGGTAATGAGTGAATAGTAATTTCGTAAAATTATGCTTAGTGTCTAATAGTACGGGATGTTTTTTGTTGCAGGTTTCATTTGAATTTTGGATGCGGCCGCCTACGCAGAGTATGCCATCATCATTTAAGAATGGACTGAGGGATAACAAATTGCATTTCGACGGTAAGTCACGCTTATTTTTAATCAATTTAATTTCATTAGAAAAACATTCGTCTTGATGTTGTTTTATTAAAACGGTTAGTGCAGCGTCCAATTCACCAGGTGTGAATGGACCAGTAGTAACCTTGGCCTGTTTATATCGCTTGAAATTTATGTAACGTAGAACATAGGCTGCAGATCTTTGCATAGTAGTGAAACTGGAAAATCTTTCAAAATCTACCAGCCTAGGACGAGATGCTGTAGACTGCAACGTAATTGTTGTTATCTTTTTATTAGTTTTGAGTTCAGGCAACTCGGGAGTACTTTTGCTTTTAATAGTCTGAGGCCACTTACTTGAGTCCTCAGATAAAAACGATGGTCCTTCCCACCAAATTTTAGCTAAATGAATTGACTTAGGATTTAATCCTCTAGACGCTAGGTCTGCAGGATTTGTATTGCCAGGGATATGTCTCCAAGTGTGTGACTTAGTCAATTCTTGTATTTCACTAACACGGTTCGAAACAAAGGGTTTCATATTACAAGCCTGAGTAGACAACCAACCCAAGACCACTGTCGAATCCGTCCAGTGAATAACCGAGTCAATTTTACAACGTAGCGCCCTTAAAACCTTATTACTCAGGCGTGCAGAAAGCAGGGCACCACACAGCTCGAGTCTAGGTATGGTTGCAGACTTAACTGGTGCAACCTTAGTTTTAGCGCAAAGTAATCTAACGAGAGTATGCCCGGAACTGTCAACCGAGCGGAGATAAATTGCAGAAGCATAAGCCACTTGGGAAGCATCTGAGAATGAGTGAAGCTCAATTCTAATTGGTTCGCTAATGAGAACCCTTCTAGGAATTTCGATTTTAGAGAGAGCTTCCAAATTGCTTAAAAAACTTTTCCATTCCTTTTGTATTGCATTATCTACAGGTTCATCCCAATCTAAATTTGATAGCCACAACTTTTGCAGTATTATTTTTGGAACAATAGTACATAAACCAAGTAAACCCAATGGGTCGAATAACTTAGCTGAATTGGATAAAATGGAGCGTTTAGTTGCGACTTGTTCACATTGTATGTCAACTGAAAAACGGAAGACATCTTGGGCCGGGTCCCACTTCAACCATTCCGTCGCGCGCATCGGGCCTAACCGGTAGCGTCACTGTCACTCCCCGCTCAAGTATTTTTTACCACTTACTAGTGTGCGTCACTGTGCGCGTGTGTCCTATCCAAACTAGTCGGTGTTATCGACGGCGTTCGACTCGCGTGCTCGGCACAGAGTAGTGTTGCTAACAGAGACAACCCCATCCACTACTGCTCAGCATGAACGACGTCAACAGCACCTTCGACCGAACAAGTGATATCGACCACTCACCCGGTGAAATGAGTGTTGGTGGTTCTCTCATCGAAAAAGAGTCTCCACCCTCTTACATAACGTTCCGGAAAGGGACATCCCATAACGATGCAAACTTATGTGAGAACTTTCGCGAGGAATTTCATAAATTTCAAACCGATATAAAATCCATGTTCGAAGCCATGCTTTCAAAACAGGATGAGAGATTCGCCAAACTTCTCTCCGAGTTCGAGGGTGTCAAGACCTCCATTAAGTTTATGAGCGACAAATATGACGACTTGGAAAAGAACTCACGAGACGTTGCACTGCGAGTATCGGCACTTGAAGATAGACTCTCTTCACCCCAGGCCAGTGACCAACGTATTTCTGTGCTTGAAGCAAAACTAGAAGCCTTAGAGCAAAAATCCCGCAGCTGCAACGTGGAAATCAGCAATCTGCCGGAGAAGCGTGGCGAAAATCTAATGGCAATTATTGAGACAATATCCAATGTCATCAAACAACCGCTATCGTCCCGAGATATAATGGCGATCCACCGTGTTCCTCAAATGAACTCTAATAGCAATCGGCCTAAAAACATAATCGTTAAACTTACCAGCCAACTGCTACGAGATAATTTCCTTGCAGCAGCACGACTTAAAAAGGGATTAACGACCGAAGATCTCTCTATCCAGGGGACACCACAAAAAGTATACATTAATGAGCATCTCACGCTGCAGACCAAAAAATTGTTTCGTCAAGCTAGAGAGACTGGGAAACAAAATGGATATCGTTTCGTCTGGGTCAAAAACGGAGTTATCCTTGTTCGCGCAGACGTTCCTGAGGCAGCATTCGCCATTCGCTCTGAACACGACTTATCAAAAATTAAACCATACTTACACCCTGGGAAATAATAAAGCACTCATAAATATTATTCCTTTGCCCTCAGGTAACAATCGTTTGTGTTCTCTGCTTCTAACATTACTCTGTGTCACTGTTCGTATTTATTTAATAGTTACCTTCACACTTCCGATTTATTGTGTACTAATAATTGTTAAATCTAGATTTATTTTTATATGTTACCGTTTTCACTTTAGGTTTTTAGCCTTTATGTTATCGCGCATGTGTAGTACTGTTGTTTACAACATTACAAATCTACAAAATGTTGTTTTTGGCAAGTTTATTTTTAGAGTCACCCTCATACTTAAATGTTATCATACAACTTCGATTATATTTTCTTGTATTTTTGTATTAATTTGCAGTGCACGAATTATATTACCATATATACAGTGCATTAATGTAACTAACATCAATCCTGAGCTACAAACTGTTGCATTTAGAATACATTATAGACTTAAGTACACATATTTATTTTTTTATGTATCAAAGTTTAAACTTGTTGTTGTTATTATAATTTACTATCATTCACAATACAGTCTGGGTACTAAACTAATACACAAATACCGTGTTATTACCTACTCTTATGAGGAACATTACGTTTTTGTTCATGTATCACCCCTTAAACTTGTTACAATACACCTACATTATTTACCAATGCCCTATTCTACTACGTCTTGTATTTATGTCAGTGATTTCTCTTACAAACCATTTCATTATAGCCTGTACTTTGATTACAATCTGTGGTTACTATTAATACGTTTAGTGGTGCAAATACCTACTTTTAAAATTTGTTACAAAATCTGGACTTCAGGCCGATATTGTTATGCCATTCTTTTGTTTACGTCTTATTTCCACTTTTATTATATTAAATGGATAACTACAACTTAACATTTTACTATCAAAACTGTCGAGGACTGCGTACTAAATTGCATACACTTTTTATGAATATTCTGTCGTTTTCGTATGACGTCATCATTCTAACCGAGACTTGGCTTACATCGAGCATAGCAGACACTGAATTTGTCGACGATAGATACCTGGTGTTCAGATGTGATCGTGACCGTGATGCTACGGGTAAGCGTGAGGGTGGTGGCGTCCTCATCGCCGTTTTACGCGCATTACGTCCCTCCGGCGTACTGGTGCGCCCCGGTCCCGGAGACATTGAACACGTCATGGTTCAGCTTCCCGCGTCGCTTCATAACAAACGCCATATTATAAGCGGAGCCTACATACCTCCTCGCTCACCTGATGACCTATACCGTTCGCACTTAGACCTGTTGCAGGAGGTTGTTAGCGACGCGACCACTGATACATTCTACTTAGTTGGTGACTACAACCTGCCGGGTATCGATTGGTTCGACAGTAATGAACGGAACTATGTCATTCCTCAACCTACTACTACATCGTCTAATTACTTATGCAACTTTATATCCTTTACGAACTCTCACCAATACAATACACAAAGAAACAGCCTTGGTCGCATACTCGACCTGTTTATATCAAATGTGGAATGTTGTACGAAGGCGTGTGTACCACTTGTTTCACTGATACGCACCACCCTCCTTTCACTACCCTAACATCATTGAATGCTAAGTTTACCCCGTTAAGGCGCCACTTATCACACAAACATAACTTTCATAAAACGAATTATGAAACAATGAATAACGAACTGAACAAAATAGATTGGCACGGATTATTTTCCGACCTACCTGCCGAGGAGGCGGTCAATGTTTTTTATGAGAATGTCTACAGTTTAGTAAAAGTACATGTTCCTCGCACCCGTCCCAGAAGTTCGTGTTTTCCGTCTTGGTTCAGCCCTGCTCTGATTCGTATTTTCAAAAAAAAAGAGAACGCTTGGATAAAATGGAAAAAATACGGTAATACTTCTGACTACGAAGTTTTTTCGTTATACCGACATCAGTTTAAGACAGAGTCCTGCAAGTGTTTTCAACGATACATGACCACTGTTGAAGACAGTATTCCTCTGAACGTTAAGCACTTTTGGACATACGTCTCTAAGCGAAAAGGTCGGGCAAATATTCCAGCCAACATGTACTTCGACAACATAACGTCGAGCGACCCTACTCAAATTTGTAACATGTTCTCTTCCTTCTTCACTTCTGTCTATGAGCCTTCCTTCCTCGATCCAGATCTTTGGCAATCTCCGTCCTCATACGCGGATTGCTCTCTATGTATTTCAGACATTTATTTACATTTTGATGACATAAAAAAAGCATTAAATAAATTAGACATTAATAAAGGTCCTGGACCAGATGTTCTGCCTCCAATTTTTATTAAGTATACAGCGGGTAGCATTCTTGTCCCGCTCCACATATTATTTAATAAATGCCTCCATGATGGCGTATTCCCTGTTATTTGGAAGCGTGCATTTATCACGCCTATACATAAAAGCGGCGATATCAACAATATAAAAAATTACAGGCCCATTTCCCTTTTGTCCACCTTGTCGAAGCTTTTTGAGGGTCTAGTACATGACAAACTTTACTCTCACATTCACCACCTTATTGTACCTCAACAGCATGGTTTTGTTAAACATCGCTCAACGACTACTAACCTTATGGTATTTACTAATTTTTTATTTGAAAGCATGGATGATCAAACCCAAGTCGATGCTGTGTACACTGACTATCAAAAGGCGTTCGACAAGGTGGACCACAAACTGCTTTTGGACAAGATAGCCTACAATGGCATTCGTGGTAATTTGTTAAGGTGGTTTATGTCTTACATTTATAACAGAACACAGAAAGTCGTTATCAACGGTTTCGAATCCGACTCAGTTGTTGTTACTTCCGGGGTTCCTCAGGGATCAATTTTAGGTCCCGTTCTGTTTATTCTGTTCACAAACGACATAGGACATTGTTTCACCAACTCACATTTTGTGATGTATGCCGATGACATCAAAATCTATAAGTCATGCAAGAACACACAAGACTGCATACTACTTCAAGAGGATCTTGACAGGCTCTCCAACTATTGTAGACATAATAAACTCCACCTTAGCATACCAAAATGCAACGTAATATCTTACACAAAAAATAAAAATGTTACAAAATTCTGTTACACTTTACAAGGTACCTGCCTTCTAAAAGTTGACCACGTCCGTGATTTAGGTGTCATTCTAGATTCTAAACTGCATTTCAATCTTCACATAGATAACATCATTAACAAAGCGTATAGAATGTATGGTTTCGTAATGCGATCTTCAAATGATTTTAAACGTCCGCACACGTTTCTTACTTTATACAAAACATTAATACGTTCCCAATTAGAGTACGCAGTCCCAATTTGGTGTCCTTTATACGATAAGTATAAACATAGTCTCGAAATGGTCCAAAAAAAATTTTTACGCTCCATGCACTTCAAGTGCTATCATTCAAAATTGTCTTACATAGCATTATTAAAACAATATAAACTTCTGAGCCTGGAGTCCAGACGCACGTTATTGATGGCCATGATGGTTCATGGTATATGTAATAACAAGTTTGACTGTTCCGATATTACAAATAAAGTTTGTTACACTGTACCCAGAACTGTAATGCGGCGAGGGGTGCGCGTTCCCCGGCTGTTCCACACTGCACAGTGCAGAACCCGTGCTGGTGAGCGGGCACCTCTTCGCCGTCTCTTACAAACATATAACACACACTTTATTGATCTTGATTTATTCTCTTTATCCCTTACAAAATTTAAAAAAATGGCCGTCGAATTGCTTCAATAATTTCAATTCCTCAAAATGCTGCTTGTGGCCTGACGCGCGTTCTTTTTCAAACTTACCCTAGTATATTTATTCCGCGGACATTAGTGTGGATTACATGTTTACCCTAGCCCACTTCACCTCTTAACTTTTATAGTAATATTATAACATGTAATTGTTTTGTGTCCCAATGTAGTAAAATAAAATAAAATAAAATAAAATAAAAACCCTAACACATTTGATGTTTGAGAGCTTAAATCCAAGTTTTTTATTGGTGGAGGGTTCGAATCGTCATAAATTGCGGATGGTGAGTTGGTACGCCATTTGCGTAGAGGAAGACAAGCTGAATCGAGAATTGCAGTTTCTGACTCTATAATACTTTGTAATTCCCTTTCAGTTTCAGCTCCTGAAAGGAAATCATCGACATAGAAGTCATTTTTTATGATATTTGATATTTTATCGTCCTTGCATTCCTTGGCGAGCTGTACCAAGCACCTCGTGCTTAGAAATGGAGCCGAAGCCGTTCCGTATGTCACTGTATTTAATTGAAAAATCTTAATCGGCTCTGAAGGCTCGTCGCGCCATAGAATCTGTTGTAACATTCGCTGATTTGGATCCACCAATATTTGGCGGTACATTTTTTCCACATCTGCAGAGACCACATACCGATGTTGTCTGTACCTCAACAGAATTGAAAAAAGGTCATCCTGCACTACTGGTCCGACATGTTGTATGTCGTTAAACGATACTCCGGTAGATGTTTTTGCTGAGGCGTCGAAAACAACACGTAGTTTAGTAGTCTCACTAGTTTCTCGTATTACTGCATGATGCGGTAAATAACAACCGAAGACATGTTTCCTGCTTAATTTAGTCATGTGACCTAAACTTTCATACTCGCGCGCGAACAAAATCACAATACTGTTGTTTCAAAGTTGGTTTGTTTTTAAATTTCCTCTCAAGTTGAAACAACCTTTTTTCAGCCTTAACGGCCTTAGAGTGGTTGACTAGTAATTAGACAAGTTTCTCCGTCTTTTTGTTATTTTTACGACTTAATTACCTACTAAAGTAGAGAACCTGTGATGATTTATTCAGTTTACCTGTAGACTAAGACGACATTGATATTATTATTTCTGTATTAATTATTTCATTACCTCTCTGTTGTTCCACTGAAATCCATGCCATAATTGTTTTCTCCATCATGTATTGATGTTATTTTTCCAATTGCTTTTTTAATATCAGTGTTGGACAATCCAGCGTAACAGACCTGAAAATTCACAATTTACATATTTTCGATCTTAATCAATTCAGGTCTGGGTACCCTTGGTGTCTACTCTAAGGTTTGTAATTGAAAATAAATTAAGTAAATAATTATAAATATTATCATTTACAATAAGTGTACGTACCTTCACTGGTACTCCAGAGCCACATGTATCAGCAGCATCAACCCACTCCAAAGAATTCAAATCTCCTACTTGTCCGCTTTCTAAAGTCACATTGCTGCTCACTTTCCCACTAACCTGTACTGGCATGTAATACTCTCCTCCCCATTTACCCTAAAATTAAACGTTATTGTTAACTATTGCAGTTGAAACTGAAGTATACTTAATATGGCACATTGACTTTCAGAACGAGACTATCCCTCACGAAGATCGCACAGGTAGCCGAACTTATCTAAAACTTGATTTGCCAAATTCTCTGTTTCAAAGTCTCATCCACAGAACTAAAGTAGAGAACCTATGATGATTTATTCAATTTACTTGTACTAAGACGACATGCTGGTCTCTTCCACAGAACTAAAGTAGAGAACCTATGATGATTTATTCAGTTTACTTGTAGACTAAGACGACGTGCTGGTCTCTTCCACAGAACTAAAGTAGAGAACCTATGATGATTTATTCAGTTTACTTGTAGACTAAGACGACGTGCTGGTCTCTTCCACAGAACTAAAGTAGAGAACCTATGATGATTTATTCAGTTTACTTGTAGACTAAGACGACGTGCTGGTCTCTTCCACAGAACTAAAGTAGAGAACCTATGATGATTTATTCAGTTTACTTGTAGACTAAGACGACGTGCTGGTCTCTTCCACAGAACTAAAGTAGAGAACCTATGATGATTTATTCAGTTTACTTGTAGACTAAGACGACGTGCTGGTCTCTTCCACAGAACTAAAGTAGAGAACCTATGATGATTTATTCAGTTTACTTGTAGACTAAGACGACGTGCTGGTCTCTTCCACAGAACTAAAGTAGAGAACCTATGATGATTTATTCAGTTTACTTGTAGACTAAGACGACGTGCTGGTCTCTTCCACAGAACTAAAGTAGAGAACCTATGATGATTTATTCAGTTTACTTGTAGACTAAGACGACGTGCTGGTCTCTTCCACAGAACTAAAGTAGAGAACCTATGATGATTTATTCAGTTTACTTGTAGACTAAGACGACGTGCTGGTCTCTTCCACAGAACTAAAGTAGAGAACCTATGATGATTTATTCAGTTTACTTGTAGACTAAGACGACGTGCTGGTCTCTTCCACAGAACAGCGAGCAACATGATCGTTCGTATTACCAGGTATTACTTAAGAAACGTACCTATTTACCTGCACCCTAATTGCGTAACACATTATCAATCGGAGTTGGTTTAATTTTGACAGTTCAACAACATTCATTGCGTTATTTACGTTGTCGAGCAGACAAAATTTTCAATCATACGAAGTAACGGATTAGCAATTTGTTTCAAAATGATTCAAAATCAGATCGACAGTGTGTTACGCAATTAGGGTGCTGTTCCACTAGCAGCCGCGACAACACTGGAACTGGGTGTCGTGAGTTATTATTAAACGCCTCCTTATGAATAACCACATGACACTTTGATTAACTTACGTGCAATGTGTAGCTGTTGTATTGTCATTAGGCTTCACTTACATAACTAGTCTGTGAAGTTTCAAAACAATACTTATACAACATTTAGAAATATTGTATGCAAATTGAGTTGTAAAATGTGCTGCGCACCAAGCTAATAACATAAACACCTACAATTTACGAATAAGTATTGAACAACAAAAACGGTTAACCATTCAGCTCGACCCAACTGTGAGCGCGAGCCTTCCCAACACCGCTCAGGGGCGGAATTAAGAACTAATAAAACACGAATAAATATCAAATAATTACGCAGATCAGGAACAACTCGCACAACTTTGTGCGGCGGCGTGCGGCGGAGGCTGCAGCGTCTTCCATATATACCTACATAGTATACAAATACATACGAACTTCATAACTCATAAAGTAGGATTTAGTTCCACGATAAAGTTTCTTTTGTTTCACTTCAGCGCGGCTTGTTAACAGATAGTTAGATCTCGACAATCTTTACCCTATGCCTGAGCCTTTTCTGACAGGCTTCGGAACCACTGTACTTTAGCACCCGTCACTTTTGTATAGTAGCTATATTTTTTGGGTAGAATATACCCTTTTTAATGTATTTTTGAAAACCCCAAAGTAAGAAAAAAAAATTGCCGAGAAAAAAAATTTAAGGTCATTGTGTGACACTGACAATTTTGTAATTTTGTATTATTGTTTTGTTGACATCTTTGTTTATTTGAATTGCATTGACATTTTATTTTATTTTATTCTCTGACCTTTTTCAATTTGTATTCGTCCATTAATTTAATTTATTCCGATGTATTATGGGGCAGTATTGTGAAATTTTATTTTATCATGTAACACTTATGGGTTTTTGCCTGAATTAAATGAATTTTATTTTATTTTATTTTTTTTGTTTTTATTGTCAAACGTCTCGAAGGTCATGCCAAATAAATATTAAATTTTTGTAGTAAGGCGTGGTCGACGGAGCCCCGCTTCGCGGGAAATAAATAGAGCAGATATCATCTTAGTCAGACCCAGAAATAGGAGCCCCGCCTGGGTGGTTTATAAAAAAATAACCACGAAGGAAGGAACCCGTCCGAGTCGGGGTGCCCCAAGTCCCGAGCTCGCTCTTGCATCTTAAGTATTTAGTGTGTAATAGATTGACATAAACTTTAGATTTTTTTTTTCTGAAAAACTAGTAGTTTGCGCAGTGCAAGATTTTGCGAAAGTGTTTTGGTCGTTGACATCAACACGCTACAAAATTGTGAAGTTTCAGACGCGCGTGTGTTCAATTTTATTGTGTAACTAAGTTTGATTTTCTGACACTTTAGATTTTTTTTTCTCAAAAACTCGTTGTTTGCGCAGTGTAATATTTTGTGAAAGTGTTTTACTCGAAGTCATATCAACACGCTATAAAATTGTGAAGTTTCGGACGCGCGGGTGCTAAAGTACAGTGGAGCCCAGGCTTCCAGCCTAACCGCATTCAGCTGAAAATCAGTATTTTACTTAGAGCAACTGCCTATTTGACCTCCACAACTGGGTAACACAATATACCCCTTGGTATAAGACTGGTTGTCACACTTTTGGGTTTCTGACGACTGTCAAAGACATACTTCTAAGGCACGGAAGGGTCTCGACTCGACTAATATCGATACGTAATGGACAGTTAAGTACCTATCCGCGAACCGACCGCGGCAAGCGCAGCTTACCCTGCGATCAGCCGTGCGGCTGTATCACTCAGCCCCGACGACGGCCCCGAGCCCCTGTGGGCGTGGTTGCGTGCACTCCAATGATGCACTCATTTGGTTTTTCGTTTTATGATTAGAATTTTATAATCCAAAGTTTTAAAATCACACTAACAAACCATCACTGTGTCAGCACACGTAGGATTGTACCTAGGTACAATCAACCGCACATCACTACGACACCCTCCCTTAGGCACTGCTGTAGGTATCTACTACTTGGTCTGTGTATGGCCTCTGCCTCGAATTTCGCGGGCAGCGGGGCGGCAGCGGCGGCGGCGCGGGAGCGGCAGGATTTTAAGCATAAAAACAAATGGACCGGACCTCGAAAACAGCGGCGCGGAAGCGGGGCGGGACAATGCGAGACGCGCCGCCGCCGCCGCCGCCCCGCTGCCCACGAAATTCGAGGCAGAGGCCTAACAGCTACTGGAAATATGGATGAATTCGACGCAAAATATTTTGAACAAGAACAACAGATATCAATGATCTAAAACGCGTAGGTAACACCAGCTATTTAACTTACGGCCTGTTTCACCACCTACTCGTACGATTAACTTTCTTTTAACGTACTTGGCAGATAATTCCATACAAATTCTGTTCCATTTTTGAATTTATTCGGTAAGTAAGTGGCTATTCGGACATCGTGAAATAAGCCTGTAATATTCCTTTAGAACAATTTAGGCAAATATTAGCATTCCCGTTGTAGATTGTAGTAGGTGGTAATCGGCGAAGAGAAACGAGAAGGTAGCTCAGACAACTTATATTTTGGAAAAGACACGGAAATAAAATGACAAACTAGGTAACAGGTAGGTATAAGTACAAGCGCACCCGCCTGCATTGCTCGCACGGACTGAACTGCCGGCGTGTTGGTGGGGGTCCAGCGACCCATACATCTACACTAGATATAGGTACATATTATAAAGTAAGTACATGTTATTACTACTACTTAACCAAGAATGTAAAAGTATGAGCGCGTCGCTAACATTCCCCCCCCCCAGTGCTGGCTCAGCACTCCTCAACAAGTGAAAAACGCGCGACGCGGGCTGCAGGTCGCTTCCAGACACCAGTCTTAGTCTTCACTTCGACCAGTCTAATTCGTCCATCCTTTCCTGGACATGTGTTCTGAATAACACCCTTCGGCCAGGTACTACGAGGACTGTTAGGATCAACCACTAGCACTACGTCACCTACCTGCAAAGGTTTTACCTCCTCGTTCCACTTTCTTCGAGGCAGTAAGTCGGGGAGAACCTCTTTCACCCATCTACGCCAAAACATATCCGCTAACGCTTGTGACTTTCTCCATTGTTTGCGTAGATACATGTCGGAATCATTGAAAGTCCCAATGACAGGCGCGTTGGATGAGCTACCTAAAAGAAAATGGTTAGGAGTCAAAGATTCTAAGCTTTCAGGGTCCACGGAGACATGTGTCAACGGACGACTATTTACTATATTCTCCACTTCCGCCATCAGAGTAAGCAGCACTTCTTCGCGGGGAGCACGTTCGTTCATTATAACTCGAAGTGATGTTTTAACACTTCGAATTAACCTCTCCCAGGCCCCACCCCAGTGAGGACTGGAGGGGGGTATAAAATGCCACTGCATGTCGTTGTTCACGCCGACGGCCTTGAGAGCATCTATGTTAAGTGCCTGCTCTGATTGCTTCAGCTCTTTATCGCTTGCTCTAAGGTTGGTGCCATTGTCAGAGTATAGATGACAGGGCCATCCTCGCCGTGCTGCCATCCGTCGCAGCGCCATAATTAAAGAGTCTGACGTGAGTGACGGAACAAGCTCGATATGTATCGCCCGTATTGTGAGGCAGGTGAACAAAACACCATACCTCTTCTGCCTTCCTCTGCCCACAGTCACTTCCATTGGACCAAACAAGTCCAGGCCACAAAATGAAAATGGTCGTTGGTGATGTGCTACTCGAGCATGAGGTAAGTCACCCATTCTGGGTACTTGAGGATTACATTTCCTTATGCGGCAAAGCATGCAATTCGAAACCACCCTTTTAACTGTTGGCCTTATTCTAACAATCCAATATTTCTGTTTCAGGTTATTGACAACCATTTCCTGGTTCCCGTGTGCTGCCTTAATGTGAAAGTACCGGACAAGAAGACGCGTTATATCATGTTTTCCATATAATATAATTGGTCTCTTCATTTCTAGGTCCACGTCTGACGCAGCATCGATGCGGCCACCGAGTCGGAGCAAACCAGTTTCATCTAGATACGGTGACAAGGTAAGTAACTTACTCTCTCGTGATATGTGTTTTCCATTTTTGATTGCAGATATTTCGGCGGAGAACGAGTCCACCTGCGCCTTCTTCAGCAACAGGATCTCAGCTCGAGCCATCGCATCGCAGTCCACCTCACCGGTAAGTCTCTTGCATCTGTCAATAAATTTCAGAATGACGGCCGTAGCTCGCAGCAAGCGAAGCCAGGAGGAAAACCGCTGCGGCTCAGGTACAGGTAAGTTACATGTAGGCTCATGCATCACAGCCACACACTCTAAACTCCCTTCGTCTCTGTCGATGTCGGGGTTCGCGACGTCAGCAGGCCATAAGGACTCCTCTTTGTATAAAAAATCAGGACCTGTGAACCACTCACTGTGAAACATTGTGTGGTTAAATTCATCACGAGTACCAAGATCTGCTACATTTAATTTGGTAGGTACATATCTCCATTCGGAAATACCCGTGAGTTCATCAATTTCTCCTAATCGGTTCGCTTCGAACGTTTTATATCTACGTGTGTTGTTTTTAATCCACTGTAAAACTGTAGTGGAGTCACACCAAAAATATCGTCGCTCGGGCGTTAATCTGTGTTCCTTCAGAACGGTATCAGCCAATCGTGCAGCCAACAGCGCCGCCTGTAGCTCGGCTCGGGGCACAGTCATGGGCTTAACTGGTACAACACGACATTTACTTGCTATAAATGCAACGTTAACATTCCCATTGACTATCCACCGCCAGTACGCCACACAACACATAGCTTGAACAGATGCGTCGCATAATAAATGCAGCTGTAAGCATGTATTACTTGCCGGCGTAGCACACGTAGCGGTTGTCGTAGCCGATCCACACGTCTCGTAGCAGCTGCTCGTAGCAGATAACTCCAGCGCGGGGGTCGCGGGTGCGGCCGCGGGAGGAGGTCGCCTTATCAACACAGGCTCTGCGGCCGGTTTTCGTCCCGTCTCGCTCACACCTTGAAACACAATAGTTTTATTATAGCACCTAGGTATACGTATTTGCTTTATATCCTTTAATAACTCAATCCATTTGCACCATTTATTGTAGATACTATCGGGTACTACGTCGTCCCAGCCTATGTTTAAGCGCCAAGTATCTTGCAACATAATTTTGCCCTGAATAGTAAATGGTGCTAAGAATCCTAGTACATCAAAAATCGACATAACTATTCGCAGCATGATTCTTTTAGTCGGCCTATCCTTATTTAAAATAATATTTTCAGGTATTCGTTTCAGAGACACGTCGAAACCTAATTCATCTTCTCCAGGATACCAGATGAGTCCCAAGGTACGCTCGCCATGGTACTCCTGTTCAAATTTGAACCTAACGCTGGCCGTACCTAAGCTATCTTTTGGAACACTATCTAAAACAGCAATGCTATTACTTGTCCAGTTACGTATTTCAAAACCACCGCTGCCATGAATCTTAGTTATATTTTTAACTATTTCTATCGCCGTCGTGTCATCCGGCAGGCTATCAATATAGTCATCCATATAGTGCGATTTGTATATCGCATTAACAGCGGCTGGTAATGAGGACTCGTAACGACGCGCATTTATATTTTTAACAAACTGAGCTACAAAAGGAGAACAGTTAGCGCCGAAAATAAGTGACGTCATAATGTAAATATCTACTGGCTCGTCAGGGCTGTTCCGCCAAAGAAACCTAAACGCGTCTTGATCTTCAGGGCGAATTTTGACCCTAAGGAACATGTCCTTGATGTCACCAGTTACTGCAATTGAATATTCCCTAAAGCGCAGCATTATACCAAAAAGAGATGACAACAAGTCCGGCCCTGTGAGCAAATGATCATTGAGACATTTATCACCAACTGGAGCGGCAGAGTCGAACACTAGCCTAAGTGACTTTTTGTTAGGGTTATCTACCCCGAAGTGGGGTAGATGCCATGTCCTGGGTGCCGGCGGTCGGTTTTTAATCTTGTGAGCGTAATCATTTTGTAATAAATGATTTATGCGCTCGCGGTATCTGTCAGCGAAACCATCGTCCCGTGCCATCTTCCTTTCTATCCCCTTTAACCTTTTCAGAGCGTTAGGATAGGAGTCGGGCATGGTGCAGGCCTCATCCTTCCAAGGCAGACCTGCATACCAGCGACCGTTGACGAGCTCAACAGACTTCTCCAGCTGCGCGACGGCACGAGTATCATTAATATTTTGTCTCGGCTTACCTGACACTCCCAAGGCGTCTACAGCAAATGAGCGCCTCACCTCCTCGTGTAGCTCCCGTAGTATGCACTCGTCCCTGTCCGCAGTGGTTGTAGCTGCCGAGCTCAACAGCAGAGTGGCGTGCGCCTCGACGGCGCCGGCAGCGACCCGCGCGCGCCGCGCATGCGGCCTTCGCAGCATACCGTGCATGCACCAACCTAGGGGAGTTAAAGTAGCGGACGGCTCATATAATTTACCTACTATAACTTTGAGAGGTAACAATAAGTGACAGTTATCTTGACCTATTAAAATCTCAGGTTTTACATCATGTTTACATAATTTATTATTTATTCCAAGTAGGTATTTGTAATTATTACAATCGACAACAGAAAGTTGTTGCAAAGGTAAGTTTAATTTATCTACACACCGAAGTTTAATATTATGCATCTTATTGTCCATACCTGATAATGTAACATTCGCGATAGTTGTTTCACATACCAGTTCATCATCAGACCAGGCTCCGCGAATGCGCATCGTCTCTGAGCGGCCACGAAGCCCTGCGCGCTTCGCTAGCCCCGCACTGATAAGCGAGACGGTCGATCCGTCATCAAGGAGGGCACTTGCACTGAACACGCCGTTAGCACTATGTATACGTATAGGTACGACTTTAAGTAACACTTTGTTTTCACTCGCGTTTATGTGCATCACTGTTTGTGTATTATCGGCGGCGGACGTCGGTGACGTCGCCGTCGTCGTCGACGTTTGCACAGGCGTTGACTTCGGCTCCGGAACCTGGCTACTTCCAGCTTCATTTTTCGGCTTGTTTCCGACGTAGTGAAGTAGATTGTGATGCGCCTCGCCGCAGCTATTCTTATCGCAAGGCGGTGCTGAGCACGCATCTCGCGCGTGGCGCGACAGTAGGCATTTATAACAAATACCGTTACGTTTTACGAATTCCCATCTGGTTTTACGTAATGCCTTCTTGAATTGTTTACATTCAGTTAATTTATGTTTTGAGGTACGACAGAATTTGCAGTTATCATTATCATCATCTGTTTGCAATAATATAGTTTGAGATCGATTGCCGGAACTATCTTTGTTTTTGTGATGATTGTTTTTATTTTGGTCAGTGCGATGACTTGTGAAATAGATATTTGATGTAACTGATATCTTTACGGCCTCATCGTGCAAGAAATCAGATAAAATGACCATACGGGATTTCTGTCCTTCATTAATGAGCGGGAAACTATAATCAGACCATTTAGATAATAGTGTTGTAGGCAGCTTGGACAATATAATTGAAACAATGCTCATACCTTGTAAGTACTCTTCGCGTCCAACTGCTCGCACTGCTTGTATTAGGTTTTGCACTTTCACTGAAAATGACACTATTTAATTTTGATAGTTTTGTGACATTGAGGGCAATTTCTTGATATCCTGCACTATTTTTGATATTATTAGATCAGCATTGCCAAAACGTAACTCCAAAGTTGACATGATTTTGCACGGTGGACTAGCAGATATAAGTATGGCTGCGACAGCTTCTTTGGCAGCTCCTCGGAGACACTTTCTCAATCTCCACAGGTTTTCTTCAGGAGAAAATTTACAGAGCTCGGTTGACTGTTTATAGGCCTGTTTGAACTGCAGAAACTCCAGTGGGTCTCCCGAAAATTCTGGAAGATCCTTCGGCGTGCTTAATCGAGTTATAAGGTTGGTATTCGGTGCACTCGTAGAAGCCAGGTCTTTCAGCGCGCCGGCTAGCATCTGAATAGTCGCTTGCATACTGGTGGCCTCCGCCGTCGGTGGCGGCGCGGGTGCAGTGTGTGGGTGCGACTCCATGGGCAGATGTGGCACTGAAGGTGGCGGCTCTTGCGTTGACGTAGTTAGCCCAGGTGGTGCTGCTGGTGCCGTAAACAGGACGGCATTAGCAGGCGCGGCTGGTTGTGTCTCAGGCGGATGCAACTTGCCCAAGGGGTTGCCATGATCGGGGGCCGATTGCATTAATTCGTGATGACTCCGTTCCAGCCATTGCTCCACGTCGCAAGTGCGTTCTTCGCGTGGACTGTATTTTTCTTCTTCCTCTAGTTCAGCTAAGTCCGCTTCTAGCTGTCTGTCTATGAGCTCCAGTCGTATCTGTGCCTTTTGCTTTGCAGCATCCAAAAGCAACTGTGCCTTTCGAGCTTTTACCGATGATGTATCCGAATGACCTTTCGACCTTGGTAACGTGTTGTCTGTTTTGACGCTCGGCGATGACACAGGTGTTTTCAATACCATATTTTTGACTGCTGCACTGGTTGAAGGCTGACACTTTTCAGTCTTTGTTTCTTGAGCTGCCTGTTGTTGTTCAAGTCTACGTTGCGCGCGCTCGCTTCGCACCGTGCTTCGCGTGCCCGCCATTTTTTTCACTGGTGGCGTGACAAACATTAATTTCTGTCGATCCGGCTCGAAGGACCACTTTGTAGATTGTAGTAGGTGGTAATCGGCGAAGAGAAACGAGAAGGTAGCTCAGACAACTTATATTTTGGAAAAGACACGGAAATAAAATGACAAACTGGGTAACAGGTAGGTATAAGTACAAGCGCACCCGCCTGCATTGCTCGCACGGACTGAACTGCCGGCGTGTTGGTGGGGGTCCAGCGACCCATACATCTACACTAGATATAGGTACATATTATAAAGTAAGTACATGTTATTACTACTACTTAACTAAGAATGTAAAAGTATGAGCGCGTCGCTAACACCCGTGGACAGAGATGACACAAAATGCGGATATACGAGTACATACGTGTACATTGGAAGTACTTCGTTATTATCTCTTTATCATGAAAGTAAAATGTTCATATGTCATTTTCTATTCGTCCGCTGACTAGCACTAGTCAGCGGACGAAAAGAAAATGACAGATGAACATTTTACTCTCTTTTTTTTTCATGAGTCTTTCTCTTTCTAGACCGAACTTTCGGCACCGAAAGTTCGGTCTAGAAAGAGAAAGACTTTTTGGTAGCGTGTCCTTTTCTAACAGGGTGACCATACATTTACTTACAAAAGTAGGGCAGATTGGAGTGGCTAAGTTTATTACGTTATAATAACAGAATCTGTTTGCAAATATCAAAGGATAGAAAAAAATATTTTGAATTTCTACCGTTCATTGTTCGGATCGTTAAAGAAAACATACTAACACACTAACTTAACACTAACTTTAACACTTAGGTTTATTAGGTAATGTAGGCACGTACAACTTACAAGTAAGTACTTAGATTTCTACCGGTACAGATTAAAAGCCCTAAGGTCGCGAAGACGCGAACGCACAAAGCACTTTATAATACTGGTATAGAGTGCCATCTCAAGGGATTTTTATGCCAATCTCACAACCTGTCACGAGTAGCGCCATCTGGATTTTGTGTTGCTTACTTATCTAACCACACTATACATACCTACCCTTCCTTCTCATTTGGTTGCTTTTGCCAATATTTCCCAGTTAAAGATTGAATTTTATGTAAACCATGTTTGGTAGCCATGAATGTTAATCAATCTATAAGCATGGAAAATATGCACATTTATTCTCATAAATATTTTGTAAAGGTTAATTTAGTTTTTAGAGAAAAAAGCTTGTTGAATACTCAATACATAGACTTATTTGTAAATTGTAAGATCACTTAACTAATAGGTAGCGTACAATACCGCAACACTTAACTAATGGCGTCCAAAATCCAAATATTGCAAACAAACACTGAATTCAGTCGGCCTTCGCCCCGCGGATACACTCAATGCAAGGACGGACTGACAAATCTGACGATTGACTCTTCAAGCCTTTACGGCGGAGCAGAGCTTCAACTCAACGTATTAGCAGCAAAGAAAACAGCATAAACAACACGAAAACAATTCAGCGCACACACAAATTGCAAAACGTCTCAGCCATTTACTTTTGACAATTTTGAATTTTAACATATTTTTGACAATCGATAAATCGATTTTTGACAATCGATAAACGAAAAACAAATATTTGCCCGTAATTTAAGTCTTTAAAATTAAAATAAAATAATGAAAATAAATTAGAAATTAAAATAGTCATTTTCAACAACTTTGTAGTCTTAAGTCGTTTCATAGCGACATCTAGTATGTCCTATGTGAATTATTTGCCTTAAATTTAAACAACACAAGTAATAGATGGCGCACCTAAAAAAATAGCTTTGAACATGAAGGTAAGTTTACCCCCCCTGCGCGAACGTCACAATTAAAAAAGAGTCGTCCATCAGGAAATCCCCTTGCCGTCACTCAGCACTTTTTACGCGCTGGGTGTGCAGCTGCATATAGCCGGCGAGGACCTAAACTTGTACGCTTGCTACAAGCCGCCCGCGGCTCGTTTGGACCTGTCTGAGCTGCGGGCCCTTATCAGCACATCACAAAACGCGACCATCCTCGCCGGTGACTTAAATTGCAAGCACTCAGCGTGGAATTCATATCTTACGAATACCGAGGGGAGACGGCTCTTCGCGGACGCGGAAGCCTTCGGCTATACGGTGTCCGGCACGGAGACGCCGACCCACTACCCGGAGAACAACACCTACATGCCGGACGTGCTGGACATCGTAGTCCACCGAGGGCTACAATGCCAGATCACCCAACAAGTGATAGACGACGAGTTACAGTCAGACCATCAGCCAGTACTCGTCGTCTTATCGGGTGTGCCGACCCGACTCAAGCCTGTAGCGCCACGTCGATTAACGGACTGGACTACATTCCAAGAGAAGTTAGAGGCCACCACGCCGACTCGGCCTATTGTTACCTCCGCGGACGTAGACCAGACGGCGAGTGACGTCACTGCTTGCATCCAGAGCGCCTTGGAAGCGGCGACTACGACGCTGCCGCAGGGGAGAGGGCTATTGCCGCCCCTGCCGACCCACCTTAGAGCCATGATCGCCGTGAAGAGGCGTCTTCGCAAGCAGTGGCAACAACTGAGATGCCCCACATTGCGCGCGCAACTCAATCGTCTCGCGGAGAGGGTTAAGGCCGAGCTCAAGGCTCAAGGCCGCCGCGGACTGGGAGGAACGCATTGACGCCACCACTGATAGCTGGCCGTCACTATTTAAATTATGCCGCCAGCTGACGAATACCCCAGCCCCGGTGCGCCCTCTGCTCAACAGCGACGGGGCGCTTAGATATGTAGCGGAGGACCGGGCGGAGGTCTTCGCCGAGCATCTGGAGCGTCAGTTCCAACCGAACCCGACCAGCGATCACGAACATGTCGCAGCGGTCGAGCAACATCTTGGAGCCTACTTCGCGACGCCGATAGCTCCCGAAGAAGATCCCGTTTTCTTCTCGCCGGGTGCGGTCAGACGCGCCATCCTTAACACGAAGCCCCGTAAGGCCCCTGGTGCGGACGGTATCACCAACGCAGTGCTGCGCCACCTGCCGTACCGTACGGTAGCGGCGCTGGCGCGCCTGTTTACGGGGATACTGCGCACGGGGGCTTTTCCCGCTGCGTGGAAGGAGGGGCGCGTTATTATGCTGCCCAAGGCGGGAAAGAACGTCCTGAAGCCGGAGAGCTATCGGCCGATCACTCTCCTGCCGTCGATCTCCAAGGTGTTCGAAGCACTCCTGCTGCGACATCTCCAACCCCACATTGCGTCGCGTCCGGAGCAGTTCGGGTTTCGGGCGGAACATAGCACGACGCTTCAGCTGTCGAGGGTACTGCACCTTCTGGCGGCAACCGCAAACAAGAAGGAGTACGCAGTGTCAGTATTCCTCGACATGGAGAAGGCCTTCGACCGTGTATGGCACGACGGCCTTATTTATAAACTGTCCACTTCGGACGCGCCCCGTCGCGTTGTTAAGGTGGTCTCTAATTTTCTCTCCCACAGGACTTTCCGCGTGGTGGTAGACGGCGCGCTATCAAGCGCCCGCCCGGTGCTGGCGGGCGTACCGCAGGGTAGCTGCGTATCGCCTGCGTGTTACTCGCGATACACGGACGACATCCCCACTACGGAGGATGCGACGCTCGCGCTGTATGCCGACGACGCCGCGTACATCACCACTTCGCTGAACGCGAAGCACGCGGCTCGTAAAATGCAGCGCGCCCTCGATCTCCTCCCCGACTGGCTGTCTAAGTGGCGGCTGTCGGTGAACGTGGGTAAGACGCAGGCGATGGTCACCGGGGCCGCGCGTCTGCCACCACCCTTGAAGCTACAAGGGGCCGACGTCGAGTGGTCGTCCCGGGTCAAGTACCTGGGGGTCACCATCGACCGTCGGCTCACTATGGGGCCACACGTCCGCAGTGTCGCCGCACAGGGTAGGGTCGCCCGCAACCTGCTCAAACCGGTGCTCTCGTCCCGCCTCCCGCATCGGGTCAAGTTGGGTGTGTACAAGTTGTACGTGCGCCCAATCTTGACCTATGCCGCCCCAGCATGGTTCGCCCTCACGAGTGAGGTGAACCGGAAGTTGCTCCGCACGCAACAGAATTTTGCGTTGCGGACGATTGTCGACGCGCCCCGCTTCGTGAGGAACGACGTGCTCCACCGCGACCTCGGGATTGAGAGCCTGGATGAGTTTGTGGGCCGCCTGGCGAAGGGAATGTTCGCGCGTGCCGACGCGTCTGCTTGGCCTCATGTCAAGCAGATAGCGCCCTGGCATATGCGCCCCCCTGACGCTAGGCCCCTGCCCCGCGACTTGCTCGCGGACGGTGACCCCATCTCCGCGCCGGATTGACCTCCAGGTGGGCCGCTCCCGGCTACACGCGGTCCACTTGTGACACCTACGCTTCCACTACATATAACATACGCTGTCACGTGATGCGTGCTAGGATAATTTAGGCGTGTCACGTGACAAACCCCAGACATGCACCTCTATACAGGCACCAGAACACACATACGAGGGCGCTGCGCGGGCGGCGACTCGTGAACGACGCCGGGTGGCGCCACACAGTTCAATGTCACCCTCACACTCATGACACGGTCTCCCTACCCCGTGCCAGGCTCGGCTAGCTCTGAAAATGGGGCGGGCGGGAGCCACTCACCCTATCCGTAGGAACGTCGAGTCCGTATCCCTGTCGCTGGTCGCCATCTGCTGGGCTTCCCCCATGTAGGTGGGGGTTCCACCTGGTAGGGGTTGACCGCCGGGGTACGGTGAAGAAAGCGGCAGTATGCATATGTCGTGACGAGCTTACGGACACCAATAGAGACACTATTTTTCATGGGCGCGAAAATGCAGCGCGCCCAACCTTTTACTCGCCAGTGGCGAACATGATGAGAGGCCCGTAGTGACGGGTCGCCGTATGGCATCCGCAGGAGGGGGGCTACGCCCCGAAACTGCAACGTCACGCCCCTTACGGGGCGTAGCGATATCCCACAGTCACAATTAATAAACGTGCGGACTCCCGAGCCCTTCCATTGATCGACTGGCCCGTGGCGCGAACGCACCGTGACCGTTGGTGGCGTTCCCACCAACCCTCTCGGGCCCTACGCTATGTCAGGATAGGGATGAGCGCGTTATAAATTTTCATTTACCAGGTGCAATAGAAAATACAGAAACACGGAAAGATAGGTTATTTAAAGTTTTCGAAAGTCTATCTTCTGTTGCTTGTAGAGAAAATTATGTTACGACGGGTGGCCAGATATTATAAATAAATAAGACGACCAGACTATTTTATGTATCGTGTATTCAGCCATTGCATGACGAGCGATCGGAGTCGGTGACAAGACAACAGGATCCGGAAATACCACAGATAATATATATTTTATAAAGACTGATACACATACGTAACATCTCCCTCATTAAGAAAAGAAAATGGAATCATTACGTGGAACATGGTACGTAAGTATACTCTTTTTTTTTTTTTTTTTTTTTAACATTAACAAAATTCTTATATACTAGTAGACTAAGTGGAACGGAACATCTCTAAGAAGTGACAAGTTGACTTGACTGACATTCACATTGCGACAGTTCTGACAGTGACGTCTATCAAATTGACTTAACTAAGTTTTGACAGCTACTAACAAAACAAAATTAGGTTTGACAATGCTTGTACAACAAACAATACATTTAGTATATTAAATTAAAACTAAGTACAAATTAAGAACTTAATCTAGACCAATTTTCAAAATCTTCGGGGCTTTATTATTGCTCTACCGAATGAAGAATAAGTTGTGTGTTGAGTTTGTTTATTTGGTGTATGTGATGTGTTTGTTTTTGTTTCAGATTCTTGGGCAGGATTACTTGTACAAGGAGATTGATAATTAGATGGAGATGACGACGGCAGTATATTGGAAGGCGACGGTGGATCAGTGTCAAGTGGAACTGATGGGGATTGAAGTGAACTTCTTCTACTAGGAGCGGACTCAGTTGGTGAATGTTTTGGCTGTAGGATATGTTGGCGATTACGGCGAAAAGTACCTTCCGGGGAGACAATAGTATATGATCTAGGCTGTGGACCTATGTCTGACACAGTACCAGGTGTCCAAATACTGTCTGGCTGTTTCTGGAAGTAAATTTTATCACCAATGTTTAGGGAAGACAACGGTTTAGTATGTTTATTATAATAAATCTGTGATTTGTTCACTTTTATTTGAGTTTTATTTGTTAGAGACCTGTAGTTAGGTATTTTAGGTTTCAGAGTTTGTTCTAAGACTGGAAGTTTAGTTCTGAGTGTCCTGGACATTAGTAATTGGGCAGGCGAATACATATTTTCTTTAGGTGTATTCCTATACTGTAATAATCCTAGATGAGGGTCTGTATTATCAGTAAGACATTTCTTTAATATGTTTTTAACCGTGGCTATGGTTCTTTCTACAAGACCATTAGACCGTGGATAATAGGGACTTGATGTAATATGTTGTATTTGCCAATCTAAAGCAAAATGATTAAACTCTTTTGAGTTAAATGGGGGACCATTGTCTGAAATTAGAATGTTGGGTATTCCATGTCTGGAAAATATAGACTTTAGGTGACTAATGACAATTTTACTAGTAGAACCACCTGCTAGCTTTACAAGCTCGACATATTGGGAAAAATAATCTACGACTATGACATACTTGTTTGAATTGAAATCAAATAGATCAACTCCGACTTTATTCCAAGGGATTGGTTTTACCTCATGGGGCTGTAGTGACTCTTTGGAATTGCTGCGTCTGTTAGTGAGACAGTTATGACAATTATTAACATATTTTTCTATATCAGAGTACATATTGGGCCAGTATACTAGATTTCTTGCCAATCTTTGGCAACTATGAATACCTTGGTGACCTTCATGTATCTGTTTCAAAATGTCTTTTCTCATGGCTACTGGTATAATGACACTGTTGTTTTTGAAGACAATACCATTAATTATATGTATATCGGTTTTTAAAGGAAAATAAGGCCTAAGTATGTCTGGAAGCAATTTTTTATGTTCAGGCCAACCTGTTATGCAATATTTACTTAAGAGTGACAATTCATTGTCTTGGGAAGTCTGTTCTTGAATAGATTTAAGTTTATTTGGACTAACTGACAGTGATCTAATGACTAAATTGACATGTAAATCTAGATCAGAATCTAGATCATGTAATGACTGTTCTGGTAAAGCTGCTCTAGACAGAGTATCAGCTACATAAAGATATTTACCTGGTTTGTAAGTTACGTTCAGGTCATATGGTTGTAATCTTAGCATTATTCTTTGAAGACGGGGTGGAATGTTATAAATTGGTTTTTTATACAGCGATACTATTGGTTTGTGATCTGTTTCAACTAAAGTGTGGCGACCATAGACATATTGGTGAAACTTTGTACAACCAAATAGGATTGCTAACAGCTCTTTCTCAATCTGAGAGTATGACTGTTGACATGAGCTTAATGAAGCTGAAGCATATGCTATGGGGTGTTTATCATGGCAAATCACTGCACCCATGGCATCTTTAGACGAATCAACTGACAGTGTAATTGGTTTATTTTGATCATAATATGTCAAGACAGGGGCTTTTGTTATACATTCCTTTAATTCATTAAATTCTACATTATGTCTCTCTTGCCAAGACCATTCATTATCTTTAGACAGAAGTGTTCTTAAATTAGAAGTTTTATCTGACAAATTCTCTATGTATGAGCCTAAGTATGTAACCATACCTAAAAACCTTTGTAATTCTGTGACATTTGTTGGTGGTGGCATACTGCAAATGGCTTTCACTTTGTTTTCATCAACTCTCACACCATCTTTAGAAAAGATGTGTCCTAGGTACTTGACTTCACTTTTACATATATTAGACTTGTCTTTATTAAATTTTATTCCTATTTCTCTAGCTCTATCTAAGACTTGTTTTAACCTAAAATCATGTTCTTGTTTAGTTTGACCGTAAATTAGGAAATCATCCATCATGATTTTGACTCCTGGAATATCACTGAATCTATTTGTCATGATGGAATGAAACAGTTCTGGGGCTGCATTTATCCCGAAGGGAAGTCTTAGGAATCTATATCTACCTTGAGGTGTGATGAATGTACATAGTTTTGAGGAAGCTTCATCTAACTTTAGCATATAAAAACCTTTGTTTGCATCTAGGGTAGTGAAATATTGTGAACCAGAGAGGCTGGATTTAATTTCATCAATAATTGGAAATTGATAATGAGGACGCATAATGGCTTTATTAAGTTTTCTTGGATCAATGCACAGGCGTAGTTTACCATTTTTCTTTGATGCAATTACAATTGAGCTTACCCATTCAGTAGGTTCCTCGACTTTGACTATAATTTGATTTTTTTTTAACATGGCTAATTCTTCTTTTAATTGTTCTAAGAGACTGAATGGAATTCTACGACAGGCATCTATAGACGGTACAGCATCAGGCTTCATTGACAAATGACATTCATAATCTTTAAGACAACCTATTCCTGAGAAGAGATCTTTATATTTGTCAAGCTGTGATACATTGAGTGACTCATGAAATTGGACATTATGGACTCTTTTAACTAATTTTAAATTCTCACAACTGTTGCGACCAATAATATTCCTACAGGGTATATCTATAATGTGGAAATTAACATTGTATAGTTTGTTGTTATGTGTGACAGACAGAATGCATTGACCTACAGTCGGTAATACTTCACCGCTAAAGGTTGATAGTTTGTGACTACTTTTCTTTAAACTACTCAATGGCAAATTAAGTTTTTTATAAGAGTTAAATGATAAAATGTTAGTGTCAGCACCTGTATCAAGTAAAAAGTCTACATTCTTACTATTTATGGACAAAGTTGTATGATAAGGGTTTTTTTTGCTGACAGAAATCTCATTAGTGAAAAGACTATTTAGAAAATAAGTATCAGTACCCGTACTTTCTTCTTCTTCTTCTATGGATCTCACATGTTTGCTGCGGCAACACTTGGCAAAGTGATTGGGCTTGTGGCAGTTGTTACAGATGACTCCTATGGCTGGACATTTTGTTCGGTGAACTTGACCACATCTGGAACAATTCTTGGTTGACTGTTTGGATTGAGGTTCTTGACTGGACGATGCTTTACTTGATTGACGACTTTGACTTGTTTGAGACTGATGACTTTGACTTTCTTGACGGCTATGACTTCTTTGACGACTGTGACTTCTTTGACTGTGACTTTTTTGATTGCGACTCTCTTGACTACGATGTGTTTGGCGACTGTGATGCGATTGACGACTGGCAACGACACTTACTTCTTGGCTTGATAAAGCTTTAGCCTGTAACCTAGTATTTCTTAGTGTTTTAGCGAGACTGACGGCGGCATCAAATGTTGATGGTTTCTCGATCAGGATACGTTCTCTGATGTACGAGCAAGATGAATTTAAGTTCCATGAGAATATGTCCTTTACTATATCATCGGCAAGACCTTCAAAATTGCATTGGATACTTAGATTCTTGAGATCCGTGGCATATGTCTCAATTTCTTCATCTGGACCTTGTTTTCTGTTGAACAGCTTATGTCTTTCGACGGAAATATTGACACGTGGTGTGAAGTAGTCTTCAAATTTGGCGAGTAAATCCTTATAGGTGATCTTGTCAATTTGTATGTTAAACGAGTAAAATATCTGAAGAGCGTCTGGGCCTATGATTTGTAGTAAAATGGCTACCTTTCGTTTGTCTGGTTGTTCTTCTAAATTGTTGGCTATCATGTAAATCTCTAGACTTGTGTTGAAATTTCTCCAAGCCAATGGCATGTTCGAGTTGTTGATATCTAAGCTGAAATTACTCGGCGGCAGGGGATAACTTGTATTATTTGCGTTTTTATTTTCCGGCATTTTAGGGCTGGACCACGCGGCGACGTTTTACTCGAAATTTTTTTTTTTTTTTTTTTGACTGTTTGCGGCACTTACTTTTGTGGTTTTTTGTGACTTCTTTTTCTTCTGTATCTTCTGACACCATGTTACGACGGGTGGCCAGATATTATAAATAAATAAGACGACCAGACTATTTTATGTATCGTGTATTCAGCCATTGCATGACGAGCGATCGGAGTCGGTGACAAGACAACAGGATCCGGAAATACCACAGATAATATATATTTTATAAAGACTGATACACATACGTAACAAATTACAGATGGAAAGAATATACCAGTTTGTAGGTAGTGGTGGTGGTGGTACTGTGGTTTGGTGGTTTGTAGGCTTAGAATAGAATAGAATATATTTATTGTAAAACGAGTATACATCATAATAATATGTGCAAGGTCTTAAGATAACAGGTAGATCTGCATGTTTTGCTATTTATGGCGTACAAAACAATATTATACTGACGTATAAAACGGCATAAAAAAATTAAAAATTTGAGTCTACACAGCAAACTATGATATTAAAAAACTTAATCCTAATGCTTATTAAAAAAATAAAGTATTGTTTTTACATATTTGAGGGTCAAATTGTGAAAATGTCATAATTATAGTAATCTATTTAATCAACTGCGGTCATTTAAAAATTCGGATATGGTATAATAACATTTGACTTTGAGATATGTTTTTAAAGGCCAATGGAACTGAATTTTTCTTTTAAAAAAACTAAATCTTTTAAGACTGTGTCTACATCACCTCCTAGAGTTCCGTCATCCAAATACCATACGTTGAATTTAGAATTTAGTGATCGAATAATTGGATTTATTGCCAAACTAAAAATGACGGGTCGCCCTGTTGACATCCAACGGCTGATTTCAAAAGGTTGTCTTTATAAAGTAATTTATAGGGGTGCCTATAACATAGTTAAAGAAAACTGTAAATTTTGGGTATAAATAATAAATAATAATAATAATAATATAATAATCATAAATTATGATGATTCGTAATAGCTAAAATTGGGTAAGTATTTTATACTGTTACAATATAAATTTATTCGCTGGTAACATTTATGCAGATTTGTATTTATTACTAATTGTTGGATATTGTATCAAGTCGTGGTTGACGAACACGCACCTTCTAGTTATAAGCCTTAATCTAACTCTAAGTCATTAAACAATAGTGTGAGTGTGCTCTAGTAGCAGTGAAATAAATAATTGTCCTTCATACGATAACTTATTTTAAAACAGTGAGTGTGTGTGCCAGGAGGCAACACAGTGTCGGATGGCCGAATGTCATGATTTCCAAATAATAATAAGTTTTGTTGATGTAAAATACTAAATAAAAAGTTGAAAGTTGACTCAAACGATTTTGTATCTGTGTATTCGTGAAGTTAAAAAGTATATCATTTGGTACCTAATGAAAACATGGCATTTGGAGCGTCGCCGTCACCTAGTTGCTAAATTGGCTTCGAGCCTCGGATCCGGATATTTATTGAGTGCCTAATTAAATAGTTCACTCACACACACAAAAAGAAACAAACACGCAAACACGCGTTAATAGTGCACTCTTCGCCTATATCGACGAATACGGTTTGCCCATGCATAAACTTTCTGCTTCAGGAAGTCGATGCGCTCTGTGACACGGGATACATATTCTCGAGGACTAATACTAGTTCCCGAAAATGCTCGTCTCACAAAGCGCATCACCCTAGGACGTGTATTGCCCTCCCTGAAGCAGATGAGCTTCCCAATGAGTACCCTGGCCTCATTAATACGACGCTCAATCCTGCACTGCCAGGCTGGTGCGGCGCGTTTTGGCCGTGTAGCTTGGTCAGTGTTTGGAAATTTGACACGAGCTACACGACATGCCGCAACAGCCGTGCAATACAAGATTGAGTGTGTATCGCAAAGATCTGCGCTGCTTTCAATAAAATTTGGTAACAGCGCATCCAGAGCACACACCAGTACTTTATTTTTTTTATTCATGGGCAAACGTGGATGCCGTGGTCTAAGGTCAGGTGATGTGAACCGGTACTCACTGATCGCATCCTCCAGAACGCTCCTTAATTCCACATTGCATAGGTTATCTGCAGATATAGCTCTGGCGTCCTCGTCCTCATCACGCTGGCTTGCTCACAGTGGAACCTCGGCAGACACATGCATGACATTCTGGGATGGGGACGGGTTACTAGCAGAGCTACTTTGCATTTCCGAGCGCAGCCGATCAAGTGTAGGGTTATCCAATCTATGATTGTGTTGGATGACGCGCACCTGATCCGACAATCGTTGGGCCGAGACGTTGACGGCAGGTTCAAGCACCTGAAACAGAGAGAGCATCCGTCCTCGGTACGCTGTAAGGTTAATTCCTCCCTCTGTAGCCCCATAATATGCGCGCAATATAACATTTTCATTTATGGACTGGGTCCATCGCATGCGCGACACTTCCACCGGCAGCGGGGACCCTGTTCGGGGCCGGTTGGCTTCGAGGTCCCAAGCCTGCTGGTGGCCGTCCTCTTCCTCACCGCCGTGGTGGTGTTGGTGACGGCGATGGGGCAAAAAACTCGTAGCTCGAACTCGACGCAACTGCAGCGACCGATGACACAGCGCTCACGGTTGAGGCGCGTACCGGCGCCAATAAAAATAATTATTATTAATAATAATAACCCCACCACCGTATCTCTACGTTGAAGTCGTGGTGGGGCTTGCGCGCTCCGAACTCTGGGTCTGTGCCGGTGGAGTTTAATTTGCCGAAACAGGTCTAGGGTGAGGAGCCAGACCAAGAGAGATACGTGAACCCGCAGGGCAGCATGTGGCGAGCTGTTGGGCAGTAGCGACCCCACGGACCCTATTTCCCGGGAGAAGTCTTGTTCTTCACCTCTGGCTTGCCTTTATTGGCCGGCTGGAGTGAGTACTGACGGGAACAGAGCTCCCACCTCATTCTTGCCTTTATTGGCCGGCTTGAGTGGAGATTCGCAAGAGCAAACGTGCTCGGAGGAAGGAAGTATTCCAGTAAGTGCTTGTAGGGTTCTTAACCATCTTCCGGGCTCTGGGATTGTTCTGAGAGCCGTGGAATACCTCCACTCCTCAAGCACCTCAGGACATGTTGCCCCTTGTCGCTACGTCACTATGTGCTAGCGACCGTTTCCGGGGGCCCATTATTGAGTGTACAAGTCACCCCCTGCCAATTTATCTGTGTATATTATATAACATTGGTCAGGCAGGGGACATAGTCCTTCCATAGTTCAAGGTACCCAATCCACTGTAGCCACCCAAACCCATAGGCCCAATGTGTTTTTTTTCCATGTTCTGCAATAGTTCTGCACCAACCGGGGGTTGTCCTTGGGTGCAATTGCATAGTGCATACAGGGATAATCGTCGGCTGGTGCCTTCTTTTTGTTTAAAATTGTCTAAGGGGCCTAAGCGAGTTGGCTTCCGCCCCTCGTACGCCTTCCAAAGGTCCGGGACCCCAGGGTCCCGAGATATGTCAAAGATTATTATTATTTCCTTTATTTCATTTTTAAACATATAATTTACATTTTTAAATAATTTTATAAAAAATAAAAATAAAAAACATTTAAAAATATAAAAAATAGTAGCCCACCGGTATTGGGACCACCGGCATTGTACAGCCGGTAGGCTGTCAGGGCTCCAGAGAGAGGAACCTCCTAACAATACGCGCCGTGTCCAGAAGTACAGCTTTCTGAATCAGGCCCTTAATCCAGCCGCCCAACGAGAGCCTCCTTAGGTGTTGGTCGAGGCTCTTGGCAATTAAGCCATTGGCTGATACGACTATCGGCACAATGATTGCTGAGTCCACATCCCACATGTCGACAACCTCGCGAGCCAAGTCAAGATACTTAATTTGTTTATCTTTCTCGGCTTTCACGAGGTTCCCGTCATGCGGGACTGTTATGTCAATAATCATTGCGCGCCGCTCTATTCGATCCACCACTACTATATCAGGCTTATTGGCAACAATAGTCCTGTCAGTGATGATGGATCGATCCCAGTACAATGTGATATTTCCATTTTCGAGAACTCGGTCGGGCACATACCTGTAGTACGGCACTTCCGATTCCACAAGGTTGTATATCAGCGCAAGTTGCTGATGGATTATCCTGGCTACAAGGTTGTGTCTATGCAAGTACTGTTATTATTATATATAATATTATTAAAAATATAAACAAGACTAATTATTTTATTTTGTATTTGTGTCAGGACAAGGTTTGCATGAAAGAAACTTCTACACAGTTTATTGTTACAGTATATATCGTTGTTTATATAATAGTAATTCCATGCATGACAACTACCGCCAACCGCCATCTATCATTAATTACATATCATCACTGACATCATAGACTATAATAGTATAATTATACAAAAATGACTGACATAATGCTCTGCTCAAGTTTTATGAAATTTCCATTAGATAGCAGCACAATCTAGGTAGGCTCTACCATAGAATAAAAAAGTGCACTAGTATACTACATACTAATTCCATGCATAACACATATTATAGAACATCTTTCGCTTTACTGCAATCTGTCATCGTCTTGTCGTTCACACAAATATTATTGCCGTTGAACGGCTTCTTTTTGTGAATTTACCTGGAATTAGTAAGTTATAAAAGTTTGAAATTTGTAGCAACACGTAGCGACAACACACCTTAAGGTAAACTTAGACGATCAATCTGGCATCAGCTCAGTCCGTGATCTTGAATGCTTGCTTGTAATGTTAAATTGATTTAAAATATGCGCATATTTAGATTTATATCCGACTTCAAAAATAGGAGGAGGTTTCGCATTCAGCGGGTATGTACGATATTTTTATAACACCTTAAATCTATCATTGCAGGTAACCCTAATACCTAAAGTCTACATTTTAATCTCCATACTTACTAATTTTATTAAGAAACACTAGCTTTTGCCAGCGGCTTCGCCCTCGTGGATGTCGGAAAATATCCCACGGAAACTTACTACCAGGAAATCCTTCCTTATTTTTTGTCTACATTATAAAGGGAACCTCTATAAAAAAATTCAGCTTTCTAGGTTCAAGGGTTTAGGCTGAGCGTTAATGATTCAATCAGTAAGTCAGTCAGAACTTCTCTTTTTCTTTATATAGATACTACTTAAATAGTATAAACTAAATTCACAATAAACTAAACAAACCTAACACCTAAACATAATTACAACATAATACCCTCCATGGCACTTTACTATGGCAACCTCTAGGGTTGCCATAGTAAAGTCGTTCAGACAACAAGAAAATAAGTGTTGAGCGTGTTGAGCGTGCAAAGCGCGCGCATCAGCGGTGTGCACTGAAGCAGATTAGTGCGCGCGGTCGGCACCACCAGCACAACGGCTACCGCCCGCCGTCTGCTCACATACTTATCTGGTACGCACAGCCGAATTGACTGTAGTACGGCATAATTTGTAATTATAACTCTTATTACATGAAATAAGTATGTGGCTAGTACTAGTTCCCCCACCGCTCAAGCATCAGTCACTTTTGACGTCATGTATCAGGCGAATCTCGCGGTGCGCACAGTATAATATGCCGCGCCGCTTTCAAAAACCGATATTCTGACGTTTCTATTGGTTGTATATGTAGGTACATGCAGTAAAATAAAATGATTTGAGTTCATGATTAAACAGACCATACCTACTATAAAAATGCAAGCAGTACTCGTATTACAACAGATGTATTTATAAACAAAATATGATGACAACATATTGTAGAGCTCTGTGGTAGAGCTGACCGAAAGTGTCGTTTCTTTTTAAGTAACATTTTTTGTCCAAAAATAATGTACGAGGGCGGATCAATAAGTCCGTGACTTTTTGAATTTTCCGCCTCTTAACTGAAAGGGCAACACTGCTGCTGTCAACAAGCATCTGTCAGTTGACTCCTGTCAAAATTTGAACTAGCTGCGTCATGATGACGTTGTTTACTTGTTCAAATTTGTTAGTCAATGGTGCCGATTCTCTTGTACACCGAACTAAACTATCACTAAAATTCCTTACTTTTGGCTATGAGAATCTTACAGCTATTCTGCAACAAAAAACCTCTAAATTTAGAAACAATTTTGACACAACTAAAATAGAGTTTGACAATCGTTTCTCCGCGTGGTATAGTGCTCGTAGTATATTAGACCCGGTGGCTTTAATTGGAACTAACGAAAACACTATGAAAAGTGAGAAGGCTTGTCATGTTTTGTTTACCGACAATCTGACATCGCCACCGCCGTTACCGTGTCAGATTATATTTTTTAGAGCTGGAGGGGGCAGCTTCAACGTGTTTTTGTTTTTGTTAAGTGTTGAGGTTTAGGGGATTAAGGGTTTTATAAAGGGGGGCCAAACTTTCATTATTTTTGCGATAGGACACACCGTTTTCGAGATATAAGCAAAAGAAAACAAAATACAGTACTGTTTTTGCACTTAAAGTCAAGGTGTTGGTGTGAATTCTAGTTCATGATAACTAATTTTATTCTACAACTTTTTAATCGTGATTAAAAATAGTCTGATTTAGTTTCACAATTAAAATTTTAGGTGAAAACCGTGAAATTCAGAATAGCAAAATTGCCATTTTCACTAAATTAATAACTCAGTACAATGGTGCCGATTCTCTTGCCTCTAAACTAGAATAAAAATCACTAAAATTTAGTTTATTCCCGTCATACGACGATTTCCCATTCTGAAATTGACTAAAGTGACACAACTTAACTATATTTTAGTTTGACAGGAGATAGGACTAAGATTGTACGGAGTTATTAGTTTAGTGAAAAAGGCAATTTTGCTATTCTGAATTTGACTGTTTTCGCCTAAAATTTTAATTATCAGACTAAATCAGACTATGTTTAATCGCGATTAAAAAGGTGTGGAACAAAATTAGTTAGTTAGTAGTTAGTTAGTTTTTTTTTTTTTCAAAATTAGTTAGTTAGTTGTTAGTTAGTTTTTTTTTTTATATAATTATATATCGATGATATATATTTTTTTTTAATGGTGGTAAATACCAAAGTATTTTTAGATACGATTCAATCTAAACCAGATATACGGCATAGTAAACATCCACATCACAGTAATCGTATAATAACAAAAAAAATATGGAGCAAAACATGGAGTAAAATAAATTAAAGTTTGATTCTTCTCTGGTGATTTCAGGTGATATTTTACTCAGGATGTAGTCAAATGTTGACATGGGCTATCTGAAAATACCAAATCCTCATCCATGGTTTGCAACACCTGAAATACGTCATAAACGCTACAACAGCTGGCTCGTCCCTGTAGCCAATGCACGCCCCCGCCGTCATTGATGAGCGAGCTGTTGTAGCGATTATGACGTATTTCAGGTGTTGCAAACTACTAAGTAGGTACTACTAAGGGCTATCTAGTAAAAAAAAAATATTTACTACGTAGCCCGTATCAACGTTTGACTACATCCTAAATAAAATGTCACATAAAATCACCAGAGAAGATAGAAACTTACAAAAAAAAAGTATAGGTAAACTTACAACCATACAAAATGTTATTGAAATACATGTTACGGGAATAATAATGCCATACCTGTCCGCTCAAGGCTCAAGTTCCACAGTAAATAGGTTTGTGGTTTGAGTGTGTAGATTGTGAAGTGGATGCTGGGCTTGGTGTTTATTGCTGACCTATTTTACATGTCTTTAGAACTCACATTTTTTATAGCTTCCTTCGGAATTTCGTAACTGAACCAAGCTACTTGTAGGTCAGTTCGAATATAAAACACTGAAGGCTCATTCTATTATGTTGCTTCGTTTTTACAATGTTCATTTGGCTGAACACTCGTTCTACGTCAGCATTGAAAATGCACTAGATAGCGCGCTAGGCATTCAAATCTATTTTTAAGCACTGACTTAACAGAAAATACATCAGATCTAGTACTACCGAAAGCACAAAGTTGGCATCACTGCCCGCCACCCGCACATTTGCTCGCTTGCTGACTAGGCCCGTAGTGTAGCCATAACGCGCGGATAGGAACGTTTGAAAACTACGCGCGCTATCTGGCTCGGGCCCGTCGTGCTAGGCGCCCGCCTTAGTCACTACACTATGGACGCAAACGGCGGTTTCAAATGTTTGATATTTCGCGTCCGTTGTCGCCACCGCGCTAGGCTGGCAGTGTGGATGCACACTATGTGTGGACATGAGAAATCGAAATCGTCAGCGAGTCGCTGCGTGTGTGTGTTCCATACAACACTAGAATATACCAGAATATAGTACTTAGTAATTCCATGGACATCACTGGCAGGCACCCACTGACTCCACAGCTTGGTTGTCAATGTCAATTGACATGTCAAAAAGTTTTATTTTCGTTCACTACTTTTCATCATACATAGCTTCAAAGCTTCATTCACTTCACTCATTTTCAGTTCAGTAAGTCAACTTTCTGTCTTCGGTTGTGTAGTGTGTTTGTAAAACATTTTTTTATTATTGTTAACTGAACATACTTATAATACCATCACTAGATCGTAAAAGCAGTGAATTAAGTTTATATTTAAGTGAGCAAAGCCTAAAATGTGTTGAACATAATCTGTTGAAGTGTTCGTCGAGCCGTCGTGGGTGATCCCAGGGTACAATAGAAGTATTCAAAAGTGCGTGTGGTTAGCTGACTATGTACAATTCTGAGGATTGATTTGGCATAGATGGCAACGCTTTGAAGAATTTGCAAGCTAAAAATCTGGAACAAGTTTGTCTTCGGTAAAACGTCAATGGATTTTTAGCAGGTAAGACATCGACCGAGATATGCGAAGTATGGGGGAAAAGAATGCATCGGCGGGCGATGGAGTGCGGCATGCGGGTACCGGGCTATTGTGCAGTGTGAGCGGACGGAGCGCGAGCTCGAGCCCGTTGAAACTATCATTCATTACCATTAAACGCCTTACCTGGTGTAACGAGGCAATAAATACAGTTAGACGAGACGCTAGTTAGAGCGAGGGGTCATCGACGTCGCCGCAAACGCTGATGCGGCTCTTATCGAGCGATCTCTGATTATGTCAATATTTTTGTATCAAGTGCACCATCTGTAATGCCTTCCAATAAGAACTTGCTGTCGAGTTGTCGACATTGTGCTGCCTACTTAGTTTGTTTACTAAAGTTAACTTGTAGCACACCTAGTAAACAGAAAATATTGGCAGGTTTAAAGGTGCAGTTTGGCCATAGTATTGTTTGGTCAAATTATTTTGCATTATCAAAATGACCTTAAAACAAGATTGAGTACCTACTAAAATATTCCACTCTTGCAACACATGTGAAGGATACAAAGTCTGCTCCAGAACAACAAGTGTTGCATGTATGCATGCATTCAATTCAGCAACAAAATATAATAATCATCACATTTTTACAACTCTAAAGCAGTGTTAAACAGCCAAAAACTGGTTCACAACTAAATGAAAGTGGTTAGTTATATTTGTGACACAGCTTATTATATTATTCAATGTGAATGTCTGGGATGAGAGTCCAGGGCCAGAACTAAAACTGTGACAGATATTGCAAAGTAAACTACAAACTTTAATGTGGAGACAATATTAAAAGAAATGAAGGAAAATGGCAAAATGTAATTTCTTTTGGTTTAAAACATTCCTTCAAGAGTTTGATTGTAACCAGCGTCAGCAGCTGCGGCTAATACAACTGTACTGTGCTTCCTAGCTTAACAAAGAGCTTTTTCAATAACCTTAAAGTGCAGTTTTACTTTTACAATATCATAGTTTTGGAATTTACCCTGAGGTCCCATATGGAAAATTCACCATAATTATATTATAATCTATGCATTTTTTATTCAGTTCTTGCATTAGCAAATTATAAAGCTTAACTTATTATTTTGCATCTCCATTCAGTTGCTTAAGATTGGTGTGGCTGACTCAAGATGATGGTGGAAACCATCCTGGAGTCCTCCCAGGACTTTGGTAAGTCTCGCAGTCATTTTCTGTAATGTAGCAGTTATAAAGCCTGCATAGTTCTGAGTGGATACCTAACCAACAACATCACAATGTTACACCACTGGTTGTAACGTTTACCCTTCCTGTGCTGTCATTTTGGATACAATTGTAATATCTAATGATAGTGCAATGCAAACAAAGTTTGTCATTATGTATGATTACTGCAACTAGAGTGCAATTTAATTTTGAGAATGAGTGCGGTAACATTAGGGAAACTCAAGTGTGAAACTGATAAAACTTGCTATAAATAATATTAAATGAGTACATATTTCCTGTGAGTTGCAAATGACTTGTCCTACTGGCTACAGTGAGTTGATCGTCTGTTTAGTCCCCGCAGCTCAGTGATTGATGCGAGTACTCTCGCTCACATCATTATTGTTTTGTAAACTTATTTCTAAAATGTTATCATCATTAACTTCTTAGAGTTTTACTATTACAATATTGTAAACACTACAAGTTACTTCTTGAAAGTATTAAGTTTTTTATTCAAAGATGGAGTGATTTCAATTTAGAATTAAAATATTGTAGACAAAGTGTATTTCACAGATTTATTTGTGTAAGTAAATGCAGGCTTTACATACTTAAATGGCATTTTATTTTATTTTATTTATTGCTTTTTAATATTTCAGTATCAATTATTAAAACAAATAATTAAAAAACACAACTGCCCTGCCATTTAACAAACTAAAATTACGTTATTTACGTTGTTGAGCAGACAAACTTTTCGAACATATGAAGCAATGGATTAGCAATTTGTTTCAAAATGATTCAAATTCCGATTGATAATGTTGTGTTACGCAATTAGGGTGCAGTTATGTTACGGTGATTGTGATAGCCGGATCTCGCGAAGTGCACATTCTGCGTCAAACCCCTCGTCCTGATAATTATTTATCTATGGCAGCTATACTCAAACTGCGGCCCGCCAGGCTTTCGAAAGTGGCCCACCCATTGTAGCCTCAAATTCTATTAACGAACTTTCTAAGCCAATTACTTATCATTATAGGACTTAAAAAATGTGCCCAAATTCTGCGTACGTTATTTACATCGACATATCTTTGTGAATCATCCCATTCCAAAATGAAATAATTATGCAAAGAACGTATACAGAAACCGGCTTACAGATTCTTCTTGATGACGTATTTAGAGTAGCGTGCAGCAATTACAAGCCAGATCTAGATGAAATAGTTAAAAAATGTTCCCAATATTATCATTCTCACTAAAATTTAACTATACAATTAAACATACTTAATAGGTTTTTCCATTAACACCTAAATAACAGATGTGATTTATGTAGCGGCCCGCGGGACACAGATAAAATTAAAAGTGGCCCAACAAAAAAAAAGTTTGAGTATGGCTGATCTATGGCAATGTGTAGGTACATAATATGTCTGGCTCTGACTGGCGGGATCGCAAAATACTTATTATTGGTTGTGTGGTATTTTTTGGATTTGTGGATATGATGATAGGATATGTATGCACAACAATATATTTCTATAATTTATTTTACACCTAAAAAACATCAAAAAAACGAAACAGTGGCTAAAAACCATTTCATATAATCGAAAAAAGACAGATTTTTGTATTCAAATAAAACCAAGGGAAATGGTTTGACAGTTTCGGTTCCATAATAAGAAATGCTCAGTCTGAGAAATTCTAATAGAATATAGCACAAATTTTGTTTGGCTTTTTCAATTTGGACCAAAAATGTATAAAACGTGATTGATGTCCTTCATGCCAATAAATTATATTTTATTTTTTAGAATGTGTTGTTCAAGGCCTTCAATTTGATACCCTATTGTAATAATAGAAGAAAATATTTTTTTTCACTTTTCAAAATGGAGCCATACATACTTCCGCCATATTGAATTTAAAAAAAAAATATATAGCTAGTGTTACTTGGGATGATGTAAGTATTCTAACGATACCCCATACATCCAAATCTGTTCAGACATTTCAAAGTTATGGTGGAATAAAGAAACTCACATACAAACATACATCAACCCTGAAAACATTACACTCCTTTGGGCAGTCGTGTAAAAATACATTAAATGATAATAACTCCAATATTCAACTTAAATAACTAAATAGATATGTGAATTTCTCATTTGTCACCATGTTCATTTATCACATTTCATATTTATTAGTAACGGTGCGCGGGGTGACAAATGAGAGCGCCAGTTCTGTCACATATTAGTGGACACATAATACACATAAATACTTAACAAAGTAGTTATGGTTAAGCTCATGCTTCCGCTTAAGAAAGCTATTTAGAACAGCATTTTAGTTTTAGGTTTTTGAAAAATACCTTGTTAAGCCAGGAATCGGTCCCAATCAAAAAAATACCACCCTGTATCCACTAGAACGAAAGCGGCTCTACACAAAAAAACAGTCCATCATACAGTCATGCGTACGCGCACCGTGACGTCAGCCGGCACTTCACACGTGTTTACAAACAATGCCGAAGCGACGAAGATTCTTGAAATCTTGTAACGTTCGAATGTTTTTATGGATGCCAGAGAACTCTATCGTAGTGTATGTTTCGTTTGAATGTATGATCGTATAAAATTCACAAAAATAGGTATGTAAAGAGCAAACACAGTTAGTTTCAGATTTCTAGATTTTCTACAGAGAAAAAACAAGCGATGACCTATATTTTTTATGGTTTAAAATGCATGTTGTGTTAACTCTTAACGTGAAACATAAATAAAACCACTTACCACAGTACAATATTCATTATTTACAAGCTTCCGAAGTTGAGACAAAAACTTGTTATTGTTTACTTTAGATTTTATGACAGCTAAAATAATATTTTTTTAATGTCATAGACTAGTTCAGTGAGTGTTGCCGTATCTCAAAAGGTTCGGACACAGATAATCTATCACAGTAAATGCATGGAAATGGATATTCCTACTTAATAGTGGTGGAACAAGGTTAAAAGTAAAAAAAAGATTGTCTTGGGAACTTTGTTCCCACGGACAACCTACTGTTGGGGAACAAAGTTCCCGCGGTCGCGCAAGTGGGTATTGATCCTTAGACCAAACCCTGCAACAATTTAATTAAAATTATGTAATACTACTACTATCTTCTCGCGCGACTTCGTCCGCGTAGGTTTCTTACTTTAATACATTGTATACATTTTCAATTAACCCTGATACACATTATCCTTTAATTTCCGTCTTAAGGTATAGGAGTATACATGCTAACAACGCCACCATTGAGTAAAAAATAAATAAGTCGGGAGATATGAAACATTTTGTTTCCTATGCACACATTTTTAGTCAGATGAGGTACAATTTTTTGTATAAAAAATCAACCTAAACCTCTTAGGTTTGAAGTTATAGCAGCTAACGCCAGCAACGTTCCGTATCTCCAAACTTATTAACTTCAATGGTGGCGCTGCCGGTTAGCAGCTATACTCGCCTTAAGTATAAATAGGTACCTACTGAGTTTCCAGTTAATCGAAGCGCGCGTTAAAATTCTTTCATACAAACCTTCACCCCCATAATAATTAAGAGACCCGCCCCTTTAGAAAAACATATAATGACAAACTTCATAATTTACCGGCTAATTTTTCAATAGTCAGTCTCATAACTGAAGAATAAATATGACAGTTTGACAAAGGACATTGATACCTTGCCATAGAACCTTGGGCCAGGGTTGTGTCTGGGTTGTAAAAAGACGAAATTGGTGTCAATTGATAGCTACTATATTATCAAACCATCACTGAACATTTTGCGGATTTGGGCGGTCTGAGAGCCGAGCTAAAAGAGATTTAGTAAAAGTGAGGTTACGTAACAATCTATACTTAACAACTGATTTTTGAAGTTTGAAGCTCGACGACCAAGTAAACTACAGCCTCTAGTCACTTTGCCACAATTTACACAACGTATGCAATCGGTAGGCCGGTCGTAGAATCCAAAATGACAAGTTCAACTCCAACGTTTATGCGAGGTTCTCCGTACCGTGTCCGGTGCGGGTAGCAAGGGTCGTACAAGAAGCAAGATCAGAACTACGTAAAAAAGAAAGCAGGGGTCGAGGAAAATATCAATAAAACTATGGGAAACACACTGAAAACGCGCACGCACTAAACGTCAACGATAGAAACGATACGAAACGAGTGAGGCATAGATAATACACTATATAAAGGTGTGTCCAAATACAGAGCGGCATTTGAGCGCGGCTGCTGCGCGCTGCGGTGTTGAGCACGCGGCATTCGCAGACAGCATTCGTCATTGTTCATGTCTGGAGTCTGGACGTAATCTTGAAATGGTTATGAACAATATCTTTGCTTATTGGAAATGTATGGATCCTTTATGGATTTGTGGGATTCTCGTCAAAATAATCCTCGAAACTTATTCTTCCGCAGCGAGGAGTGAGACAGGGAGACGTTAAACTAAACAAAATAACTTCCAGTTAGGTAGAGCCAATTTTGAGAAAGAGGTCAATCATCGAATCCGACTCGGCTGGGTAGCTTTCGGGAAGCTACGTAATATCTTCTCGTCTCACATACCAGTGATGACCTGTAGTACTGAAACGTGCTCGCTCACAACACAATGGGCCTCATTCATAATCAGCCTATAATGTTCCCACTGCTGGGACACAGGTCTACTCTCGATGAGAGGGAGTGGGCTGTAATCCACCACGAGGGCCCAGTGCAGGTTGGGAGATGTCACATGTCTTCGAATTTTGGTGGTTTCCTCACGTTGTTTTCCTTCACCGTTTTGAGAGCAGTGGTAATGAAATTATTTACACAAAGTAAAGTGCCTGCCTGGGCTCGAACCCATGACCCACAACTCGTCAGTCGGGATCGTTACCATTGCGCCACCATTACATTGCTCTCATGGGCCTCATTAGAAGGCTGAAAGTCACTCGGAAGGCCTCCTACATGGTAGACCGATGACCTTGTGAAGACTGCAGGAAGCCGCTGGATGCGAGAATGCTAAGCCTCTGGCCAAGGTAAAAGCCAGCCCTTGGGTCACGGGAAGTGTCAACAAGCCGCTTGGAGATTTCGTTGAATAAATCATGAGCACACGGACCCCACTGCCCAAGGGTTTCAACCCCAAACGGCTCGAAAATATAATTACCGATAAGGTTATTATACTTTCGCCGCTTGAGGTTTTCCGAAGCCGCAGCAGCAGCGCCAGCACAGCACGCCGAGCCAGGAAGATGGCATGGCGCAAGAGTATCGCCGCACGTTGCGTCCCACACTAAGGGCCTTGAACGTGAATTGACTTTAATATTTATCGTATTAAACAGATATTTTATTTTTTTAAACTGTTAACACGTTAATTCTAATAGATTTAAATAAGGTAATTGAACTATTCATCTGGTAAAAGCATTTTTTTAAATAGTTTGAACTCCACGTTATTCGATTATAATTTAATCGATATTCCATTTTATCGTAACATAAACTTAATTTTTGGATTTCTCATTTTCCAGATGGTAAATTGGGTTATTTTTTTGCATATGGGAATAGAAACGTATAACCTTTTTTTTAAACCATACCTCAACTTATTACAATTTGGCCTACCAATCCCCGTCTCCTTTATGTACAAAAGCTGTCGAATTGAAATATTTATTGTTCAGATAAAAGTTACTTTTTTTTTTGTGGTTGGGAAATCATCAAATGACTTCTCCCGCTCTGTCAGGGCGTGTCAGACTTTTACTGACTAAAACCCACCCGTGTTCCTTCAGTTGCCTGTGCCAGGGCCACGGTATCTCTTTCGAACAAACCGCAACCCCGGCGGCATCGGCCCTATCGGACCCCGTCACTGCTGACATCTCTTTGAGGCGCGCGTGGAACACAACGAGCCGTCGACCCGGGTCTGGCCCTTACGGAAGACGAGCTACCCATTGCTCGCCGTCCGCAAGCCCGCGCCTACGGTGGCCGGGAACCGGCTATCGATTCCCGCCGCCCAGGGCGTGAGGGCGCGAAAGTAGCCTCTCCCTCACGCGTTCCGCCTCCTCCTTCGCGAACATTACTGCTTCGCAGAAGGAGGTGACGGCTTCCCATGCACTCTCGCTCCGCACCATGGCCTGGACCAGGTTCGAACGCGAGAGATCGCCGCCGCCGATCGCCTCCGCGAGAACACGGCGGTGCTCCGCTCAAGCCAGGAGATAAGAGTTACCTGACTATTGAAAAATTAGCCCTATAAGTATTTGTGCCAAGTTTCAAGCTTATTAACTCGAGGAATAAGATTTTTCATACAAGCGATATATTTAGTTGATGGAGGTGATTGTAAATTAGGCACGCATCGATACGCCTTTAAAATGCCGATACGATACCGCTAAATAACTCTTATAAAAATATCGGCGACACCGATGCCGATACGCTTATTGAATTTAAATGAAGGTAAAATAAATAAAACACGAGTTGGGTAATTTTTTTTAAGTTGATATAAAAAATTACAAACTTAGGATGAGATTATTAGTTATTCAAATTTTTGTTTTAAAAAAACCGGCCAAGTGCGTGTCAGACCTGCGCACAATGAAGGGTTCCGTTACTTCCGTAGTTGGGATCAATTTATCCCAAGATTTAACATTGTAGTTGAAAAACATGTTCTCCCATACATTCCAACTGCAAATGTAAGTTTGTACGCACAGTATTGAGAGATTTAACATGTTATTTTTTATGTGTTTTTAAAATTCCTATAAAACCAAATGAATATTGGTTAAATCTTTTGGATTGTCCATATGTGTTATTTGACTATATTATATTTTTTCGATAGAAAACAAATCCAAAGCAGCGTCGTCTATTTTTTGTTTTATACGATTATACGTAAACAGTTCCTTATTGTGCAGTAAAATTTGCTTTAAATCGAAGGTATTTAAATATGTTACTAACTTACTAAGCTAAAAATTGATTTAAGTATAGCATTTTGTCATAAAACTACTTTTAAACGAAGCGCGTCTAAACGCGCTTCGTTTAAAAGTACCGCGCACCGGAAAGTACCGCGTTCTCACGCGCACCGGAACTAATTCCGGTGCGCGTGAGTCGTCTATCTCTCTCGCGTAAAATTAGACAGCTATAACCAATGATGTATTATTACCTTCGTCATTGGCTATAACGCCATTTCACTTACACACCGAGCTAAATTGCGTTTCAATATATCCTCTTAAGACCGCAGGCTTCTTATCAATTTTTCTGCGATCTATAAATATAGACCTATCTGTACTTTTTTTTTTCAAAATTTTAGGCTCAGTAATTTCGGAGTTAAGGTCGGATCGTCTATTTTCTCAGAAGACAACTTTAAAAGTATTTTTTTTTTATTATAAAAAAAAATCTATTAATTACCCTCACACAACTCACTCTTTCATTTGATATGTATGTCACAAGGTACATTTACATTTTTTTTTTTATTTTCTTATTTGCCCCCCAAAAGTGACCCGCATATTCAAAATTCATTTATTTACGTCCGTGTTTGGGTCACAAAAATGAGTAAAGTAAAGAGTTCATTATCACAAATGAGAGCATTCACAAGGATTTGGTACATAGATGAAGCCAGGGCTTGTATCATATTTGTGCCAAATTTTAACTAAATCGGTCCGTTAGATTCGGAGCATTGCCTATGCCAGACGGACGGACAGCCACACAGACAAACACACGAGTGACTATAAGGGTCCTGTTTTTTTAATTTTGAGGTACAAAACCCTAAAAACGAAAGTATTCTCAAGTTTTGTGGAGATAGGCGCTTTCGCAAGTCTGTTTGAATGAGACCTGCGCTGCGGTGGAAAACGGTTTCTCAGATGCGACAGAACTCGCATTTGCAAACTAAAGTATTTCTGCGCCATTTTTTTCAAGTTTGGGTATAATGAGTCATTTTTCGTGCCTCGTTTGCAACGAAATACCTAGACGAAACAGCACGCGCGTCTACATTACCTTTTTGAAGCGCGAAATTTGAAAAGTATCGTTGTACCGGCAATAAAAATTTCGCCGATCCCGATATATCGGCTTCGGTATCGGTATCGCATGCACCCCTATTGTAAATATTATACAAATTAAAACGATGTCTGTGTTACTAGCGCGCCAGTTTTTCAGAAATCAGCAAATACCCTTTACAAACAAACTTGCAAACCAAACAATGAAAATTAACCTTTGCAATGGAAAAATATGTTCCGTTCCAGTAGCGAAACCTTCTGTGCGCGAGTCAGAGTCGCTCTGTCGGTTTTTTAACCAACTAATAAAATATAAAGTTACTGACACTCATGATCTTTAACCTCTTTAATCTCGACTAACCCTGGTGATGCGGTATGCACAGGCATGTCGACCGGAGCGCTACCGCAGTGGAAGCGCGAGCTGCTGCAGCGGCGCGCCGCGCGCAGCCGCCCGGCGCAGCCCCCGCCGCAGCCTCCGCCCCCGCCCCCGCCACCGCACGCCGAGGAGGACGAGGAGCTGCGCTACGGGCCCGGCATCGTCAAGCGCCTCAAGTCGCGCTACCTCAGCCTGGCCCTGCGCGATGCGCCGCGCCGGCGCCCCTCCGTGCTGCGCCGCGCCGCCTCGCTGGAACACCTGCTGGACGAGCGTCCGCCGCCTGCGCCCGCGCCGCGCTCCGCTCTGCGCCCACCGCGCCCCGCCTCCGTGGCCGTGCCGCCCGCGCCGCTGGCCCCTCTCGCGCCCCTCGCGCGACGCGACTCCGTGAAGCGAGCTCGCTCCGTGGACGCGCTGAGCCGCCTGGACTCTCGCGAGGAGACCCGAGCTCCCTCGCCGTCGCCTCCGCCACCGCTGGCGCCACGTCCTCCGCCGCAGCCTCGGTCGGCGCGACCTCCCCGACGACCGACCCCGTTGTTGCGTGAAACCGAACGTCCGCCCCCCGACGTGGTCCGCTCGACCCTACGCAAGTTTGAAAGTGCGCCGACACGGCGCGCCGCACCAGCTGCCCGCGTGTCTGCCGTGTTGCGAGGCCTCGAAGGTCCGCGGACCTCAACGCCAGAACCTCGTGAACCATCAGACGCACCGCCGCTCAGCCCCCGAACACCCAGTCCGTTGCCGCCGGCTGAAGCCTTGTCGCCCGTGCCGGTCGGCGCCGCCGCTAGTGAGGAGGTAGAGAGCTCGCCGGAGCCCGCCAGCTCGCGGCCGGTTTCCCGCGCTGCGCTCGACGGCATCGCCCGCGCCGGGTCCACTGTGCGCTACGCGTTTGAAGCTCCTCGCGCAGCTTCGCACTTGCCACCGCTGGCGGCTACTAATCAGGTCCTCGTGGGTCGTGCGCGTCGCGTAGGTGTCATACGTCCGATGCCGGCGCGCGCCACCGACACTGCGACCGACGACCTGGTCGAAGAGATCGACGAGAAGAGTCCTGAGCACGGTGCGAGGCTCGTGTCACCCTCCCCACCGCCGCCAGCCGAGAGCGAGCAGACTCCGCCAGCGCGTGCCGAGAGACGAGAGCCTCCCCCGGCGGCCCTGGTGGAGCCCATCCCGCGGCCTCCGCCCGAGCCCGCGCGCTCGCCCTCGCCGCGTGCGCCCACGCTCGCGCATCGTAGCCCCAGCCCGGAACCGAAACCTAAAGCGGCGCAGGACACGCCCAGCGCGCCTCTCGTGAACGGGCACGCGGGCACCGAACGTGCGCCAGATACCAAAGCAGCCGTGTCCCGGATCGGTGCTGCCGGCATCGAGCGCGCGTGGAGCGGCTCCGCGGAGAAGAGCGTGGAGGGCATGGCGTGGGCGCGCGGCAACCCCGCGCATGCGCGCCGGCCGCGCGCGCCTCCGCCCGCCACCACTTCCGTGGTGTTCAACTTCTCCAACCGCAAGGAGGTGCCCGACTATATCGAGAACGACGGCATCGTGCTGCGCGCCAGCCGCCGGAACAGAATCAAGGTCAGTATCCCGTCGCCTTCATGTACACTGGCATTACACAGTCACACGCACCTTCAAGAGAAGTGCTACTCGTTAGGTGTACACGATCAACGATGTGGCATGTTCTGAATGAAGCACCTTATTGAACACGACGACGTCGCGCTCTCTTATCAAGAGTTACAAAATAATATAAACAGTTTCCTAAAGTGTCGCATACCGTCGTTATCGCCGATAGATGATACCGAGTCGTGTTATTCATTGTATTCATTACTTAGGTATACATAAAATAAATCTGAAGCGTTTGTAATCAATGTAGATTTGTTGTGTGGATATGAGCGCTTGGTATATGTAGTTAAACATCCTACGGAATTCCTTAGTTTAGTCGGCGGTGTGATCTGGGTGCGCTGTGAACTTTAATTAGTCAGCGGTGTGATCTGGGTGCGCTGTGAACTTTAATTAGTCAGCGGTGTGCTCTGGGTGCGCTGTGAACTTTGATTAGTCAGCGGTGTGCTCTGGGTGCGCTGTGAACTTTAATTAGTCAGCGGTGTGATCTGGGTGTACTGTGAACTTTGATTAGTCAGTGGTGTGATCTGGGTGCACTGTGAACTTTAATTAGTCAGCGGTGTGCTCTGGGTGCGCTGTGAACTTTGATTAGTCAGCGGTGTGCTCTGGGTGCGCTGTGAACTTTGATTAGTCAGCGGTGTGATCTGGGTGTACTGTGAACTTTGATTAGTCAGCGGTGTGATCTGGGTGCGCTGTGAACTTTAGTTAGTCAGCGGTGTGATCTGGGTGCGCTGTGAACTTTAATTAGTCAGCGGTGTGATCTGGGTGCGCTGTGAACTTTAATTAGTCAGCGGCGTGATCTGGGTGCGCTGTGAACTTTAATTAGTCAGCGGTGTGCTCTGGGTGCGCTGTGAACTTTGATTAGTCAGCGGTGTGATCTGGGTGTACTGTGAACTTTAATTAGTCAGCGGTGTGCTCTGGGTGCGCTGTGAACTTTGATTAGTCAGCGGTGTGCTCTGGGTGCGCTGTGAACTTTAATTAGTCAGCGGTGTGATCTGGGTGCGCTGTGAACTTTAATTAGTCAGCGGCGTGATCTGGGTGCGCTGTGAACTTTAATTAGTCAGCGGTGTGATCTGGGTTTGCTGTGAACTTTAATTAGTCAGCGGTGTGGTCTGGGTGCGCTGTGAACTTTAATTAGTCAGCGGTGTGATCTGGGTGCGCTGTGAACTTTAATTAGTCAGCGGTGTGCTCTGGGTGCGCTGTGAACTTTAATTAGTCAGCGGTGTGCTCTGGGTGCGCTGTGAACTTTGATTAGTCAGCGGTGTGCTCTGGGTGCGCTGTGAACTTTAATTAGTCAGCGGTGTGATCTGGGTGCGCTGTGAACTTTAATTAGTCAGCGGCGTGATCTGGGTGCGCTGTGAACTTTAATTTATCAGCGGTGTGATCTGGGTGCGCTGTGAACTTTAATTAGTCAGCGGTGTGAACTGGGTGCGCTGTGAACTTTAATTAGTCAGCGGCGTGATCTGGGTGCGCTGTGAACTTTAATTAATCAGCGGTGTGATCTGGGTGCGCTGTGAACTTTAATTAGTCAGCGGTGTGAACTGGGTGCGCTGTGAACTTTAATTAGTGAGCGGTGTGATCTGGGTGCGCTGTGAACTTTAATTAGTGAGCGGTGTGATCTGGGTGTGCTGTGAACTTTAATTTGTCAGCGGTGTGAACTGGGTGCGCTGTGAACTTTAATTAGTCAGCGGTGTAATCTGGGTGCGCTGTGAAATTTAATTAGTCAGCAATGTGATCTGGGTGCGCTGTGAACTTTAATTAGTCAGCGGTGTGATCTGGGTGCTAAATTTGCCCTGTAGGCTTCTCTGTGCTAAGAACGCAATTTCACATTTGACCGGCCGTGTGCAGTGATGTGCGGAGCACACCGCACGCTGCAGCTGCGGCCATTCCACGGTTCACGGCTGGCAGCCTCAAGCAGCTGGTCGCGGTGTAACGTTACCATGGAACGCTCGTCAATTACGCAACATTCGATATGCAAATATAAAAACAATTTTCTACAAACGGTGAAAGTGATAGCGTAAGATGGAGCTATGTGTGGCCGGGTGAAACCGGCGGGCGCGGCGCGCGGTCGATATATGCCCGAATCGAATGCCACTCTCGATTTCGTCAAGATTGCTTCCGCTGGAAAGCGCCCAGCGCGTGCGCCGCGTCTCCACCGCGGAATGTTAACGAGCCCACACTACGACAGCGTGCTCTCGCTAGCTTTGTCATCTATTCGAGGAAACAATCCGATTGAGGAGTGACTTGTAGTGGGCATCGCGGCGGCGGCGAGTGTCTAACACCCGCGTGGCTGGGCTCGGCGTGGTGGGTTGGTGACCCGCGGCGACATTGCTTTCGCTGCGAGTCCACGCGGCCGAAGCTCGTTACTATGGCTGGGCGGTCGCCGGTCGGTCGCAGTCGTAACCACTCGTAACTTTATTGCTTTCCAATGTTCTAACAATACGCTGCTCACATACGTAAATGTGAAGGTCCGTTCTTATAGCACAGCGTTGAGTTTATTTAAATGCATAACTTTAAGCAAATGCTAAATTAATAAATTATCTTGAGAGGCGTTTTGTAACAACTCTGCAGATACAATCTAGCTTACGTAACAAACAAGTTCGTCAAAGCTAAAGTGCTCGTACTCGGGAATCAAAAATCATGGCCTCTCCATATTCATAAATCAATGAACTGCAGTTACCAGCTGGCCAGTGGCCGCTGACGCTGAGGCGACAGGTGGCGTCCTGGCGTCCTGGCGACCGCGCACTCTGCTCTCTGCTTGCTCTGGTTTCCACGCCACTATGCCAACAGCGTATGTCCGCCGGGTTGCTAGGCGATGAATGCTGCAACTACACATCAACCTACTATTGTTTTATGCAACAGAATAGATCAATTAAAGCCATTTTGTATTACACTTCTGGACACATCTTTTGGCCCACCTTGTATTTTCAGTTTCGTTTGGTCCTAGCTAAAATTTTATATTAGGTCGAGCAAAAAGTTTTTATGCAGTTTTGAACCTGGCACATTCACAATTTCATTCAATAGTCTTTTTTTGAATTTCGAACACAGAATTTAAAGAAACAAAAGACAATTTGGAGCCTGTTTGTTGATATCAAACAATCGAATACTAAGAAAACTTGGTTTTATTGGTTTACTTGGATTTAATTCTTGAAAAAGTGATTGATATCTTTGGTTTTGCAACAAACATTACTTATTCTTAACATTAAGGTGAGGTTCTATCAATAATCTATGGATACTTCACCTGAAGTCGCCGCCCAAGCTGTGGACTTATTCAGGCCGGACACAGCCAAAGAAACGTGAGTGCTCAACTTAATTTAAGTCGATCTGCGGTCCGAAATGTTTATCGGAGGTACCTAGAGACTGGCGGCTTTGTTCGTCGCCAAGGAAGGCCACGATCTCAGGTCACAACTGAAAGGCAGGATCGATTCATCGTGACGACCAGCTTGAGAAATCGTCACCTTACCTCCATTGAGATACAAAACCAACTTCGCGACTTCCACGGAGTATCTGTGAGCGCTCGAACTGTTCGGAGAAGGTTAAAAGAACGCGATATGGTACCACACAAGCCAGCTAATGGCCCCAAACTAACGCGAGCCCACCGAACAGCGCGCCTTCATTTCGCACGCAGTCATTTAAATTGGACACAGCAAGATTGGAGCCGTGTACTCTTTTCTGATGAGTCTAAAATTGTGTTACATGGCAATGATGGAAGGAAGAAGGTCTACCGACGTAAGGGAGAGCGTTTCGCACAATGCTGGTTTGAAGAGAGGGTTGCTTATGGCGGTGGCTCATGGACTGTCTGGGGCGGTATATCCGCGAGCGGCAAAACTCAACTTGAGGTTGTTACAGGACCACGGCTGCCAACATTAAATGCTGAAAGGTACATTCGTGAGTGCTTAGAACCTCACGTGATACCATACGCGGACTATGTGGGCCCAAATTTCCTTTTTATGCATGATAATGCAAGAGCCCATGCGGCCGGCATCGTCAGGGAATATCTTCGGGATGTGAACATCACAGTTATGGACTGGCCAGCCAGAAGCCCAGACATGAACCCCATTGAGCACATGTGGGACGAGCTAAAAAGACGTGTTAGGGCTTGTCAGCCAGTTGCCCAGACGATGCAGGAGTTGAAAACTGCCATAGAAGAGGAATGGGAGATGATCCCTCAAAATTTCATAGAGCGGTTGATAAACTCTATGCCTAATCATATGAGAGCTGTGGTAGATGCCCATGGAGGCAACACGCGTTATTAAATTAAACCTTTATTTGATAAAACATGTTTTTTATTCAAAAATCAATTGCCTTTAACAAGGCGCATATCCGACTTGTTAGGCGTAGCTCAATGTCGTATGGTATTCTGAATTCAAATTTAAAACAATACGATCGAAAAAGATGGTAAAATGTATCAGGTTTAAAACTGCATTAACAGTTTTTGTTCAATCTAGCAATCATATTTCGGTAGGGGCTATCGAAACCTAAACTCTAAGGTGGGCCAATAGATGTGTCCAGAAGTGTATTTACAAATAACAATCAGAGATAGTGGTCTTATTCTATCGTTATTCAGCTGTTGAGGATTCCTAAAGAGTCCTGAAGTACTCCATATCTTTTGGTATCGAAATAATTTATCGGTTGAATAAATAAATACAAGTGCTGTGAATCAGAGCTGTCCGCCGATATGAGTAGCGTGTGTGTAGTAGTGTAACCTGTGTGTCCACAAACACGCCAAGTATTTGCAGAGCAAACATTGAGCGTGTCACGCGGCCGACCCCACGACGCAAATATTTAGATTACACTAGTTTCAATTAAATTGGTAAGTGTGCGCAAGCTCACTTAGAGGCAGATGCCGGCTCGCGGCTCGCGGGTTGTTTGTGCTCCAGCACCATATTACTCACCCAGACTATGTGGCATGTTGTTTTCCGCATAAGGGAAGGTACGTAATTAAGTAGTTTTCCTGTTTGATTTTGTTTATTTTATTTCGTAGCAGAACTACGCATTCATAATATTTTAATTTAGAAACGACATAAACATGTTACGGCGCGCGGTCGTGGTGGCAACGACAGGGCCAGCGCTTAGCAACCGTGTGTCGTGTTCGTGTACTCTGTCAAGTTCCCATGGCCTAACTGAAGCACGTCGTGTACTTGTGTGTCGTGTACTCTGTCAAGTTGATTGTTGATTGGTTGTTGATGTCGCACCAACTAATTACCAATCGATACATTGTAGTTTAATGCTGTATCTAAAAGTGACGATGTAGATAGTATGGAGTTTCCTAACAGTACAATGAGCCGGTGAGCCCCCATTCCGTCCGAGCTGCGCGGCAAGCGGCTGACTGTACCTACGTGTTGTATGACGTGTGCAGCCAGAGCCATAATCAGAGAGCAGTGTTGTGACAAGCAGAGCGCCGCTGCACACAAACAACTACTTACAGCAGTCTAGTTCCTGTACAGGCTGCAGAGAGCAGTGTCGTGACAAGCAGAGCGCCGCTGCACACAAACAACTACTTACAGCAGTCTAGTTTCTGTACAGGCTGCAGAGGCCAGGACTTGTCAGTGAACATCTCAGTGAACAAGAACCGCTGCCGACGACGTCACGTTAGCAATATTATTTCCTTCAACAAAATATATTGTTTTCCGGCGTTCTTTTCAATAACTTTGTTGTTGTTGTCATTCACATAACAGTTCCAATCCAGATGATAGTTGAAACTTCTTTAGTTTCTTATTGCGAGACATTATAATATGTACCTATAAAAAAAAACGTATTTTCTGAGTTTGGAAGTGGCGCGGCGCGGCGGTGCCCCTAACTCCAGCACTTGCTAATTATTCTTTTTTTGTTGTAAAGGAGATATCCCAAGAGTGGTACCATGATAAGGAAACCAGGATCTGATGATGGCATCCCAGAAAAATCGAGGGGAACCTTCAAATATTATAGGCACACCTATAGCGATTTGGCTATTTTTTATAGTAACTCGTGCATTTGCTCCCGGAAAGCACCATTCGGTGAAGTGGAACTGATGAGGAAGACCACAGATGGCCATCGGAACTACTCAATAATTCATATTTCACGGATTGCGATTCGATTATTACTAAGCAATTTATGCTCGTCATAATACATAATGTTGAAGAGGAGCTGATGGTGACTTCACCATCAGTTCTAGTTCTCCTGATTCTTTACTGGGAGAACTCTTCAACAATTAACGTCCTTGTATCGGGAAAAGCAATATTTTATAAAAGGTGATGAGCAGTTGACATTAGGCTATTTTAACTTGGATAAATTACAGACTGACCCACTAAAAATTGAAAAATAAAAAACTTTTTTACAAAAAAAAAAAAACAACCGACTTCAAAAAAAATACTACAAAGTGAAAAATAATTTTAATTTCGGAAGTCGGTGGCAAAAAGCTAAAATACAGATCCAAAGACACCGACTTCCGAAATTAAAATTATTTTTCACTTTTTAGTATTTTTTTTGAAGTCGGTTGTTTTTTTTTGTAAAAAAGTTTTTTTTGTAATGTCCCTCACGACTCGACTTACTTATCTGATCTGTCAGATAAGTAAGTCGAGTCGTGAGGGACATTACAAAAAAAACTTTTTATAAAAACTAACTACCTTTTTATAACTTTTTTTATAAATAACACGGTGTCTGCACCGTGTTATTTACGAGTATATTACGATGAATGACTAACATAACAAGCGAGTACTTCAGTATTACATTGATAAGTATTAACTAGTAATTTGGAGACATTTGTCAGCGACACATGGTGAGTCAGTGGACGCTTCCTTAGCGACTCACCAGTCGACGTGATAGTATTCCGCAAAAAGTGTTCGGCTCTCGACACGAGGCACATTCTCTATGGCGAATAAGGAAACGTGTTTAGTAATTACTAATTATACTAAAATCTTTGCTTTCTAACTCTGGAAAAAACGCATCTGCGGAACGCTCGGAGCGCCCCACAATAGCGGTGGGCTGCCAAAAAAGTGCGTTCCCACCGTGCGGCGGTGAGAGCGGATAGATACGCCGGCGCAGCTCCGCCTGCACTTTACATGCGGTGCGCTGCCGCCCCTCCCCAGCTTTTTGTTTGTTTATTCTCCACACAACTTCATAGATTCGAGCAAATTCTAACCAATATTATAAATACGAAAGTGAGTTTGTTTGTTATGCTTTCACGATAAAACGGCTGAAACAATTTAGATGAAATTTGGCATACGGGCAGACCATGACCTGGAAACGGACATAGGCTACTGTTCATCGACATACCACGCGGGCGAAAAAAATTGATTGCTTCTCCAGCAGAGATTCCTTTAGATATATTAAATCACGCAGCATATCTCCGTGTAGCTTTCCTAACTAGTCGATGTTTAGAGATATAGAGATATTAAATCACGCAGCATATCTCCGTGTAGCTTTCCTAACTAGTCGATGTTTAGAGATATAGAGATATTAAATCACGCAGCATATCTCCGTGTAGCTTTCCTAACTAGTCGATGTTTAGAGATATTAAATCACGCAGCATATCTCCGTGTAGCTTTCCTAACTAGTCGATGTTTAGAGATATAGAGATATTAAATCACGCAGTATATCTCCGTGTAGCTTTCCTAACTAGTCGATGTTTAGAGATATAGAGATATTAAATCACGCAGAATATCTCCGTGTAGCTTTCCTAACTAGTCGATGTTTAGAGATATAGAGATATTAAATCACGCAGCATATCTCCGTGTAGCTTTCCTAACTAGTCGATGTTTATTATGTCACTGTGTGCAACTGGAACGCTTACTTTCTGTAATAGTTGTGGAACTTTAGCGGATTATATTGAGGTGCCAAGTGATACGATATCCCAGGGGGGGGGGGGGGGGGGTCGGTCTCATCAACATTTGTATGGGTGTGGTTTCAGCATAACATTGTCATTGCGCCTGAACTCGTTAACATGCCCAAAGTAAAGCCCGGGAAATATTGCATCCATGGAGTGACACATTCAATCTAGTTTGAGTAAGCAGCAATCTGTTTTGCAAGTATCTTGTTTAGCAAATCGTCGTTTTGCCCAATCATTATTTGTTAGCACCAGACTGCTGAGGTGACAGAGGTCGAACTTAGTGTCTTTACATATCTAAAAGATAACCATGTATACATATTAAGCGAATGTACACTGTTTCACAACATAAGTCATCGATTTTAAATAAGCGCATTAATGTTAAACAAACAAGCTATCTATTAAATTTATTTATCTTAGGTGTGAGGATTCTCAGATGAAAGTGAAATCCGAGGCATCCTCGTGACGTATCGGTGTGACGAGCGAGATTATGGGTCAGCTGGTCAGCACACGCTCCGCGCCGCTCGCGCAACGCCCGCGCGTCCCACGCGCCGATACGGTCACACCGTCGTATGTTTACACATTATAGTAATAATAGCTCAGTCAGCGAATAATTAACAAAGAGGTCTCGTCAACGTGTCCTGTAAGCTAACACGTTGTCAGTAAATGCCTAGAAAAGCAGTTATTCATTGTCGCTTCATGACATTTAATTTTGCAAACCGATTCGACCTTGGTAAATGAATATTTAAACACGAATGAAGTGGAGCGAGCATAACCTGCATCATCAAAATATACGCAACTATGCAAGTCACCTTCAAATGAAAAGCAATGTCAAGTGACCACGAAGACGAGGTCCAATCCAAACGAAGCGGTCGCGTGTGCGGTTCATATTATCAAAAGCATTTTCAAATGTTATTAAAACGTAATCGTCTGCAATCGAGATCGATTGAGTTGAGAGATCGATTCGATCGAGACACGGTTGCTGTACTGCAGTCTCTCCAACGGTGGCAGATAGACCATCGGTATATTGAGGTGCTGAAGAGTCTGTACGAAAACGTCACTATGATGTCAGTCCCACTCCAGGACCAGACCTCGAAACCTATCCTTCTTCAGCTAGGTGTGAGACAGGGAGAAGTTATCTCTCCGAAACTGTTCATCGCTGCACTGGAGGATATCCTCAAGGTTCCTGGACTGGAGAGGACTAGGCATTAACATCAATGGCGAGTACGTCACTCACCTTCAGTTTGCCGACGATATCATAGTCATGGCTGAGAATATGGAGGACATCAGTACAATGCTCGACGGCCTCGATAGAGCTTCCGAAAGAGTGGGTTTTGAAATGAACATGGATAAGACAAAGGTCATGTCAAATGCCTATGTAACACCCACTCTCATGAAGATCGGAGACGCTACCTCGAAGTTGTGTACGAGTATGTTTACTTACGGCAAACTGTCCAGTTAGGTAGGGGAAGTACAATATCTTCTCGTCTCACATACCGCAGTCAAAGTCATTGACCAGTGCATGTTGCCAGTGATGACCTACGGCACTGAATCGTGTTATGGATGCTTCTGTATGTAGGTTCTCATGCGTCGTTTCTAACGTGTTATGGATGCTTCTGTGTGTAGGTTCTCATGCGCCGTTTCTAACGTGTTATGGATGCTTCTGCATGTAGGTTCTCATGCGTCGTTTCTAACGTGTTATTGATGCTTCTGTATGTAGGTTCTCATGCGTCGTTTCTAACGTGTTATGGATGCTTCTGTGTGTAGGTTCTCATGCGCCGTTTCTAACGTGTTATTGATGCTTCTGTATGTAGGTTCTCATGCGTCGTTTCTAACGTGTTATGGATGCTTCTGTGTGTAGGTTCTCATGCGCCGTTTCTAACGTGTTATGGATGCTTCTGCATGTAGGTTCTCATGCGTCGTTTCTAACGTGTTATTGATGCTTCTGTATGTAGGTTCTCATGCGCCGTTTCTAACGTGTTATTGATGCTTCTGTATGTAGGTTCTCATGCGTCGTTTCTAACGTGTTATTGATGCTTCTGTATGTAGGTTCTCATGCGCCGTTTCTAACGTGTTATTGATGCTTCTGTATGTAGGTTCTCATGCGCCGTTTCTAACGTGTTATTGATGCTTCTGTATGTAGGTTCTCATGCGCCGTTTCTAACGTGTTACGGATGCTTCTGTATGTAGGTTCTCATGCGCCGTTTCTAACGTGTTATGGATGCTTCTGCATGTAGGTTCTCATGCGTCGTTTCTAACGTGTTATTGATGCTTCTGTATGTAGGTTCTCATGCGCCGTTTCTAACGTGTTATTGATGCTTCTGTATGTAGGTTCTCATGCGTCGTTTCTAACGTGTTATTGATGCTTCTGTATGTAGGTTCTCATGCGCCGTTTCTAACGTGTTATTGATGCTTCTGTATGTAGGTTCTCATGCGCCGTTTCTAACGTGTTACGGATGCTTCTGTATGTAGGTTCTCATGCGCCGTTTCTAACGTGTTATTGATGCTTCTGTATGTAGGTTCTCATGCGCCGTTTCTAACGTGTTATTAATGCTTCTGTATGTAGGTTCTCATGCGCTGTTTCTAACATGTTATGGATGCTTCTGTATGTAGGTTCTCATGCGTCGTTTCTAACGTGTTATTGATGCTTCTGTATGTAGGTTCTCATGCGCCGTTTCTAACGTGTTATGGATGCTTCTGTATGTAGGTTCTTATGCGCCGTTTCTAACGTGTTATGGATGCTTCTGTATGTAGGTTCTCATGCGCCGTTTCTAACGTGTTATGGATGCTTCTGTATGTAGGTTCTTATGCGCCGTTTCTAACGTGTTATGGATACTTCTGTATGTAGGTTCTCATGCGCCGTTTCTAACGTGTTATTGATGCTTTTGTATGTAGGTTCTCATGCGCTGTTTCTAACATGTTATGGATGCTTCTGTATGTAGGTTCTCATGCGCCGTTTCTAACGTGTTATTGATGCTTCTGTATGTAGGTTCTCATGCGCCGTTTCTAACGTGTTATTGATGCTTCTGTATGTAGGTTCTCATGCGTCGTTTCTAACGTGTTATGGATGCTTCTGTGTGTAGGTTCTCATGCGCCGTTTCTAACGTGTTATTGATGCTTCTGTATGTAGGTTCTCATGCGTCGTTTCTAACGTGTTATGGATGCTTCTGTATGTATGTTCTCATGCGCCGTTTCTAACGTGTTACGGATGCTTCTGTATGTAGGTTCTCATGCGTCGTTTCTAACGTGTTATGGATGCTTCTGTGTGTAGGTTCTCATGCGCCGTTTCTAACGTGTTATGGATGCTTCTGCATGTAGGTTCTCATGCGTCGTTTCTAACGTGTTATTGATGCTTCTGTATGTAGGTTCTCATGCGTCGTTTCTAACGTGTTATGGATGCTTCTGTGTGTAGGTTCTCATGCGCCGTTTCTAACGTGTTATTGATGCTTCTGTATGTAGGTTCTCATGCGTCGTTTCTAACGTGTTATGGATGCTTCTGTGTGTAGGTTCTCATGCGCCGTTTCTAACGTGTTATTGATGCTTCTGTATGTAGGTTCTCATGCGTCGTTTCTAACGTGTTATGGATGCTTCTGTGTGTAGGTTCTCATGCGCCGTTTCTAACGTGTTATGGATGCTTCTGCATGTAGGTTCTCATGCGCCGTTTCTAACGTGTTATTGATGCTTCTGTATGTAGGTTCTCATGCGCCGTTTCTAACGTGTTATTGATGCTTCTGTATGTAGGTTCTCATGCGTCGTTTCTAACGTGTTATTGATGCTTCTGTATGTAGGTTCTCATGCGCCGTTTCTAACGTGTTATTGATGCTTCTGTATGTAGGTTCTCATGCGCCGTTTCTAACGTGTTACGGATGCTTCTGTATGTAGGTTCTCATGCGCCGTTTCTAACGTGTTATTGATGCTTCTGTATGTAGGTTCTCATGCGCCGTTTCTAACGTGTTATTGATGCTTCTGTATGTAGGTTCTCATGCGCTGTTTCTAACATGTTATGGATGCTTCTGTATGTAGGTTCTCATGCGTCGTTTCTAACGTGTTATTGATGCTTCTGTATGTAGGTTCTCATGCGCCGTTTCTAACGTGTTATGGATGCTTCTGTATGTAGGTTCTTATGCGCCGTTTCTAACGTGTTATGGATGCTTCTGTATGTAGGTTCTCATGCGCCGTTTCTAACGTGTTATGGATGCTTCTGTATGTAGGTTCTTATGCGCCGTTTCTAACGTGTTATGGATACTTCTGTATGTAGGTTCTCATGCGCCGTTTCTAACGTGTTTTTGATGCTTCTGTATGTAAATTCTCATGCGCCGATTCTAGCGTGTTAGTAAACCGTTAATTACGATGGAGCTCGGAAGCTCGGTGGCCGCATCACTCATTAGTCCGTAATAAAACATCAAATAACCCACAGGTGACTCCATAGTTCCCTAGCCGACTGGCTAGTCGGACATCCTCACATCGCAACATAATGCATGCACGCGTACAGGACGCATCGTTTCCTAAATAATAGCACGGCCTGACCGGGACGCTCAGCTTTGGATCTCTCTCCTGATCAGCGCAAATAATAATTATAGTCACTAATTTTGAGAGCAGTGGTGGCCCAGTGGTAACAGCCCCGACTTACGAATGTAGGTCCTGGGTTCGAATAGAGGCAGGCGCTTTACTTTGTGTAAATAATTTCATTACCACTGCTCTCAAAAACGGTGATGGAAAACATCGTCAGAAAACCGGCAAGTCCTAGAACCAAAAATTCAAAGACATGACATTCAATCTACCAACCCGCGCTGGGCCCGCGTGCTACATTACAGTTCACTCAGAGGAGGCCTGTGTCCCAGCAGTGGGAACGTTATAGGCTGATTATGTATTTATTGTAATTGGTTTCTAAAGTTAATCCAGTGCAAAATGGCAGGTATTCAAAATTAATCATGCGTCCTTGCGAGTTAGTGGCTTAGTCAGCAGTACATTATGTGATAAAGCTGTATCTGATATGGCGCTATCGGCGATAAACTCTCGCATGCGACATTACTCATGAAGTCATGAGCACGGCGCGGCCGCGGCAGGCGCGAGAGCTTGCTTCCAACCGCCGGCTATGCAAGTGCCGCTATGACGTCAGCGTGGTGTGGCTGATTGATATGCGATGTATTGTCTTGGATCAATACAGTGCTTTAGGGAACTGTCCCAATTTCACTGACATTATGACCCTGATTTCGAAGACGTTAACAATCAGGATTTCACCTTATTATTAATTTCACAGCGACGTTCAAAACATTTGTGTCTAGTATTTACTATGAAATATGCTCAGAAAAGCACATTTTTCAGCTAACGCTGAAAAGATAAATAGGTATCCATTTATCTTAAATCTTTACTTACTAAACGAAGTCACCCAGTCGCGTCTGTCGGACGTCTTGTCGTATCACAAAGTGCACCCGATGGGTGGACCAGCCATTTCTTATTGATTCGTATATCTTATAGGATTCCTTAAAGTAGCCAACTAGTAACTGACTAGTGCCGTCAGAGCTGTGAGTTTAGATGATTACGATGGTCGAATAGGACATGTGTTGATCCCGTAGATAGATTGGTGGCATGTAAGTGCTGATATAACAGCAGCACGTGAAGCACCGCCTGCGCAGCATCGGAAATGGTATAATGACACAAAAACACTGGTGCGGTTATCAACGTTCCGCTCTGGTTGGCCGTGTCAGCGCCGCGCGCGCTGCTCTCTACGTGATGTATGATGCGCATGCGCGGCCCCGCGCACCGCCCCCTCACCGCAGTCGCTCATCCGACATCCTTACTTCAACGGTACCTCTATACTGTTCCTTTTCTTCATTCTTCATTATGTTACAGCTGCTGTTGGCACAGATTCACATACCTTTCTACAAATGAACATCTTACGTCCCCCAGGTCTATTTTAACCGTGCTCACTATAGGAGAGTTCACTGTTACTCAGTGCAATCCAAACACTCCAAAGTCATCCCAAAACCAGATTAATCCGAATGCTGTCGAATTGAACCCACATAAATATCATGTAATGATCTGAAGAATATCGGAGATATAAAATTAAACTCTTCAATGGATGACAGCAAAGCAATCCTGTACTCATTAGTAATGGAAGTGCTTCCGAATTACCGTCATGGTGAGAATGCAACTGCGTGTGTGCTGAACTGTGCAACTGGTAATATTAGTAAACACATTAGAACGTGGGCACTCTGTCGCGAATGGGAAAATTAGCGACGACTAGCCCCGACCGTGGCGGGTCACAGCGCATCGTTTGACCAATTAGCACGTGTGACGTGCGCTGTACGACAATATTGATTGTGCCGGCGACGCCGGGCTGCAAGCCCGTTAGTCCGAGTGGTTCGCTGGTCGAACATCACTTACTGCATGGGTGAAGTGGGTGATTGTGTGCGCCGGCGCGGCGGTCTGTCTAGATAAGGAGTTCTGCAACATTATTTACGGAATTACCTAATCTGAGCGACGCATTGGATGGAATGCATTCGCGTCGCCACCCACGTGTCCTTTACGAATTAATTGCTTCCTGCATCAGACAATATCGCGTTCCCAAAATGTAGCAATTAACTGTTATGTAGTGTAACTACCGTGACCAAGCCACCAAGGTGAGCTCCTGTGTTATATATGAAACAAGCCACACACAAAACATTTACTTGAGCGCATAATGGAAGTGGTTCCATGACATTTGATTAGTTTGTTAAGGGAAATGTATGTGGCGCAAAATAGTATGAAATCGAAGTGAACACTGTCGCGTCCCGATTGATCGTCAAACTATTGACAGGCAGTATGAAGCCTTTCAAGTGGCACACTAGTGAATGGATACGTCGTTGAATGTAGGCAGCGTCTGCAATAGTGAACAGCAACAGATGCATAAGGAAACGAATACAAGACACACACCACTTTAGTTGGATGCGGGGGCTCACGGCACACCCTCGGATAGTTCTGATGTATTCAGCTAAGCGATGTACCGCAGCTCCATTATGATTTTATTTAGAGACAAAGCCAGAGTTTTGATATTATCTCCATGACTTGGTATTGCCAGTAATGCGTCGCTTCGTGTCGTGAGTTTGCCATGATTAGACACGCACGGTCCGACATATTCGTACCTACAAACAATACACAAAGTACAACAATGATAAGTAGGTCGTCGTCACCGTGTTAGTCCAATTACTTGTAGCGAACCGCGACTGCGGCGACACCTGTAAGTCCGACTGTCGAAGCTAGGTAAACACGCGTGTAACGGCACCGGCTCGTGCGCAAGCTGTGTTGAGCCACTCGGAACTAAACTCAACTCTACCAAAGTTTATAACTGGAGAAACTCAGGTTATTTCTCTGGCATTTCTCAACAACGAGCTCCTAATATTTGTATTTCATAAAAAAGACGGCTATTTAATCTTAAATTGTTACAAATACAAACTAAACATTGCTTTCCATTTTGACTAACGCGGAAATGAAGCAGCGATCAATGAGTCGGCTGTACTCCCTGTTAGCAGTTTAGCGGAACTAGTTCGTTACGATTATTGAGTTGAGAAGTCGATGATAGTAAACCGTGTTGAACGTTGCCAGTGCCGCGCCTGCTGCTGGTAGTGGCTGCAGGCGGCATTAGACAATATAGCGAGTAGCCGGACATAATCGTTCACTTTCTCTCGCGGAGCGCCGAGTCGCCGACGTATTGTAACAAGGCTTTATGGTAATGAACGCAGCTGCCATGAGACGACGCGCTCGCTGGGCGCACGCGCTTTGGGCAACACTGCTATGTGTGCGCGAATACACGAACATTTAGAGAACGCAGCTTGCGGCGATTTATCTCAGAGTGTCCGTACACTAATACCCGCTATTAATAGATATCTTCTGATATAAATCGCCGCCAAGTTTCCGCAAAGCACGCTTCAGGCTGGTCTGACGGTAAGCACCACAGAATAGGTCAAGCCCTGTGTCAGGTACGACGCAACGCGCTCTTCGATGCACGGAATTGTATGAATTGAAATGCAAAGAACCCATTCAACCTAGACAGTGACATCGCATCGTTGCGGAACGCCTCAGTCGTAATAGCTGTTTAGCCACGCGCTCCACAGCTCCATCATAAGATGAAGGCATGTGGTGCGCGCGCGCACTTGCATAACTGATCATATTGTATTTCAGCGGTTAGAGGGCTGGACCGCGACGCGCCAGAGCCGCAGGTGCCTCGGTAACACGTGCAAAGCACTTGTTTTACGAAATACATTTTATAAGTTTCATGATTGAAGAAGGTCCCCTCTCAAATCTTATGGCCTAAGATTATAAGTGCTTGTCTTGTATCTCTCGCGTTGTATAACCAATATAAGTGCTTGTCTTGTATCTCTCGCGTTGTATAACCAATATAAGTGCTTGTCTTGTATCTCTCGCGTTGTATAACCAATATAAGTGCTTGTATTGTATCTCTCGCGTTGTATAACCAATTTAAGTGCTTGTCTTCTATCTCTCGCGTTGTATAACCAAACCACCGCGCGTGGTTATGGTCCGGTTGGTTAAGCTGATAGTCCTTTTGGGTTCCCTATGATGGATGACACATTCCCATGATCCCAGTCCTGTCAAGATACTACACAGTCACTCGAAAGTTGTTGACGATGATGTTTACCTAGTGCAAATCATACCTAATTTGCGAAAGGGTCAATCGTCTCAAATGTTCAGGAACCTTCGCAATATCATCAATCTGCCTAGCCTTTTCCCAACTATGTTGGGGTCGGCTTCCAGTCTAACCGGATGCAGCTGAATACCAGTATTTTATATGGAGCGACTGCCTATCTGACCTCCACAACCCATTAACTGGGTAATACGATACCTCTTGGTAAGACTGGTTGTCAGACTTTTGGGCTTGTGCGGTCCATGGCCCTTTACGGGGCACCGGTGTGGGCGCGTTCCCTGAGGCTGCGACCAGCCCGCCGGTTGAACGTGTCCCAGAGGGTCATGGCCATCCGGCTAGTCCGGGGATACCGCACGGTCTCCTGTGAGGCGGTGTGCCTCCTTGCCGGATTACCGCCATGGGATCTGGAGGCAAAAGTCCTCGCGCACGTGTGGGAGTGGCGCGAGAAGGCGAAACGCCAGGGCGTAACTCCGCTGCCGCGAGAAATCACGGTACAGAGGACAGAGCTCCGGCGGGATCTCATGGCGACATGGAGAGTGCGATTGTCGCAACCCAGCGCTGGGCACGCCACAATTGCGGCGATAAATCCCCTCATTGAGGAGTGGTTGGAGAGGCGCCACGGCGTCCTCACCTTCCGCCTGACGCAGGTCCTCATCGAACACGGTTGTTTCGGGAGGTTCCTGTTTCAGATAAGGCGGGAGGAAACGCCCGGGTGTCACCATTGTGTGGATCACCCGGAGGACACGGTGGAGCATACAGTGGAGGTCTGCCCGGCTTGGGCGGAGCACCGCCGTGTTCTCACGGAGGCGATCGGCGGCGGCGATCTCTCGCGTTCGAACCTGGTCCAGGCCATGGTGCGGAGCGAGAGTGCATGGGAAGCCGTTACATCCTTCTGCGAAGCAGTAATGCTCGCGAAGGAGGAAACGGAACGCGTGAGGGAGAGGCAACAGCCGCGCCCTCGCGCCCCTAGCCGCCATAGGAGACGCCCTGGGCGGCGGGAATCGATTGCCGATTCCCGGCCACCGTAGGCGCGGGCTTGCGGACGACGAGTAATGGGCAGCTCGCCGTCCGGTAAGGACCAGGCCCGGGTCGACGGCGCGTGTGTTCCACGCGCGCCTCAAAGAGATGTCAGCAGTGACGAGGTCAATTGGGCCGATGCCGCCGGGGTCGCGGGTAGTTCGAAAGAGATACCGTGGCCCTGGCACGGGCAGCTGAAGGAGCATGGGTGGGTTTTAGTCAATAAAAGTCTGACACGCCCTCCCGCTCTGCCCAGAGCGGGAGAAGTCATTTGATGATTTCCCATCCACAAAAAAAAAAAAAAAAAGAAAGACTTTTGGGCTTCTGACGACCCGGAATGACTGTCAAAGATCCACGAATGACAGCCGGGACCAACGGCTTAACGTGCTTTCCGAGGCACGGAGGAGCCTCGATATGTAAAGATGTCACCCATCCACGGACAACCCCGGCAAGCGTAGCTGAACCTGATGGATCGACCCGTGCGGCTGTTATTACTTAGCCACGAGCTCCTTTTCGCAATATCATCTCGTTCCAAATACCGCAGCGTCTCAAGATGAAAGTCTTGTGGAAGTCAGAAATGAAAAGGTTCGTAAGATACCCAAATATCCGAACTAATACTGAGGCAGACCGGGGGCACACATTCACAGGATGTTGCGCCGGTGCTTGGGGAGGTCTATGTGTACTTACTTGTTTACAAAACTAAAACCTCTGTATACCCTCATTAAACAAGTAAAAACTTGAAAATAGTTGAATTAATAATGAATGCTGCACCAAACACGCGCTTCCACGTCACTTCCGCGCTACTTTCGTGACGGCCAATGGAATGCTATCGGTGACGATTTATTAATTTACTGCAGACTTATATAATTGAGTGCGCGATTGAACGCGATAAGTTAACAAACAGGTTTAAAATGCTGCGGGTCGCCGAGACTCCCAGACATGCACGGATCGATCGGGCGAGCCGTCGCCAGGGGCACGTGCAGACGTGCAAGCTCGTACATAGCGGCGAGCTCGACATTTGTTACCTATACTAACTCTTGGGATGAGTCGCGAAGCTTCGCTGAAGGCGTTACAACTGACTAATTGAGCGCTGCTGGTCTGCTGGTGGCTGGTGCATTCGAATTGGTCGTTTACTGATGTTCTGTTCCAGGGCTCGCTTACAATCCTACCTACTGAAGTTTATGCACCTTGTATGTCGGAACCAATAAAATGATATCTATATCCCGCTGATAAGTGAACAATAGCCCCTGGCGATGGATTGGCGGGCGCCGGCGCCGGCGGCGGCAGCACGTTGCGAAGCGGCCGCTGCGCTAACTGCGACACGACGTTGCGAAGCGGCCGCTGCGCTAACTGCGACACGACGTTGCGAAGCGGCCGCTGCGCTAACTGCGACACGACGTTGCGAAGCGGCCGCTGCGCTAACTGCGACACGACGTTGCGAAGCGGCCGCTGCGCTAACTGCGACACGACGTTGCGAAGCGGCCGCTGCGCTAACTGCGACACGACGTTGCGAAGCGGCCGCTGCGCTAACTGCGACACGACGTTGCGAAGCGGCCGCTGCGCTAACTGCGACACGACGTTGCGAAGCGGCCGCTGCGCTAACTGCGACACGACGTTGCGAAGCGGCCGCTGCGCTAACTGCGACACGACGTTGCGAAGCGGCCGCTGCGCTAACTGCGACACGACGTTGCGAAGCGGCCGCTGCGCTAACTGCGACACGACGTTGCGAAGCGGCCGCTGCGCTAACTGCGACACGACGTTGTGAAGCGGCCGCTGCGCTAACTGCGACACGACGTTGTGAAGCGGCCGCTGCGCTAACTGCGACACTTGCTGAATGCGTACCGAACTGCTACGGAGCGCAGAAACAATAGCGTTCGTATTTCACATAGTTCTAACATTTCTTTTAATTGGAAAACCCGACTCATTGGTGTAAAAGCGAATAATTACACAAATACTGATTCTACCTAAACTAAATTAATACCAAGACTGACTTATTGCAATTCAAAAGGGTTGGAAAGAGCAATTTTGGTTGGCTTTATTATGCAAAGGGAGGGCGGAGGGCTCCCTCACCCTCGAGGTAATTTGGCTAGCTGTCTAGACTCGAAGCCGGCTACTGACAAGTTGATACAATGCACGGACACGGCGGACTAGAGCCTACATTTTTAAACAACCAATAAAAACTCAGATCAAATACAATGGAGTATATGAGCAACGATCACATGCGTACTAGTAGTTAGATCACTATCGAGCTGATACAATCCGCCTGTATCGGTGTAGACCTTCTGATATAATTATAGGCTGATGCACTTGCTTCAACTTTGCACTATCGAAAAAACAAGTCTGCATGTTATTGAAAACCTTGAACAACGAAGAGCAATTCAACAAAATAGTTGTGTGTACCAATAGAACCGATATCTGTTCTGTGGGTGTACCTACTTTCTCAAAGTGATTTATCCCAGTATTTGGCGTAGTTTTCTCGTAAGCAGTGGCATGAAAGTAAAAATGTGTCATTATAGCGGTGCAGATTATCGGAGGCGTGCGGCGACGACACGTGCCCGCCACGGACGTACGAGCACATAGCGACTGCTGTGCTACATCACACTATGCTTACATTGATATATTTATATGACTACTACTAGCTCTAGAGAACTCGTCCACTCCTGAGTTTGATACTTGCTTGTGGAACCAAGCATTCTATTACACTTGTTCAGTTTTTGAAAAGTGACTCATTTCGATGTTGTTTAATATTTTCGGAACATTTGCAGACTCAAATCAGAAGCAAACCGAGTAGATATGAGTTCATTCGTTTGGAAGGAAGACGTCTGTTATAAGCTTGGCTTGTTTCATTGATATTCTTACGGTTACCACATCTTACCTCACCATTCTAGCTGCCCTCTTTGTAGGTAGAGTTTCCAATTAGTTTCATGCTAGAAGTCCTTTCCTTGCTTAATGTTAGTGCACAAGTCATCTTGTTTTCCCCCAGATCGTATACTGTCCGCACCTAAATGAAGAGCTCGCAATTTAGTTGCAATGTATGCATAGCACTACCGATACCTTGAACGACATGCTGACCAAATAAAGACAAGCAGACTTTGTGACCCGCATGCTGCAAACTTGCCACATTCTGGCTAGACACGTAGCAGTGTTTGAACAAGTTGGACCGCGTAAAGAGCAAGTGATGTGCTGCAACGACCTGGTGGTACCTTCTGAATACTGGACATGCCGGAGACGGTTCTCAAATCACAATAGCAGTATTTCAAAACTAAAATCATATTGACAAACCTTCATTAGGACTGGCGGACTATAATAGTGCACGAATACATTATATCTATCCTTAGGGAAAATGATTACAAAACTGCCTATCGATATGATTTATGGGACTTACGAAAGATTAAAATGCCATTTAGACTGCGATAAAACTAGCACATTCAGGGGCAGTTATAATCATGCGTTTTATCCGCGATTAAGATATGGTATCGCACGCTGTCTCCGAGCTTGGTACTGTTTAGTGCTCATGTTCGTAGTGCGAGGCGGCGCGGGCGCCACTCCGCTGACCAAACTGACGCACATTATTTGGAGCGTTGACGTCAAGCAACTTTGATTTTTCTGGTTTTTATTTATCATTTTAATGCCATATTATTATTTTTTTTTCTTTGCTCAAGTTAAATGAAACGGCTTAAAACGTTTTGATTATTTATTGTCATGCTGAGCAGTCTCCAGGATATGTTACGAGACGAAGGAACAATCTTCCTAATCAAGGTACGATGTTTGAAACCTGATACATGATAGAAGTTGCAGTGTTTTGTAAACCGAAGTCATTTGTTGTCCTGACTACTCCAGCCAGCCAGCGTAGCCGTAGCCACCTCCGACTCTGTTGTTTGTTGTCCTGACTACTCCAGCCAGCCAGCGTAGCCGTAGCCAGCTCCGACTCTGTTGTTTGTTGTCCTGACTACTCCAGCCAGCCAGCGTAGCCGTAGCCAGCTCCGACTCTGTTGTTTGTTGTCCTGACTACTCCAGCCAGCCAGCGTAGCCGTAGCCAGCTCCGACTCTGTTGTTTGTTGTCCTGACTACTCCAGCCAGCCAGCGTAGCCGTAGCCAGCTCCGACTCTGTTGTTTGTTGTCCTGACTACTCCAGCCAGCCAGCGTAGCCGTAGCCAGCTCCGACTCTGTTGTTTGTTGTCCTGACTACTCCAGCCAGCCAGCGTAGCCGTAGCCAGCTCCGACTCTGTTGTTTGTTGTCCTGACTACTCCAGCCAGCCAGCGTAGCCGTAGCCAGCTCCGACTCTGTTGTTTGTTGTCCTGACTACTCCAGCCAGCCAGCGTAGCCGTAGCCAGCTCCGACTCTGTTGTTTGTTATTCTTATGACTATAACTTTTTCATTCATAAGGTTTGGTACTTGTGCCTGTACCTAGCCGGTGTCGCCCTTATAATTGAGAAAATAAAAGATGCTCGAGAGCCTACTACGAATTGTCTAAAAACAAAGTGGCCGACTGAAGAGCCGTGAGCCTGCAGTCCATTCAAATCCTTGTTTCCAGTTGATCCTATTTCCGCTTAAACAAACTGCAAATCTATGCACGAGTAAATTAAGTTGTTTGCAGAATTACTAGTAAGGTTCTATATTGATAAAGTCATAAAAATATTGAATTAGTAGCGCCGACTGAACTTTATATGGGAATTAAAGTTATGTTTCCTGAAACACATTATGTATTTGGAAAGTGACCAGCTAACGCAGTTCGAGTAAGCGGATAGGTGGCAGCACTGGCAGCACAACTAATCGTAAACTGTAATACGTTGACAATTTTGTGTTGTTAAAATTCCTATAAAATCAAATGTATCTGGTCAAATCATTTGGATTTTCCACAATACACCTATTGTCTACTGTTGACCCACCCTTGCATAAATGGTTGAAATTTTTTAGAATACGAATCGATAGAATTTTATAATAAATAAAATATAAAAGAATTATAAAATCCTATTGATTCGTATTCTAAAATATTTCAACCATTTATGCAAGGGTGGGGGGTGCAGCTAATTGCTATTACTGACTGTACTAAAACCGAAACATGAATACCTGAAATGTTTTCAAAAGTAAAAAATTCCAAAGTAGCACCGTCTATTTTCTGTTTTATACGTAAACAGTTTCTTATTGTGCAGTAAAATTTGCTTTAAATCGAAGATATTTAAATATGTTAAGAACTTACTATGCTAAACATTTATTTAGGTATTACCTATAGCATTTTGTCATGAATCTACATTTAAACGAAGGGCGTTTAGTTCCGGACGTTCCGGTGCGCGTGAGAGTATTCCATCTCTCTCGCGTCAAACTAGACGACCATAACGCCATTTCACTTACACGCCGAGCTAAACCAGGCTTCAATATTTATCCTCTTAACAGAGTACTTAGTTTCAATATTTTTAATAACTCGTACTACGTAGGTGGTACATGAAGTTGAGTGTTTGGTATACAATGAATAACAGCGGCGCACAAACTACGCGATAGACAAGCAATGTTACAAGTATCCTTGTGGAGCTGTGGTTAACCTATTAGCTGATTAATCACATGTTTAATGTTAAAACATTATTACCATTCATATTTATTTAATTATTACATATTAAAGTGGAACAGCACGCAGTGGGTACATAATGCAATGTTATCATTATTTATATTCAATTTAAGTAAACTGAGTACCTACAAGAGCGTAAAACTAGCTCTCTTTTACTTTCGTATGGACTAACACGTTCCTGAGGATAACATTGTTTGCAAGTACATAGTAGCGACTTGCTGGGGTCAGCTTCAACATACCGGTTGTGGTCTACACGGGTCCCACTTGTGCGTCAGTATGCGTCAAGCGGACGCGCGGGGCCTGCCATGTTATTGTGTTGACACACGTCCTCTCGAGCACCCATCTGCCGGACGCGCCGAGCGACAACTATGGCGACCACTCCTTTGTGTGACACTTTATTAGTAACATGTCTTAACATACTTACCTGCCGTCACACGTAGCTGTTCGTTAGACTGAAGTGTATGTGCAGGTACAGCGAGTCCATCGCCAAAGTAGCAGCCACGACTCCAGACTCCTCTGGGATGTTCACTTGCTCAGGCTCATTGGTCGGTTTCGCCATCATCATCTTCCTGCGCTTGGCCCATGTGACTTGGGGTCGGCGCAACACGCTTTCTTCTTGCGTTCTCCCCTGCCAACCGTCACGCTATAATTCACTCCCTTCTCTTTCATATCATTCCTCACACAATCCATCCATCTTTTCTTTGGCCTTCCTCTCCCTCTCCATCCATCCACATTTATACTCATCACTATTTTAATTTGTGATTAAAATAAAATGTGCCTTCTCATCAACAGTTGCGCTTGCGCACACTAACCCAGCGGGTCAGCAATAAGCAGTGGTCGGTCCTACTGTTCAATAGGAGAACATGTTCGTTATGTCTGTGAGTGAGTGCGAGAGGTTCCCAGCGCCGGCACACCGGTCCGGCACGTTTCCCTTGAACCCGACGCGGCCGCGGCCCGTCACGGTCACCGGACGCCGGCGAGATTCCGCTGCTAATCGCCCGCAACTCGTTTTAGGAAATTCGTTCCGACAACTGTGCCGTGAAAATGAAATGTTTTCTATACAGATACAGCATTCCGAGTAGTGGACAACCCTCGCTACTGCTTATATTGATGCCGCTGGCAACTGCTGCAGTGACGTCAATAGCTCCACTAATAAAGTTTTCTAAGTATGTTTCTGAACTTCCTTATGACTTCCTCAAGCAGTGTACGACATGACATAACACTGTCAGATGTGTTCGTATGTGATCATGATCGCTCATGTTTGTTCCGCAGTTGCCACTCAATCCGACTCGTCGCTCCTCCCAAACAGAGCCGCTTATCGAATGGATGTCCACACGTCCAACGGACTCGTTTAGAGTCCGGAAGAGAAGCCCTCGTTTAGTACGCCGATTAAAATGTGTTTTCGATAACAGACGCTTTAGACACATGTACCTAAATAAAACAGAATCAGGCTATCGGCATAACGCGGTGGTTCTTATTAGGGATACATCGATACGCCTTTTTGCCAATACGATACCGATACTAAATATCGGCGATACCGATGCCGATATGCTTATTGAATTTAAATGATGAAGGTCAAATAAATAAAACACAAATTGGGTTATTTTTTTTTTAAATGAATACATTAATGTTAAGGTTAATAGTGTTAATCATTAAAATTAACATTATTAAGATTGTTATTTGAAAAACGAAAGTATTCTCAAGTTTTGCGGAGATAGGGGCTTTCGCAAGTCTGTTTGAATGAGACCTGCGCTGCGGTGGAAAACAGTTTCTCAGATGCGACAGAACTCGCATTTGCAAACTAAAGTATTTCTGCGCCATTTTTTTTCAAGTTTAGGTATAATAAGTCATTGTTCGTGCCTCGTTTGCAACAAAATAGAACGAAACAGCACGCGCGTTTACATTACTTTTTAGAAGCGCGAAATTTTAAAAGTAACGCCGATCAAACCCGAACTATCGCCGATATATCGGTATCGGTATTGGTATCGGATGCGCTCCTAATTTTTATAAGACCGTCACTCCCTGTTCGGTGTTAACTTATTACATCACCTTCACACCGCTGATGCGTTTATTGGACTGTCGAAAAAATCTCGTTTAATAGGTATGGCGAATTGATGGTATATAGGGTGTTCAGTAAATAATGGATAACCTTGAAATAGCATATAATAGACAATTCCAAAAAAATAACAACCATTCCCAAATAAAACAAAAAACACCACCATTCACTGCATTAAACAAAAGTATATTATATATCCCAGGCAGTAGGTTAGGTAGATTTACTTTAGGTAACACTTTTAACTTTTTTCACCGCGAAAATGAATGAATTCCATCGGTTATTTTATTGTTATAATATTGTACGGTGACTATGGCGACAGAGAGGCAGTAAATAGTGTGACTAGAAAATGCACACTATTTTTTTTTTTTTTTTTTCTAAAAATTCGTATCTTAGATACTACATGGGGATGTATTTTTTTAGAACGGCTATAATGTATATTATATGCTTTTCAAGATTATCCATTAATTTCCGGACATCCTATATATGCGAGAGTGACTTGCTACAAACTTGTTAGAGGGCCAACATCAACAGCGTTGTACCTAACACAGTGTGCAAGGCCGCAAAGAAATATTGATATGACCTTAGCAAACATTTCTAGTACTAATTCCAAAGTAGGTACCTAAACGTAGATTTATCTTCTAAGTCTTTTTTTTGTTTTCGTATTGCATTTTATTTTATTTTACTGCATGTTGCGCAAAAAATTAGAATGAAGTTTATGGTGACGTGTTATTGCTGCGAAAAGATCTGCAAGTCCAACATTATGTTGTCGTCTGTTAATGTTTCCTAACGACATTAAACTTCGCACTTCAATTGTTAGAACATTTTGTTGCTTGCGCCAGGCGGGCGAGCCGGGCGTGGTGGTGCTACGGCCGGACGCGCTGGCGCGCTGTGACTCCGACTCGGAGACGGAGACGGAGACGGACGGCGCGCCGCCATCGCCGTGCCGCGTGCGCTTCGTCAACGACAACGTGCTCATCAACGGCCGGTCGTCCATGCCCAACAGACCCAACAAGGACCGGATCTCTAAGGTAACGTACTAGCTAGTCTTTATATACGTAGCTTACTTTGTTTACTAGTTCTGCCAGCAAGCAAAAGTATCGGTATGAAAGGTGTGGTGTCTGGCTCATTACAGGCAAACAACACATTCGGGCAAGAATCTGCTGGATGCAGAAGCATAGGACCGATGTGGAGGTGGCCTATGTTCAGCAGTGGATGTCTTTCGTCTTTGTTTCCGATATTGCAACGCACCTGCGATGCCTCCGATAGTGCCGCTACCCACAAGTGGTGCCCAATAACATATTGCAACGCACCTGCGATGCCTCCGGTAGTGCCGCTACCCACAAGTGGTGCCCAATAACATATTGCAACGCACCTGCGATGCCTCCGGTAGTGCCGCTACCCACAAGTGGTGCCCAATAACATATTGCAACGCACCTGCGATGCCTCCGGTAGTGCCGCTACCCACAAGTGGTGCCCAATAACATATTGCAACGCACCTGCGATGCCTCCGGTAGTGCCGCTACCCACAAGTGGTGCCCAATAACATATTGCAACGCATCTGCGATGCCTCCGGCAGTGCCGCTACCCACAAGTGGTGCCCCGTAACATATTGCAACGCACCTGCGTTGCCTCCGGCAGTGCCGCTACCCACAAGTGGTGCCCAGTAACATATTGCAACGCACCTGCGATGCCTCCGGTAGTGCCGCTACCCACAAGTGGTGCCCAATAACATATTGCAACGCACCTGCGATGCCTCCGATAGTGCCGCTACCCACAAGTGGTGCCCAATAACATATTGCAACGCATCTGCGATGCCTCCGGCAGTGCCGCTACCCACAAGTGGTGCCCCGTAACATATTGCAACGCACCTGCGTTGCCTCCGGCAGTGCCGCTACCCACAAGTGGTGCCCAGTAACATATTGCAACGCACCTGCGATGCCTCCGGCAGTGCCGCTACCCACAAGTGGTGCCCAATAACATATTTTTCTCGAAAATGCTAGGAAATTCGAGCATTATTTTGACAACCTTCTTCGAGATAAGTCGAAAATGCTGTACTGGTCAAATAACATGTATTTGACCTGAGCAGCGGCCTGCAAAGTTAGTATGAAAATCCATATTCTGTCGTGTTTAGCGGTCGAATAAATTAGGCACCATGAAAACTCATATCTATCATGTAATTTAAATATGGAACGAAGTTTTTACTTCGAGACCTGGCAACCAAGCAGGTAACTTCGACCTGGCTGCAAATAGTAAAACAGAAACAAATGCCGGCTGCTGCAGTAATATCACACGTGTATAAGCCTGCTGACAATATTTATTACTGGAAACCATCCACTGATAGTGCCAGCGGCCAAAAACACGCATTTCGCAACAAGAGGTTGTTGGCTTAATTGATCATAAATATATCCCTGCAGTGCCGCAACCCCGCGCCGCGTTGTCGCGTCACCTGTGAGTGACCACGGCGCGGTCATTATCACCAGCAGATCAATCAATACCGGTTCCGCCGTGATATGTGCGCCCGAGCCGGTGCCACTCGCAACGATACCTTACAACCACATGCTTTACGCGTCCTGCAGTGACTTTACAACTTGTTTATTTCAACTCGTACTTATTTCGCATTCGCATTTATTTGATTGTTCATAAATCGTATCCATTAGAGGTAAATCTGTCACACCTGCCATCTTATTGTTAATGTGAATGAATATATAGAAGACATGCTGAGTTAACCAGAAAGTAATATATGGAAGACATGCTGAGCTAACCAGAAAGTAATATATAGAAGACATGCTGAGCTAACCAGAAAGTAATATGTGCAAGACATGCTGAGCTAACCAGAAAGTAATATATAGAAGACATGCTGAGCTAACCAGAAAGTAATATGTGCAAGACATGCTGAGCTAACCAGAAAGTAATATATAGAAGACATGCTGAGCTAACCAGAAAGTAATACATGGAAGACATGCTGAGCTAACCAGAAAGTAATATATAGAAGACATGCTGAGCTAACCAGAAAGTAATACATGGAAGACATGCTGAGCTAACCAGAAAGTAATACATGGAAGACATGCTGAGCTAACCAGAAAGTAATATATAGAAGACATGCTGAGCTAACCAGAAAGTAATATATGGAAGACATGCTGAGCTAACCAGAAAGTAATACATGGAAGACATGCTGAGCTAACCAGAAAGTAATACATGGAAGACATGCTGAGCTAACCAGAAAGTAATATATAGAAGACATGCTGAGCTAACCAGAAAGTAATATATGGAAGACATGCTGAGCTAACCAGAAAGTAATATATAGAAGACATGCTGAGCTAACCAGAAAGTAATACATGGAAGACATGCTGAGCTAACCAGAAAGTAATATATAGAAGACATGCTGAGCTAACCAGAAAGTAATATATAGAAGACATGCTGAGTTAACCAGAAAGTAATATATGGAAGACATGCTGAGCTAACCAGAAAGTAATACATGGAAGACATGCTGAGCTAACCAGAAAGTAATATATAGAAGACATGCTGAGCTAACCAGAAAGTAATACATGGAAGACATGCTGAGCTAACCAGAAAGTAATATATAGAAGACATGCTGAGCTAACCAGAAAGTAATACATGGAAGACATGCTGAGCTAACCAGAAAGTAATATATAGAAGACATGCTGAGCTAACCAGAAAGTAATATATGGAAGACATGCTAAGCTAACCAGAAAGTAATATATAGAAGACATGCTGAGCTAACCAGAAAGTAATATGTGCAAGACATGCTGAGCTAACCAGAAAGTAATACATGGAAGACATGCTGAGCTAACCAGAAAGTAATACATGGAAGACATGCTGAGCTAACCAGAAAGTAATACATGGAAGACATGCTGAGCTAACCAGAAAGTAATACATGGAAGACATGCTGAGCTAACCAGAAAGTAATACATGGAAGACATGCTGAGCTAACCAGAAAGTAATACATGGAAGACATGCTGAGCTAACCAGAAAGTAATACATGGAAGACATGTAATGATCTGAAGAATATCGGAAATAAACTCAAACTCAAAGCATTTATTTCAATTAAACCAATTACAAGCACTTTTGAATTGTCGAGGGGTCGGTCAGTCAGAAAGATGAAGCTAGGCGCCCATTCCAAAGCGTAGTAGGTACCTATGGAGAAGAACGGGCAAGAAACTCCACGGACACTCTTTTAAATCAAGATATGGTTACATCATTCATGTTGAAATTTTACATGTGAGAACGATGCAGAGCGTTAAAAGCGTCCTAAAAAATAAACAATTCAAATATTTAAATTAAATTAAAATAAGCCGTGGCCGCTAACTTATGACCAGCCTTCACTGACAGCGCTTGTTCACGAACCTGACGCATGGATTAGATAAATGAACCAACACGCGCCACCATCAGCGAGACATTAGAGTGAGCATGACATACTCTCAGCCGCCAGGGCACATTCAAGTCAAATAAAGACGTACCCAGTAAATGGTAGCTTTAGAGTATGTATGTATGTATAGTACTCACACATGTGCTATGCAATTATATAATACAAAGGAGATTGAGTCTATACAATGCAATGATACGAGGGCGGGTCAATAAGTCCGTGACTTTTTAAATGAAACACAAATTTTTAGATAAAAAGTTATTTTATTTTTCAACGTAGTCTCCTTTGAGCTCTATACACTTAGCCCAACGTTTCTCCAATTTTTTTATCCCTTCCGAAAAATATGATTTGTCGAGGTCTTTAAAATAGGCATTTGTTTGTGAGATGACTTCGTCGTTGGAGGCAAATCTCTTTCCACCGAGCCATTTCTTTAAGTTTGGGAACAAGAAGTAGTCACACTTGGCTAGATCGGGAGAATAGGCCGGATGAGGGAGCAATTCGTAGCCCAATTCATGGATTTTTGCCATAGAAACTGCACATGTGTGCACCCGTGCATTGTCCTGATGGAAAAGGACTTTTTTCTTGGCCAAGTGCGGTCGCTTTTCTTTCAATGCCTCATCGAATCGACCCAATAAGTTGCTGTAATATTCGCCATTGATTGTTTTTCCTTTTTGAAGGTAGTCAATGTGGATAATACCGCGTGCATCCCAAAAAACAGTCGCCATGACTTTGTTGGCTGACAAACCCACCTTTGCCTTCTTTGGCGCCGATTCACCCCGAGAAACCCACTGTTTTGACTGCTGTTTGGTCTCCGGTGTGTTGTGGTGGATCCACGTTTCGTCCACGGTTACGAAACGGCGCAAAAACTCGTTCATATTGCGATTGAACAACGCCAAACATTCCTGCGAAATTGTCACACGTTTGCGTTTGTGGTCGATTGTGAGCAAACGCGGCACCCATCTTGCGGAAAGCTTTCTCATACCCAAATGATCGTTTAAAATTGAAACCACTGAGCCATGCGAGATGCCTATGGCTTCCACAATCTCTCTCACTTTTAATCGCCGATCGGCTAAAACCATATCGTGGATTTTTTCAACTGTTTCGGATGTGGAGACCTCAACTGGGCGTCCAGAACGTTCGGCATTTTCCGTGCTGGTACGGCCACATCGGAATTCAGTAAACCACTTTTTTACCATGGAAATGGATGGTGCAGAGTCCCCATAATATTTATCAAGCTTAGCCTTGGTTTGCGTAATGGATTTTTTCCGCAAAAAATAATGCTTAATGAGCACACGAAATTCACTTTTTTCCATTTTCTTCTCAGTCAACGCGGTAGTCTGATATTAACGGCTGTCAAAAACAAACTAAATGTCACAGCTTGTTCAATTTTTGACAGGAGTCATCTGACAGATGACTGTTGACGGGAGCAGTGTTGCCATTTCAATTAAGAGACGGAAAAATCAAAAAGTCACGGACTTATTGACCCGCCCTCGTAGTCTTACAATATTCAGCAGCTCCAACAGTATCTTCAAATGTTAATTAATTAGTTGTGATTGTGGAGCAGGACCAGCATTGAGCCAAGCATTTTTATCAGTTATGTAATCCCCCAACTTATAATATGCCTGCCTGCATAGTGTGCGTTTTATACAAGTTTTGAATTTAGTCTCATTGAGTTGAAGTATGTGTGGAGGTACAGTCTGTCCTATAGTCATGAAAAAAAATGAGGGCGCTGCGGTTGTGCACGTAGCAACCCTGTATAGTGTTACTAAATTGATTTTGATACTAGCACTTTATTTTGTACTAGAAGCAAACCTGGTTTTAATGAAAACGACGAGACGCTTTTTTTTTAAACTGGATAGAAAAGGTAGTCGTAAGATCCGTAGATCTTATTAAAAAAATCTACAGAAACCATAGACAAAGATCCGACCTTCATTATAAATAATAATACCAGCCTATACTATCCCACTGCTGGGCAAAGGCCTCTTCTCAACAGAGAAGGGTCGGCGATTTCAGACTTATATTAATTGTAAGTCCAGGTTTCCTCACGATGTTTTCCTTCCGACATTCATTAGTTTGCATAAACAATCAGATAGCACAAATCTAAGGTCTCTTTCGTTCAAATAAAATGAGTAAATAAAAGAAAAATGTTCAAACATACTTTTTATAATGTTTTAACTTTTTTTTATTAATGAAAAATATCCCATAACATAATAATTAATTACTTTCATCATCTGATGCCAAATATTCTACGTTAAAAAAAGTATTTTCATTGTCAGCTGCGTCACTAACAACGTCTTCGCTACTGCTGTCATTGCTGCTGCTATCTTCGCTTAGGCGAATGACTAACTCATCTATATCTTGATGTAGGGTTCTTCCTCGTTCATAATATTCTTTTTCAATGTTTGCAACATGACGGCAACAGTTTTTCCATTTTTCAGGCGTAATGCTGTTGAAGGCCTCTTCAGCTAGTTGCTTTACATCACGTGACCCAACATTGTGTTCTGCCACTTTCTGTTTTACTTGAGCCCAAATGAGCTCTATAGGATTTAAATCACAGTGATACGGTAGAAGCCGTACCACTGTATGCCCATTTTCTCCCAAAAGTTCATCAATAACATAGATGGGGTGGGGTTTGTTTTTTTTTACCAAATTGAGTAAGTTTGGCTTCCTAAGTGAAGGGTCAAAGTCAATATTATTTTCCAAAAGCCAAAGTTTTATTTCGTCCACGCGAGAGCTTGAGGTAGGCGCCTTATTTGTCACGACGGAGTGGTAGGGGGCATTGTCCATGACAATGATCGATGGCTCATGCAGGTTCGGGATAAGCTTCTCCGTGATCCATTTGGTAAAATTGTGGGCATTCATCTCGGAATGGTAGTCTTCGAGCTTGTTTTGTCCACTAAATATAAGTAGGCAGTTTGGCACAAACCCCTTTTCGCTTCCAGCATGGACAATTATGAAACGCTTTCCTTTCGATATATTTTCCGTGACGCCTTCCACGTTTATAGATTGCCAACATTTTCGAACCTGGTGAAAAAAATGGTACTTATTTATAAAGTAAAAATATTCAATAAGTATAATTATTGATTAGACAAAAACAAAAAGTTTTACCTTATATGAAAAGTGAATGTAGGTCTCGTTCGTTCGTCACGTAAATTCTTCTGGCAAATCTCTATTTTTTTTAATAATTGCCAAGTACTCTTCTCGTTTGGCTGCAATATGTGCTTGTTCCATTAAAGCCTTTCTGTTATTTTGACACTTCTTGTAAGAAAACCCAATCGACTTCAAAATTTTACGCAGGACTTCTAGGCTACATTTAAAATCCAGATCTGTTCTGGCGACTACCTGAAGTTTCCTTAAGGTTGGTACATCTTTCTTTACCGAGTAAAAGAATTGAATCTTTTGTCGAAGTGCACATATGTTAAAGTCATCCATTTCTTTTTTAGGACGGCCTGATCTGTGTTTGCCAGGGGTTCCAAATTTGCCATCATTTTTATAGCCTTCATCAAACAATACGCCTCACTGTACTGTCAGATTTTCCTGAAAGAAAGATAAAAAAAATATATATGTAGTATCTAACAGAAAATAGATAGCACTATTTTTAATTTCAAACATGATATAACTTTAACTTATTCATATTTAAAATCAGCGGTAAATTTGATCATCCAAAAGTATCAAAAGGTCTGGTCGCACTACAATAAGGCCTATTTATATTTGCCATCTAACCTAATAAATGCGAAATGTAAACAATCCTTATTTTAGTCTTAAAATCGTATATTTAGTAAATTTGTAACTTCTGGTAGATAAAAAACAAACAGTAACACGATTACATACCTGTCATAGCTGCTGTTCGAGCATAAATATCATCAAAATTTGTTTAAATTTGTCCAGCTTGGTATTCTAACAAACATCGCTGATACACTTAAAAAATAATTTCCCGAGCTCCACTCCTATTTGTTTTCCTCATATTTAACACGTTTCTTCGAAGTTTTATCCACGTAGATTTGAAAAGCAATAAAAAATGCAATAGATAACGAGTTACAAAACAAGCCGATGACATTCGATGTACTATGATTTAGTGTTGCCCTACTTTTGAATAATGTTAGTTCCTCAAACATTATTTTCATGACTTTATAGACAGACTGTATTTTATTGTAACATTTTAAACAGTACCCCATGAACGACGAGTCTACTTTAGCTAGTCTGAAACCGGGTTGAGCTAATAGGTCCCTTTTTCTAGTATTATAATTATGCCTTTCACCTCTTTTACTAAAAAGATGTAAATTTTTCCTTACGTACATGCTGAGCTAACCATAAAGTAATTATGGAAGACATGCTGAGCTAACCAGAAAGTAATATATGCAAGACATGCAGAGCTAACCAGAAAGTAATATGTGCAAGACATGCTGAGCTAACCAGAAAGTAATATATGCAAGACATGCTGAGCTAACCAGAAAGTAATATATGGAAGACATGCTGAGCTAACCAGATATAAATTGGTTAAGGACTGGAGGCTGACAACAAGTCCTATTTCTAATGTACGAGTAATGGCTCCGCATCAAGTGGCTCTGCATCAAGTGGCTCCGCATCAAGTGGCTCTGCATCAAGTGGCTCCGCATCAAGTGGATCTGCATCGAGTGGCTCCGCATCAAGTGGCTCTGCATCAAGTGGCTCCGCATCAAGTGGCTCCGCATCAAGTGGCTCAGCATTAAGTGGATCTGTATCAAGTGGCTCCGCATCAAATGGCTCCGCATCAAGTGGCTCCGAATCAAGTGGCTCCGTATCAAATGGTTCCGCATCAAGAGGCTCCGCATCAAGTGGCTCTGCATCAGATGGCTCCGCATCAAGTGGCATCTGCATCAAGTGGATCTGCATCAAGTGAACCAGAAGTTCAGCCGCATTCAAGTAATATAACAATAAGTTCAGCGCTAACATAGCCACTTTAGTGTTGAACTAACCGAATCGATGAATCCCATTTCATGAGAATTGTTATTTGCAACTGTTTTTACCCGACAACGGCAGAAAGGAAGGATATGGATCACACTGACTACGGTCTGTGAATAGGTTCGTTACCTCGTACAGCCTAAACTCATAAAGCAAACAGCCTAAAGTAAATCAATGTTAAGATGAGATTTCGATTACTGGTCTGGGGCCAGGGAGAGTAGCAGTGAATCAGCAATACAACTCCATAAGTTAGAACTTCAAACCTCATGATTTCATGAAATTTTAAATTTGAGGTCAATTCTAACTTATGGAGTTGTATTGCTGATTCTAATGATTATATTTCTGTAAAGCCAAATTAGTTACGGCCACGAATCATATTTTAAGCAACATACAACCTGACACTGACCTGCAAATTGCAAAAAACATAAGAAAATTTGAATTTCGTGGGCTACCTTAGCGCGTTCCCCTTAAACCTTTCTACATATAACTACTAAAATGTGTGATGTTATTATTTCCAGTTGAAGCTGCAGTTCGACGACTCAATGACGCGCACGTTCGAGTACCCCTCGGAGACGTCCCTGTGTCAGGAGGTCCCGGCTGCGGCCCCGGAGGCACCCACGGGCCCCGCGCCTGGCGGCACACCGCAACTCGCGGAGTCGCCGCTGCACGCCACGCTCGCCGCCAACACACATATCAGTAACTATCTCATACTTATTGTTGAAGTGTTGCTCTGCTCTGCCGGGCATTGCTTCATGAGAGTGCCAGGAATCGCCACTCAAGGCAAGCGACCTGATGAGTCAACAGCACGTCTGTAGACAAGCGTACACTCGACTGCGCCACTCTACGACGCGGTGTCAGCCACACACTGCTTCTTTCCCAGCGATAAATGTGACAAACAATCTCCATAACTAACAAAAGTTATAAAAGGCGTCTTGTCCAGGCAGCAATGTCCATCAGCTTCGAATGTGTTGATGTTTGCGAGAAGTCCTCTATCCGTAGTGAAACCATGGCGATTGTTTGGGCAGCGAATACTAAACACATGTGTAACAAAGGCGTGCGCGGCTGCCACCCCCAGCCACGCGCCCACGTGCGCACTTGACGAGCGCGTGTCGCTCCGGCTCGTGCGACCCGGCTAGCGATGTTGTACGCGACACTCAACAGCTATCTGTGCTCACTTGAGCTCGGGGATTTCTATACCGCTGCGAAAACTCACTGTAGAAAGTATATCGCGTGATGAGAGTCGTTCTAGATGCGGCAACACTCACGGTTGTGACGTACAGCTCACCACACTGAACACAGGCGAGGTGGTAACCGGGGGAACCGATCACTTTTTCGAATTTTTTTGTTCGAATTTCATTTTACCGAAAACTATTGACCGACGTCTTTTTTGCTATATGCATTATTTGACATATTTTTATATCATCGAAGTATATGTCCTTATTATTTTATCGAAAAATAACTTTTTGCTATTGGACGAAGCCTCTTTTGAACTTTTTTCATTTGTCATATTTTCACCAGACCGAAACAACATTTTATGGAATATTATTTGGTCACAAATATATAGCCGGTTACTTGATAGCATTTTCAATATTAAAGTAAAATAGTGTCATAAAAAGTCAATATGGTGTGCTACAAAATATAGTGACAGAAATGAATCGCTGCAAAACCGACTTCACGCAGTCTTGTCTGCCCTAGAGTGTAAATTAAGTCCGCGTAGGCGCGGGGGGGCGGGCGGCCCGCGAGCTGAGGAGCCGGTGGTTTGAAGCGCCGCCGCGGCTGAGGCTGGCTGGCCAAGCCGGCCAGCAAGCTGAAGCTACGGTGGTGTACGTTAAAACCATCTGCGACGATAAGCTAAAACAGTGGTATAATGAATGTTCGGAAACACAATACTTCGAACAAATGTTATTTCGGCTAACTGTAACTTCGGTAAAAAGTTTTCCAAATGAAACGTCGGAATAACGAAAAAATCGAATTGATAATAGGTCAACTGATACAGTGGCAGACGTGACTTCGATGAAGTAACAAAAAACAAAACGATAATAGTTGAAAGTTTTAGGTGAAATGAGATTCGATCAAATATTTTTCGAACTTATGATAGGTAACCGGCAACCGGAAGTGACAGCAGCCCTTCTGCCGACATTAGTAACAGTGTTCGAAACCGAATGAAACACGCCTGAAATAGAAGTAGCGCCCTCCACTTGTGCGGTGTAGCGCCGCCGGCGGCGTCGTCCCGCGGCGCTGCGCGCTGTAATGTTAAGTAATGCAGGCATTATCCGAGTTGTTGTGCTGGCGACAGTATACCGGCGCGTGCGACGCCTGGCGCCCGCCGAGGCCTTCGTGTGACTGTGACGTCACACCGCCGCAGCCACTCCCAGCGACCGAGCACACACTGCCAACATGTCACTTGTTATAATGCAGCTCGCAGCTAGTTGCGACGAGCAACACTTTGTTTTTTTTTTTTTTGAGTAAATTAATAGCTAGTATGAGAGAAGCGGTATTGTTGGCAAATAAAAACGCACTTGTTATTATTTTGGACACATTTCATTCCATGTGAGTGGCTAAGCAAGTAGTCCTAAGTTTGAAGGACGCGCTGTAAACATACAACAGATTTGTTCGCGACCAGGACTTGGAACCGGCACCAAAAGTACAGGTTCTGAATCGGTACTTAGCGGTGCATGCCATTTCGGTATCTGGTTACCGGTTCGAGAAGGGTACCGGTACTCCACCTAACAAGTACCGGTACAAACTCGGGCATCCGGCGCATACCACAAATCTCATATTTGTACGCGAAACCTCGTATGGTTGGCATCAGCCTGGCAGTTATTTTTCTAATGCCTATTAACTATCCTTTTTACTTACTACACACATCAAAAGTGTCTAGGGATCAACATATATTTTTGCAATAACTTTTCTCCTGATTGATATTAATTAAAATTTTCTTTAAGGATTCATCAAATAAAGTGTTTTCGTTTGTCACAGTAACGATAAACCAAGTCACCTTTGCATTAATAAAGAAATTTGCCATTTTCCTAATAAAGGGATTTTTGACATTTGAACCACTAACATTAAAGTTCGAAAAAAAGACTGAAATAACAGTTTTCTTTAAAATTTTATTGGGTAACTTAAACAATTAATAATCCGTGTTTCTATCGCGAACACTAACAACACAAGAACATCGGTTTGGCATACTCAAAATGAGTTCATCCAAATCACGCTGTGGAATGGCCGCCCATGTTCGTTGCAACAACAAAAAAAGGTCTTCTTGCGACTGGATACCCTCCATATTCGGCAGAGCTCTTCTCTGTAGCATATCCCATGCATGCTCAATCGGGTTCAAGTCTGGCGACTGAGCAGGCCAGGGCAGGACATTGATGTTAGCTGCGGCGAGAGTCTGTCTTACAACTCTTGCGGTGTGCGGTCGTGCATTATCATGCATTAACTGAAATAAGGGACCGATTTGCACTTGTAGAGGAACGATGACGTCTGATACAATCGTCTCAGCATAAATTTGAGCGTTGAGGTTGCCTCTGATCCAAATCAACTCAGTTCTTCCGCCGATCCAAATACCCGCCCATACCATAATGGTTCCACCACTATAAGGATGGACTTCCTGGCAGGATTTTAATCGCTGTTGGCGTCCAGGGGTTCTCCAGTGTCGTATACGTCTTGTATCCGGTCTCATACCAAAACGAGACTCATCAGAAAAGCACACGAAACGCCATTGTTCTTCTGCCCAATTTCTGTGTTCAAGAGCCCATTGATATCGAATCCTACGATTGTGCATTGCTATAGGTGGTACCCGTAGCGGTCTTCGGGAATGAAGGTTCACTTCATGCAAGCGGTTTCTGACTGTTTGGTCGCTAATTAAGTTCCCTGAAGAGTGATGAAGCCTCACGGCTAACATCATGGCGGTTATAGTTGGAGCTCTTCGAGTTAAGATTTGAATGTATCGGTCTTGTCTCCGTGTGGTGCAGCGATACCGTCCTCCATGGCGCTCAGCCACGGTACCAGTGCTTCGGTAACGTGTTTAAAGTCGACTGATAACACTCTGACTTGTATTCAGAGCTAAAGCCACAGTACGTTGCCGGGAACCAGCTTCTATCATTCCCACGGCTCTGAGCATTTCTTCCCTGCTTAAATGACGTCGCCGCTCCATAATAACGTTGGTTTTAATCAGTAGTAGGGAAACAGTAGCACTAATAATGTCTTCAATGCGTTGTATGTTTTTATAGGGAAAATATTGACAGCTGATTTTCATCTTTTACTCGAATTTGATTCACAGTTCCTGATTCAAATTATGAAATGCACCAAAAAGGATCCATATAAATTTATAAAATCATAAATTTATTACAAAGCCACATCTCAATCTCAAGAAATCCGCATAAAAATGCTTGATCCCTAGACACTTTTGATGTGTGTATATCTGTTTTCTCACTGTAACTTACGGAAATATTTGTTTGGTTTGTGTTTTGGGTACAGTACCGATACTGATTAGAAACACCAACAGTACAGGGACTACGTCTGCTACAGGTGGACATTGACCGAGCGAGCGAAGCGTCTCTGCTTCAAGTTTTGAAACACGATCAGTACTGGGTCTACGTCTGCTACAGGTAGTCATTGACCGAGCGAGCGAAGCGTCTCTGCTTCAAGTATGGCAGAATTTGCTTTCCTCTGTCAGTTTGTTGGTAATCCTTTACAGGTCGTATTTGACAATCGATCTGGAAAAAAAATCTATATAGTCCTAAGACTATATAGATTTTCTTTGTCGTCGGGGATTTTTAATTGGAGGGGCACTTCCTCCAAAGGGGCAAATAGTGGGCTACTGGATATCTCCGCCTTATAAGATCCGATTTCGATGGTTCTTTTTTATTTGAAATGTAGTAACTTTAAGTTGGTCTCATAAAAATTTGGTGAAGATCTGATGAGGATCTTCGGCGTGATGAGCAGAATAGCTCCTTAAAATGCAGTAAATTGCTCACTTTTACATTTCTACCAGTGGAATCTGCCTTTAACTACTAGGTAGGGAATGATGCGAGCACCTGGGACCACCTTTTGATCATAAAACTAGATACTTTAGAAAATAATTATCAGAATTCTCTCAAACGAGGCTTTAAAACCAATATTAACGTTAGTTTTACAATAAGGTCACTAGATGGCGCTCCTGTGCCCCGCTAGATCGCGCTGTCGTTGTCGCTCGCCAAATCGTTAGGTCCAGTCGAACATTTTGTATGACTGTTGCAAAAAAGTTTGTGCTCGCAAGGTCTACTGTTCGCAGAACTGCTAGTAGTACAAGTACTACGTCTGGTACCGGCCAACGGCATGTACTGTATTTGAAGCCCTGTTCTCGAGTATTTGATGCCCTGTTCTCGACAGTGACGGCTGCGAGACTGACGCACGCACGCGTCCAATTCTTATAAACAATTCTAATCCGGCTTTGTCCAATATAAGCATAACACGGACAGAAATTGGTCCACGCTTATTGTGATAGCAGGAACTTGTATGATGTAGCGCTAGCGCAGCAGTAGTTAACAAGCTAAGCAGACAAGAGTGATTGGTAAGCTGGTTGTACGGGCGCTTTTTGTATAAAGCACCGACGCACGAGCACGCACAGAGCACCACCGCGGGAGCAGGGGACGTGGCATACCGCATACACGCCTCACAAGAACCATACGCGGGCTTTATGGAGAGATAAGCTTTACGTAATTAGCATATAACTCAAAATTGCAAACTCTCTGAGACAAAAAGCAGACGCAGGCTGGTTCCGAGACCGCTCAGAGCTGTCAGAAACCGCTTATGTCACGCAGCCAACGTCGTGGTGGTCGTGTTGCCTGCTCCTGGTCGTTGTGGTCGTGTTGGCCGCTCCTGGTCGCTGCAGCAGTGTTTAGCCAGCATCGTCGGCAATCAACATCAAAACTAGATGATATTGCGTCACACACGTGAAGATGCGTTTCCATCGCAATACTTGACAATGTCTGTGTTTGCAACTGGTTAGAATTGTTCAGAAAGTTATCACATCTGCTTAATTTTATCCGCGCCAAATTACAAGTTATCAACAATTTTATAAACATTTCAGTTAGCTATTTGGCTGACACAACGTTGTCATACGACGATGATGTACCCAACTGAGCAAACGTGCACACAGAGAAATAAATATCGGTAACATGCGAATAAAACGGAAACACAATTCTCTTGATTCTCGATTTGTGTGCAATCTTTGTTCACAACTCACACAAAGGAAGAAATTACACAAACTTGTCACCAACACGTGTTGCCAACACAAATGTTGCCAATTTTCCTTCAAGTGGAGTAAGCTTTAACTTTCTACACAATTATAATAAAAAATGTAAAAACAGTACTTATTTTGAACCGTTATTAATTGTTTGCAAATAATATGTACCCACTGTTGATGGTGCCACATAGGTGGCAATAGCGGTTATGCCCTACCTTAGAACTGTTTATGCGTGAAATATATTGAGTACAGTATAGGCACAGTATAAAACATACAGTAGGACGACGCCTTTGATCTCATGGTAAATGCCGACAACGTCTAGACATTGTTGCAACAGCAAGGGCAAGGGTTGTCCCAAGTAAACGATATTAATTAATTAATTTGTTTATTTGAGATCAACATCGTCATCAACATTATTATTATTATAAACGACATTTGAGTGCCTGCTTATTTCTTAAGTTTTATTTCTAATTATTTTATTTTATTCTCTTTAGTTTATTTTTTTTCGACATGGATGTCATTCTCATGGTTTTTGAGGTCGCTGATAACGACAACGGGGTTAAAATCAAAATTCAAGATGGCGGCTGCGAAAATTTTCAAATTTTTCGTCATGGGTATCGTTTCCATGGTTTTCGAGGACGGTAAAGCCGATAGTGAGGTCAAAATCAAAATCCAAGATGGCGACTGCGAAACATCCAATTTTTTTTGTCAAAATCCATTTTGATTTAAGCTCATCGGCTTTTTCCGCTACTTTTTCGCGCAACTGTCCTGACGCGCAAGTGGATCCGCGCAAGTGTTTGTCGCGCAAGCGGACTCGCGCAAGTGTCTTAAGCGCAAACGTCCATGCGCGCAATAGTCCATTCGCGCAAATGTTCAATCGCGGAAATGTCTTGTTGCGCAAGTGTTTTCGCGTAAAAGTCCGTTCGCGCAAAAGTCCATTCGCGGAAATGTCTTTTCGTGCAAGTATCTTTCGCGGAAATGTCTTTCGCGCAAGTGTCCTGCTACCCTCAAATGTTACTATGTCGTATCTCTGTATTTTTCCGTGTACATAAATTAAATAATAATAATAAATTAAAACAACAATAAAATCAACACGATAGCCCCGAAAATTAAGTACCGAGCTACTAACACGGTGGAAGTATGCAGCTCGGTCTCGCCCCTCACACCCCGCACGACTGCCCTGTCTAGACGGCTTCGTCGGACGACTGTATGATGTATAGACTGTGGTACAGGTAACAATGCGGGATATTAACAGAGTTTATTTCTGTCTTTGTACTAGAATAAGTAAATAAATGTAGGGGGCTTAATGACCGGTATTGCCACCGCGCTCGCCTGTAGTAGCCACAGCTCGTGTAGGCTAGCGCAGTAGTTCAGGCTCGTTTCCCCTCAGCGTCGGCGGCGCTGTCCCGCTACACGCCGCACAAGACGCTGGCACAAGCCTTCCAGCTCGGCGTGTCGCGCCACGAGCCCGACACCGACGTCGTCGCCGCGCCCGGTAAGTGCCACGCACAGCATACAGGCCCTTTTTGTAATGACTGAGGAACTTCACACATGTGTCTGATATCGGCATTTAATAGCAATTGAAAGAACGATTTTTATAAAATTATAATTTCTAGTAAATTACGGGGTCATCATCCTAGTGTAGCGCGTTTGGAAAAAAGAATGTCTAAACTCATAATTTTATCTAACTTTTGTATAATTTAATTACTAGTTTAGAGAACCTTTTTTGTTGTTTTGTTGCATAATAACAGTACCCATCACGATTCCGATACCAAAACCGACTGTAACGTTTCGCAGATTCATTAAAAAACGCCCTGTATGTATGATTCCGTATGCTCATGTTGTTCCTGCCCTTGCCCCAAGGCACTCGGCCTCGGCGCTAATGTGTTCCTGTTTCATTCTGTTTGCTCCGCCTAGCTGTTATGTACTCCTTTTCCATTCAAATCATCCGTAGCATTTAGTCACATGGATTCCGTCCCACCTCATCGCATATCCATCCATACCCATACAGATGATACCGACTTTTCTGTGAAACTTCACTGTTTTGATACATCAACACCTACAAAGTGTAATTGAAATAACCGTAAACCTCTTAAGAGGTCACTGTACTCATCATTATGAGAAACTGTACTGTGTACGGGACCAACCACGAAATAGCGAAAAGAAATCTGCAGTTTGTTTATTTATTTATTTCATTTGGGAAAACAAACAGTAGTATACTAATCATAAACAGTGTTGTCTTAAAATTAGAACTTTACAAATATACTACCCACAACATTTTCCACAGATTACTACATTATATAATAAAAACAAGCTATTAGCAAACGTGAACTCCCCTACATTTCCCTACATTTTGTCGAGATATGCGTAAATAAATGTATGAGGCAGCTAATTGTTTTGGCGTGTCCAACAACAGACAACAGTTCCCATTGTAAAAGTTGTTAATTATGATGAGTATAATGACCCCTTAAGAGGTTTTCAGTTATTTCAATTACATGTTGTATAATTTGAACTTGTAAGTCATATCAGTCGACAATTATTTAGACCTTGGGGCTGAACGTGATTAGAAACTCATAACTATGAGAGGGGGGTCTGGTTCTACAGGTTGAACTGTAATTCGACGTATTCCATCCAGGACATGATAGTATGACCCCTTTGCAACATTTAAGCACCCCATATAGCCCATGCGAAAATCCATGGGATTCGAGAAAATCCAAGATTTGTGTTTCTGAAAATGTCCCAAAATTCGTCATTAAATATCATTTTTGTGTAAACTTTCAAATTGATGGCCATCAATGCAATTTATTTGGTACTAAATACGTTAACAAAGCTTTCGACGTGAGCAAGTGTTCTAAAACTTCAAACAGTTAAACGATACAACAGGAAGATAATTAAAGATTTTCAAAATCATTTATAAGTACCATGAATTTGGACATCATTTATCTCAAAATTGGACAGTGACATTAAGCGTACAAATACAGTGTGTGCAAATACATCTTCATTTATTTAGCTGTTGGTAGGGGAGCCCAGAGGATTTTTGAGCAAGCATATGCAGGGCGAAAAGTTCATAGCTGAGTAGGTGCGGCATTTGTAGAGGACACCGAATATATATATGTCATCAGAGAGCGCTATGCAGGGCGAAACGTTCATTGGGCACGCCACAATTGCGGCGATAAGTCCCCTCGTTGAGGAGTGGTTGGAGAGGCGCCACGGCGTCCTCACCTTCCGCCTGACGCAGGTCCTCACCGGACACGGTTGTTTCGGGAGGTTCCTGTTTCGGATAAGGCGGGAGGAAACGCCCAGGTGTCACCATTGTGTGGATCGCCCGGAGGACACGGTGGAGCATACAGTGGAGGTCTGCCCGGCTTGGGCAGAGCACCGCCGTGTTCTCGCGGAGGCGATCGGCGGCGGCGATCTCTCGCGTCCAAACCTGGTCCAGGCCATGGTGCGGAGCGAGAGTGCATGGGAAGCCGTCACCTCCTACTGCGAAGCAGTAATGCTCGCGAAGGAGGAAGCGGAACGCGTGCGAGGGAGAGGCAACAGCCGCGCCCTCGCGCCCCTAGCCGCCGTAGGAGACGCCCTGGGCGGCGGGAATCGATTGCCGATTCCCGGCCACCGTAGGCGCGGGCTTGCCGACGACGAGTAATGGGCAGCTCGCCGTCCGGTAAGGACCAGGCCCGGGTCGACGGCGCGTTGTGTTCCACGCGCGCCTCAAAGAGATGTCAGCAGTGACGGGGTCAATTGGGCCGATGCCGCCGGGGTCGCGGGTAGTTCGAAAGAGATACCGTGGCCCTGGCACGGGCAACTGAAGGATCATGGGTGGGTTTTAGTCAGTAAAAGTCTGACACGCCCTCCCGCTCTGCCCAGAGCGGGAGAAGTCATTTGATGATATCCCATCCACAAAAAAAAAAAAAAGGGCGAAAAGTTCATAGCTGAGTAGGTGCGGCATTTGTAGAGGACACCGAATATACAGGGTGATTGGAAGATGGGTGCAAAGCTTTAAGGCGAAGATAGTACAGACAATTTAGAACCATTTAAGCCATGGTTGTCTCAGACGAAGTCTTAACAATTTTTTTTAACCTAAGTTTTAAGTTTTTTTTTCGGAAATTCCCAAAATTTTATGTAAACTGCATAATTATGGCCAAATTGAATGATATATGAATTCATTTTTTATTTATTTAATTAAAGTAATGTGTAAGCAATCAAGTAAACCATGTTTTAGACTTCTGTGTCATTAGATATTTTTTTTAGACATTTAAAGTTCAAAAAAAAATTAAATTTGTATCAATACGTTTTTTAAACCTTAATTTAAAAATAAACGGAGGGAGCTTTTTTTGTTCAAACCATTTTGAAGACATGCTTGATAATCGTTCTTTCTTTTGAGGTATCATTTATGCGGATATCTTACATTTTATTGAAATTAGGACCTACAAACCAATTTGAGGGAGAAATTTCAAATTTTAGGCAGACTAATTAAAACAACATTTGAATTAAAATGATTTATTTTTCATGTTCAAAATGACGCCCGTGATTCCTAATACAAGCACGGCCCCGTCTTCTAACTTCTGTAGTCATTATTTTCAACATCATCTCCTGCTTCATTGTTTCAAACGCTAAATTAATTCTGTCCATCAATTCTTCTCTAGTGTTTATTTCTTCATTATTATACACCAGTTCCTTGGCCCAGCCCCACACGAAAAAGTCCAACGGGGTCAGATCTGGGGAGCGAGCGGGCCAAGGGATGGGTCCATCCCTGCTGATCCAGCTGTCAGGAAAACAATTGTTAAGATGTTCCCTTACATTTAACGTCCAATGCGCTAAACAGCCGTCTTGCTGAAAGATGACTGTTCGGTCTCTTTCGAAGATTGGGACACCTGATTCCTCTATCAGCAGTGGTAAATCGATTTGCAGATTTTTTTTTTTTTTTTTTTTTTTTTTTTTTTTTTTTAAATAAATAAATATAAATAAATAAATATGTTTGGACATATCACACAACGCCATCTAGCCCCAAGCTAAGCAATCTAATGCTTGTGTTATGGTAACGAGATGGCTGATAAACTACTTATATACATTTTTTTTTTTTGTAAATACTTACATATTATAGATAGAAAAACACCCAGACTCGGAACAAATACTTGTAGGTCGTACAAATATTTGTTCCGTGCGGGAATCGAACCCGCGACATGCTGCGCAGCAGTCAATCGCTCAACTACTGCGCCAACCGTGTCGTCAATTGCAAACATTTTTCGCCATTCAAAGGATCCGGCAAAAAGTGGGGCCCAATCAATGTCCTGCCAATTACTCCAGCCCATACATTCACAGAGAATTTCATCTGAAACGACATCTGCTTCTTAAAATGTGGATTGTTTTCTGCGTCGGCCCATTCATGGATGTTGTGAATGTTTGTAATACCCTCCCTTGAAAATTTGCTTTCATCCGTCCACAAGATTGATTTCAGGAAACACGCATCTTCGATGTCTCTGTTGAGGAGGAAACGGCAGAACTGTATTCTTCATTGAGGATCTTGCTCTACTAGACCTTGCACACTCCTGCCATGGAACGGATACTTATCATTTTGGGTTTTAAATTTTGAGCTATTGCTCTAGTACTGGTAGTAGGATCCGCTGGAAATGCTGCCAAAATGTCTTCTTCGACGGCAGTTTCATGTCTACCCGGGTTGACTCCAGGTTCCACGCGGTGAAACCCATCATGGGCAAGTCGACGAAGCGTGTTGTAAAACACTCGGACATTCGGTAACCTGCGATTCGGATAGCGCTCTTGATACATCCGTCGCGCCAAAGATCCATTGCCGTCTGCTCTGCCGTACTTAAATACGATATCCGCATATTCTTGATTGGAAAAAGTAGCCATAGTCACTTAACAATTAAGAAAAACGGCGTAGGAGCGCACTAAATGTCAACTCAACACAATTAAGTCAAAAATCAACACGTGCAGGAGCGTGAGGCTACGACTGGACACGGTGAAACAAAAATGTTTAAAACTAACGCAAACAACACGTGCAGGAACGTAAAGGGCTATAACTGAACACGGTAAATTGTGAATCAACACGACAACGTCCACTCACAAGGGCAGTAGTTTGACTAATAAGTAAAAGATGTAGGCTTCAACACAGACCGACTGACCCTGACTAAAGAAACACGACTTTGTTGCCTCAGTAACTAAGACCATTTTGCTTTAAAAACAAACTCTTATCGCTTTTTGCTATTCATTCGGCGTTCTACCTAGAAATGCCGTCGCACCGCGCGCGGTAGCCATTGTTTAGAGAATCCTCTCAATTGGTTCCTGCATGTGCAAAAAATTCTTAGAATTGAACTAAGTTATCACTTCGAACACATTAAGTATTCTTTTAAGCAAAAATTTTGTTTTTGCTAGACTGCCTAAAATTTAAAATTTCTCCCTCGAATTGGTTTGTAGGTCCTAATTTCAATAATTTGTTCTTCTATCCGCGTAAATGATACCTCAAAAGAAAGCGATTATCAAGTATGTCTTCAAAAAGGTTTGAACAGACAAAGCACCCTCCGTTTATTTTTAAATTAAGGTTTAAAAAACGTATTGATACAATTTTTTTTTTTTTTTTAACTAAATATCTGTAAAAAAAATGTCTAATGACACAGAAACCTAAAACATGGTTTACTTGATTGCTTACACATTACTTTAATTAAATAAATAAAAAATTAATTCATTTATCATTCAATTTTGCCATAATTATGCAGTTTACATAAAATTTTGGGAATTTCCAAAAAAAAACTTAAAACTTAGGTTAAAAAAAATTGGTAAGACTTCGTCTGAGACAACCATGGCTTAAATGATTCTAAATTGTCTGTACTATCTTCGCCTTAAAGCTTTGCACCCATCTTCCAATCACCCTGTATATTAGGTTGGGGAAAAAGTCTTTTCGCATAGTATGTATGAACTTAAAATAAAATCTCTTTGGCTATACTATTTGTATCTGGCTGGTTTTGGTATCATTGAAAGTTTAAATTTTAAAGAACATAATTCAAATTAGGAAAATGTGTGATTTTCATTTGTTTTTCGTACTGTCAAGATGAGTGAATCTAATGAAGAAATTCGATACATTTTAAAATTTTACTACAAAAAAAGGTAAAAATGCAACGCAAGCCGCGAAAAAAAATTGCGATTTTTATGGACCCAGTGCAGTGTCTGTGAGAGTAGCACAAATTTGGTTTAAGCGTTTTCAATCCGGAAATTTTGATGTCAAAGATGCACGTCGCTCTGGTCGCCCTATTACGGATAAAATGGATGCCATTTTTGAAAAAGTGGAGCAAGATCGGCATATCAGTAGTTACGACGTAGCTGAAGAACTGGTAATTGACCACAAAACAGTTTTGGCGCATTTCAAAAACTGGGTACACAAAAAAGCTCGATATTTGGGTACCTCACGAGCTCACTGAAAGAAACCTAATGAACCGTGTACTCATTTGTGAATCTTTATTACGACGTAATGAAACCGAACCTTTTTTGAAGAAGCTGATAACTGGTGATGAAAAGTGGATCACGTACGACAAGAACGTGCGACAAAGGTCGTGGTCAAAGGCCGGTCAGGCTTCACAGACTGTGGCGAAACCCGGGTTAACTCGCAACAAGGTGATGCTGTGTGTGTGGTGGGATTGGAAGGGCATCATTAATTATGAGCTGTTACCACCAGGCAGGACCATCGATTCTGAACTCTACTGCGAACAACTGATGAGATTAAAGCAAAAAGTTGAGAGAAAGCGGCCGGAATTAATCAACAGAAGGGGTGTGGTTTTTCATCATGATAACGCTAGACCTCACACATCTTTAGCCACTCAGCAAAAATTAAGAGAGTTTGGCTGGGAGGTGTTAATGTATCCGCCGTATAGTCCTGACCTTGCACCTTCAGATTTCCACCTGTTTCGGTCTCTTCAGAATTCTTTAGGCAGTGTCAGGTTAACATCCCGAGAGGACTGCCAAAACCACTTGTCGCGGTATTTTGATCAGAAGTCCCAAAATTTCTATAGCAATGGGATCATGTCCCTACCTACAAGATGGCAAAAAGTTATCGAACAAAATGGTACCTACATACTTTAGATAAATGTAAATAATGTATATTAAAATACTTATTTTTTGAATTTTCTTAAAAAATGCGAAGAAACTTTTTCCCCAACCTGTTATATGCCACTAAAGGGCGCTACCCGTATGGTTACTTTCACGTCGCTCTGTATTTAAATAATAATTTAGAACAGTAAATGTGTCTTACATTAGTATTTTTTTGGTTTATGTCAGAGTATAGATGTTGCATAGTGTTGTATATGTTAGCGTGAATGAATAGTCCTTAAAAGTGTACATTGTTGTGAAGTGAATAATTGTGTGTAGCAGCAAATTAAGTAACAATAATATTAATTTGAGAACTAAGTGGCCCTTGTCGGACTATAGGCATCCCAGCCAAGTGTTTTCAGTGTCAATTTGAGAACTAAGTGGCCCTTGTCGGACTATAGGCATCTCAGCCAAGTGTTTTCAGTGTCAATTTGAGAACTAAGTGGCCCTTGTCGGACTATAGGCATCCCAGCCAAGTGTTTTCAGTGTCAATTTGAGAACTAAGTGGCCCTTGACGGACTATAGGCATCCCAGCCAAGTGTTTTCAGTGTCAATTTGAGAACTAAGTGGCCCTTGACGGACTATAGGCATCCCAGCCAAGTGTTTTCAGTGTCAATTTGAGAACTAAGTGGCCCTTGTCGGACTATAGGCATCCCAGCCAAGTGTTTTCAGTGTCAATTTGAGAACTAAGTGGCCCTTGTCGGACTATAGGCATCTCAGCCAAGTGTTTTCAGTGTCAATTTGAGAACTAAGTGGCCCTTGTCGGACTATAGGCATCCCAGCCAAGTGTTTTCAGTGTCAATTTGAGAACTAAGTGGCCCTTGACGGACTATAGGCATCCCAGCCAAGTGTTTTCAGTGTCAATTTGAGAACTAAGTGGCCCTTGACGGACTATAGGCATCCCAGCCAAGTGTTTTCAGTGTCAATTTGAGAACTAAGTGGCCCTTGTCGGACTATAGGCATCCCAGCCAAGTGTTTTCAGTGTCAATTTGAGAACGAAGTGGCCCTTGACGGACTATAGGCATCCCAGCCAAGTGTTTTCAGTGTCAATTTGAGAACTAAGTGGCCCTTGTCGGACTATAGGCATCCCAGCCAAGTGTTTTCAGTGTCAATTTGAGAACTAAGTGGCCCTTGACGGACTATAGGCATCCCAGCCAAGTGTTTTCAGTGTCAATTTGAGAACGAAGTGGCCCTTGACGGACTATAGGCATCCCAGCCAAGTGTTTTCAGTGTCAATTTGAGAACTAAGTGGCCCTTGTCGGACTATAGGCATCCCAGCCAAGTGTTTTCAGTGTCAATTTGAGAACTAAGTGGCCCTTGACGGACTATAGGCATCCCAGCCAAGTGTTTTCAGTGTCAATTTGAGAACTAAGTGGCCCTTGTCGGTCTATAGGCATCCCAGCCAAGTGTTTTCAGTGTCAATTTGAGAACTAAGTGGCCCTTGACGGACTATAGGCATCCCAGCCAAGTGTTTTCAGTGTCAATTTGAGAACTAAGTGGCCCTTGTCGGTCTATAGGCATCCCAGCCAAGTGTTTTCAGTGTCAATTTGAGAACGAAGTGGCCCTTGACGGACTATCAAAATCAAATCAAAATCAAAAATCATTTATTTCAATCATTTCCAGATCATACGTTATCATCAATCACAAATATTCTATAAAAATAATTAATTAAATAATACAAATAAATAAAATTCAAATTTTAAATTCAAATTAAAATCACAAAACCAAATCATAAAATTAAATTAATATAATAAAATTAAAATTAAAATTAATTTCAATCCAAAATCAACATTATCAATAATACGCCTGCCCCTGAGTCATTTGTTTGTTTGTCATTACATTAACCATATAACAATGGTTAATGTACTGACAATCAAACCTGTTCGCAAATACGCTCAGGATGGTGCTGGAAGTGGTCCGGAGCCTGCGCCCCAGAGATGTGCACCGCTTTCGCATCGTCGTGTAGAAACAGTCGACACGGGCGTCGGCGAACATCCCCGACGCGCTGCAGTGCCGGGGCAGCCCCAACAACACCCTGAACGCATTATTGTACTGAACACGGAGAGCGTTGTACTGCTTCTGGGTATATGACGCCCACAGGCTGGCTGTGTACAGGGACGTACAAAACGCTCTGAAAAGAGTTATCTTGACGGCCCCCGAGCAACGAACAAACCTGCGGGCGATCATATTGGCCCTCACAGACAACGCCCTCCGCTCCCTGTCTATGTCCGCACCGTCCCTCAGGTCAGAGGTCACGATATGCCCGAGATATTTAAACTGTTCAACTCTTTTTAACTTGACACTGTTCAACATAATAGGTGGAACAGTATCCGGGCACCTCCGACCCCGGGCCTGAAAGACCATGCATTCACTTTTTTTTGCGTTATAGAGCAAACCGTGATCCAGCGCGTAACGCTCGCAGATGCCCAGCAACCTGGACAGACCACACACCGAGGCGCTCAGCAGCACCATGTCGTCCGCATAACTAATATTGTTGACACACACACCGTCAATATGGCAGCCGACACGGATGCTGCTGAGCTCCTCTATCAGTGCGTTCACGTACAGGTTGAAGAGCCTCGGTGAGGTCAGCCCTCCCTGCCTCACCCCGCACTCCATCCTGTACGGCTCCGACAGAGCACTCGACCATCGAACGACGTTGACCTGGTTAAGATACCAGTACTTGAAAATTTCTATCAGTTCGAGAGGCATTGAGATGTTATAAAATTTTTGCCATAAGATGTCATAACTAACCAGGTCAAACGCCCTCGAAAGGTCGAGAAAACAGGCATAAATAGGTGTGCTTCTATCGGAGTAGTACTTGACAGTCTGCTTCAGACACAAAATAGCTGACTCAGTAGACAATCCCGGTTTAAAACCAAATTGATTGTCATGAGTGTTGACATACTGGTCAAGCTGTGCATTAAGCAAACTGTCAAGAACTTTCGCAAGCACTGTGGCTAGTGAGATTGGCCTGTAGTTGCTCGTGTCGCTTAGGTCACCGGTTTTACTCTTCACAATTGGTACCACCACGGTCCTCATCATCTCAGCTGGTAAGTACGCATGCCCTAAACAAAATGTATATAACATGGCAAGAACTCTGGGCAGGTGGACGCCGGCATGCTTTAAATGCTCAATGCTCAGGCTGTCATGGCCAGGAGACTTTCCACGCGACATTGACTTTACAACTCCCCGAACATCCTTCACTGCGACTCTGGTGTTTATCTCCTGTCCATGCGACCCCTCCACACTGTATGACCGCGATGGCCCCAGTGGCGATTTCACCATAAAGTGATCCTTAAATATGTCCGCAATACATTTCGGATCACTCACACCGTTGACGCTCACGGGTAAGCCTGGCTTATTATTTAGCCTACTAGTAGTTTTCCAGAATTTACGAAAGTCATGCTTCGAATGGTGAGAAGCGAGGATGTCCATCTTTATCTGCTCCCTATTATTTTGGCACCACTTTAGGCGTGATTTAAAGATTCTACGACTCTCCCGCATCTCCTCCCAAACACGTCCTACACTCGGTTTTCCCCACTCTACCCACTCTATAAATTTACACCTACTATAGGCATCCCAGCCAAGTGTTTTCAGTGTCAATTTGAGAACTAAGTGGCCCTTGTCGGACTATAGGCATCCCAGCCAAGTGTTTTCAGTGTCAATTTGAGAACTAAGTGGCCCTTGACGGACTATAGGCATCCCAGCCAAGTGTTTTCAGTGTCAATTTGAGAACGAAGTGGCCCTTGACGGACTATAGGCATCCCAGCCAAGTGTTTTCAGTGTCAATTTGAGAACTAAGTGGCCCTTGTCGGTCTATAGGCATCCCAGCCAAGTGTTTTCAGTGTCAATTTGAGAACTAAGTGGCCCTTGACGGACTATAGGCATCTCAGCCAAGTGTTTTCAGTGTCAATTTGAGAACTAAGTGGCCCTTGTCGGACTATAGGCATCCCAGCCAAGTGTTTTCAGTGTCAATTTGAGAACTAAGTGGCCCTTGACGGACTATAGGCATCCCAGCCAAGTGTTTTCAGTGTCAATTTGAGAACTAAGTGGCCCTTGTCGGACTATAGGCATCCCAGCCAAGTGTTTTCAGTGTCAATTTGAGAACTAAGTGGCCCTTGACGGACTATAGGCATCCCAGCCAAGTGTTTTCAGTGTCAATTTGAGAACTAAGTGGCCCTTGTCGGACTATAGGCATCCCAGCCAAGTGTTTTCAGTGTCAATTTGAGAACTAAGTGGCCCTTGACGGACTATAGGCATCCCAGCCAAGTGTTTTCAGTGTCAATTTGAGAACTAAGTGGCCCTTGTCGGTCTATAGGCATCCCAGCCAAGTGTTTTCAGTGTCAATTTGAGAACTAAGTGGCCCTTGACGGACTATAGGCATCCCAGCCAAGTGTTTTCAGTGTCAATTTGAGAACTAAGTGGCCCTTGACGGACTATAGGCATCCCAGCCAAGTGTTTTCAGTGTCAATTTGAGAACTAAGTGGCCCTTGACGGACTATAGGCATCCCAGCCAAGTGTTTTCAGTGTCAATTTGAGAACTAAGTGGCCCTTGTCGGACTATAGGCATCCCAGCCAAGTGTTTTCAGTGTCAATTTGAGAACTAAGTGGCCCTTGACGGACTATAGGCATCCCAGCCAAGTGTTTTCAGTGTCAATTTGAGAACTAAGTGGCCCTTGACGGACTATAGGCATCTCAGCCAAGTGTTTTCAGTGTCAATTTGAGAACTAAGTGGCCCTTGTCGGACTATAGGCATCCCAGCCAAGTGTTTTCAGTGTCAATTTGAGAACTAAGTGGCCCTTGACGGACTATAGGCATCTCAGCCAAGTGTTTTCAGTGTCAATTTGAGAACTAAGTGGCCCTTGACGGACTATAGGCATCCCAGCCAAGTGTTTTCAGTGTCAATTTGAGAACTAAGTGGCCCTTGTCGGACTATAGGCATCCCAGCCAAGTGTTTTCAGTGTCAATTTGAGAACTAAGTGGCCCTTGACGGACTATAGGCATCCCAGCCAAGTGTTTTCAGTGTCAATTTGAGAACTAAGTGGCCCTTGTCGGACTATAGGCATCCCAGCCAAGTGTTTTCAGTGTCAATTTGAGAACTAAGTGGCCCTTGACGGACTATAGGCATCCCAGCCAAGTGTTTTCAGTGTCAATTTGAGAACTAAGTGGCCCTTGTCGGTCTATAGGCATCCCAGCCAAGTGTTTTCAGTGTCAATTTGAGAACTAAGTGGCCCTTGACGGACTATAGGCATCCCAGCCAAGTGTTTTCAGTGTCAATTTGAGAACTAAGTGGCCCTTGTCGGACTATAGGCATACCCCTGCCAAGTGTTTTCAGTGTCAATTGAACATTGTGGTGAAGTGGTTATCAGATTTTCGTTATCTTGCGGAATCTAACTTATCATTGCATAGTCATTTGCTCAATCACTAGACTTAAGTTACCGCCACCTGTTGGCATACTTAAGAATTACGGTGACAGCTACTCTTCTAATTGTCAACAGCTCAGCGAGTAATTATTGATCTTCGTTGCAACAAGACTGTACAGAGGGCGCGAAGTACCCTAGTGTTGTAAACCAGTGAACATTCAATTTTACACATATCAATCGCACTAGATCCTTTAAGATGGAATGTTCTAATGATGCTGTGGCTCACAATATTCTCCATTGTTCCGTATGTCGTGGAAAATACCACTGCGAATGCTTGAATTTAACAACTGACAAATTTAAAGCTCTGAACGAGGAGTACAAGACTGTCTGGAAGTGTCCGCCATGTAGTAACGTAACTAGACGGGCTAGGCCAAATACAAACACGCCTGTGCGCAGCTACACCGAACTCCCAGCTCAGCATGGATATGTCCTGTGACAACTTAGACCATAGTCACCTCATCTATAGTCGTAATAATACGCTGATCGCCGGAACGTCGTCGATGCCCGCAAACTTCGGTGACTTTGAGAAATTTACCGCAAATCTGCAAGTAACTCAGTGGCGTAATGAAATGAGCAAGGATATGCTTCACATGCGCGATGATATTAAATCTACCTTGACAGGTATTCAGAAGGAAATGCAAACGTTACGTGCTGAAAACCTTTTGAAATAACAAGCCTCCGATCTCCGTGGCAACATTATCACCCTCCAAACTTCTTCTCAGAACCAGACTGTGTTCTTATTATGCTGGACAGTCTTGATCCTCTCTTGTACAGTCTCATAACTTGCTATCCCTACACAACACTACTGGGCCTTATGTGCACAACACTTGCTATTTTATATGAATTTGCTGTCATCTAATGTACTACCAGAACAACCAGCCACCAGTTGTAGGGGCATGAGAACCAAGCTGCAGATTGAAAAGACTATCTGAAACTTTTCAAATATATAAGGTCCCATTAAAATAGATGGTCAAATTTTAACACAGCGTTCAATACGTCTAACCAAAGATATCCAAGCAAAAAAACACTGATAAAAGTGACCTAATTTATGATTTTGACCTAAAATAATTAAAAAAAGCGGCGGGCGCGGGCGGTGACGTGGTCACGTGCGCCTGCACATTTGCATTTGTTTATGCATTGGTTAGGTAACCAACATTTTTAGTGTACTTTCGTTAGCAAATTTTTTTTCTTGCAAGTATCTAATGCGTTTTTCTTATTATATTTTTTATCATTGTCCTTATATTGGTGGTCTGAATGACTTCTAAAAGTTAGTCAACCTATTTTAATGGGACTTTATATATTTGGTGTCTTCTACAAACGCCGCACGTACTCAGCTATCAAATTTTCGCCCTGCATATGCTTGCTCAAAAACCCCGGTTACCATATCGAGTGAGGTACAAATATAAAGCTGACCAAGGTAGAATTTGCAAATTGTTGCGTTAGGAAGCCAGGGCGGCTCAACGTGCGACCTGGTCGCGAACAGCCTGGCTACCTGACGCAAGAAGGATTGCTGGTGGTAAGTAGGTGGGGGGACATGAACCAGTTAATTAATTTATTTAAAAACCACTAAATTCTGTAATAACAATATGCACATTCTAGCTTCATGACTGTTTTATGGGCACCTCTGAATATTTTTTTTAATATTTTTACCTTGTTCGATAGCTGATTAAATGAAGATGTTTTCCATTTGTACGCTGAATACACTACTAAACTACTTTTTGACATCATCTAAATTAACACAAAATGATTCGATAAACTGCTTTTTTTTTGTATAACTGTTAGGAATTAATGTTCTTAAAATTTTAAGTACTTCCGTTCCGATTTGAATTAAATATTTCGCTTAGTAATTAAGATTAAAAAACTGCAAGTGTTAATCGACTTTTGTTGCTGACTGTACGTAGAAAAAAAAATCAAATCTTTAATAACGAATTTCGGAAAATTTTCAGAAACACAATTCTTGGATTTTCTCTAATCAAACTATGACGTCCTGAAAGGAATACGTCGAAATACAACACAGTTCACCCTGTCTCGTATTGTTTAATGAAAACTTGGTGTTGCTGCAAGTGCCTCGTTGACCTTGTGTTTGTTGCACAGCAGTACCTGCGGCCGGCGTAGGTGACGCGGAGGGGGAGGGGGACGTGGAGGGGGAGGGGGGCGCGGAGGGGGAGGGACACGCGCGCCCTTGCGGCGCGGACGCGGCGCGCTCGTGGAGCGAGGCGCGCACGCACGCCACCGACCTGCTGTTCTAGTCACACACTCACAGGTACGTACACGTGCCGTGCGGCGCAGACTGTGTGCGATGTAGATGCCACCACATCACTCCCCTCCGGAAACTGGAGGCCGATAGTAGGCCAAGTTGGAATCGAGTGCCGCATAGTTCACGGTGAGATGGAACTGTCTGCGTTGATTCCCCAGTGAGTCGGATGTGGTACAGCGCCGGGTTGAGGCTGACTGCTGGCGTCGACCAGGAGAGGGTTGAAGGGCTCTGCCCGCTGCATGCTGGTGGCAAGGATACGCATTGAAGCCGTAGCAAATAGATTAATTTGAATTTAGGTTCTCGCTGGCTGTGCGACTCACCGCTCAAAAGCTTGAGCAAGTGATGATGATGACGTCACGCTGAATTAGTTGTACGAAGGCTGCGCTGACGTTCATGTTCTGGGTCACCAATATGGAGGTATGAGGAAGAGGGTGTAAAGTTCACTCATCCTCTATAGAAAAGGGAGGATACTCTGACCAGACGTGTCGGCCTGGCAACTGCCCAATGATTGATGTCGGGACGTTGTACATAAGCCAGTGGCATGGTAAACTGCTTGCTCGATGCAGGATTTCGCGTGACGTCAGTCTAATGTGATGTTTAGTTCACATGTGGCGATGTAGATGCCGCCACACAGGTAAAGAAATTTAATAAAATAACAATAAGCAACCGCTTCAAGGTAATATTCCATGATGTTTTATCTATAACTCCCCAAGAAAACTGGTTACATTGCAATATAAATGACATTTGCATCGTTAACAGGTCGCTGAGGCACCGGATTGGATCAGATGTCGCCGAGAGGGCGGGGCCGGCGCGTGACGTCACTCGCGAGGCCTGTGTGCAGTCGACGCTGTTCAACTCTGCTCAACTATGTATATCCGCGTAGGTTAAGTAGGTGCATCGAGTCATACCTGTAGGCGCTCAGACACGGTGCCATCTAGCCGTCGCCGAGTGACCGAGCTCGACTGATTAGCTGATAACGACTTCCACTAGACGTTTTGAGACATTTTAGAGCATTTAAATGACTGTATGTATTTAATAAATAACGATGTAGATATTATTTGTTCTTAGTCTATGACGGAGCATAGACAAATAGACACGCTGTGAGGCGACTGCCGTACGTGTCTCCCGCAGACACGCGTGAGGCGTCCGCCGCACGTGTTTCCCGCAGTCACGCGTGAGGCGTCTGCCGCACGTGTCTCCCGCAGACACGCGGCGGTGATCGCATTGAACTCATTCCACATAATCCACATAGCATTCCAAAATTTTTGTAACAATCTTTTACTAACCATTTTTTAAGATTTACAAGTTTTTATTGAAACGTAATGATAGGAATCGATGCCAATGTATTACTAAAAAGAAAAGTGTATATTTTTATAGTATTTCTTACGAACATTGGATAATGAAAACAAAACAAAAATGTTGATTAAATTGCTTAGTAAATGTATTTAAATGTAATTGATTTTGCTAAAAAGGATCTGTGCCTTCGCTAGAGCTGCGCTTCACCGCCTTATTATGCGTGACAGAGCGTGGCGTGAGTCGCCACTCGCGCGCAAGCCTTCGCTACGAGCATGTGTTGTACTAGTGCGAGGCGACCGCGCGCGGGAGGGAGCTCCCTAGTGCGAGGCGCGAGGCGACCGCGCTGGAGGAAGCTCCCTAGTGCGAGGCGAGAGGCGACCGCGCGCGGGAGGAAGCTCCCGCTATTTATTATTATGTACGTAGATGTAATGTTTCGTTCGGGCACGCTGTAAGAGTGTCATAATTATATTATATTGTTTGTATGTACCGCGCGCGCCGCACGCGCACGCTGCTGGCACGCGCGTGCTGCGCGCGCGCAGGCCGCCCGGCCGACACTTGCCAATGCCTAGTTGTATCGTACTTTACGCATATTAATGACATTTAGGTGTTTTATTGTTATTATTGTAGTGGTTACTGATATGTATCATGTAGTAATGCAATATTTTGCATTTATTTTTTGTAAACTGAGGTGCGAGTCGGTGAGATCGTGATAGTGATTTGTAAGGAAACGTGTACAAAAGAAGTTATATGTAATCATTACTAGTAGTCGTTAGAAGGAAGCAGACGTTGCTGAAGAGTGCGAGCGAGCCCTCGCGCCCCCGTGTGCTCGTGCACAAGTGGCGCCGCGCGGCCAGTCACTGCGCTGCGTGCACTTACTTGTATTGTATATCCGTAATGTATTGATCCTGAATTGCAATAAAAATTTATGGAAATTGACTCAAACTGGCGTTTTATTGTACAGCATTGACAACACGTCATGCAAACGCAGGCTCACGCGGTCACGGGAGCACGACGGCGGGTGGCGTCTGGTCCATGTAGCTGTAGGTGACGTCGGTGCTGGCGCGCAGGGCCTCCTTGATGGAGCGCTCCGTGCCGAACTGCAGCAGGTACGACATGGCGCCGGCCTGCAACACGTGGCGCACTTGTACACACACATGCACATGCTGCGTGCAAGGTGAACATGACCCTCGTCCCTCCTTACAAAAATACAAAGTGTCTTCTTGCTAAAAAGCGATTTCGTCTTGGCACCGAACAATGATATTAAAAGTAAACTGCAAGGTTATAGATAAGGTCTCAAAACTGCAATGTAGATAGGTTATAGATAAGGTCTTAAAACTGCAATGTAGATAGGTTATAGATAAGGTCTTAAAACTGCAATGTAGATAGGTTATAGATAAGGTCTTAAAACTGCAATGTAGATAGGTTATAGATAAGGCTTCAAAACTGCAATGTAGATAGGTTATAGATAAGGTCTTAAAACTGCAATGTAGATAGGTTATAGATAAGGTCTTAAAACTGCAATGTAGATAGGTTATAGATAAGGTCTTAAAACTGCAATGTAGATAGGTTATAGATAAGGTCTTAAAACTGCAATGTAGATAGGTTATAGATAAGGCTTCAAAACTGCAATGTAGATAGGTTATAGATAAGGTCTTAAAACTGCAATGTAGATAGGTTATAGATAAGGTCTTAAAACTGCAATGTAGATAGGTTATAGATAAGGTCTTAAAACTGCAATGTAGATAGGTTATAGATAAGGCTTCAAAACTGCAATGTAGATAGGTTATAGATAAGGTCTTAAAACTGCAATGTAGATAGGTTATAGATAAGGTCTTAAAACTGCAATGTAGATAGGTTATAGATAAGGTCTTAAAACTGCAATGTAGATAGGTTATAGATAAGGTCTTAAAACTGCAATGTAGATAGGTTATAGATAAGGTCTTAAAACTGCAATGTAGATAGGTTATAGATAAGGTCTTAAAACTGCAATGTAGATAGGTTATAGATAAGGTCTTAAAACTGCAATGTAGATAGGTTATAGATAAGGTCTTAAAACTGCAATGTAGATAGGTTATAGATAAGGTCTTAAAACTGCAATGTAGATAGGTTATAGATAAGGCTTCAAAACTGCAATGTAGATAGGTTATAGATAAGGCCTCAAAAACTTTCAAATTCTACCAACAAGAGCGCTGAGAACGAGCAGTCGAAAGTATAGGAAGTTGATGTTCTGTCTCTTTTTGACGCGGATTCACATTGGAAAAGAATATCACCTAAGTTTTTGACGTATCCTTACTCGTAGCTAATATTGACGCGATCATTCATCATCATAGCATTGAAACAAATGTTGCGTTACCTTGGCCCCGCTAGCGCTGGACTTGCGCGCACCGCCCACGGACTGCTGGCCCGGCCGCTCCTCGGAGCAGCGGTCGTTGAGGAACAGCGTGGCCGCCAGGTCGCGCAGCTCACCCGCCGCCCACTGCGTAAACACCGTGTCCTGGACGGAAACAATTGTCATGCACTCAATGTTTGACAGAAAACAAATCAATTGACATTCATTTATTAGAAAAAGCACAGCCACATACATTAAACTTATGCTAGAAATTATCTTAGGAGGCTACCGACCGCGAAGTGGCGCTTTCATCGTTTGTTTGGTTATTTCTTTTATTTTAGAATGAAAATGCAGAAAATAAGCCGGAGTAATTGTGCTCCACAAGACTATACGTTATTATTATTACAAATAGTAGCTGTAGTAGATGAGGGCGCCACTGCGCGGTCGGTAGCCTCTTAATAATTAAAGGACTAAGTAATGTACATGACAATTACGGCGTACAATCAGTGCTATATTGATTACAATATCGTGCTGCCTTGAAATTTAATTTAACAAACTAAAACAGACTAACGTAAATAAGACAGGTAAAAACAAAATTTAAATTAAAAATAACTCTGCAAGGAGAGCGTGATTTTCTTTCGGAATACCTTTCAGAATACTTTAGGTAGTCTAGGTTAACATCAAGACAAGACTATCAAAACTACTTGTCGCAGTTCTTTGATCAAAGTCCCTAAACTACAGCAGTGGGATTATGTCCCTACCTACAAAATGGCAACAAGTTATCGAACAAAAAACGTGTTTTCTTAGTTCATCGGGCACACGTCGTTTTTCACTGACATTGCACTCCAAAAACAAGCAACGACCTGCTGTGTCAGCTGCTCTTCTTAATGTGGGCAACCTAATTTGTTCAGCCGATGTTTCCTGCAATGGACCTCTTGGGGTCGATGGACCAACCTCTTCAACATCTACAACTTCTATCTGTTCAGAAGATATAGGTGCAACAAGAGCAGAACTTCTGTGAGAGCTGTGTACTACTCTTTGTGCCCGTAAGTAGCATGGCGTACATACTTCATCGTTCGAAGTTAACTGTAACAGTACCAGTGAAAGGTTGTCAAAAGTACAATCAAAAAAATAATAAATAGACATCAATTGAGAACTCACACAATTATTATTTTTCTTATCCTAGATTATGTCTATGATGTGGGTATCACAAGGATTCACCCTAAAGGTGGATCCACACAGCCCCGGCGGCTTTGCCTGCGGTTATTATGTGAAGCCCGGGCGGCGGCATGCGGCATTCCCGCCGGCTGCTGTGTGGAGCCACCTTTAGACCATAATGTTATTTCAATCAAGCCATTCATTCATAAATGTTCTTTATTAGTGAATGATTGTCCCTATGCAGGAATCGAACCTGCGCCCCTTGCGCAGTAGGCGGGCCGCTCTTCCGCTGCGTCATTTAGGTCCTCATTACTTACTTTTGTTCACTAGGTAACACTAACTCGAATGATTCCATTCTTTTTAGTTTTCTCACTATGTTAATGTGGTCGACGAGATGGATTACCTCGACATCATCACATGACGATGAAGTCTGCGTTCGTGAATTGCATAGCATTAATTTTTATTTTCATTACCTTTACGATGACCAAGTTGTTGTTGGGTCTCATTTTCAGGAACTTCATTTAGATTGTGATTTATCAAATTCCAACAAGAGTGGCAAATATATATTAGTTGTCTCCAGATATCTGAAAATAATCTTGAGCATGGATAGAGAGTAGAAAAATTTATAAGTTTAAGCTTGAAAAGGGAATGCTAGGTTTATTAGGTAATCTCTGATACGATTTCTGAGTTCATAAAATTAAACAAATTAGTTAACGAATATACTTACATCACGCGGATACACCCATCTTTGTACTCTTTCAACTATCTGATCGGTTTTATCGGACAAACGAGATCTCCGTAATGTTGCAATGCGCAATTGGCAATTAACACAACGCATTTTAACAGCTAACAAAGTCCAAATTACTTGCAAATCGGTATCAAAAGGTAAATGCAATTGTCTAAGTTTGTATGCAGAATCGTCAGTCCAAAAGTGAAGCCAAGTCGTCAATAATCTCTTATATCGCAAACATATCATAAACTTTTTATGGTTTTTTTTAACTAATAGCAAAGAAGTTAATAGGTATATTTATGTTATAATAGGATTTTTTCCAGGTCATGTAAATGTCTCGAAATTACATCCGGAAAACCGATAAAGCTGCTAGAACTGCAAGATGCAATACGAGCAGTCAAAAAAAATAGAACTTATGTCTGCTTCCACTGTTTCCGAACCTTATACCCAACCTACCCTACCCTTCCCTTACCTTTTTTTTTTTTTTTTTTTTTTTTTTGTTGCCGGGGTGGAAAATCCTCATGGATGTCCCCCGCCCTGGGGTGAGCGGAGGGGTCTGTCAGACTCTTACTGACTAAAAACCACCCCGGTGTTCCCTTCCCACACCTGGACCGGGTATCATGGGAACTTGGGCGCCTTCCACGATCCCCGGCACCCTTCCCTTACCTATTCTAAGACCAATTATTTATTATTTATTTATTTATCCTCCAACTGGAACGCCATACAGCAATTACACCAACGAAACGGAGCAAAAAATTACTTCATGTTCTTTCCATCCATCCTGTGCGCGGTGGACATCGAACGGGCGGCCATGGGTCACCCACGCTTACGCTGTTAAGCAGCGTTAAGACACTTCTTCATAAATCTATAACTCCATCCATATTGCGCACATTCATTATTATAGTTATCCAACCGCATTCATGAACGCAGAGGTTTTAAATTGTTACGAGCTGAGGTTCGGGAGAAACGTTGCATAAGAGCAATGTTTGGCATTCCTCCATATGAGTCTTGTAAACCTCACGTTAATAAACTCAAAATATTACCCCTACCGAGTATGTACATTTTTGAAATTTGTGTGTTCGTAAAATCCAATTCTAACCTATTTGTGAAAGCTAATGATATTTATACACGGGATAATACCCTTCCTCGTAAAGCAAGGCGTGGTCAGCGACTACTGCTCCAATTTGCACCAAGGACTGCGGTATTTAACAAAAATTTAGGTTACAATCAGACATTCAAGATCTTCCTCTACCAAAATTTTAAAAAAAGCTTAAAGAGCTACTTCTTAAGAAAATTATTTACTCAATAAATGAGTTGTTACATGAATAATGTGTCATGAGTTAACGTGTGATATTAAGTTCTGGTACTGGACCCTGTAATTAGCCAAGTAGGTACTAGGCCTTATATTGTAATTGACATTAGGCACTAAGAATCTCAGAGACATGTAGTGATTACATTATATTATTGTTATTAGGTACGTTTAATCATTTCTCTTTCCATATATATAATAGGTAAATTTTTTAAATATTGATTATGACTTACTTTTTTATATTAAATTATTATTTTGTTTAAGCTTCACATGCCATACTAGGGCTAAATTTTTATAGACTATAAGACCAAATAATGTAACATATCAAACCACTGATTGTACTTACTCTATTTAAATGTGAATAAAAATGAATAAATTTATGCCAGTTTTCACCAAAGACACACTATATTTAAATAATTACAAATACAGTAATCAGAAACTTTAAACAGAATCACCTGTATCACTTGTAGTTCGCTGTTAATTCGCTGTAGTTGTTCACTGTATCGCATTCCTAGCTGAACTGCCGTACACCAGTTAGTTATTATAGTTATTTATACATGGCATCTCGCAGTTGACCACTGAGGGTCGAGACTGCTCAACCGGGCGTTTCCTGTGGGTTCTTTAAGCGAACTTAAAGCCCCCGGCCAGGCTTAAAAGTAAGGTAAATTATTAGTCGACTGAGCGTCGCTAATAATAGGACAGCCAGACGGGGCAGGCTGGATCATAACGGGCGGGGATAAGTGCTACAGGCTCAGCTGTGCCCCCAGCTGGCACAGCTTCACCGATTAGGGGATAGGGGGGGGGAGCGGTTACGATTGCGACCTCGGCGGCGAGGTCGGAATGTATTCCTGGGTGGTCTACGTTTGTAAACCGTACTGGTGGCCTTGCTACTCTCCTGAAGGAGGGTTATGGGGTCATCAGGGTCGGTGATGCCGTACACCGCTGGCAACCCTCTATTTATATTATTATGTCGAGTGTAAGTTCTAGAAAGTTCCAGTTCACAATTCGAGAACACTCTAGTACTTACGAGAATGTTCTAGAAACATCTGCCACGAATCGACGTTTCGTGTAGTTCTGCTATTCGATAACAGATGGTGCTAGCGTCTACGTAATACGTATCGTGTAGATCCGCTACTCGATAACAGATGGCGTTAGCGTCTACGTAACAATATTATATATAAAGTAAAAATACTTGAATTTGTAAACTATGCACCTAAATAAAGTCACAAATTTATTTTATTTATTTATTTTAGGGAGAACCAACAGCTATAATAGTTAAATAAAATTGAATATAAAACAAAGCCAATTACAGGTTCTCAAAAGTAAAAACAGAAAAAGTAGTAAACTTAGGATCACTAACAAGCACGAAAGAGAAAAAAAAAACACAAAAACAATATTATATACATGGTACATAATATTAGGTCTTTACCTATGAAATTGCCGTTCTGCAGTACTGGCCATTTCAAATCAAAATAATTTTTGTTTGGCTAAGAATTCTAATTTCAAATTAATTTTATTTTAAAAACATGGATTTTTTTTTCCAAAAGTAGTCATTTGTTTATTGATTAGTGTTACATTTTCATCGCATTTCAATCTTTTTCGTCATCATGGATACGTTAAAAATTCGAGTAATTATGGAATATGAGTACCGTCGTGGCAGCAACGCGGCACAAGCGGCACGCAACATCAACGACGTTTCCGGAGCTAACACTACAAACCAATGCACCACTTGTTATTGGTTTGCTCACGGAAGTGAGCAAACCAATAACAAGTGGTGCGTTAGTCGAAATTTCCAGAACGGAAGTTCTGGAAATTTCGACTTTGGTCGACAATGACGAATTAAAGGCGATTGTGGAAGCAGATGATACACAATCTACGGCTGAATTAGCAGCAGCTTTCGACGTTAGCGTCAAAACAATATTGGTCCATTTGCGTCAAATTGGCAAGGTAAAAAAGCTTGACAAATGGGTGCCCCACGAACTCAATGATCGCCAGCGCGAAGTACGCGTCGAGACGTGCCTTGCACTGCTCAACAGACACACAAATGAAGGAATTTTGAACCGCATTGTTACCTGCGATGAAAAATGGATTCTGTTTGATAACCGCAAGCGCTCAGCAAGTTGGTTGGATCCTGGTTCAGCACCTAAACAATGCCCTAAACGAAAACTTACCCCTAGAAAAGTGATGGTCACTGTTTGGTGGTCTAGCGCCGGTGTGATTCATCACAGCTTCTTACGAAACGGGGTGAGCATTACTTCAGATGTGTACTGTGAAGAACTGAACACAATGATGGAGAAGCTGGCACATCTCCAACCAGCATTGGTCAATCGCTCGTCTCCGCTGCTCCTGCACGACAACGCGCGACCTCATACTGCACAGCAGACGGTCTCCAAGTTGCAAGAACTGGGGTTGGAAGCTCTCCGTCATCCGCCCTACTCACCAGACCTTGCGCCTACAGACTACTACTTTTTCCAGAATTTGGATAACTTCTTGGCGGGAAAAAAATTCAATACCCGAGAGGCAGTACAAAATGCCTTTGAAGAATTTGTTGCCTCCCGTCCAGCTGATTTCTTTAAGAAGGGCATCAATAAACTGCCACTGCGTTGGCAAAGATGCATTGATTGCATGGGTGATTACTTCGATTAATACAAATAAAAAATGCATGAAAAAAATTCGTTTAAATTTTTTCATACAAAACGGCAATTTCATAGGTAAAGACCTATTATATAAAAGGTACAAAATCAATATGCACTTTTGAAGAAGTCAAGAGTTCAGCCGACTGTGTGCAGTATAGGTTTTGGTGGCAAATGAACTCTTTAGAAAGAACATTAAAATCCTTACTCGCTCGCACCATATATGAGTTTTGCCTGTAGTTGGAAGAGGTAAAGGGAATGGAGATAGGCAGATTAAATCTAACTGATCTCTGGGGGACATTGAAATGCAATTTATGCAGGAGATCCGGACAGTCCATCTCGTTAGATAAAATGTTTAAGAGAAAAGTGTAATCTGCCAGTCGACGACGATTTACTAGTGGAGGACGATGAAATTTCTTGCAAAGACTTATGTAATTATCAGAATGGTATGGTAGGTATACGTAGCCGGAAACAAAGAAAACGAATAAATCTTTTTTGTATATTCTCAATACGATCAATATATTTGCCCTAACACTGGTTCCAAATTTGTGACGCATATTCAAGACTTCGAAGCTTTGGCCACTATTTGCTCAATGTGCACGTTAAATAAAAGTTTGGAATCATGAAAAACACCAAGGTCACGTCCACCGTCACATCTCTGTAATAGCTGCCCGTTACTGCACTCTAGTCCAGTACTACACGTCTAGGAAAACGCCTGTAAATGCATGTTTCCTAGACCTTTCCAAGGCGTTTGTCTTGGTGTCGTACGACTTGCTGTGGCAGAAATTAATCAATGATACTTCTGTGGATAGGGGAGCTGTATCAATACTTCGGTATTGGTACAACAATCAGACCAATTGCGTGAGGTGGGCAGGCTCATTTTCGGATGTGTGTAGGCTGGAGTGTGGGGTGAGGCAGGGTGGCTTGTCCTCGCCTCGGCTTTTCAGTCTGTACATAAACCGGTGGGTTGTTGAGTTCAGCAGCACCTATCAGGGTTATCACGTGGACGGCGTATGCGTCAATAATCTAAGTTATGCTGACGACATGGTGTTGCTGAGCCCTTCGATTAACGCAATGGTGAGTCTGCTTACGTTATGTGAAAGGTACGCGGAGGCCCATGGGCTCAAATACAATGTTATGAAATGTGAGGTACTAGTTTTTAAGGCCGGTACTAAAATCTACCCCATTGTGCCACAGTTGAAACTTTGTGGAAGTCCTTTAAAACAAGTCACTAAGTTTAAGTATCTGGGCCACTGGGTCTCCGAAGACCTAAAAGACAACCTGGACATTGAGCGTGAGCGCAGAGCGTTGGCTGTCCGCTGTAATATTATATGTTGGCTCACAGATTTGCGAAATGCACGATTGCGGTTAAGGCTACGCTATTTACAGCGTACTGCCAGTCGTTGTATACGAGGGGGGATCAAAAAGTAGTGAGAACGACATATTCCTTGGTAAGAAAAAAAAAGAAATACTGGCAGGCATAGCTCGGATACATATTTGTAATATTAATAAAGAAAAAAATCTTCGATTCTCTTTTGTTTCTTTCTGAATGTAGTCATTTGTTTGCTTCGTGTCGGAACGTGTTCTCGAAAATGGAGAAAAACGAAGTGCGAGCCGTTATTAAATACCTCTGTTTTAAAAAGTTAACGACGCAAGAGATTCATTGCGATTTGGAGGCAACATTAGGAGAGTCTGCTCCGCCTTATTCCACTGTCGCAAGGTGGGCTTCTCAATTTCGAGTAGGGAGAACGAGCACGGAAGACGAACATCGTGGCGGCCGTCCATCGACGTCAGTCACCCAACAAGAAACGGGCATTTCATATGGAAGTATTCAATCCATATTGAAACAATCTTTGTATATGAGAAAAGTCTCCGCAAGATGGGTGCCGAGAATGTTAACCGACAGTCAGAAACAAAATCGACTTGACATTTCGAAGATATTGTTGGACAAGTTTCAAGAAGATTCTGAAAACTTTTTGTCTCGTTTCGTAACAATGGACGAAACATGGGTCCATCATTTTGATCCCGGGACAAAACAGCAATCTTCGCAATGGAAACGGCCATCATCACCGACCCCGAAGAAGTTTCGTGCCGTGGCATCGGCTGGCAAGGTTATGGCCTCAATATTTTGGGACTCAGAAGGGATATTATTGATTGATTACCTGGAGCGTGGAACCACTATTACAGTCCAATATTATGCAGCTTTAATTCCTAAGTTGAGGAATGCCATCAAAGAGAAAAGGAGAGGGAAACTTCGAAGGGGCGTGCTGTTACATCACGACAACGCACCCGCGCACAGGTCGGCAGTTGCGATGGCTGCCATTCAGCAAGCTGGCTTCGAATTGGTTGACCACCCCCCTTATTCACCAGATCTGGCGCCTAGCGATTTTTATCTGTTCCCCAAATTGAAAGAATACTTAAGGGGAAACAGGTACGGAGACGATAACGAGGTGATGGATGCCGTGGAGAGCTTTTTGCAGGACCAAGACAAAACTTTTTTTTTTGAAAGGGATTGAAGTCTTGGAAAAGCGCTGGACTCGGTGTGTAGAGAGACTCCTAGACTATGTAGAAAAATAAATTATTAAGTTATCAATAGTCATTATAATCTATCTCATTCTCACTACTTTTTGATCCCCCCTCGTACATGCAGTCTGTGGGATAACTACACGCGGAGGACATACAACGCACTGCGCGTACAATAACGCATTCAGGGTACTGATGGGGCTGCCGCGCTACTGCAGTGCTTCGGGCATGTTTGCAGAGGCGGGAATAGATGGGTTTCCTGCACTCATGCGTAAGCGCTGCGCATCCATCATGAGCCGGATTCGCGCCAGGCCCAACAGCATTCTGAGGGTTATTGCGGACAGGTGGGACAGCCCCATACTGGGACATTGGATACGCCTACACGCCACTGAGTGCATGTAGATGTAGTTTTATAAATTACAACAATTACGTCTGGTAGATTTAAGTACTAACATGAGTTTATAAGTTGTTTGTATACTAACCCAAAGGGACTAATGGTCTGAATTTAAAGTTTTTTTTTATTTATTTAAGTTTGTAGGTGGGGGGGGAGAGGGTTGGAGGGACACGTTTTCTGCTAAAGGTGATTACTGAACATTTAACAGGTTTCAATTCAAGCCTATTGATTAAGCAATAATCATCCAATCGCACCAGGTCAGATTGGAGAGCATTCATGTCATCATCTGTCGATATTGCAGAAAATATCTTCATATTATCAGCACAACAAAGCAAATTTGTGTTGTGAAAACACTAGTCAATGACGCTCACATAAATTATAAAAAGTAACGGAACCCTGCCCCCTAAGGAACACCACTAGGAGCTGAAACCCAGCTTGACATGTAACGACAGCATGAGATCTGTTTTCTTATGTGAGGTATGAAGTAAACCAACGAAGTATAAAATCATCGCTATTTTATTGTTTTCAATTATTAAGAAGTTATAGATCTTGTTCGATTTTTGCACTAGTTTAGTACCCCTGACCACCGTGACTATGTTTCACTTACCCCAAATTCAGTTTTTTTAATGTATTTCCAAAATTAAACCTAGTACCGACGAAATAACACTCTTATTAGACAAAAGAATTTTGAATTGTCACTTTAGTCCTTATAACAGTTCCGCAGACTCAATATTATAGGCAATTTGGCGACAGTTTCAGTTACACCATGTACGGGGGAAGTGAAACAAAACCAGTCTGGTTAAATTTGATGATTTCATCTATAAATGCACGACTACCGAGCTTGGAACTCGTATCATAGAGACTGATTTAAAAAAGAGTACTTAGCATTAATCGTTATTATAAATGCGAGTCATATTACTGTGCTAGAGCTGTTTACGTATAATTAAAAGTAAAGTATGTTTCACTTACCCCACCTGACCTTACTAGCTTTTGCCCGCGGCTTTGCCCGCGTGGAGTGGAGGTCGCTAATTATCCCCAAAGACTCTAAAATCGCCGTCTAACAGTATCTACCACCATATTGCGTGATACTTTGGTTGTTCTTGTGTTTGAAAGTGACACCGGTGACTGAAAAGTTGTGCGGAAATCAGTTGTCACGGTATGGACTATGGGTATGTGATGCGGAGGAGTGAGGAAAATGTCGTGAGGAAAGTTTTGAGTATGATTGGCGATGGCAAGAGTACCTAGGGGAAACCAAAGATACGATGGATGGATGCGTGAAAGATGACATGGCTAGAAAGGGGTGACTTGGGCTCGTACGGAATAATCTCCCCTCTGACTGCACCTTCGCCTACATGATACTGTCGTGGTGGTGATACTCGAAGTTTGGTTAACTTTTCATAGTCATATTTATATTCATTTATTTGCGTTCCACAAGGTAAAATAAATGTTAACAAAAGGCTAAGAGCCGTTGTAGACCCTGTCAGGGCACAGCAACAATTATTGTATGATACATAGCTATTACTTAAGTTAAAGATCTAAATCGTAGAATCTTCAGTAACTTAATAGAAGGGTTGCCTTACACGTGCAAATATAGAGCCTGTAATGGCGTACGGGGTCCGGGAGACCGCCCACAGGAGCGCGTTGGGGTCGTCGTCGGGGAAGCCACACACGGCCAGCACCGGAGCGCGCAGCTCCTCGCGCATGAGCTCGTGCGTGGGCTCCGGCACCAAGTACACCGTGGGCTGCACGAAGAAGCCCACCTCGGCGTCCGTGCGGCCGCCGCACACGCGCCGCACCGATCCGTCAGTCTCAGCGCGCTGCAGGAATCGGCAAACCTTGCAAAGTTCATAACACATTTGAAATAATGCCCCGGTCAATAATTAGTGTATTCCCAAGTTCCAATATGGCCAAAAATATAATATCAACCTTGTTGTATGCAGACTGCGACGCGAGCGCAGACGTAAAACACCTGTAGTCGAGCGGATGGGTGACCACGAGCGACTCCGTGACTTGCGCGAGCCCCTGCGCGAACTGGTCCAGCACCGACTCGGCCACGAACACGCGCGAGCACGAAGTCGCCTTCTGTCCCGCCATTTCGAAGGCGGCGCGCGCCGTGCACGCCACTGCGTTCGCCAGGTTCGCTGACGCGTGCACCACGTGGAAGTTCTTCCCACTGCCGGTGCCAACGAGACGTGGAAACCGCGAATATCTCTCGATGCGCCTGCCAATTGTGCGCCAAATGTGTTCAAGGGTCTGAGTCGTACCTCCGAACGTAATACCCGCCAGATCCGAATTCGAGCTAACCGCCTCCAGGAAACGATTCTCCTCAGACGGCACGAAGTTAATAACGCCGGGGAACAGCCCCGCGCACTGCAGGCACTCCAGCACGCGGTAGCAGGCGAGCACCGCGTGGTCACTCGGCTTCCACACCACGCAGTTTCCTATGATCGCTGGCATGATTGCCAGTTGCGCGGCTTGAGCGAGCGAACTGTAAGGCGTGATCGCCGCCCAGAACCCTTCGAGGCCATGATATTGGTTGTGGTTGATCACTTTCTCACCGCCGTCGATGACGCATTTATTCTTGGTGAGCTCCCTCATGAAGTAGCATCCGAACCGCAGATAATCAATCAGTTGACACACATTGAGTTCCGCCTGGATCGCCGTCATACCCTGGCCGAGCATACAACCCGCGATGACGCGTTGCCGAAACACTCCAGCGAGCAGGTCGGTGGCGCGCTCTAGCACGCAACAGCGTTCGTCTATCGAAGTACGCTCCCAGCTCGGTTGGCAGGCAGTGGCTGTTTGCATGGCCTGGCCGATAGTCTCCGGCCATGCGCGATGATAGTACGCGGCGATAAGCCGGTGGTCAAAAGGCGCAGCCTGCTCACAGAAATCTCCGGCAGTAGTTTTCTCAGGTCCGACAACAATAGGTATGGTTTCAGGGCCGCGAGTGAGCGCGGTGAGCTCGTGGCAGAGGCCGGCGCGCTCCAGCGTGCCCGCACCGTGCTGCAGCACGCGCTCGCTGCGCGGCGCGCGCGGGTACACGCTACACTGCGGCCGCAGCGCCGACGCCGGCCGCGTCACGTGCGCCACCCGCCGCGTCGGCACACACACCGTGCATGCGCCGTGCTGCAGCACGGGCTCGCTGCGCGGCGCGCGCGGGTACATGCTACACTGCGGCCGCAGCGCACACGCCGTCGCCGGCCGCGACACGTGCGCCACCCGCCGCGTCGGCACACACACCGCTCGCATTATGCTTATTTTATCGTATTACACCCTACTAAAATTTGGAATTCCGAAGCTATTCGACTTTCTTTATGAATTATATTGAATCTGTCAAACATGGGATTTCTGTCCAAAGATTACTTATAATAAAATATATGTATGTTCCCTTGTGACTCTGTGCTTGTGGCTCGTGGTTCAATGCACAGATACAGTTCAATGAGAGTGGTTTGCGATTTATTCTGTAAGGGCTTTTTTTTTCTTTTTTTTTTTTTGTGGATGGGAAAACATCAAATGACTTCTCCCGCTCTGGGCAGAGCGGGAGTGCGTGTCAGACTTTTACTGACTAAAACCCACCCATGTTCCTTCAGCTGCCCGTGCCAGGGCCACGGTATCTCTTTCGAACTACCCGCGACCCCGGCGGCATCGGCCCAATTGACCCCGTCACTGCTGACATCTCTTTGAGGCGCGCGTGGAACACAACGCGCCGTCGACCCGGGCCTGGTCCTTACCGGACGGCGAGCTGCCCATTACTCGTCGTCCGCAAGCCCGCGCCTACGGTGGCCGGGAATCGGCAATCGATTCCCGCCGCCCAATCTGTAAGGGCCTGCTACACGGTTGGTAAAACCACCAACAGAGGTCACCTTGGTTGAGTTTGCATGAAAATTGACCGTGTAGACGTCTGTTTATGTCCATTATTTGGTTTGATACCCAACGACCTTGCAACGGCCTTGGTCGTAAGCGCATCTCTTGCTACTAAGGACTAACAGAGGACATTGAATCGGATTTCGACCGTGTGGGCGCTAGTTGGCGGTTGGAAACGCGCCAGTTGGGTGTTGGTTGGCCATCGACCGCTTGACACGTCTCGTCGCATGCAAGATGGAACACCGTCGAGAGCATAACATTTTAACGGAATTTATTAGGAGCGTTTTTCCTGAAATAAAACGCATACGCAATAGGCCTGTAATGATAGCTGTAAGGATGATAAATAAATAAATATTTAAATTACTAAGGGCTGATTGTTCAATAGGTTTATAACTTTTACCTGAAGAATAAATGTGAAAGTTTGACATATTTTCCATACAAAAGCTGTCAAACGCCATATTTATTCATCTGATAAAAATTATCTGACTATTGAACAATCAGCCCTTGCCTAAATTCGAAGCTTCATTATTTGAGATAGCAACACTGTGGTCCCGCTTATTTCCCTACTCTTTCTACCCTATATATCCCTCTCTTTAGCACATCCCCCACCTTTTACCTCTGTTTCACCACCTGGGGGGCTCGTCGCTCACAGCACAGAGTACATTTGGAGGCTCACAGCGTTCGAGTCTCTTGCTCATTGCGTTGAAAATCAACAGGCAGAAACTTTCTTAAGCTTCGAATTTAGGTAAGTAATTTAATATGCGTTTTATTTCAGGAAAAACGCTCCTATTAAATAACTTGACCGTAAATTCGAAGCTTAATTATTTAAGACGTGTTTGTTATCGCCTGGTGGTGAAGAACGCCAATGTGAGGATGATCAAAATGCATAGATATAGTTCAGTGTATATGGAATAGGTACAAATTATGAAATGTGTATATGAAATATAAAGAGGTGAAGGGAGATATATTTACATATCATTCAAATTAAAATTCATTTTGGAAAATAATAACAATTTTTATTTATTAGTCAAACGACAAAAATAAATATAATAATAATTCACAATTATTGTCAATAAAATAAAGTAATTTACAGAGTACATACATCAAGCACTTGTAAAAGCAAAAATAACGACCTCTTGAGAACTTACAATTTAAGCTTTAGAATATTATCTACTGAAATCCCTGTAATAAATACTTACCTACCTACAATTCAAATTAAATTAAATTAAATTAAATTAAATATTTGTTTATTAATGGCAACTAGGCCCAATTCTTAGTAACATTGTTCTTAAATTAATCACTGCAATAAATTTACAGGATCAAATAAATTAACAATAGTACCAGAATTAAAGACAGTTGGCATAAACTGGCGATTGTAATATTTCTTAAGGGGGATGTGGTAGCCCGCGAAATTCAATTTTTTTTTTTTGGGTTTTTTGCAATTCGCAGGTCCGTGTCAGGTTGTATCTTGATCAAAATATGATACGCGGGAATAAAACATATGTATTTATATAATATTAACCGTGAAAATCATCAATACATCTCTCTAAGTTATTTCGTGCATATTCGTCGAACGAACGAAATCTAACGACTGCACGAATTCTAACATATAGAGATGCATATGATTGTAGATGTAGATGATTTTCATGGTTATTATAAAACAGATCTAATCCAACCTGCTATTACTGCTCGCGAGACTGGTCGTGCTTGACTTCTAATATTTATAAATAAATTATTGCATGAAGCCAAACTTCGTCTACTTTTGAGAATATCAATAGTTTGATTATCCAATATACAGGGTCAAGATTCCTGTTATCTGGGTTTTTGTTAATTTCCAGCCCGATTGTCTATAACCACACCACTTCAGATTTTTCAGTGCTTCTTCTGGAACAGTATGTAGCTCCTTTGCGATTTTGGAATTAAATTTACGAACTCCAGCAAACTCCGACAATTTAGTCTGCCTTTTGGGACTGTAAAACTGGCAAAATTTAGCAGGCCCACTAGGCTTTGGAGTTTCTTTAATCCCACTCTGTTGTCCTTCAGAATTCGTGACATCTTGGTCAAAAGACTGTGATATTTTTCTAATGGGAGACGTTTTTGATTGAGCCAAGGATCCCAATGGATACCTAGATATATTAGGTTCTTTTGAGGAGTAGGCTCGGACTTTGGAAAGTTTACTTACTAACCTAGATAGTCTTTTTATTACCAACTGAACTTGCGATCTGAGAATGTCTTTATTCTGATGGGCAATTAAAAAAATCGTCTAAATACACAACGACTCGAATGCCTTCTTGTTCTCGCAAGGTCTGAGCTATCCAATTGGTCAAGGATGCAAAAACCTTTGAAGCTGTGCTCAGTCCAAATGGCAGGCATGTCATTTGGAGTTTGGAGTCTCCGTCGTAAATAAGTCGGAGAAAACGTCTTTGGGACCTGGTAATTGCCAAATGAAAGTATGCCTTTTTTCTTTTTTTTTTTGTGGATGGGAAATCATCAAATGACTTCTCCCGCTCTGTGCAGAGCGGGAGGGCGTGTCAGACTTTTACTGACTAAAACCCACCCATGTTCCTTCAGCCGCCCGTGCCAGGGCCACGGTATCTCTTTCGAACTACCCGCGACCCCGGCGGCATCGGCCCAATTGACCCCGTCACTGCTGACATCTCTTTGAGGCGCGCGTGAACACAACGCGCCGTCGACCCGGGCCTGGTCCTTACCGGACGGCGAGCTGCCCATTACTCGTCGTCCGCAAGCCCGCGCCTACGGTGGCCGGGAATCGGCAATCGATTTCCCGCCGCCCAGGGCGTCTCCTACGGCGGCTAGGGGCGCGAGGGCGCGGCTGTTGCCTCTCCCTTACGCGTTCCGCTTCCTCCTTCGCGAGCATTACTGCTTCGCAGAAGGAGGTGACGGCTTCCCATGCACTCTCGCTCCGCACCATGGCCTGGACCAGGTTTGGACGCGAGAGATCGCCGCCGCCGATCGCCTCCGTGAGAACACGGCGGTGCTCCGCCCAAGCCGGGCAGACCTCCACTGTATGCTCCACCGTATCCTCCGGGCGATCTACACAATGGTGACACCCGGGCGTTTCCTCCCGCCTTATCCGAAACAGGAACCTCCCGAAACAACCGTGTCCGGTGAGGACCTGCGTCAGGCGGAAGGTGAGGACGCCGTGGCGCCTCTCCAACCACTCCTCAAAGAGGGGACTTATCGCCGCAATTGTGGCGTGCCCAGCGCTGGGTTGCGACAATCGCACTCTCCATGTCGCCATGAGATCCCGCCGGAGCTCTGTCCGCTGTACCGTGATTTCTCGCGGCAGCGGAGTTACGCCCCGGCGTTTCACCTCCTCGCGCCACTCCCACACGTGCGCGAGGACTTTTGCCTCCAGATCTCATGGCGGTAATTCGGCAAGGAGGCACGCCGCCTCACAGGAGACCGTGCGGTATCCCCGGACTAGCCGGATGGCCATGACCCTCTGGGACGCGTTCAACCGGCGGGCTGGTCGCAGCCTCAGGGAACGCGCCCACACCGGTGCCCCGTAAAGGGCCATGGGCCGCACGACCCCCGCGTAAAGCCTCCGGTAGGAGGCGTTTGGACCCCCCAGATTGGGCAGGAGCCGCTTCAAGGCAGCCCCGGCCCGTTCCAGTCTGGGAGCCAAACGTTGGAAGTGCTCCACGAAGTTCCACCGGCTGTCGAGGACGAGTCCCAGGTACTTCATCGTCGACTCAACCCCGATGTGAACCCCTCCTACCGTTATTTGGGAACCCGACGGTGGCGCGTTCCGAGGACCATGAAAACACATGACCTCGGACTTGTGCAGGGCCACCTCGAGTCCCAACTGCCGGATCCTCTCTACGATTGTCGCAACCCCGCGTGTCGCTAGTTCAGCCGCCGCCTGGTGCGACCTCCCCTGCGCCAGGACCAGCGTGTCGTCAGCGTAACATAAAACGCTGACGCCGCTAGGGAGGTCGGCGCGCAGCACCCAGTCGTACCCGATGTCCCACAGATGTGGCCCCAGGACCGATCCTTGTAGGACACCGCACGACATCTCTCGCCGGTTCCACTCACTATTGAAGGCGTTGGCGATGTCTAGAGACACCGCCAAGACGACCCCACCCCGGGCCACAGCATCCCCCGTCGTGAGGGCTCGCACGCGCATGATGGCGTCCACCGTAGAGCGCCCCCTGAAATGAAAGTATGCCTGGGAAAGGTCTATTTTGCAAAGCTAATCCCGAGGTTGGAGAAAATCCGGTATCCGAAAGATGTTTATAAGTTTGAAACGATCTGTGAGAACAAACTTGTTTAGGGCTTTTAAGTTGAAAATTGGCCGAAAGGAACCTTCGCTTTTCGGAACCAAGAAAACTGTTGATAGAAAGCTTGTGGATAAATCTGCAATCTCGAGGACACCCTGCGTTTTCATTTGATTTACGAGTACCATAATTTCTTTCGAAATGGGAATAGCGACGGTACTCTTTTTTAAGTTTGGTACAATTTGGTAAAATGGTATTCGATAACCTTTCATTATTTTGATAAGGACTTTCGGAGCACCCAAGTCCTGCCAATGATTATTAGTAAAAATTTTAATCAATAAATGTTACTACTCGTTAAAGGACTATTTGGATGACAATTCTGTAATTCCTCGAAGAAGCGTCGGGGTAACTGACGGATCCTTTAATTTAGTCTGAATAGCAAACTCAAAATAAGGTTCTTCTGCAGCTTCACTAGAACTACCCACACATTCTTTATTACCAGAAAATAATTCGCGGCTCGTACGCCGAGAACGTTTGGATTTCCTATGACGCTGGCGCCTTGCACATCTTCGTTTGCGGCTCGCCGAGTTACTCGTACTACTAGAGCTCGATGAGGTACTAGAACTACTTGATGAACTGCTAGTCGATCTGTGGCGAGACGTTCTCGGAGCCACTGACGCTTTACCAGGATTGTTTTTAGAAGGCACAGCCTGTTTATCCATCCTAGTACCAAATAAAGCCAGAGAATTTTTTGGGAAATATAAAAATATGAAGGTAGATACAAAATAAAAACATAATAAAATCATACAAAAGACAAATCAGCAATATTCGCCGACCTTTTGCTAGATTATATTATAGTGTAGAAACAAACAGTATAACTGTTAGGAAAAAATAATCGAATAAACACTCACATGTATGATGTTTACAGCTTTTCTGATACTTATTTAAAACTCAAATAAAATTCGGTTTGCACAATTACTATTGTGCAAACCGAATTTTATTTGAGTTTCATTACTATGCACTTAGATTATATTCTTTAGGAAAAAATGTATTAGGGTTCGTGATTGAAACCTATACAGCGGGAAACAAAACGCCGATGAGCAATTGCAGCTGTGGTAGTTCATATAGACTAAACGAACAATCGCCGAAAGAATCAAGGAACATATTGCAGCTGTAAAAAACCGTGAAACCAACAAGTCCGCGATAGCTGAGCATTTGCTGGAGGCTGCTCCAAACCACTGGATTCAACTACACAAGCCACAGGTTCTTTCCACTGATCATTACTATTACTCCAGAATAGTACGTGAAGCAATTGAAATCAAGAAATATAAAAATTTCAACAGAGAGGATGGATACCGACTGCCTACAACTTGGAATCCAGTCATTAGCAAATGCAAGCAACGCCGGTCGTCCGACGAGGTCCGCCAGTGGGTAGACGTCATTAGTGTTGTGTGTAGAAGTACCGACAGTGACAATAATAAAAATTGTAAAGACCAAGTGAGGGTAGATGCCAATGGGACTCGAGGTGGCCCTGCACAAGTCCGAGGTCATGTGTTTTCATGGTTCTCGGAACGCGCCACCGTCGGGTTCCCAAATAACGGTAGGAGGGGTTCACATCGGAGTTGAGTCGACGATGAACTACCTGGGACTCGTCCTCGACAGCCGGTGGAACTTCGTGGAGCACTTCCGACGTTTGGCTCCCAGACTGGAGCGGGCCGGGGCTGCCTTGAAGCGGCTCCTACCCAATCTGGGGGTTCCAAACGCCTCCTGCCGGAGGCTTTACGCGGGGGTCGTGCGGTCCATGGCCCTTTACGGGGCACTGGTGTGGGCGCGTTCCCTAAGGCTGCGACCGGCCCGCCAGTTGAACGCATCCCAGAGGGTCATGGCCATCCGGCTAGTCCGGGGATACCGCACGGTCTCCTGTGAGGCGGCGAGCCTCCTTGCAAGATTACCGCCATCGGATCTGGAGGCAAAAGTCCTCGCGCACGTGTGGGAGTGGCGCAAGGAGGCGAAACGCCGGGGCGTAACTCCGCTGCCGCGAGAAATCACGGTACAGCGGACAGAGCTCCGGCGGGATCTCATGGCGACATGGAGACTGCGATTGTCGCAACCCAGCGCTGGACACGCCATAATTGCGGCAATAAGTCCCCTTTGAGGAGTGGTTGGAGACGCGCTACGGCGTCCTCACCTTCCGCAGTGACGCAGGTCCTCACCGGACACGGTTGTTTCGGGAGGTTAATGTTTCGGATAAGGCGGGAGGAAACGCCCGGGTGTCACCATTGTGTGGATCGGCCGAAGGACATGGTGGAGCATGTCAGTGGAGGTCTACCCGGCTTGGGCGGAGCACCGCCGTGTTCTCACGGAGGCGATCGGCGGCGGCGACCTCTCGCATCCAAACCTGGTCCAGGCCATGGTGCGGAGCGAGAGTGCATGGGAGGCCGTCAGCTCCTTCTGCGAAGCAGTAATGCTCGCGAAGGAGGAGGCGGAACGCGTGAGCGAGAGGCAACAGCCGCGCCCTCGCGCCCCTAGCCGCCGCAGGAGGCGCCCTGGGCGGCGGGAATCTATCGCCGATTCCCGGTCACCGTAGGCGCGGGCTTGCGGACGACAAGTAATGGGCAGCTCGCCGTCCGGTAAGGACCAGTCCCGGGTCGACGGCGCGTTGTGTTCCACGCGCGCCTCAAAGAGATGTCAGCAGTGACGGGGTCCAATAGGGCCGATGCCGCCGGGGTCACGGGTAGTTCGAAAGAGATACCATGGCCCTGGCACCGGCAACTGAAGAACACGGGTGGGTTTTAGTCAGTAAAAGTCTGACACGCCCTCCCGCTCCGCCCAAAGCGGGAGTAGTCATTTGATGATTTCCCATCCACAAAAAAAAAAAAAGGGCAGATGCCAATACCCGCACTTTACGAAGACTTCGCTGAGCTGTCATCAGTCCTCCCGTGACCACGATCGCTGCAAGGCGGCCGAAACGTCGGGAAACAAGTAGGTACCCGTTTACCTCGTAAAAAGGAATATCGCGAGAAGACTCGTTCTTAGTTTTGTTTATAATGTGAGCAAATCGCGAAAGTTTAAAAAATATCAATTTTATTTCATTATTAGGTATTATTTAATAATTACATTCAATTATTGTACTTAATTATCAACTATAATATTGTCCCACGCAATGGCTGGACCAACGAAAGGTTGTTTTTTTTTATTCAACTTCTTCACATATCTTTTTTCTACAAGTGAATTCAGACATGCTGTCTTAGGATTAAATAAACAACTCCGTGAGGACATAAAAGACAGCCATAGTTTATAATGCTACAGTCAAATTTATTTTTGGGTACGGGGCCCATACAATATTACCCATTGTCCTTTAACAAATTGTGATTAAAAACTTTAAAAAGCGTACTTATGTTTTAGGGGGATGCGCTGTGGTAGCCCGCGAAATTCATTTTTTTTTTTTTGGGTTTTTTGCAATTCGCAGGTCCGTGTCAACTTGTATCTTGATCAAAATATGATACGCGGGAATAAAACATATGTATTTATATAATTTTAACCATGAAAATCATCAATACATCTCTCGTTAGATTTCGTGCAGATTCGTCGAACGAACGAAATTTAACGACTCTGCATGAGTTCTAACATAAATAGATGTATTGATGATTTTCATGGTTAAAGTTATATACAACATCAGTTTTAGTACCTACATGCGAAACCCGAAACACGTGTCTAGTATTTTTATGTAAAGAATCTATATACAAAATTTCAAATCATGAAAAATCACAAAGTTGTAAGCTTGTTATGTTACCTGGTTGTCCGTACAAAAACATGATCACCCCGCGACGCCTGCTGTGCGCCCGTGCCTAGTGCCGCTATGACTGACTTGTGTTAGTCGCGCGGTGTCCATATTGTAACCTTTTTTAAAGAGTTTTGGAGCAAAATATAACACGGTATAAAAATTATTGGAATCGATTCAGTTATTTATTCTGAAGAAACTATACGCATATACTAAAAATAATGTATATACTTACATATGTTTTGTTCCCGCGTATCATATTTTGATTTTAAAGGCAAGAAAATTTGAATTTCGCGGGCTACCACAGCGCATCCTCCTTAAATCTGGCTCGGGTCGGGCGGTCGATGCAGCGTACCATCGTTATGGTGTACTGTTGATACAACGTATTATCGATATGGTATACTGTCGAAGTGTCGATACGGCGTACTATCGATTTGATGTACTGCCGATGTAGCGTACCGTCGCGTCGTCGACTTAGTGTACCTACTGTCGATTCATTAACCCGTCGCGCGTCGATGGAACGTTTTCGATAGAGCGATCGTCGATGTAGTGACTGTCGATATTACAAACCAGACCCAGCCCTGACAGCCCTAGTCTCTTAAACATTCGATTTATGCGCGTCAGGTCAGCGCGTTGCATTGCAGTATTCGCAAACGCAAATGACAGCTCAGCTGAGTCCGGGTTTCGAGTTGTAAATTACCAAAGACATTAATTTTTATAAATTACCAAACCTTACAAAAAATGGCAAATAGAACACGCTGAAACCCATAATTGTAAACCCACACATATTTTAAAAGTACGAAGAACATCGTGTAGAAACTACACAATATTATTTTGGTGGTGCCATTTCGTTCGTTACAAAATGTGATTGATGGGTTGGTGAAGGTCGCAGATTCTGTGGAAATTATATCGACGTCAGTTACCGTCTCCGTGCGCTTTTAGTCTTGTCGTGTTTGCGAACGACACGGTTTACGTAACAAGCGCTTTTGACAGTAGGTACTTTGCAATCCCAGAAAACAGTCGCCTGATTACGCAAAGATGTTAAGCGTATGGAAGAGAACGACCCGCGGGGTTAGCGCGCTTGAGCGCTCGCTCTCCACCATCGTGGAGCTGCCCTGTTTACAGGACTTCTGCGTACAGAACGAGCCCGTGCTGGAGTACCGCAAATGCAGCGCGGAGCGCGCCGCGCTTGTCGCCGAGCTAGGGCAGACCGCCGCCGTCATCGAGGAGGTGCCCATCGTCATCGGCGGCGAGAGCATCAAGGAGGGCGAGCCGCGCTTCCAGGTGATGCCGCACGATCACTCCAAGAAGATCGCCAAGTTCTACTATGCGAGTGAGAAGACCATACAGAAAGCAATCAAAGTGGCAGCGGATGCGCAGGCGCGCTGGGACCGCACACCGCTGCAGGAACGGATTTGCATCTGGCAGCGTGCCGCTGACATGATGATTGGATCACACCGGCAAAAACTCAATGCTGCCACAATGCTGGGCCAGTCCAAAACTGTCATTCAAGCTGAAATTGATTCAGCTTGTGAACTCATTGATTTCTTCAAATTTAATATATTCTTTTTAAAAGAAAATGCAAAATATCAGCCTATTTCTGAAGATCCCTCAGTAACTAGAAACTCTCTTCGATTCCGAGGTATTGATGGATTTATTGCAGCAATTGCTCCCTTCAACTTCACTGCTATTGGAGGCAACTTGGCCTACACGCCTGCTCTCATGGGTAACGGTGTAGTATGGAAACCATCTGATACAGCTCTTCTATCAAATTGGAGGATTTTTAATATAATGCGTGAAGCTGGCCTACCCGATGGTGTAGTTAATTTTGTTCCAGCAGATGGACCAACTTTTGGACGGACCATTACTTCCTCTTCTAAACTGGCAGGTATCAACTTTACTGGATCTGTTCCAACATTCAACTGGCTGTGGAATGAAGTTGGAAAAAACCTTAACCTTTATAATAATTATCCAAGGCTGATTGGTGAATGTGGAGGCAAAAATTACCACTTTATTCACCCTTCAGCTGATGTTGAAACTGTGGTCCCTGCCACTATTCGCTCAGCTTTTGAATATTGTGGACAAAAATGTTCAGCTTGCTCAAGAATTTATGTTCCTAAATCTCTGGCTGAGCCCATCAAGAATGGTTTAATTCGAGAGTGTGCTAAACTGAAGATCGGCGACCCAACAGACTTCTCAATGTTTGCTGCTGCGGTCATCGATGACAAGGCTTTCAATAGAATCACAGGTTACATCAAGAATGCCAAGAAAAATCCCAAGAACAAAATAATTGCTGGAGGAGAGTTTGATGGCAGCAAGGGCTACTTTGTCCAGCCCACTGTTATTGAGACCACAGATCCCCATGACAAGCTTATGGTCGAAGAGATCTTCGGACCTATACTCTCGATGTATGTGTATGAAGACTGTGATGTTGACAAGACAATGTCGCTCATCGGCTCGTCCACCAAGTTTGCACTGACGGGGGCAGTATTCTCAACGGACAAGGGATTCCTGCAGAAAGCTCTGGAGGAGCTCAAGATGACGGCCGGTAACTTCTACATCAACGACAAGTCGACCGGGTCGGTGGTGGGGCAGCAGCCGTTCGGCGGCGGCCGCATGTCGGGCACCAACGACAAGGCCGGCGGGCCCAACTACATCATGCGCTGGACCTCGCCGCAGTCCATCAAGGAGACCTTCGTGCCTCTGCCCGACATCGACTACCCGTACATGAGAGAATAAATTAAAAGCTAAACAAAGAAGAGCAAAGATAAACATAATTGATATCAGTACAATAACAATAACTACAAACATATTCAATAATTAATTAATAATAATAATATGATCTAGTTAAGATTGCTGAATAATTAGGCTTATTAGATGTTATAAAGTGTTTCTCATGATGTAACTAAAGTATTATTTTTCTTTAAGATATATTGACTGTAGAACATTTAAAATAATTAGAGTAAATACAAGTAGCAATTCACAAAGTAGGTAGTAGTATACACAAGGTACAAGCACAAAGGATGTATAATTTGTAAAAGTTACTTGTTTGTGTATGCTACAACACTACCATCTGTTAGGTGAAGCAGTAGGAGCACTCACTGACTAGTGTATGTAGACTTGATGGTTCATGACGTAACTGTTTGTGTAATATAAGTTAAATTACTAGTGGCCTCTCCTCGGTGGCTATCGCCCTGCGACTGTCTCTTATCAGAATATTATTTGCTCTTTACTGCTTATCAGTATATTCTGTTATTTATCTGTTTGTTTTTCAGCTTTGCCTGCTCTCTGACTCAATTAATTGCATTTATGCTTGTTAACTTGCATTAAAATTCATGTTTTTGTATTTTTAACAAAACCATTGAATATGTTAATTAGATTGTCACTTCAGTTGCTTGTTCCTGTTACTTGTTTGTAGGTACGACTAAGTTTGATCTTTGATTCCAATAAAATAATTATTGATATGAATACTTCAAGTCTATTGTTTTATTGACTAAATAGGTGTTTTTCTATTGTTTTATTGACTAAATAGTCCAAGAACTAGATCAAAGAGTTTACGATAAAATCTTTGATCTAGCTCTCTTGGACTATAGGTACTTAAAAATTGAACTCATTATTATAAATATCTTCTAAACTAAGACCCGACTAAACCTGAACTTGGCGAAAAATGGCGACTAAATATGGGACAAAACTGATTTTCGCCAAGTGGCTTCGCGTTTTTGAGATATAAATGTGGCCAAGCTGGGGAAATGCTCATCGGCCACCTATGAACCCTTGTAACTTTTGAACCAGTGACCGGCAAATACTGATATTTGGCGACTAGTTAGCGACTCATTTTTTGTGTTAAGTACCTACAATGATATTATAATTATTATAATCTCTAATATGATTTCATTGGTTAAGTAGGAATCAAAATTAAAATCACTGATGGTGGCCATGCCAGTGTCAGTCACTCTGCCTTTCTAAACCAAGATTAAGGTTTCTGTTCCCAACTATTGAAGTGCACTCATCGCTGCACATAATGGCTCCTATTCACAATCGGAGATGGTTAAGGTGACTGGGGGTAAGATAAAAAAAAAAATACAATAACGCCGAATATCAAGGAATTCTTTTAATACTGGCAATATCGTTGTAGACACCATTTTGTCTTGCCCCGCCCCGCAGTCTGCGTCATATATCTATATAAAAGTACTCTGTGTTTGCGTCAGTCGCTAAGTGCGAGTGCGCGTGTGTTTTTTGTCAATTTTCCGTACCTACGGACACATTGACTGCGTAGCGTTTATTGAGAGTATACTGTGCCAGTACGCACTCATACTGTACTAGTGCAGTATACTTTCAAGAGCAAAAATAAAATACCCATACGTCTTGAAAGTATACTCGATTTATGCGCGATACTCGAGTACTTATAGTTTCCACCTCATCGGGTAATAAAAAGTTCAGAAACTACTAAGCAAGTATCCATTAGAAAAATCAATTTGACTAATTGTAGGTAATAATCTTTTTTGAACATTTAATGAGATATTGTAAGCATGCTTTTAAATTAGTTTAAGGGCTGATTTGTCAATAGGTTGATAACTTTTATCTGAAGAATAAATGTGACAGTTTGACATATTTTCAATACAAAAGCTGTCAAACCGCCATATTTATTCCTCGGATAAAAATTATCTGACTAGTGAACAATCAGCCCTTAGTTGCACAGATAGAATAACGGTTTAGTTGTATAGGTATCGCTACAAAAATGTGAAGGCGATTTTAATCTTATTTCTTGTATTACACCAAAAGTACTAACTTATTATAGTGACATGAATAAAGTATATGTCGGAACCCGTGATGATGTCTGCACTTTATAATCGAAACCCAAGCGTCTTGTTGGCGCTAGCAGAGTCTAGGCGGTATGGTGTCGGTATGTGGACTGTGGAGTCAATTTAAATCAAATCAATTTATTCACCATAAGTGTTGGTACAACTTCGACCGTTATACAGATCCATAACAATTAGTCATAATAATGTGACTTGCAAACATTTGGGTAGTTATTATGAGACGCGGTCGTGACACCTACTAGCTTAGGAACTGCTAGTGTTTCCTTCTTTATAAGTTGAGCTAGTGCTTCCTTATTGTAAGCATCGTAGGTACCTACCTACATAACTTCACTTGTTTACTAAAACACTGTCACGTGTCGAATGATGCAATAGAAAAACAGGATAATTATGTAAGTAGCTAACTATTCTTCCGTGCAAAAGAAAGGGATATCTACCAAAATGGCGGGCATGCCACTCATCGAGTACCTATAGTTTCGGGCAAAATGCGCATGGAAAAGATACTCATCTACTGCGCAGTGTTACTAACGAAGTATGTTTTCCAGATATTATGTTTGTACGCGGTGCTTGAAAATAGACTCGATTTTTGCGTACTAGCAAGGTATACTTCCCGCAACTGATACGTGCAATTGTGATCGGAATGTATACTCGAGTAATGCGCACTAGTATAGTATACTTTCAATAAACGCGCCTGCGTAAGTATAACTGAGTTTTTAACCTTACCCCGCTTGCTGTATCTCCTTACACAGGTAAGTAACAAACATTTTGTTTTGATATTCATAAATATGTTTGAAATTTAATATGCTCTCTACAGTGGTGATTAGTATACTTATTTCACGTAGTATTTTAAGATTTATGATGCCTTTCAAACTTTCCGCTGCAAAATTTTACGGGGTAAGACATAAAACTTTTTTTTAACAAAAATAATTATAATGTACCTACGCTACATGGTACTAAATGAAACCGTGTGTTTTATTTATCGACCCGACAAACACAGACAGACATGAGCATGTTTTTTTTTAAATATCTTATCATAACATTTTGAGAACCTCAGACTGCCTGCCGTGTCAACGGGGTAAGATCAAATATTTAATTTGATAAATTATTTTTTCTTGCATTTAGAATGCGATTTTTTAATGTACCTATTTAACTGATTTCCAAGCTATTTAGGTTATTGGAACAGAGGGTCTATTGATCACCACACATGCATAATGACCATGAATGCGATTCTTGTCACTATATCAATTTTACCCCTTCGGCATTTAATCTTTCCCCTATATATTTTTTCTTAAGGCGAAAGCGCCAGGGTAGCCCGCGAAATTCAAAATTTCTTACGTTTTTTGCAATTTGCAAGTCAGTATTAGGTTTTATGTTGATCAAAATTTGATTCGCTACCGTAACAAGTATGTATTTACATAATCATAATCATTAAAGTCATCAATACAACTCTTTAAGACCAGGTAATCCTGTTGAATGACTATTTCATGAAATCTTGATATTTGAGGATTGTACTAACTTAAGGAGTTGTATTACTAATTCTAATGATTATAATTCTGTAAATACATATTTGTTACGGTAGCGAATCATACTTTAATCAACATACACCCTAAGACTGACTTACAAATTGCAAAAAAAGTAAGAAAATTTGAATTTCGCGGGCTGTCCTGGCGCTTCCCCCTTAAGACCAATTTTTTTAACCTTTTTTACATAAAATATTGTTTAAAAAAGATTTCTGTCAACATTACAGAAACAAGTTAGGGTTACTATGGGTCATGTGGGGCACAGTGAAACGAAAAAGTGTTTTACAATTTTAGAAAAACAAGTTTTTATTAAATCGACATAATATCGAAACTACTGTACTTTAACACCCGTCGCTTTTGTAATGTAGCTATTACAAAAAAAGAAGATATTATTGGCATGTCAGAAGTACTGTGAGAGGGATGCATGAAAGTACCTATTGCTAATTTTTATTGTTTTATAATTTTATATTTTCTTTTATGTGTATATGTCTCTGCCTTTAATTATTGTAATTGGTTTTTAACCGTATTAATTGAAGTTAAAATAAATAAATAAAATAAATAACAAATAAACACAAAAACAACAATAAACAAACAAACAACAAATATGATTGAGTTTCAAGGTGATTCCTCGAGAAGCGAGGTGACTGGAAATACTATCGCTTTCGCGGTGGAGCATTTCGCTAACTTCCGACAAGTAACGCCTGGCACCCACGAAGTTAGTACCACCCACGGCACGCAAACTTAGAACAAAAAATTTCAACCGTATACTCTATGGTTGGAAGAATAGAACAAGACAGGTCTCCTCGCCCCCTTCCATCATTCTTCACCCCTCTGACACCCGGTGCCAAAACTATAGACAATTTGCAAATGTCACTGTCAAATTAAGGCGGTTAGTTAGTTTACGCACCGAGTCGGCCTTTTTGCTGGGCCACCTGGTGGCGTTAAAACGTTAGTTTTCTGTTAAATTATATTCCCTTAATGTTAATTTGTTATAATTTATTATTTTTATTTAATAACAACTAATCTCCTTTCCATTTCCAAATTCCCCGTTATAATATCATTTCGCGAGTACTTGATTCTTACGTTTTGTTATCAAATAAAACATTGTCAGTGGCAATAAGCACGAATAGTGCAACGCCAAAAAGGAAAAAAAAAAAAAAAAAAAAACGCAACTGAGTTGACGTTATCAAATGGACATTGGAGTTATTATTCTGAGCCTTGATGCGTCTAGAGTATATATATTCTGTGGTCTAGCGTCTACAGATAAAAAAAAATGTATAGTAAAGAGTGAGTAAAGAACACGATTGACGATAGAATTCTAGAATAAAGTAGAATTTTGTTAACATTACTGTTGTTTATTGGGTTTAATATTAGCCGTAAATATTAAACTAACACATTAAGGATGTCCAATGTATTTGGATTAATTGTGTCCGGTCGTCTCGTAAGTAGAAACCACGTTTTTACATATTACTAGAATATAGCTCCTTATTGAAGATGTTTTGTGGATTTTCAGGTGCAGACAGACTTCGCAACGTTGTCAGATACTCAGTTTATCATCACAATCACGGAGGCGGACAATATCAACCATGCGGTGGTGTTCTTAACTGGTGTCTCTCCGCTGCCGGTCGGCACCGTCGGCATGGTGTACTGGAGCTGGCCGGACCCCGCGGCGCCACCCAATTGGCAGCTGCTCGGACACATATCCAATACTAAACCCTCTGCTATTTTCAAAATAGGAACATTGAAAAAGCTACATGAGCTATCTAGTAAGATTCTTTGATTAACAGTCTTTTATACTTTTTCTGCTTGTTGTAAACTGGTGCTTTACCCACATTTCTCCTTATGGTTCACAGGTGACAATAAATTCATAACTGCATTTGGGCAACAGCAGATATGTCACAATGCACAGATAGGGATAGCCATTGAACCTGAATCCAATGTGCAAATCCTTACCTCCTCGGTTGTAAGTATGCATTGATTGATACCAAACAAACTGGGTCTCACATTATAATAGACACCCCTGATGATGAGTAAATTGAATGACAACATCAATTACTGTTTCAGTCACAACAACAAAGCAATTACATAACATTTGCCCAGAAGATGCTAGAACACCTGGTGAACTTTGTGGCGTCATTCTCGGTGACACAGGACCAGATGACCCCCACACCGGGCGTGTCCTACATTCCACTCAACACTTTGCACACATGGTACCAGAACTTCGAGAGGAGACTACAACAAAACCCCAATTTCTGGAAAAATTAATGAATAATTATGTTACAATTACATCCAACAACTTGGAACATCAATGCAATGAAACTAGAATCATTTTATATTTAGGTTCAAAGTGTACAGCTGTTGGTGACATTATGCTCAATCAGCTTATAAGTGTAACCTCGTGAGAAATGCATTTGTTCAGTTATTGAACAACTATACACAAACATGTGAATTTTGTAAACAGGTGACTGCAATGTATGTTGTATTTGAAGAGATAGGCTATAATCATTTGTTACCTTGTAAATTGGTGTGGAACCCAAAGTAAGAAATGTATTATAACAGCATGTGGTATACAAGTGCACAACTGTGTTGGCACTGTTTGGTTGTGGACAGCTAATTATATGTATTAACCCACCTAAAAAATGACGTTTTTGTTTGGTGATACTTGTTTCCCATGGAAAAAAAAAACTAAAGCCTCGCTGTTCTGCTTGCTTGATTTGCAATGAGTTGCATCTGCAGCCCTGAGAGTCTGGAAGTAACACCAGCAATGAAATCTCTTGTATGTCTACGTACCTACATTAGACAGAAAGACTGCTTAACAATAACAATGTTGATAATAAAGTAATTTTAAATTGATACATAGAGCCTTTGATTTGATTGCATTCCTTAACATTGCATCACGCCTCTGTCCTCTAAGGGTTGGGCCGATATGTTCAGTTCCACTTCACACACGTTTTGCTAGTATTTTTATGACTACACACACAGTCGGCGATCATAGAAGATTTACCCGCGAGCACGATCATGGACTAATATATTATTATACAACATGCCCCAGAATTGATGACACAACCGCTTAAGGGGTCATTGTACCTACTCATCATTATAAACAACTTTTATTATGGGACCAAACCTGAAATCGCGAAAAAAAATCAGCTGTTCCGTACATTTATCTATCAAACTCGTCAAAATGTAGGGAGTAGCTGATTTTTTTTTCGCGATTTCAGGTTTGATCGCATAGTAAAAGTTGTTCATAATGATAAGTACAATGACCCCTTAAGCAGTTGTGTCATCAATTCCCGGGCATGTTGTTAATGAGAGCACGATTGTGTGGAGGGCTTACTAGTCTGTAGTCGCCGATCAACGTCTATACTCGCCGTATGATCGCGGCGATCCGTGAGTTGTCGGTTTTTCGGGAACGCATCAAAGGGAATTTCGGCTAGTTGCGTGCAAGTGCCCATACGATCGCCGATAATTCGTTCACCGGAGGACAGCGAAGCCGTGATTACGTGCGTGTGCCGTCTCGAACTCTCGAGCTATGGCTACTGGGTGGTCAAATAAAGTTTTTGGTTGTATACCGAAATTAAATAAATGGTAGCAGCAGCAATGGACTGCACTTTTCATCTTGAATGCTTACCGCTCAACAAATGACTGCGGACGATCAACGCCGAACATGTGGATGCTCGCACGATGATCGTGTCGATTAATTAAAGCCAGGTTATTCGGGCCTGTAGGCCTTTTAAACGCTACCTCCGCCTCCCCCAAATGCAGCGCGACGTGTTTTCCTCCGCCTCCATGGTGGGATTCAGAGTGCACTGAATTGGTTAAAAAACGTAAAGAGGCTGAATACAATTATAACCTTGATATGTCTGATATTCATTTTGAAATCGTCACAAACTTAATTATTGAAACTTGTAAACCTTTTAAGAAGAAAAAATTTGAATCTTGGCGTAATTTTTGCTCATCAATTTCTCCCAATACTCACTCTACCACTGTCTGGCGCAATATTCGTAGATTTTGGTCTATTTATAACAACCCTTCTCCCATCCCCGATTCTTTAGCCAGTGAATTTTTAGATTATTAGCACCGCCATGGGTACCGGAGGAGGTTATTAACCTTAGGGCGCTTTCAATTTAGACGTTTCGTGTCGGACCGCTGCGGTGCCGAAGCGCTGCGTCTGTCGTATTGCAAACGGACGGTCGTTTGTTTTCATACAAAGCGCGCGGTGCGGCAACAGTGCGGCGTCGATATCGCGAACGCTCGACAATCGGACGGCAACGTCGCAAACTCCACGTGTATGAAAACAAACGTCCGTCCGTGCGGAATACGACAAACGCACCGCCTCGGCACCGCAGCGGTCCGACACGAAACGTCTAAATTGAAAGCGCCCTTAGCCTGCGTCTCGTATCCAATATCCAAGATACTCACTAAATCTTCCATTCACTCTCACTGAATTAAAGGGTGTTATTCGTAAAACTAAGGATTCTGCACCAGGCATTGATGGCATCCCGTATTCCTTTTTTGCTAATTTATATGATGACGTACTCATTTATTATTTAAAGCTTATTAATTGTATCATGAATACAGGAAACATCCCTGTTGAATGGAAACGTCAAATGGTGTCGCCATTCCTTAAACCAAATAAAACCCCATCTGATTTTTCTTCATATCGTCCCATAGTCTTGTCATCAATCCTGATGAAATGAGCGGAGCACTTAGTTAAAAATCGTCTAGAATCACCATAGGTATGGTTTTCGAAAAGGTAAAAGTACAACTGACTGTATACGTATTTTAACATCGGATATTCGATTATCATTCTCTAATAACCATTCCACCATTGCAGTTTTCCTTGATGTTAATGCAGCTTATGATAATGTTGTATTATTAGTTTTACAAAATAAAGTAAAAGCCTTACAGGTTCCATTAATTTTGTCGAATTTTATTATTAATATCCTGACTGAACGCTCTGTTAACATGATAATAGGAGATCACGAGGTATCTCATCTTGAATGGAGGGGTCTGCCACAGGGTTCTGTGCTCAGTCCCCTTCTATACAATATTTACACTTTTGATATAGACTCGTCTTTAAATACTAACCATGTTAAAGTTCTTCAAATTGCCGATGACTTATTATTATATTCTTCAAGCTAATCTGTTGAACAAGCTCGCTGTGCCATCAATTCTGCTTTATCTAATTTGGAGTCATGGTTACATCTAAACGGTTTGGATTTATCAACGTCTAAAAGCGCGGTTGTTTTATTTACCCGAAAAAGAAATATTCCCTTGGTAAACCTCTTTTATAAGGATATACCTATTCCAGTTATAGATTTTTTTTTTTTATCATAGCAACATCGGCTTTTATTTTTATTACAAGTTACTTAATTATCTTAATTACAATGTACAAGCTAACACTAAAATATATATATTATGTACAAGTATATAATAAAAAATAAAAAGGGAAAGAGCTCATAGGGCATCAAAAAATTCGTCCACATCGCTGTCAATGGGAAAAGTGCCCAAAAGGCTGGCAGCATTGCCACGTTGGATGGCAATGCTAATTCTTTGGGCTAAAAATAGGCCAGCCCTCTGATCCCGTGTAGAGTCGACCACCCGCTTGGCGATGTCCCGAAAAACTCGATGAGCACTCGGACCCCAAGGCCCTAGTGTTTCAACCCCAAACGGCTCAAACATATAGTTCCCAAAAAGGTTGTTATATTTGCGCCGTTTGAGGTGTTCTGCTCCTGCAGCAGCTGCCCCGGCACAGCCCGCCGTACTAGGAAGATGGGATGGCGCGAGGGTGTCGACACAGGTTGCGTCCCACACCAAAGGCCTACCCAACTTCCAAGGCATTATGGTCATTCCGTCTGGTCTCTTCCCATCGTCGCGCGCCAAGCCATTGGGTTCTAAAATAGCTGGCACCCCGGCGGTGACAAGAGCCCGACGGATGATGTCGTTAATGCTGGCGTGCCGTGCCATCCGACCAGCACTTTTGCTGCAGGATAGGCCATGGTGTCAGAGTTACAGATAAATTCAGATATCTAGGTATAATACTTGATTGTAAATTAAGTAGTGTTCCTCATTGTGATTATATTGTCAACAAATTTGAAAATCACCTAAACATACTTAGATGCCTTTCTGGTATGTGGTGGGGTGCACATCAGTTTTCTTTGAAACTTATTTATAACGCAATTATCAGGAGCACTCTGGATTATGGATTGTTCGTTTTAGAACCTTGTCGTGTTATGGCTTTTAAAAAATTGGATCGTATTTAGTCTAAAGCATTACGCATTATTTCGGGTGCCATGAAGTCTAGTCCCATTAATGCACTCCAAGTTCAATGAGGGGAAGCTCCTATACATCTTAGAAGACAATTCTTATCAGACAAATATTTGTTCCGGATTCTTCAGTTCTCAACTCATCCTCTCATTCCTAAAATAGACTCTTTAGTGTTGCAGATTGAATCTTCAGATTACTGGTCCCATAAATGTGCTCCTTGTTTAGTTATAAGTTATAAAAATTCCTTTCACTTTCTTCTCCTATTCACCGTTCCAATAAACTTCCCATATTTAACTGTAGCTAAGAGAGTTTACAATTCAGCCCCATCATTAAATTTAACTGTGTACCTAAGTAGTAAATTAGATCCCGATTGTCCTCAAAGTTTTAACAATTTCCTTGCTGATCACTTAGAACACCACCACCACCATATATTTACGGATGCTGCCAAGCGTTCTCCGACGGGTTGTGTTGGGATAGGTACTTACCATTCTCAATACAACATCGTACAAAAAATAAAACTACCTCAGGAGACTTCTGTTTTTACGGGGGAATGTTTCGGTATTTTAAAAGTCATAGAGTATACACGAGTTTATAAGCTCAAAGAAACAATATTTTTTACAGATTCACGAAGTGCTCTTCTAGCCATCAACAAATCCCCTTTCGAACACAAATCACAGTTTCCAATATTTAATAAGAGAATTTGCGTACAGAACCATATCTGAAGGCAATACTTTGCTATTTGCGTGGATTCCGGCTCATGCTGGAATCCATGGCAATGAAGTGGCTGATACACTCGCCGGTGATGCGGTGCAGTGTGGGGGCTTAGTTCTATATAAAAATTTTAGCATTGACCTTATGATGTTACCAAAAACTTTTCTTCAGGACACATGGAAGGTAGCTTGGCATATCGGAAGCAAGTCGAAGGGCCATTATTATTCATTAATTCAACCCGATATTCCGGAAAAACCCTGGTTTGGCAAGATGGAGACCTCCGTTCTAAAACGGATTAGACTGGGTCATGTTTGTTCTCCAGCCCATCTTGCCAAACTTCATATCATCGACGACCCCACGTGCTTGTGTGGCATAGACGTAGGCGACCTAAATCACATTTTTTTCTCCTGTCCTTTATATGACCGTTCTTCTTTTTTCAGTAACCTCTTGTCCCTCAATACTCCTTTTCCTACCTCAATACTTTCTTTACTTTGTACAAATAGCTTTCCTGTATATAATGTATAGTCTCATTCATTATTTTAAATAATATTAAGTTGTAAATTTTCCTCATTGTAATTTGCTCATTATCATTATTGTATCACCGTTATTATACTGATCCTATATATCCATCCTATCCTAAATCCCGTTTATAAATCATTCTAATATTTTCGTTCCCCTACCTTTACCTACGAACTAAACGTGACATTGGCTAAAGGCACAAACCGTGCGAAGCCATAAGAAAAAAAAAAAAAAAAAAAAAATTTTTGCTACTGTCTTTAGACAGCAAAACCTACTTGTTTGAGGTGTTGAGGTGAAAAATTCAAAACCACACCGATTTTCTGCTCTTTTTCAAATTCGTGAATTCTGGAACAATGTTAATACCTACCGAAATGATGACCACGTCAGCTTCAAAACTGCTTAAAAACTTTTCTCTGACTTATCATTATTTTGATGTGTTAGGACCATAACCATAACACAAGCATTAGGTTGCTTAGCTTGGGGCTAGATGGCGTTGTGTGATATGTCCAAACATATTTATATATTTATATATTATATTATATTATAAACAAACATGCGCGGTAGTCGGTAAGTCGATTTATGAGTCCGGAAGTGTGTATGTAAAAAAAAACCAAATTGCTTAAGTTAGCTTTATTAATGTAGAGGTTGTTTACAATGAGGTAACATAACAACATTCTTCTTAACACAATAAGTAGGTATGAAGGCACACATGTTTAAACGTTTACTAAATAGATAGTGAACATCGCTGGGCATTGCGCGCCTCGCCACTTACTCTACTTTGTACTTGATATGAAACTTAAAGTTTACTCTGAGATCCCCATTACAATTAATCAACAATAAAACATATCGACGCGCAGTCGCGTCACTCTCATCTTATTTGTTACTAAATAACGCACGATGCTCGCCGCGCGCGCTTTGCGTAACTTGAGGCACTTCACAGTTTGTGTACCTACGTTATGTAAAACATAGCTTGCCATGAGCATGACAATAGCTTCTTGTAGTAACTAGTAGGCAGACAGGGTGGATTTTTGAGATGGGGCAGTAAGGGCAGCTACCTTAAGGGGGATGTGGTAGCCCGCGAAATTCATTTTGTTTGGGTTTTTTGCAATTCGCAGGTCCGTGTCAGGTTGTATCTTGATCAAAATATGGTACGCGGCAATAAAACATTTATATAATTTTAACCATGAAAATCATCAATATATCTCTCTAAGTTAGACTTCGTGCAGATTCGTCGAACGAACGAAATCTAAAGACTTTGCACAAAATCTAATTTAGAGAGATGTATTGATGATTTTTATGATTAAAATTATATAAATACATGTTTGATTGCCGCGAATCATATTTTGATCAAGATACAACCTGACACGGACCAGCAAATTGCATAAAACGCAAGAAAAATGTAATTTCGCGGGCTACCACAGCGCATGCTCTACAAGAAAACGGTCATATTAGACTGTCCTTAACTTTTTAAGAATTTTTGATCTGTATTCACAGAAAAAATGAAAATGAAATTGATTTTGAAAATAAATTACAGTTGGCAGGAAAATGGGCAATTTTCGCAAAAACTTTTTTTAATGCCAATCGATCCTGTTTCTTATGGAGCAAAAACTTATATCGGACCAACTGAGGTTCTATTACTAGAAAAGCCACAAATCACAAAAAACTTTTCCCATACCTACATTTCGTAAGAAATGAAACTACAACTAACATTTTTTACCATCGATAAACTGGCCGCTACAAAAAAACTGAAAACCAATAACTTCTACTTTGGGTTATTATTTCACCTTAAAATTTATTAAAAAACTTGAGACTACATTCGGACTCACTAACCGATTTCAAAAAAAGGAGGTTACTCAATTCGACCGTATATATATACCTATATTTTTTATGTGTGTTCGCGGATAACTTTGTTGTTTATGAACCGATTTTTATGATTCTTTTTTTGTTGGAAAGGAGATATCCCAAGGGTGGAACCATGATAAGGAAACCAGGATCTGTTGATGGCATCCCACAGAAATCGAGGGGAACCTTCAAATTTTATAGGCACACCTATAGCGATTTGGGTATTTTTTATAGTAACTCGTGCATTTGCTCCCGGCAACCACCATTTAGTGAAGTGGAATTGAAGAGAAAGACTTGAGATAGCCATCGGAACTACTCAATAATACGTATTTCACGGGTTGCGATTCGATTATTGCTAAGCAATTTATACTCGTCACAATACATGTGTTGAAATGGTGACTTTACCATCAGTTCCAGTTCTCCTGGTTCCTTACTGGGAGAACTCCTCAACAATTAACGTCCTTGTATCGTGAAAAGCAATATTTTGTAAAAGGTGATGAGCAGCTGACATTAGGCTATTGTAACTTAGATGAGTTACAGACTGATCCACTTAAAAGTGAATAATAAAAAACTTCTTCCAAAAAAATACTACAATGTGAAAAATAACTTTAATTTCGGAAGTCGGTGGCAAAAAGCTAAAATACAGATCCATACACCGACTTCCGAAATTAAAGTTTTTTTGGCACTTTGTTGTATTTTTTTGGAAGTCGGTTGTTTTTTTTTTTTTTAAAAAGTTTTTTTTAAATAGCCTACACATAAAAAATCAAGAGGCGTGGTGAGATCAGGACTACGAGGTGGCCACGGTATAGGACCATATGTTCCTATCCACTGCCTTGCGAATTGCCGGTTCAAACTTGAACAAGACGTAGGTAGGTTACCTACCCAACGTTCGATGTTCAAAAACGGCACAATAATGCCGAACTATTAGATGACAAGTGGAAGTAGGACGGCATGTCGAAATCATCGGGAGCGAGAAAGAGACAAGACAACGACAATGTGGCTAATTAGCCAGATTTTGACGTGCCACTTGCGGAGCGTGTATAACCTATACGGCGGCTGTTGTGTGGCGGAGCGCCATCTTGTTGAAAATACACTTTCCGCGATTCATCTAACAGGTTTTTGAGATTCTCCAAAATTATGTTATTATAAAATATCGGAGTAAGCTTCTAACAAATCTAATCGTTCTAAATAAGGTAATTTTTGTCACAGAATTTCAGAAATTACAAGCAACCAAGCAACAAAACAATCCACATAGATTCTGTTTTCAAAGCAAATTAAATTATGACGCAATTCGTTTGAAATTCGAAATAATTTTTTTTTTGTTTATTTTCGGCCAGTCTTCATTGCAGCACTAAAGGCCTAAAACGCACCACTGGTTGGCTAGCCACAATGCGGCGTGCTGATTTTGGACACACCTTTGCTATGATTCTGTGGAACGATGGCTGGCAACTGCGGCACCGTTGATCCGTGCGGCCAGCCGTACAGTGCGTTGAGGGGATGCGGCACACCGCAATATTCAAACGGCACGGTGCGCCGCAGTCTCAAGCCAACCGGAGCGGAAGACGGCCAGCAGCAAGCCAGTGATTTGGAATTATACGATTTCATATAAAATAGAAATGCGATCTGCCGCAACAGCGCACCGCATTGCGGCTAGCCGGTAGTGCGTTGAAGGCTGTTGCTTGTAGCTTGTAATCTACCTATTATAAAAAACTAAGTTTTAGTCCCATTTCTTATAAAATGTATGGGAAAAGTGTTCGATATTTTTGACTTTTCTAGAACTCAAACCTCAGCTGGTCCGATAGAGGTTTTGCTACTTATATGAAACAGGATCGACTGTCATATTTTTTTTTTTGCGAAAATTGCCCATTTTCCTGCTGCTGCATAATCTGTGAATGCGGATCAAAATTTCTCAAAAAGTTAAGGACAGTCTCCTAAGAGCCGTTTTCCTATCGCTACAACGGTTAAGGTACTTGCCTTACTGCCCTCCACCCTGTATAAGTCTAAAATTCATATAAATACTATATTGTGTTACTGCAAGACAGAAATTATATTATGAGACAATGACCCACCTTTAGGCGCTAGGCGACACGATGAACTTGACGAACAAATCTCATACATTTCTGGACTAGCGCCTAATGAAAAAATGACGGCAAATTCGAGTTTTATTTTACAAAAGGTACGTTTAAAAAAACAAAAGACAACCACAGCATTCTTTCTATAAAAACGAACATCAACAGCTGTGTAGAGGGTAGTTTACCGAATAGAATACTAAAAACTATTTTTTTTAATTTCCCAATAAAAAATTTGGAAGTTGCTCCACAAAAATAAACTTTGGCGTCGAACATCTCTCGTATTTTCAGCGATAACGACATTCTTTTTTTTTTAGAATTTAGTAGGATTAGCATTTTTTTATTTTTTTTTATTTTAACCGGACAATTATTTAATTTATTGTGTATATTCTTAATAATCTAAAGAAAACAGAAAACCCGGAAAATAAATGCACATTCGCAGCTTAGTCACATCTCGGCAACACAAATATTATTTTCAATTTTCAACCTTATTTCAAGCCAGGTAATGGTGACAATAGATTACGCGGTTGTTTGACGTTTAAAATCGTAGTCAGTCCGCGCCTTAATCACTAATCATAAAAAGAAGTAGATAACGTTTTTACAAAAAAAAAAAATATGGTAGCTAGCTGTCAAATTCATGGAACATTCAAACTCTTGAAGCGAACAAGTAGGGCTAAGTGGGTCATGATTCAAATAGTTAGACTGTACCTACGAGATGAGACTCTGATGTCCCATCTCAAATGAAATAATGATGTATATAATAATTATTGGTTGCAATCATTGTTTAGAATAAATACAAAACATTATAACTATTAGACCATAGCATTAATATAATAATAATTCAGCTATCCCACGAGGGGACATGGTTCACAGCCGTCGTTGGCCTTCACATGAGGCAGCAAGGTGACATCACCACACGTGATTTTACGCTAACATCTCGCGAATAACGAGAAATGCTAGAACATCAGTCGCATTATAACTTAACTTATAAACATATCACTGTTACCAATGTGAACATAAGTGTTTCATACAACCTCAAATAGAGGCAGCTACTATGTCAGACGTGGGCGGCGAGGAAGGGGCTGCGCAAGCGCGCCGGCGACGGAGATGCGCGGGCGCGGGTCGGGCTCCAGCAGGCGCGCCCCAGCCTGAATGCGCAGTCCGGGAAGCGTCATGTCAGTCGTGCCCTGCGAGAAAGGGGTGCGCGAGCGCGCCGGCGACGGAGATGCGCGCGCGCGGGTCGGGCTCCAGCAGGCGCGCCCCAGCCTGAATGCGCAGTCCGGGAAGCGTCATGTCAGTCGTGCGCGGCGAGGAAGGGGTGCGCAAGCGCACCGGCGGCGGAGATGCGCGCGCGTGGGTCTGGCTCCAGCAGGCGCGCCGCTAGCCCGAAGGCGCAGTCCGGGAAGCCCGCCACCCAGCGCGCCAAGCTGAACTCCTCCGCCTGCGACACACGCACTGCTGCACGACAGTTCACCCAACCTTCGTGTCATGAAGGAGGCGCCTTCATGGACACTCATGGTTACATACATACATAAACTCGCGCCTCTGCCCACAGGGGTAAAGGCAGAAACTACAGAACGCCACCTGCTCCTGCTACGATCCTTCGTTCCCACATTTGTTAATAAAAATTTATTATTATTTTTTGTCTTTGGCTTATCTCGGGACCCTGGGGTCCCGGACCTTTGGAAGGCGTACGAGGGGCCGAAGCCAACTCGCAGAGGCCCCTTAGACAATTTCAAATGACGAGGAGGCACCAGCCGACGATTATCCTTGTATGCACTATGCAAGTGCACCCAAGGACAATCCCCGGTTGGTGCAGGACTATTGCAGAACATGGAAACAAAACACATTGGGCCTATGGGTTTGGGTGGCTACATGGATTGGGTACCTTGAACTATGGAAGAACTATGTCCCCTGCCTGACCAATGTTATATAATATACACAGATAAATGTGTGTATATTACATGTGTGTGTGTGTATTACATGTGTTCGCTGTCATACTTCAATGTTATTTCGTGGACAATAGTGTGGGTTATACGTTTTTTTCGATTGTATAATTTAACTACTTTGTTAATGCTGTAATGTATAACTGTTTTTTGTCCCAAATAAATAAAATAAAATAAAATAATAAATTGGCAGGGGGTGACTTGCACACTCAATAATGGGCCCCCGGAAACGGTCGCTAGCACATAGTGACGTAGCGACAAGGGGCAACATGTCCTGAGGTGCTTGAGGAGTGGAGAGGTATTCCACGGCTCTCAGAACAATCCCAGAGCCCGGAAGATGGTTAAGAACCCTACAAGCACTTACTGGAATACTTCCTTCCTCCGAGCACGTTTGCTCTTGCGAATCTCCACTCAAGCCGGCCAATAAAGGCAAGAATGAGGTGGGAGCTCTGTTCCCGTCAGTGTTCACTCCAGCCGGCCAATAAAGGCAAGCCAGAGGTGAAGAACAAGAATTCTCCCGGGAAATAGGGTCCGTGGGGTCGCTACTGCCCAACAGCTCGCCACATGCTGCCCTGCGGGTTCACGTATCTCTCTTGGTCTGGCTCCTCACCCTAGACCTGTTTCGGCAAAGTAAACTCCACCGGCACAGACCCAGAGTTCGGAGCGCGCAAGCCCCACCACGACGTCAACGTAGAGATACGGCGGTGGGGTTATTATTATTATTATTTAAATTGTCTTTGACATATCTCGGGACCCTGGGGTCCCGGACCTTTGGAAGGCGTACGAGGAGCCGAAGCCAACTCGCAGAGGCCTCTTAGACAATTTTAAATGAAAAGAAGGCACCAGCCGGCGATTATCCCTGTATGCACTATGCAATTGCACCCAAGGACAACCCCCGGTTGGTGCAGAACTATTGCAGAACATGGAAACAAAACACATTGGGTCTATGGGTTTGGGTGGCTATAGTGGATTGGGTACCTTGAACTATGGAAGAACTATGCCCCCTGCCTGACCAATGTTATATAATATACACAGATAAATTGGCAGGGGGTGACTTGCACACTCAATAATGGGCCCCCGGAAACGGTCGCTAGCACATAGTGACGTAGCGACAAGGGGCAACATGTCCTGAGGTGCTTGAGGAGTGGAAAGGTATTCCACGGCTCTCAGAACAATCCCAGAGCCCGGAAAATGGTCAAGATCCCTACAAGCACTTACTAGAATACTTCCTTCCTCCGAGCACGTTTGCTCTTGCGAATCTCCACTCAAGCCGGCCAATAAAGGCAAGAATGAGGTGGGAGCTCTGTTCCCGTCAGTGTTCACTCCAGCCGGTCAATAAAGGCAAGCCAGAGGTGAAGAACAAGACTTCTCCCGGGAAATAGGGTCCGTGGGGTCGCTACTGCCCAACAGCTCGCCACAAGCTGCCCTGCGGGTTCACGTATCTCTCTTGGTCTGGCTCCTCACCCTAGACCTGTTTCGGCAAAGTAAACTCCATCGGCACAGACCCAGAGTTCGGAGCGCGCAAGCCCCACCACGACGTCAACGTAGAGATACGGCGGTGGGGTTATTATTATTATTAACCTGAATATGGATCCTTGAATTTGATTAAGATAAGTACCTTTTTCGTCTCATCACGACACAGACACTGATCCCGGGGCAACCGACAGCAAACGCAGCCCGCGCATGCGCCGGGAGCAGCAGCCGGAGTGCAGCCGCGCAGCCGCGCCGCCAGCTTGCGCAGGCACAGCCCGCGCCGCACCGCCGACGTCACCACGCGCCTTCCTGTACAAGTGCGCACGCGCTGTTAGTACGCCGAGCGCGCGGCGCCGGCGCACCGGACGTCGCGCGACACCTACCCAGCGCCTCGGCGGCGCGCTGCAGCGGCTCCGTGCCCAGCAGGTCGGCCAGCTCGGCCAGCGCCGCCACGTCGTCACCCGCGCGGAAGAACGGGTAGCGCGCTGTCAGTGCGCTCGCCAGCACCACGCCCGCCGCCCACACGTCCACCGCCGTGGTCTGGTGCGGGTACTTCAGCAGCACCTCGGGCGGCCGGAAGCCCTGCGTGCCGGCGCGCGGCGCGCGGGGCGGCGCTCGGCCCGCGCACGCGCCGCACACTCCCGCCACGCCCGCACAAGCGCAGGCCGGTAAGGCGCGCGCGGGCGCGGCGACGGGTCCGCCTGTGCTGAGGTCGAGCGCTACCCGCTTTGCCGCAGAAGCATCCTCCTAAGAGGTTAGAATAATTTATTTACACACACACAAAAGTTATGCAACATAAGAAATAGCCGTGGGCCCCAATCTAGGCACAGCCTGTTTCTCGGTGGCCCAATAATCAGTAAAGACAGATTGAGTTGCCGAACATTCAATGTGACACAGCACAGCCAGACAAGTAACAGCAAATAATAGGTAATGAAATGGTGACTAAAAAAATAATAATAACCTTAGCTTCGAGTATGTTTCCAAGGATCCTTAACCAGTTCCTAACAACAGGAGTTACCCACCTGCTCCATAAATCAGGTAGCACCGCGGAACCAAAAATTATAGGCCGATCACGTGTTTACCGACGGTCTATAAAGTTCTTACATCTATTTTGAGAGCTAAAATTAACAAATAATAGGCCTTTACCTATGAAATTGCCGTTTTGTATGAAAAAATTTAAACGAATTTTTTTCATGCATTTTTTATTAGTATTAATCGAAGTAATCACCCATGCAATCAATGCATCTTTGCCAACGCAGTGGCAGTTTATTGATGCCCTTCTTAAAGAAATCAGCTGGACGGGAGGCAACAAATTCTTCAAAGGCTTTTTGTACTGCCTCTCGGGTATTGAATTTTTTTCCCGCCAAGAAGTTATCCAAATTCTGGAAAAAGTAGTAGTCTGTAGGCGCAAGGTCTGGTGAGTTGTGCGGATGACGGAGAGCTTCCAACCCCAGTTCTTGCAACTTGGAGACCGTCTGCTGTGCAGTATGAGGTCGCGCGTTGTCGTGCAGGAGCAGCGGAGACGAGCGATTGACCAATGCTGGTTGGAGATGTTCCAGCTTCTCCATCATTGTGTTCAGTTCTTCACAGTACACATCTGAAGTAATGCTCACCCCGTTTGGTAAGAAGCTGTGATGAATCACACCGGCGCTAGACCACCAAACAGTGACCATCACTTTTCTAGGGGTAAGTTTTCGTTTAGGGCATTGTTTAGGTGCTGAACCAGGATCCAACCAACTTGCTGAGCGCTTGCGGTTATCAAACAGAATCCATTTTTCATCGCAGGTAACAATGCGGTTCAAAATTCCTTCATTTGTGTGTCTGTTGAGCAGTGCAACGCACGTCTCGACGCGTACTTCGCTCTGGCGATCATTGAGTTCGTGGGGCACCCATTTGTCAAGCTTTTTTACCTTGCCAATTTGACGCAAATGGACCAATATTGTTTTGACGCTAACGTCGAAAGCTGCTGCTAATTCAGCCGTAGATTGTGTATCATCAGCTTCCACAATCGCCTTTAATTCGTCATTGTCGACCAAAGTCTTCGGACGACCGCGAGGTTAATTTTTCAGGTCGAAATTTCCAGAACGGAAGCGAGCAAACCAATAACAAGTGGTGCGTTGGTTTGTAGTGTTAGCTCCGTAAACGTCGTTGATGTTGCGTGCCGCTTGTGCCGCGTTGCTGCCACGACGGTACTCATATTCCATAATTACTCGAATTTTTGACGTATCCATGATGACGAAAAAGATTGAAATGCGATGAAAATGTAACACTAATCAATAAACAAATGACTACTTTTGGAAAAAAAATCCATGTTTTTAAAATAAAATTAATTTGAAATTAGAATTCTTAGCCAAACAAAAATTATTTTGATTTGAAATGGCCAGTACTGCAGAACGGCAATTTCATAGGTAAATACCTAATATATAGACACCAATTCCGTCATGTCTGCCACTCAAACTGGATGTAGGAATCGGTCACGTGGTACTAAGTAAGGAGCTACTCTTCATTGATAGCCATAAGCCAACAGGTTCGTTGTTCCCGAAAGGATCTGTCGACATGTTTTATAGATTATAAGAAGGCCTGACTCGGTGCCACATACATGTCTCATGAGGGTGCTGGAGATGTATAAAGTAGATGCAACTCTGTGCACCTTCCTGATGTCGTGTATGGGGCAGTGGAGGACGGTCCTTCGCCATCCAGGATGTCGAAATATCCAGAGAAATAGCGAGCCGATAAGGATCGAGCGAGGCATATTTCAGTGCGATAGTTTGAGTCCGCTTTGGTTCTACTTAGCCTTGAATCCTCTAAGCACACTGCTGGAGGATTCAGGTCTAGGCTATCGGTTAAGGAGAGGTGGTCAGGTTATATCCCACCTCCTCTACATGGATGACCTAAAACTCTTTGACCCCAACAATTTGCAACTGATGGAGCTACTGAAAGTAACTGAAACTTTCAGTAGCGCCATCAGGATGGAATTTGGTGTGGACAAATGTGCAGTCATCCATGTAAAGCGAGGGGAGATTGTGGAATCCGTGGGAACCCAACTCTCGAATTCCATGAACCTTAGAGCCCTCTCCGCATCCGAAACCTATAAGTATTTGGGTATGTCGGAAGCGTTGGGCATCAATGTTACTGACATGAAGCAATCGTTGAAGGAGCGCTTCTTTGGCCACCTGAAGGCGCGCACCTTGATTCAGAAAGCAGTACTTCTGGACACGGCGCGTATCGTTAGGAGGTTCCTCTCTCAGCAGCCCTGACCGCGCGCCGGTAGCTTGGACTCTGTTCCCGATACCGGTGGGCTACTATTTTTTATATTTTTAAATGTTTTTTATTCTAATATTTAAAAATGTAATTTATATGTATATATTAATGAAATAAAGGAAATAATAATAATAAAGTTAAAATTAAAAAGATAATAATGAAAATAAGTTATTACTTAGTGGAGTGGTGAGAGTGTAGTGTTTGTGTAGTTATCAGATACATACATCCTAACTACAATACAGGTCAATTCAATTATTTTACAATTTTTAGTACGTGATAAAAGCGTGTTTCACGAATCTTATGACCAGAAACTCGAAGGGTTTACTTGGGACTTGTCAAAACGAATCATATGTATGAGCTTAAACTCGAGGGGTTTACTAGTAGCCACTGAAGAGTTCCTTATCCACCTCCTGGCTCCATCACCAGACTCGCGACAGCAAGTGTACAAAAATAAATAAATACAATATTGGACTTGTCAAAACGAATCATATGTATGAGCTTAAACTCGAGGGGTATACTAGTAGCCACTGAAGAGTTCCACTATCCACCTCCTGGCTCCATCACCAGACTCGCGACAGCAAATGTACAAAAATAAATAAATAAAATATTGGACTTGTCAAAACGAATCAATATGTTAGTTGGGGAAAAAGTCTTTTCGCATTATAGTATGTATGAACTTAAAATAAAATCTCTTTGGCTATACTATTTGTATCTGGCTGGTTTTGGTATCATTGAAAGTTTAAATTTTAAAGAACATAATTCCAAATTCAAATTAGGAAAATTTGTGATTTTTATTTGTTTTTCGTACTGTCAAGATGAGTGAATCTAATGAAGAAATTCGATACATTTTAAAATTTTACTACAAAAAAGGTAAAAATGCAACGCAAGCCGCGAAAATAATTTGCGATGTTTATGGACCCAGTGCAGTGTCTGTGAGAGTAGCACAAATTTGGTTTAAGCGTTTTCAATCCGGAAATTTTGATGTCAAAGATGCACGTCGCTCTGGTCGCCCTATTACGGATAAAATGGATGCCATTTTTAAAAAGTGGAGCTAGATCGGCATATCAGTAGTTACGACGTAGCTGAAGAACTGGGAATTAACCACAAAACAGTTTTGGCGCATTTGCAAAAAACTGGGTACACAAAAAAGCTCGATATTTGGGTACCTCACGAGCTCACTGAAAGAAACCTAATGAACCGTGTACTCATTTGTGATTCTTTATTACGACGTAATGAAACCGAACCATTTTTGAAGAAGCTGATAACTGGTGATGAAAAGTGGATCACGTACGACAAGAACGTGCGAAAAAGGTCGTGGTCAAAGGCCGGTCAGGCTTCACAGACTGTGGCGAAACCCGGGTTTACTCGCAACAAGGTGATGCTGTGTGTGTGGTGGGATTGGAAGGGCATTATTCATTATGAGCTGTTACCACCAGGCAGGACCATCGATTCTGAACTCTACTGCGAACAGCTGATGAGATTAAAGCAAGAAGTTGAGAAAAAGCGGCCGGAATTAATCAACAGAAGGGGTGTGGTTTTTCATCATGATAACGCTAGACCTCACACATCTTTAGCCACTCAGCAAAAATTAAGAGAGTTTGGCTGGGAGGTGTTAATGCATCCGCCGTATAGTCCTGACCTTGCACCTTCAGATTTCCACCTGTTTCGGTCTCTTCAGAATTCTTTAGGCAGAGTCAGGTTAATATCACGAGAGGACTCCCAAAACCACTTGTCGCGGTATTTTGATCAGAAGTCCCAAAATTTCTATAGCAATGGGATCATGTCCCTACCTACAAGATGGCAAAAAGTTATCGAACAAAATGGTACCTACATACTTTAGATAAATGTAAATAATGTATATTAAAAAATGTTTTGAATTTTCTTAAAAAATGCGAAGAAACTTTTCCCCCATCCTATTATGAGCGTAAACTCGAGGGGTTTACTAGTAGCCACTGAAGAGTTCCACTATCAAGCTCCTGGCTCCATTATCAGATCAGCTCCATACCAAATTATAGTATTGTCATCCGAACTACATAAAGGGTGGCAGAAATATCGACGCGCAACTTGTTACCATGGATTCAGTACATGATTCTGGACCGCAGCGTCCAAATTTTTCGTTTGTTACTTTAAAAAAAAGAGCTGTTCCATACATTTTGACCGCGTAGAGATTGCACTTTTGTAGGAAACAGCAGTTTTTTTTTTAATAACCGACGATTCATTTCATCGCATGGAGTCTACATTCATGTACTGAATCCATGGTAAGTGGTAACAGGTTGTAATATGTCCTGTCCTGTGCTTGCCACCTTGTTCAAAGTTTAATTTCGAGACAACAACTTAGATTGACTTCCAAGATTCTATTACATTGTTAGTTTCAAGTGAAGCTATAAGCGTGTCAATTACAAGTGGGCACTACAAATCTTCTCATATTATTGGTCCTTTGAGAGCAACGGTTTGTAAAATAGTTTTGTGTTTTTATCTACTAGTAGCTTCATGAACCTGATTTGGAATTTTTAGTTAGTTTCGTACTTCCTCACGGGTTCGCTTCCGCAAGCCATTGGAGTGCGCCGGCGGCGGCGCGGGCACGGCGGGCGCTTCCCCAGGCGCGGACACGGCGCGCGCTTCCTCAAGCGCGGGTACGGCGGGCGCTTCCTCGGGTGCTGGACACAGACGCTGCGCTAGCCCAAAGTCGACCAGCAGGTACCTGAGTGGCAGAGATTTGTTTACACAATAATAATCATGAACATCATGAAATGTATGAGTCAAAGTTTGTATGGAGGAACTTTAACGCGCGGTCCGATTAACTCGAAATTCAGCATTTATACTTGAGACCAAAAATTAAGAATAACGTGAATCACAGTTTTTTATATAGACACCAATTCCGTCATGGCTGCCTCTCAAAATGGATGTAGGAATGGGTCCCGTGGTACTAAGTAAGGAGCTACTCCTCATTGATATAGCCATAAGCCAACAGGTTCGTCGTTCCCGAAAGGATCTGTCGACATGTTGGATAGATTATAAGAAGGCCTATGACTCGGTGCCACATACATGGCTTATGAGGGTGCTGGAGTTGTATAAAGTAGATGCAACTCTGTGCACCTTCCTGATGTCGTATGACGTGTGACAGTGGAGGACGGTCCTTCGCTATCCAGGATGTCGAAATATCCAGAGGTGTTCCTCTAAGGATAGGTAGGTGTTCTCTGAACCGATAAGGATGGAACGCGGCATACTTCAGTGCGATAGTTTGAGTCCGCTTTGGTTCTGCTTAGCCTTGAATCCTCTAAGCACACTGCTGGAGGATTCTGGTCTAGGCTATCGGCTGAGGAGAGGTGGTCAGGTTATATCTCACTTCCTCTACATGGATGACCCAAAACTCTTTGCTCCCAACAATTTGCAACTGATGGAGCTATTGAAAGTAACTGAAACTTTCAGTAGCGCCATCAGGATGGAATTTGGTGTGGACAAATGTGCGGTCATGCATGTAAAGCGAGGAGAGATTGTGGAATCCGTGGGAACCCATAAACCTTAGAGCCCTCTCCGCATCCGAAACCTATAAGTATTTGGGTATGTCGGAAGCGTTGGGCATCAATGTTACTGACATGAAGCAATCGTTGAAGGAGCGCTTCTTTGGCTGCCTGAAGAAAATATTTAAGGTGATATACTGAAAAAAATGTGCTTTTTCTTTATCGTGTACCTTATTATGTTTATTAAATAGGGATTCAACATTTTGGTGTATGTTTTTTGACTATATAACCTAGTATTCTAGAAAAGGAATACACGAATGCAATGAATTTTTTCGATACAAAAATAATGCAAACTTCTATCTACTTTTATCTTTTTTTGAGTACCAAAACGTAACGCTTATGAGTTATTCAATGGAGTTTACTTTAAAACGTAGAGAGTAGTCGTATCAAGGTTTAAGGAAAACAGTTTTTGTTTTAATAATACTTTTTATTTAAAAATTTAATTCGATTTGGCACATAATAGGTTGAGGAAAAAGTTTCTTCGCATTTTTTAAGAAAATTCAAAACATTTTTTAATATACATTATTTACATTTATCTAAAGTATGTAGGTACCATTTTGTTCGATAACTTTTTGCCATCTTGTAGGGACATGATCCCATTTCTATAGAAATTTTGGGACTTCTGATCAAAATACCGCGACAAGTGGTATTGGCAGTCCTCTCGTGATGTTAACCTGACACTGCCTAAAGAATTCTGAAGAGACCGAAACAGGTGGAAATCTGAAGGTGCAAGGTCAGGACTATACGGCGGATGCATTAACACCTCCCAGCCAAACTCTCTTAATTTTTGCTGAGTGGCTAAAGATGTGTGAGGTCTAGCGTTATCATGATGAAAAACCACACCCCTTCTGTTGATTAATTCCGGCCGCTTTCTCTCAACTTCTTGCTTTAATCTCATCATTTGTTCGCAGTAGAGTTCAGAATCGATGGTCCTGCCTGGTGGTAACAGCTCATAATTAATAATGCCCTTCCAATCCCACCACACACACAGCATCACCTTGTTGCGAGTTAACCCGGGTTTCGCCACAGTATGTGAAGCCTGACCGGCCTTTGACCACGACCTTTTTCGCACGTTCTTGTCGTACGTGATCCACTTTTCATCACCAGTTATCAGCTTCTTCAAAAATGGTTCGGTTTCATTACGTCGTAATAAAGAATCACAAATGAGTACACGGTTCATTAGGTTTCTTTCAGTGAGCTCGTGAGGTACCCAAATATCGAGCTTATTTGTGAACCCAGTTTTTTTCAAATGCGCCAAAACTTGTGGTCAATTCCCAGTTCTTCAGCTACGTCGTAACTACTAATATGCCGATCTTGCTCCACTTTTTCAAAAATGGCATCCATTTTATCCGTAATAGGGCGACCAGAGCGACGTGCATCTTTGACATCAAAATTTCCGGATTGAAAACGCTTAATCCAAAGGAGAATGGGCATTTTGGTACTCGCTCCAATAGCAATCATTGTGGTGTCATTGGATAGGTCTTTTAATCAGGAAAAATATTTACTATGGCGACATGTCCCAAATCCTTGTCTGAAAACCACGGCAAGCCCCCAAAAGTTCCAGTTTTAGTTAACATCATAATTGCAAGTACGATAATATTACATACCTATCATGGTTGAAATACGAAAAAAACAATGTAAAACAACATTATTTAAAACGAGAAATGTATTGTGTTACTCATAGACTCATAAAAAAAGGAGGACTCCGCGCCACGCATATCGAAAGTGAAGCACAGTAAGTATGCCAGGACCGTTTGTACAAACACGCCTCGCGCACACATTTACATCATGCCAACCGGACGCCATTACGTGACACAAGCGACGGCGTCTTTGCAGGTACTCATATCACGCACACATAGATCGGTACGGTGCTTCACTTTCGATATGCGTGGCGCGGAGTCCTTCTTTTTTTATACGTCTATTGTGTTACTATTCATGCATTATATCGTGATATGATATGATAATGGTGAAGACTTTTGAAAATATGTTTTTTTACATAAAAAAGTAGTATTATCTTTAACATTTCTGTTTTTTGTTACAACGGTGACTATAGACCTCGGGGATAGGGAACCAGCCGCGGGGTGGGGTAGGTGGTGCGCTGTGCCAGTGGACAGCCTTTTGTGCCGCGACATTCACTAGTCGTTGTATCGTTCTGTGCGTGAAACGACGTTCCGCAGCTGTTTATTCTACCTAGTACTTTGTTATACCGTTTTCATCACTGACCCCGGCGCCCCTTTTGGACATTGTTACCCGCTACAAACGTTTATCTTGGCTAGTGTTGTGGACTATTGTAGTGCTTATCGATTTGGAACATCGTTATGGAAGAAAATCGCAACTGTGTGATGTGTCGGCGAGGCCTACATCATGCTAGATACCAACAGCATGTTTTAACTGATGATCTTACAAGAATGCACCCCGAGTTTGTGGCTTATATACGAGAACATGCCGTTTTGGAGGTTAGTACATACTTCATTAAACTATTTCGAACTTCACCAGCTTCAGTTTTTCTTTTTAGAAGCGGTTTGTTTATATTATTATTGTCTGTTATATTTTTATACCTGAGCCATTACAAACGTGCGAATTGAGCCCTAAATCATTTTAATCGGACCTCTTGCTCGCACTTACAGGTCTTATTGAACTACTCTAGTGTTGTGTGTAAAAGTGCGTTTCCGACCGAGCTGCAAACTACCAGCTGCACGTGTTTATTTTCTATGTAGCGCGGCTGTATGGTCCGTAGCTAAGGGTGTTCGCTTCATACAAAAAAAAAAAACACGTGCAGTACTAGCTACCTGCTTCCGAGCGGCATCCCTTTATATCAGTAATGACTTGTGCAGCTTTCTCACAATCCTTTAATCCTTTTATGACTCAGTTCGCACGTTTATAGTTCTTCTTATTAAAACACTTCTCTGACCACCTATTGTGTGTTTGCTATTGTTATCTATTCACTAAGCCGTCACATCGGCTATACATAAGATATATTTTTACTTGCATTACTTAAAATATGAAAACAATACAAGTATGCCATGACTTTAGACCTAAATACCTACATACCGCATTGTTTTAAATGTTTTCATAAAAATACAACATAACATCAGCAAGATCGTATTCTACCATTTTCAGGTAGAGTTCGACAACACACGACGTGTGTGTCACCGATGTTGGCAGAGAATTGACAACGTTGTAGGAAGACCACCTGTCATAGCAGAAGTAGAACAGAATGTACGAGAGCTTCAGGTTCCAGACTACACTCGAGCTCCAAACACTCCAGGGCATTGTATCTTTAACACTTGCCAAAACGCAACCCGCCATCGAATACCAGAGACGATCAAGATTCACATTTTCTGTGAATATAAGTTATATATTCCTGACGGTGCTAGAGTATGTGGACAACACCTTGAGAGCAATGCTTGGGAAGAGCTGCCTCAATTCTGCAATGTCACACATAACTTCAATGCGCAACAGTTTAGGGACGTTTGTGACATGTTGAGAATGGCTTTAAATCGTAGACCTAGGCTAGATTTCAACACAAGAGGTGCTTTAAGCAACGAGGATATGTACTTTTGGACAGGACGCAAATGCGAACAGTTTGATTCCATATTAGAACAAACACCCTCACTAAGTGGGAGGTGCAAGGAGCCTCGAACTGCGTTAGGCATATATCTGACGAAACTACGTACCGGAGACTCAGATGAAAGACTAGCGACGTTATTTAATATGTCACGAAGAAAGCTGGAACGTTTACTAACTATTGTGCGCGAATGCCTCATGAATGAATATGTAATATTACACTTGGGAGTGGACCATATGAATAGAAACGACGTTTTAGAAAAGAACCTCACTATACCAAGAGGGTTATTTGGCAATGAAGAAAACAATAAAGCTATCGTTATATGCGATGGGACTTATATATATATATATCAATAAAAGATCGAACTTTTTGTTCCAGCGTCTATCTTATAGCCTGCATAAGTTCCAGAACTTGCTGAAGCCGTTTTTAATTGTGTGTTCCAATTGCTATATAATCGATGTTTTGGGACCATACGCTGCCACTAAGACTGATGCGAACATCATGAGTGATATAATGAATGATGGAGATAACCCATTGCATTGCTTTCTTCAACCGAACGATGTCTTCATATTAGATCGCGGCTTCCGGGACAGTTTAGATGCTATCGAAGCATGGGGATATGAATCCTACGTTCCACCATCTAAAGACAGATGGGAGACACAGCTAACTACTGAGCAAGGTAATGAAGCTCGATCAGTTACACTATGCCGGTGGGTAGTGGAAGTGGTGAACGGGAGGTTCAAACGAGATTTCAGGCTTTTGCGGCAAAAATATTTTAATAAAACACTACCAAAAATGTTCATTGATTTTAAAATCGCCGCAGCTATGTTTAATAACTTCCACATACCCATCGATGACAACATTCACGCAGAGGCCTTCCTAAACATAATCAGGGAGAAAATAGATTCCCCGAATCTACTTTATGATTATGTTGAAAGAAAACATTTGAATAACCGAAGAGCGGATTTTCAAAGAATAGAAAGTCACGAAATACAGAACTTCCCACTACTGACGGAAGAACAGATTATTTTACTTTCATTGGGCACCTATCAACTGAAGCTAGCCCGATCCTACTGCAGCGAGCAATTATCAAATGGACTATACATTCTACAAGTATATAGAGAAAGCGCACTCCAAGATTTAAATGAATATGGTATAAACGAAGATGCTTGGCTTTTACGCGGACGCATACAGTCGCGTCACGTACGGTCAAGAACTTATTATTGTTATGTATTAGTAAAAAACAATGTTAATGAAAACGAAACCAATATCCATAACATTTTATGCAATTATTACTGCACGTGTTTGACCGGACGACGAACAATCGGCACTTGTGCTCATATAGTTTCAATCGTGTGGTATCTAGGATATGCCAGACATGTAGGCTTCACTGCTCCTGCAGCGTTCCTCAACGATGTCATTATTGTTGATAATAATGTTTAAAAAAATAAATAACGTTTCTTACTTTTTCTATTTTTTTTTTATTCCTGAGTGTTTATTCATTTTAGTATCTATTAATCAACAAACACAGGATTCTATAGAAGAAAATTATATAATATCACCATTATCTTAACAAAATGAAACAAAAACAAAAAAAAAAAAAAAAATACTTAACACAAAATAACTCCGTTCCGACAGCAAATGGAGACAAGCGACTCGGTTATCATTAATCCTTGTAAAAAGACCTTTCCAATGATATATATATTATGGCTATTGGACCGAGTACCAGGCTTCATATATTTTTGCCCATGATCCTTTATGCTACTCACTGGGTCCATAAACATCGCGAATTTTATTCGCGGCTTGCGTTGCATTTTTACTTTTTTTGTAGTAAAATTTTAAAATGTATCGAATTTCTTCATTAGATTCACTCATCTTGACAGTACGAAAAACAAATGAAAATCACACATTTTCCCAATTTGAATTTGGAATTATGTTTTTTAAAATTTAAGCTTTCAATGATACCAAAACCAGCCAGATACAAATAGTATAGCCAAAGAGATTTTATTTTAAGTTCATACATACTATAATGCGAAAAGACTTTTTCCCCAACCTAATATATCTCAAAAACTAGGGCACCTAGCTAAGATCTGTTATCTCCCAAATTTAGTCGCTAATTAGTCGCAAGTTTTCGCCAAGTTACAGATTTTGTCGGTGTGTAATTAAAAAGATATTAAAGAATTAAATTTATTCATACATTGGTACAAGCAAGTACAAAATACTTTAAATGGTTTCTAGACAGTAGGTATCTATGACGTCATAAAATATGGAATATTTGTTTCGAAATATAGAAATATAAAGTTATTCTATAATTTGAACCCACCAAAGGGAAGCAATACCCAATTCATTACCTATAAACAAATCTACAATAAATATATGTAATTATTTATCGAAGAAAATGTGCACTTAGCCGCTGGCAGATAAGAGATCGCTGCGTTCCGTTTCAATTACGGTAAGTAAGAAGGAGATAGATGCGCGTGACCTACAGACGAGCTACTTAGAGCGAGTTGCCCGTGACGTAAGTTAAAGTGAGCCAGTTTACAGTGGAACTCATTATTAAAAGTTAGGAACTCGAGTAATAACGGTTTTGTAATAAATTAGTGTGCGTTTTATATGTATATTTTTCCCTATAGATATATATGTGTAAAGACAACATAAACTGAAGTCTTTGGGTAAGTTTGGAATGATATGCTAAGTGTGCTAAACTCTGAACGCAAATATAGTAAGTAAAATAAACTAACAATTTCACATTCAGTTACTTATTAGGTAATTTGAAATAAACTCTAGTGGCGTGACCTTTTTTTCTCGTTCGTTTTAATTTTATCTCTGCCCTACAGGTTGTTTCAAGATGCTATTTTAGAAAATTGTAAATAAATCAATAATTAATAAAGTTCAATGAAATTAAAATATCTTTATAAAACGAAAACGCGGAACCGTATATGCTTGTCAAATTAATGTCGTCATTGCAGCGGCACATTGTATACATCTTTGATTTAAGATTATTATGTACCTATGTATTTTTTTTTTTTTTTTTTTGTAAATTATTGTAGCATATTTCAAGCAACAGTTTGATACTTACATACTTACAATACGTTTTCAACGTTAAAATATTTTACTAAAGGTACGATAATTTGAACGTACCTATTAGGTAAATCATAATTCTTATTTCGGCAACAGAAGTTTTATTATTGTAACATAAATTAGAGCCTTACGCTATAATTTGGTAAAACAGTTGCATGCGACTGTACACCTTGACACCAAATAGACCAAGAGCAAGGTTTAATATTTTCAAAGAAGTTTAAGCGCCTCTCTAATAACCTAGTAATTTAAATCATAAAAACATGTATTTAATTGAGAATTTATCTCTCACATTTCTAAGGACTTTAGACCGATAAAACTAGAAGTATATTACACATATTAATAGAAATATTATTTTCTTGGCAATTTTTCGTTAACATTTCGATCTGGCTCTTAGGACTATACCTTAAAAATTGAACTCATTATATCTTCTAAACTAAGACCCGACTAAATCTGTAACTTGGCGAAAACTTGCGACTAATTAGCGACTAAATTTGAGAAATAACAGATCTTATCTAGGTGCCCTAGTTTTTGAGATATAAAATGTTTCACGATGGGGAATTCACTCCAGCAGGGGCCCCTATAAACCCTTACATCTTTTGAACCTGTGACCGGCAAATTCTGGTATTTGGCGACTGATTCCGACTAATTAGCGGCTAAATTTGTGAGCCAACACATCTTCGCTAGGTGTCCTAGTTTTTGAGATTCAAAATGGGTCACGCTGGGGAGACTCTCTCCAGCGGGGCCACCTATAAACCCTTATATCTTTTGAACCTGTGACCGGCAAATTCTGATATTTGGCGACAAATTTTGACTAATTAGCGACAAATTTTTTGTGTAATCAAAATTAAATGATGACCGTGATGGTGGCCACGCCAGTGTCAGCCACATGATAATGTGAGTCGAATTAACCACCTTCACTAAAGCATAACCAGCAACCATCTATTCTCGACTTGCAAAGTAATATTGGGTAAGCGTTCTATTTTTTAGAGAAGAACGTCTGTTTTTATTCCCACAACTTATAATACACTCCTACCAACTTATCTGTGAAATGGCGAAAATTGGAACGACGGCCGTCATGTTGAAATGTCATTCGATTGTGCCGACGCATGTCATTCGATTGTGTCGACGCATCGACGGTGCCGTCCTCTTTCAGTTCACAGATAAGTTGGTAGGACTGTATTATTTGTCTACTCCACAGTTCGCTATGTGCAAAACTTTCATAGACCGAGATAAATTGACGTTACTTAGCATGCACTTTACTTAGACATGTTTCCGTCTTTATCTTGCATTTTTAGTTTGACAGTTGTGCGATAGTGTCAAAAATAATGCTTAGCCAAAGCTCATGCTAAGTTAGTAACGTTTTTAAATGTCATTCAGTGATTTCGTTTTGAGCACTGGTTCAGATAACGTTTGTGGTGGCGACCTACCGACCACGGAAGATGGAACTACCACTTCCCGCGTGCGGGGAAAATAAACCAAGCCCATCAAGCTACTATTTATTTTCAAGGTAAGGCCTTAATAGTCAGGCGGAAACAAGGTGCGCGCCTTCAACGGTTGGCTCATGCTGGTTTTGATGTACTCTTTCGGTATACTCAAATGGACTCAGACCGAACTCGACGCCCTGGTTAGAGGGGTCCGTACGCTGCTGACTGCGTATCGAATGCATCACCCACGGTCATCGGTAATGAGACTATATCCCGCGAAAGTGTGGAGGTCGAGGCTTTTTAAACGCTAAGATCCTCCAGAATCGTGAGATATACAGTCTCAGGGAATATGTCCTAGAAGCCGTCGTGGGGATGCAACGAGATGTGGTCGCGGTGGACAAGGGCCTCACCCCGCTCTCCTTGGCTAAAGAGAACTGGCGCAAGCCTGCAGTGCTTGACATTAACGATCGCAGGGAGATATGGTAGAGTAGGGAGCTCCACGGACGCTTTTTCCGGGCCCTACATGGTTCCGATGTAGATTTGTTAGCGTCCGTAGCCTGGCTGCGTTCCGGTGACCTCTTTGGGGAAACCGAAGGTTTTGTCTGTGCAATTATGGACGAAGTTATGATGACAAACAACTACCGGAAATATATTGTGAAAGACGGCACGGTTGACATCTGTCGGGCATGCCACCGTCCGGGAGAATTAATCCGACACATTATCTCCGGGTGTTCTCGTCTAGCTAACGAAGAGTACTTACATAGACACAACCTTGTAGCCAGGATTATCCATCAGCAACTTGCTCTGAAATATAGCCTTGTAGAATCGAAAGTACAGTACTATAGGTATGTGCCCGACTCTCCAGTTCTCGAAAATGGAAATATCACATTGTACTGGGATCGATCCATCATCACTGACAGGACTATTGTTGCCAATAAGCCTGATATAGTGGTGGAGGATCGAATAGAGCGGCGCGCAATGATTATTGCATGATGTTTGGGCCTAATCCGCAATAACCTCTAGTTTCAACACTAGGTTGGGAATAGAAACTGTGTCGAAAGCTTTTTTTAGATCTAAGAAAACTGCCTCTACCTTCTTTTTTGCATCAATGTTTTTGACTATGTGATCCGTTAAATTTAGAACAGCATCATTCGATGACTTATTTCGTCTGAAACCAAATTGGTTGGGAGACAAAAGCTTTTTTTCCTCAAGGTATTTAAAATAAAAATAAAAATTTAATGAGTCTCTTATTTATAATTCGTTCTAGGATTTTATAATTTGAAGGTAGGACAGCAATGGGACGGTAATTATTAACACAGTTTCTATTCCCTCCCCTATGTATGGGATGCACAATAGCTTTTTTCTAGTACAAGGGGAATACACCGGCGCTGAGGCAAAGATTAAATAAGTACGTCAGTAGCCCCCCACAAGCAACTTTTCATAACGTTTCAAAAACTTAGTAGAGATAGATGCCGTCCCATCCAAAAGCAGCATCAGTTTTTAGAGACATCAGCAGCGCTTCAACCTCACTCTCATCAGTGTCGACCATCACAAACGAGTGTAGTGGCGCAGCGTGGCATTAGTGACATGCGGTGGGCAGTGAATAACACTATGGTGGGTAAAATTCTACACGTGCAGTCTGTGGATCAACTATACGCGGCGGGCTTTCAATGCCCTGCGTGTTCAGTACAATGACGCTCTGAGGGCAGTGTTGAGGAAACCCAGGTACTGCAGTGCCTCAGAAATGTTTGCGGCAGCTTCCGTCGATGATTTCTTCTCCATTATCAGGAAAAGAACCGCATCGATGATGAGCAGGGTCCGTGGTAGCACCAACACTGTCCTCAGAACGTTAGCGTGCAAAATAAATGGTCCGTTTACTGTTTACTGGGCGAGTGTTCACTTGCTCAGAAATAGGAAATAGATTATAGTAAAATACTCGTACTACCTACTGATTTTGATTCTGTACTAACAAATTACTAACACCTTGTTATTTGTATTTTTATGTGTTCTACTAACAACCTTACTAACGTTTCATTTGTTAAAAATGTATGGATGTATGTCTGAAATAAAGATATATTATTATTATTATAAAAACGCTTGCAAGATTCTTGCCTATATCGACAAAAAACTCGTTAACGGAGTCCACCGATTGTTGTGGAGAAGCAGAAGGAACAAGTCAGTAGTGGGATTTTTTGGAGCTTCCGTGTTTGTGACCCTCTTTATAATTTGCCAAACCTTTTTGTTATCATTGGCAGCCTCACCAACTCTGCTGTGTCATACCTACTCCCTCCTTAGATATTTAAGTTATTTTTAGTATAAGATTGTCTGGTGATAGCTTCAGTTTTTTATGCATTGCATCTCTGTTACGCATGTAGCGAAGCATGCCAGTAGTCATCCATGGTTAAAGTAAACGTTTGTGATTTGGAAGTCCAACTATAGTTGTGTGAGAGCGTATAATATTGACAAGTGTTGATAAAATAATTAGTGGCTTGATTAGCATCAGTATATTCATAGATATGTTTGAAATCTATGCTCTTCATTTCCGAGACCAAAGAGTTGTAATTGACTCTTGAAATAGTTTTGACACCAGTATGCAATTGATTACTTTGTCTGGGACAAAGCAAGACTGAGTTATGGTCGGTCACACAAGAGTCAATTACTATTGTGAGCGCTAGTGAGTTCGTCTTGAACATGACATGATCTAGAAACGCGGACTCACGAGTAGGGTAAGTGTGGGCAGGAAGAAGACCATGAAAAGCTATTAAGTTGAGATAGTCAGAAATGCGATTAGGGCTGGGGGTATTGCTGATGTCGAGGTTTATATCTCCAAGAATAACTATATTTTTATATGATGAGAGATCAATAGAAAGAGAATTTAAAAATTGTAAGAAGCTACTGATGTCTAATATAGAGGGTGACCTGTAAATACATATAAAGGCTTTCTCTGTGCCGATCGTCAGCACGAGGCAACTTGCGTCCATAAAATCAGGTTCCACGACAAAGTAGCTGCCGACATCCTTAACATACAAGATTACTCCATCATTTTGATTGTTATGCTGAGTAGTGTAGTAGTGCGAGTAATTATCGATCGACGGAATGGCATAGTTAGACTTTATTCCATAGAAGTGTCAGAAAAGAATCAAAGTTTGCCTGTATTGACCGGATATTTTGGGTTGTAATCTTAAACTGCTTAGCAAGGTCATTAATATAGGAGGAACATTCTTCAGGTTCACAGCATAACGAAGTAGATACTTATGATCGTTCAAATCGCGTATGTTATCCACTTAAATGATTAAATAACGGTAGGACACTAATGAGGGGTTCAGGTAGGTTCTCTTGGAGGTGAATTGTTTGCATGATTGTTTTTTATATGCTCGCAATTCTATCTGATGTACTCGTAGTTCAATGTAATTTTTAATATTACTTTCACTTATACTACTACCGTGAATTTTTTCACCTAATATTTCAGAAACGGATTTTTTTTGCGAAAACCCGCAATATTTTTGAAAGACCTATCTCCAACAACACCCCACTTCATGGGGAAGACAAGAAAAAAAAAACATCCCAACTTTACGTATACAGAAGATAGATAATCTAAAAAAATTTTTCAGTACCCTTCCTCGGAAAACAGGTTCATATCGCATTACTATTAGGTTCACAATGCAATGTACGTGTGCGAGAATAAAAATTGCCACTGATAATTTAGTCCAAATTCCCGGTGCCAAGTGCCAAAATGAAACTGGCGCAAGACGGTCCTCTCTATTCGGAGGTAAATGTTTTTTTTTAATCTCGGCAAAGAGATATGCATATTTACGGCGTTAATGAATGAATGAATGATAACTTTATTTGAATGAATGAATGAATTGCACCGACCCCAGCGTGGTTTAACCAGACTCGATTGCTCGAATGAACCCAGAGATTCACACTAGACCCTGTTGCCTCATGTTACATGGTGCAACAGAGACCATTGCATATCAGTGAGTAGACCGGGGGGCGCGGTAATGGTAGGGAAGACATGCCCTTAGGATATGGAGGGGATAAAGAGCCATACCCAGTATGCACCGTAAAGTAAGCCTTGGAATAGTGGAGAGACGGGTGATATAATATGGATGGGCTTTTTTATGACGTTGCGCCGTGTTGCTTCAAGTCCAGCTTCTCCGGTGAATCTTTTGCCGGTTAAACTTCGTTTTTGACTCTTTATGTCACAGCTATGCTGTATTATACGTTGTTATTACCAAAATCGTCGTCTGAGGTCTCGCTGCTATCCGTTTCCTGTTTCTTGTATATCTCTAGCAGCCTTCATGATGTAACTCTTTATTCAGCTGTGTCCATCGAAAAGTTAATTTCCTTATTGAAGTAAATCTTGTCCTGCGTAGTTGGGGGTTGGTGATTTGAAACCGGAGTTCTGTGGATTGTTCCTGCTCACTTTGTATGTTGTACTGGCTAATTACGTATCCTGTATGTTGTGGTGTCTTGGCATTAGATAATTTCTGCATTAGAATTTGTTGGTACTGATCGTCGTCGATCGTGACGTTCGTTTTTAAAAACAAATGTCAACATTAAATGAGACAGGTTTTCATTCACTCAAACGAATGACTGCGGTACACACGCGCAAGGACGTGGTACTGACGCGGTACACACGCGGCAAAGACGCGGTACACCCGCTCTAAGTACGCGCTACCGCGGTACACTCGCGGCAAGGACGCGGTACACTCCCTGCAAGTACGCTCTACCGCGGTACACACGCGGCAAGGATGCGGTATACCCGCGGCAAGTAATAACATGTTATTTAAAATCTAGCTTCAGCGGTGAATCTTTTGGCGGGGTTAGACTGCATTCTCGACACCATTTATGTCACTGCTACGTTGTATTACACGTTGCTGTTTCCAGTATCTTCGTCTGAGGTCTCACTGCTATCCGTTTCAGTTTTCTTGTAAGTCCCGTTAACAGCCTTCTTGATATTATCTCTTGATTCAGCCGTGTCCACCGAACAGTTAGTTTCCTTATTGAAGTCGATCTTGTCCTGTGGTAATTGGGGGCTGGTAATTTGGAACCGGAGTTCTGATTATTCCTGCTCAACTCGTATGTTAGAATAGAATAGAATATTTATTTGCCAGAAACATGGTATGTTCACAAAGGTGTTCTTAACATTTCTTAGTGCTGCATGTCTCACCGTTATAACGGTATGCAAAAACAATTTACAATTACAATTATATCTAAACAATTACAATAATTACATTAATTTTCAATTTACATTATTTACTTTAATTTAAAAAAATAATACTGTTATTTCAATTATTTTAATATACCATCATATTCCATTTTTACCATTTTATTAAATAAAACAAAAACATTAACATATTATCACTTAAATTATTATTTATGCCTGTATTTTAATGCCAGATCAAGTGAATAAAATTTACAGGGACATTTTACAAAAAATTCGTGAATTGAGTAAAAAGATTCCTGCAACAACCACTTCCGTAGTGCCGAACAAAATTTTTTGAAGGGTAGTTGGGTAATTGGCTTCGGCAAAGCATTATAAATTAGGGGAGCCATGTAGATACAACTCTTTCTGAAGAGTTGCAACTTAGGAACAGGTATATCGAAATCTAAATGTGCAGCTTTCCTCTTATTTGTATTATCCCTTCGTTCAAATAATGCAAGATTGGATCTCAGAAACTTGGCAACTTCAAAGATAAATATGCAGGGTACAGTCAAAAGGTTATGTGACTTGAAAATAGGCCTACACGAATCAGACCATTTCATATTAAAAATTGCGCGGATACATTTTTTTTGAGCAATGAAAATTCGGTCTATTTCTGAGGAGTTTCCCCACACAACTACGCCGTAGCGAATTACTGAACAGACATAGGCATGGTACACCATTATGGAGGTTTCTCGCGACGTTACATTTTTGACCTTTCTTAGCGCAAAAACAAATTGGTTGATTTTCTTACAGAGTATCTCGATATGATTCTTCCATGTTAAGTGCTCATCAAGTGTTACCCCTAGAAACCTTGTGTTATGTACCTGCTTTACGCTAATATTATTATGTGCGACATGAAGATGGACAGGTTTACTTTTCCATGTTTTAAAGTGGAGTACGTTAGTTTTAGCAATATTTAATTTTAGCTTGTTAATATCTAACCATTTTATAATATCATTCAATGTTTGATTAATTTCATTTTCATAGTCTTGTTGATCTTTACATGTAATAATAATTGTGGTATCATCAGCAAACAGAACACACTGATGTTTTATTGATTTTGGTAAGTCGTTTATATAGAGAATGAACAGTAACGGCCCCACAATACTTCCCTGAGGGACACCGCAATGGTTAATTCTTGGTTCGGAGTCGAAGTTATCCATACTATTTGTCACATGGTTCAACTTTGCTATTCTTGTTATCTGCTTCCTGTCACGTAAGTACGACTGAAACCATTTTAAAGCTGGACCCCTTATTCCGTATCTTTCCATTTTATCCAATAACCTAACATGGTCAACGAGATCAAACGCCTTGCTTAAATCTAAAAATAGTGCACAGGAAGGAATTCTTTTATTGATATTGTTCATGATTTGCTTTATTAACGTGTAAATTGCTAAGGTAGTGGATTTATTTTGTCTAAATCCATATTGTTGACTAACCAGAATGTTATATTTATCTAGGAACCTTAATAACCGCCTGTACATTACTCTTTCAAATATTTTTGATAGTATGGGAGTTAGTGCTATAGGTCTGTAGTTATCAACGTTGGTTTGGGAGCCCTTTTTATGTAATGGCTTAATTATGGAAAGTTTCAATCTTTCAGGAAAACAGCCCTGTTCCAAAGATAGGTTAATAATGTATGCTAAAGGCAATGATATATGTTTAGATATACTCTTAAGAAGTTCAGTTGTGATATTATCATAGCCTGCCGATTTAGTATTTCTTAAGGACTTTATGATACTTTCAATTTCGGAAGCATTTGTAGGTTCTAAAAATATTGTATTATCATGAATTTCTACGTTCTGTATGTCAAAATTATCATTATTTGAATTAGAGGAATGATTGATGGCAATGTCAATGAACTGATTATTGAATTTATTGGCTATGTCAGATCCGGAGGTTAGCGTTATACATTTGTCTTCGATTTTACTTATATAATCCTTAGACTGCTCGGAGCCCGTATTGGACTTTACAATATCCCATGTAGCTTTAATTTTGTTTCGCGAATATGTAATATGCTTTTGGTTACATAGGGATTGCAGGTTATTTATACAACTTCTTAATAATTTGGAATATGTCTTAAATTTGTTCTTATTTTCATTATTTCTATTCAAATAATACTGATGTCTAAGTGACCTCTTAGTATTGCAGCTTTTTTTAATACCTTTTGTTATCCATTTCTGTTTATTCATGTTATATTTTCTTTTAATTTTTATACATGGGAAGCAAAGATTATATATCAATGTTAAAAGATCGTGAAATCCATCAAAGGCTGCATTAGCATCTGAAATATCATAAATTTCACTAAAACTTAAGCAACTTATGTATTCAATGAACTTGGTAACATTAAATTTATTTAAATCATTAATAGCTGCAAAAAAGAAATCAGTTTTGTTGTTAATTTGTTGATCAATTGTAACGATTTGAGCTGTATTGTGATCAGACAGGCAAAAATTATATGTTTCACCTGTTGCATTTTTTACATTACCAACTATATTGTCTATACACTTCTTAAGCCTAGTAGGCTCATGTATATAGTATTGCATTCCATAATTAAGTAACAATTCTTTAAATTTAGTACTATTTTTATCAGTTATTAATAAATCTATATTACGAGGTGCATTCAATAAGTACCTAGCCTCATCGCCAGAGGGCGCTGTAGTTTCAAAAGAGTTTTACCACAGTGTAGCACATTCTTTTTTAATTCTTTTTTCAAATTTTCATTCCAATCCCTTCATTTGTTTTAATTTGACAACTTATGGAAGCGAACGTGTCGATCGGTTTTACAAAAATGGAAAAAGAGCAATATCGTTCGGTGATTCGATTCCTATTTTTTGAAGGGAAAACGCGCATCGAAATCAAAGAGCGCTTGGATGCTGTGTACGGTGACTCTTCTCCATCGATGGCCACCGTCAAGAATTGGTTCAACGAGTTTGCACGTGGCCGTACGTCGGTTTTTGATGAACCACGTCCAGGTGCACCGAAAACAGCTGCTACGGAGGAAAACATTAAAAAAATCCATGATCTCCTATTGGCAGATCGCCGATTGAAGGTTCGGGAGCTAGCTGAGACTGTAGGCATTTCAGAAGGAACAGTGCATCATATTCTTCACGAGGAACTCGGCATGAGAAAGCTGTCGGCGCGATGGGTGCCGCGTTTACTCACACCAGAAAACAAGCGCAACCGTGAGACCACATCGGAGACGTGTTTGGCGCTGTTTAAGCGGAATCCAGCGGAGTTTTTGCGTCGTTTTGTGACCGTCGATGAAACCTGGATCCACTGGTACACACCAGAGACCAAGGAGCAATCAAAACAATGGATCCAGACCGGGGAACGTGCTCCAAAGAAGGCAAAAACTGTAAAATCGGCCGGAAAAGTTATGGCCACCGTTTTCTGGGATTCACAAGGTGTGATCTACATCGATTACCTCGAGAAAGGTAAAACAATTACAGGGCTTTACTATGCCGATTTATTGGGCCGATTCGACGCCGAATTAAAGAAAAAACGACCCCATCTGGCGAAGAAAAAAGTGCTGTTTCACCACGACAACGCACCGGTTCACACGTCTGCCGTTGCCATGGCCAAATTGGTCGAATTACGCTACGAATTGCTGCCCCATCCACCGTATTCTCCAGATTTGGCCCCTTGTGACTTCTTTCTGTTTCCTAATCTGAAAAAATCACTCGCCGGGAATAGATATGGATCGAATGAGGAGGTCATCGCCGCCACGGAGGCCTATTTTGCAGAGTTTGACAAAAACTATTTTTCGGACGGGTTAAAAAAGTTGGAGCATCGCTGGGCTAAGTGTATCGAACTAAAAGGAGACTATGTTGAAAAATAAATTGCCACTTTTCCAAAATTTTCGTTTACTTTTTGTAGGCTAAGTATTTATTGAATGACCCTCGTATAATCACCACATATTATTATTTTGTATTTTTTATGTTGAAGTTTTCGGAATGTTTCAATGAAATTTTGAAAAAATATATTTACATCAGAACTTGGTGTTCTGTATATACAAATCACAATCAATTTGAGTTGTTCAATTTCTACACCGCATATTTCAAAATGTTTCTCCACTGCAAGATCCTTTATAAAACCTAGTTCAACACTTGCATAACCCTTTTGACACAATATACATGTGCCTCCACGTTTTTGTTCTTGGCGTGAGTAAATGGCCCCCAGATTGAAATTATTTATATTTAAGTATCTTTCATCACCATTTTTAATGAAATGTTCACTGAGACATACTACTACAACATTTTTCTTTAATTCATGCAACTCATTTAACACTATCTCAAAATCTTGAATTTTATTTAGGGCACCGGCAATGTTTTGGTGAATTATTGCAAAAGAATGTTTAGGAACGAAAAAAATTCTTATTGGGTGCCATATCTTTTGCCATAACTTGTGAAGTTTTTTTGAGAATTGGAAAATAAAAGGGTATTGTACCCTTCAATGGCGCTAGGTTATTATTCAGACAGGATGAGTTGTGAACCTTTTTTGAATTAGTTCTTAGTTGATTCTCAAAACAATAGGGTATTGTACCCCTTTTTAGTTCTACCTTTTTATTTGAAGTATAGACTTTTTGATTATCATGTGATTCATGTGTACGCATCTTAACGGCGGTACCCTTATTTTTATGGTTGTTAAAGGAAAGGAATCTATTATTATAATGTTTAACATTGATTTGATAGATTATTTGGTGCAAAACATCGTCTGTTCCTGCTTCTATGAACGTACAATTTTCATAATTTTGGGTAAGAAGCTTTAACTGGTTATTCAATTTTCGTTCATTAAGAAACCGATTATAAAGTACATTGGCTATAAATACATTGCAATTTTTTAGGAAATGTAATGCTATCGATATTTCAGACATAAATTCAGTTGGATTAGAGTCATTACTACCTGTCATTATAATAATATTATCAGTTTTAGATAAGGTTTTTGCCATGTTGCAACAGTCAGTTAACACATTCTTAGTTGTTGCATTTGGTTTTGTAACAGATTGTATATTATAATCCTTACATAATAGCTTATTTTTACTTTTGATTAACATCTGAACTATACCTTTGCCTTGATTGTCCGATAATATTAATATTTTGCCAGCTTTACAATAAGGTTCATTAGTTTTTTCTATGTGTTGATTCTGTTCGAAATTTTTAATATTGTTGTATTCGAAATTGCAGATATCTTCATTTTGAGAATGTTCAACTTCGTGTTTTAAATAGTTATCATATTTTCGGGATTCAATAGATGACTTTACTTGAACAGAAGATTTAGGAGTGTGAAATTCCAAGTTTAGATCTAGTTTTCTTGTCGAGTGATTATTTCTTTTTGCGTTGCTATATGACTTATCAATTTTCCTCACACTTTTGCTAATCTCCATTAGTCGCTCATTTTTCTGTCTTTCTTTCTGTAACTGCTCTTTCAGTGTGATATTCTCTGAATTTAAACTGTCAATCTCCGCATGTGCACTTAATAATTGCTCCCTTAGGCTTTTAATAAAATTTTGCAAATCCAGCACTTCGTCACTCTTGACATGAGTAGATAAGTCCATCATACTCTTAATACTTAAATTCGAAGATGAGGAGGTATCCAGCAACTCAATAGATACGTCTGAGTAAGATCGCATTATACGACGGTTTCTCAAAGTGATGTTGTTATCTTTGGGTTTCATTTTATGTTGGTTTACACATTTATCCGAAAAATATAAGTTGGTTAATTTATATTTAGCGCTTTGAAAGTTTTGCAAAAGATTTAAATTGTGTTTTACCGGAACGCACCCGCTTCGAAATTACGGAATTCTCCTAAAGATGGCGCTGATAGACGTGAAGCTAAAAGTTCACAGTATTTTAATATGGAACGCGCCCCGTGTTGACTGCTCTTATGTTGGTAGCGTGCATAACACTGTACAAGTTTAAATTTGAATGTAGAAAAAAAACGAATCCAAGTGTGTTATATCTGTAATATTGCTGCCTGCTGTGGCTGTCTGGATCTTGAGACAATACGTAAGCTTCGTTTACTTTAGAGATTTTACCACTTTTCAAAGTTTTGATCTTATTTCACAAGTTATTCAGTTCAATGAAGTTATTGTCACGGCCACTATGTATTTCATAAATGTAACACAAAGACGTTTTTAGTTCACTTATACTGCTGGAAACGATATCACTGTATATTTTTACTGCTTATAAACAAATTGTCGGCTTCATCCAATAGTTTTATTTATTTTATCTCGAAATAATATTTTTAAAATACAGAGCTTATGTTTACATGGCCAGTGTTGCCAAGTCTATTATTATTGTTGTACTGGCTAATTAAGTTTACTGTATGTTGTGGTGTCTTGGTGTTAGATAATTTCTGCGTTAGAATTTGTTGGCTACTGATGTACTGATCGCCTCGATCGTGATCCAGCTACTCGTATCATAGTGCTTAGGTTTTTTATTATTTATGGGCGGTTGTCAGTGTTAGTAGAAATCTTAAGCTTCGGTCACACCCGAGCGAGGCGCCTGCGAAGCGGGGGCGCCAGCGTGCAACTATCGAAAGTCTTTGTGCCTCACCCTTTTCAAAACTTTTTCGGTTGCACGTCGTAATCGTACGCCCTTTTTGTGTTTGACCAATGAATGAAGGATGGACCTTTTTACAGTTAGTTGTTTTATTTGACCAATGAACTAAGAATGTCGCCTAAGAAGGATGACCCTAAAATAAACAATGTCCCTTTTCTTAAACGTTAATTGCTGTTTTTTCTTGGCGTTCTAACCTTTTTCTTTTATAATGTGCGCCGAAGCGCTATTGGTGGACGAAAACAATGCAGGCCACTAGCCACTGGCTCGTGCATACGAATACCTTCCGTATGGGTGTGACGCACAAAAGTCGTTGATAGTACTCTTAACCCAAAGGAAGGGGAAAAATTAAAGATCGCGTGTGTGTCAATTATAATAATATTATTTGGTGTTTTTGTGTCCCAAAATCGGAGTGTTCAATGGTGCTTTTTTGCGAGTGTTGAGGTTTGCTGTTTTTATGAAATCGCATTCAGTTCTTAATCGACCCGAGAAGTCAATTCAAGTACCTACCTACGGATGGTACCCTGTCGCCACACCCGACAGGATTAAGGACGGGCTCTTTTTATGACGTCACTGCCATGTTGCTTCAAGTTCAACTTCCCCGGTGAATCTTTTGGCAATTAAACTGCGCTTTCGACTCTTTTGGTGTCACTGCTATGCCACGCTGTTATTTCCAATATCTTCGTCTGAGGTCTCACTGCTATCCATTTCAGGTTTCTTGTAAATCTCGTTAGCAGCTTTCTTAATTTTATCTCTATCTTCAGCCGTGTCTACCCAAAAGTTGATTTCCTTATCGAAGTAAATTATGTCCTGCTTTCCATGTGTAAATAGGGCGGCCGAATTTTTGGATATTACCTTGTACTGCATTGCTGCATATAGCAGGTGCGGTTCCCGACGCCTACGCCTGTGGACATGTCCGAGATAGCACATCCTGTGGTTCTTAATGCGTTTGGTTACGGTTTTTCCGTTTAAGATTTCACGCATTTTCTTTCGTGTTGGTTTATTCCTAGCGCGGTTAATCAAGCCACTCTTGATAACTCTCTCATATCTTCTCGGTCTTGTCCTGTTAGCTTTGGTGAGTGCCGATACTTTCAAACCGTGTGTCATACAAGGTACGACCACCATTCGATACATGAGTCTGGCTAATTTTCAGTCCATCTTTGAGTTTATTTCGAATGGTAACAGAGATTCAGCGTTTCTAGTGGCCTGTTCACAACGTTTTTTAGTAGTGCTTTTCCTGCTTAATGCAGATCTTATTCTGAGAATTGAAGACGGAGTAAAGTCCTGAATATTATTCAAAAGTGCTAAGTCAATTCTGTCGTCGTTATTAGCCGATACATAATTTGCAAGGTCTACGAACAGACACGTGGTCGAATGTCAGCCCCATTAAATTGTATAAGTATTTGTAATGCTATAGTTCTAAATAGACAATTTCACAAATCGAAGCATAATTTTGTTATGTTTTTGTTTGAGTGGTAACAAAACTGGTTAGAACGACCAACCCGTGTTTTAAAACAAAGACCTTATTTTGAAGCTTTACCGTATGGGGTAAATTTTTTGTGTGAACATAGAATTTAGCTTGCCATAAGTTGACATTCAACAAAAAAAAGGGTCTGTGCGGAGATTTTTGTTGATTTGCAATATTTAAGAAGTAGGTAAACTCTTTGTTTAACTTTATGTCTTGGGAATTTGGATTCATGCTATAATCTTATGAACATGCAATACTTTTGACTAAGGAATATAAGGAACGGCCTCACCAATTTTGCTTGCTGGGAGTTTAGAACTCAGGATCCTAATTCGGGTGATCAGTTTCACCCTTGCAACGGATCGTTCGCTTGAGATCAGGTGCACAGTTCCAACGAAATGTGTTTACTTCGCGAGCACTTCAACAGAAACGCTAAATAATTTTTATGACCGGTGCTAGGATCGCAAATCACTTATGTCTCGCGCCGTAGAATTTTTTATTTTTGTCGGAGCGCAGGACACGACCGCACTCAACGACAGCTGAGATGATCCTCCTGAATGAATGATAACTTTATTTGCTAGAATATAGGATGTACATTAGATGTTATACAGTTTGTTTGATACACTATATTCAACCTTTCGGTTGTGATTTTTACTTGACTGCGGCGAAGCCCAAAAGGAGGGTTATGTGTTTGACCTGTATGTAAGTATGTATGTGTGTATGTCCGTTTCTTTGTTCCCTCGTAAGTCCTAAACGAATGAACGGATTTGGATAAATTATACGTCTTTAGATTTATCTTGGTAGCGCTAATGTCACTGGCTACACTAATATCAAAAACAAAGTAAAATGGCGGATTTGGAGTGCCATATTGTGGAGTCCGATTTTTTTTTTCCTTCTAATACCATCGAGTGGGATATCAAAATGAAGGGATTTAAAAGGTGATTACAAAAATATAAACAACTTATATGGTTAAAAGTAATTCGAAATGACAAATCGTAAAAAACACATAAAAAAAGGCTAGCTATTTGCGCACTTAATCCAAAAAGCTTTTAAATAACCCTCACGACTAAAACTCCTAGCAAGAACTTAATCCTCCGCGAAATCTTTCACATATGTAAACTAAAATGCTGGAAATAAAAAAAGTAATTAAAATACTAAAAAAACCCGACTACGGTAAAACACTCAAGTTATTATAAAAAAATTGAAAAGCTAAAAACAAGCCCATTTTAAATTAAATAAAAGTTGGAAACAGGCGGGACCCATTCCATTTTTATATTTTCAAATTCAAATGGGTCGCGCCTGCTTCCAATTTTTACTTAATTTAAAATGGGCTTGTTTTTAACTTTTCAGTTTTTTTTTTATAATAACTTAAGTGTTTTACCGCAGTCGGGTTTTTTTAGTATTTTAATTACTTTTTTCTATTGAATATTTAAATAATGTTTATAAATAGAATATCATCAAAAACCATGATTATTACAATAAAAAAAAAACGTTTATGAACAAATTAACATTTATTTGTGTTCTAAACTCAAAAATATTTGAATTTTCTATTTTTACCCGACTACGGCAAAGCCAAAAGGAAGGCTTTTGATTTTAGCAGTGTATGTAAGTACGTATTTACGTGTGTTCCACCGTAGCGCCTAAATTACTGAACCGATTTTAATGAATGAGGTATCGATAGATTCGTAATAATTATCCGGGTGACATAGGCTATATATAAATTCTCCCTAAATTTAATGTGGTGGACTTTACACGTAAATTTCTGCCCTCGAAAAAAATTAAATTGAGATAATAATGACATGTTTGGTGTCAAACGAAAGGTCTTGACGAGCACATTACTAATATGTATGTATGTCATATTGTTTAAGTAAATAAATATGTTTAAATTGTTAAAAATAAGTAAGTGGAGGTAAACATTAATTTAATTGGTTATAGACCGACCGCGGCGAGCGTGATTTTTCGGTAGTCGGGTTTTAGTTTTTGAACTTACTTTTTATTCATATTAGGCTGTTTATCGGCTTTATAGCTTTGCTTCTCCTTCAACCAGGCGAAAGCAAAGCGCGGAAAAAAAGAAAATTTAAACCATAGTTTCCGAATAATTCATTGACAAAAATATTTTTTGTTATTTTTTTATTTCTTCAAAAGTTTATTGAAAAACGTCGTATCAAACGACACGTGAACATCCACTTGTATCAAAATGTCTACTATTTTTTCATGATTTTATTTTACCACTTTGTCGAAGTGATGAATATGTATATCCATGGCAAATTATAGCTTTCTAGTACTAAGTCTCCGAGCTAAGCTGCGGACGGACGGACAGACGGACGGACATAGCGAAACTATAATGGTTCCTTGTTGACTACGGAACCCTAAAAACGATTCATGTTTGATTTTGAATCTTTGCAGTTAGCCGGATTTGACAACATAACTGTGATATAATTTAATGTAACATCTTGCATGCCATGTGTGAGTTGTGTATACTCATGTTTTGAACAAATAAATGATCTTCCCTCATCTTATCACTCTTCTGGTTCAACTTCCGTTGTAAGGTTCAGTAATAAACGCGATTAAGGGACTAACTGCACTTATTCAGCTCAATTCAGCCTTTGTGCATAGAAAACACCAGTTTTGTATGGAGAAGCGTTCAGCTATCTGCGATGCGGAAAGCTCAACGGATGCGTACGCATCTCCATACAAAACTGGTGTTTTCTGTGGAGAAAAGCTGAATTGAGATGATTGATGCCCGGTTTCTGAGGCACTTTTAACCACAGTTAAAAGTGCCTCAGAAACCGATAGATACACCACAGTTTATCTATCCAATAGCGCTATTGGTTCGACAACTTCACCACCACCAACACCACCACCAACACCACCAACGACCACCACCGATCAACGTTCCACCAACGTTTATCTTATGCATAACTTTATTGAGTCTATAGCTATTGAGAGTTTATCTGAGGATCTCAGCAACCGAACCGGGCATAAGTGTATTAGTCACTAATACATGGTTATGATTTAAGAAACCCATTCTAGACCTGCGCCTTTGATGACGGGTTTCAACTAACAAAATTGGCGGCAACTTGCGATGGTCGCGGTTCGCGGGCGTGTGTCCTAGCCCTGCTGCCATGATGGCATGGTGGACGTTGGTTCGCTGCTTGTGCGTCATACCGTTTGTTTTCGCGGTCGTAAAGGAAGTTGCTGGGCTTGACGTCGCGATGGATGACGCCGAACGAATGCACGTGGCGTAGCGCCACCATGAGCGCGCGCATGTACTGGCGCAGCTCGGCCGCGTCCATCTCGCCCACGTACTCCTGTTGGTGGAACCACAGACCACTTTACACATACTGATAACCATCACGTGGATTATATTGTTTGCGTAGGTAACAAGTTTCTGCTTTAGTACTTTGGCGTTTCCAATAAAATATTTGAAACAAAATCAATTTTAACTATTTCCAAAGATAATTTGAATTTTAGGTGACAAGTGAAGTCCTAAATTGCTTCTGCTGTCAGCTGAAGTAACCAAAATTGCTTCTGCTGTCAGCTGAAGTAACCAAAATTGCTAAAATGCATGTACTTATTTTATTTTGATTTATACAACGTGTCGTTTTGCATCTTCGTCGACTTTTAGGGTGTGGTACAGAACATCAAACCGAATAACTTTCACCATGGGACCAACATCGTATTCGCGAAAAAAATTTCAACTGTCCCATAGAAAAGTTCAATACCTACTCGACGCAAATGTAGGAGACGGCAGATTATTTTTTCGCGATTACGATCATTATCGTAACAACAACAACAACTTTCAACAACAACTTTCGTTGTTTCTTCGAACAACTTTTTTTTGTTGTTCGGTTTGATGGTCTATACCACACCCTTAAGTTTGACGAGGATGCAAAACGACAACGTACGTACGTTGTATATGCTTGCACAGCATAAAAACAGTCTAAAGCAAGCTATGCTCAGTGTTTATTTTAATAATTAGATCAGAAATTATATTATCTGAATAAGAAGTGGAGTCGCCAAAATCACTTGATAGTTTGGCAAGCTGAAGTAGTAGTGGACCGGATCTGATGATTGAGAACAAGTCCTCGAGTAGAGAGCGCATATCAGGAAGCATAGCGTGGGACACTGCCCAGTTAGATGGACTGACAACCTTAAAAAGGTGGTTGGTACCGATTGGATGCAGAAGGGAGACTGGGTGCAGTGGCGTGGAAGAGGCCTATGTCCAGTAGTGCACTGCGGTAGCCGATTTAAACTATTGACCTACCGACATCCCGTTTAAAAATGCACTCATCTAGTCCACTGGTTATGTCAATAAGAATGCACAACAAACTACCCAACCCGAGGTACTCAGAAATCAGAAAAAAATTGCTGTTTTTAAATTTAAAAAAAATATTACTAAATAAGTGTTATATACAATAATTGAATATTGAATAAATGAATATTTAGTTGACAAATACATAGAACTGACATAATAATACTCGTATAAATGAATAATAAAAATTTTAAATTAAATTAATAATTAATAAAATATTACTTAGAATAAGTTAGTTTGCATGTATAAATAAGTCCTCTTCCTTCAAACTTTTATTTTGCTGTGCCCAACAGGGTCCACTATTGTTTCAACCCACCTAAGCATATACATTGTGGAATGCAATAAATGATTGAGTATTGAGTACTTGAATGAATATTTAGTTGACAAATACATAGAACTGACATAATAATACTCGTATAAATGAATAATAAAAATTTTAGATTAAATTAATAATTAATAAAATATTACTTAGAATAAGTTAGTTTGCATGTATAAATAAGTCCTCTTCCTTCAAACTTTTATTTTGCTGTGCCCAACAGGGTCCACTATTGTTTCAACCCACCTAAGCATATACATTGTGGAATGCAATAAATGATTGAGTATTGAGTACTTGAATGAATATTTAGTTGACAAATACATAGAACTGACATAATAATACTCGTATAAATGAATAATAAAAATTTTAAATTAAATTAATAATTAATAAAATATTACTTAGAATAAGTTAGTTTGCATGTATAAATAAGTCCTCTTCCTTCAAACTTTTATTTTGCTGTGCCCAACAGGGTCCACTATTGTTTCAACCCACCTAAGCATATACATTGTGGAATGCAATAAATGATTGAGTATTGAGTACTTGAATGAATATTTAGTTGACAAATACATAGAACTGACATAATAATACTCGTATAAATGAATAATAAAAATTTTAGATTAAATTAATAATTAATAAAATATTACTTAGAATAAGTTAGTTTGCATGTATAAATAAGTCCTCTTCCTTCAAACTTTTATTTTGCTGTGCCCAACAGGGTCCACTATTGTTTCAACCCACCTAAGCATATACATTGTGGAATGCAATAAATGATTGAGTATTGAGTACTTGAATGAATATTTAGTTGACAAATACATAGAACTGACATAATAATACTCGTATAAATGAATAATAAAAATTTTAAATTAAAGTAATAATTAATAAAATATTACTTAGAATAAGTTAGTTTGCATGTATAAATAAGTCCTCTTCCTTCAAACTTTTATTTTGCTGTGCCCAACAGGGTCCACTATTGTTTCAACCCACCTAAGCATATACATTGTGGAATGCAATAAATGATTGAGTATTGAGTACTTGAATGAATATTTAGTTGACAAATACATAGAACTGACATAATAATACTCGTATAAATGAATAATAAAAATTTTAGATTAAATTAATAATTAATAAAATATTACTTAGAATAAGTTAGTTTGCATGTATAAATAAGTCCTCTTCCTTCAAACTTTTATTCTGCTGTGCCCAACAGGGTCCACTATTGTTTCAACCCACCTAAGCATAATATACATTGTGGAATGCAATAAATGATTGAGTATTGAGTACTTATTTATTTATTTCCAATACACATATTAATTAAGTACAATTGGTTTTAGCCACACAACTAAAACCTCTCAGGGCTTATCTGTGTGCTGGCAAGCCGCTCATTTAAATTTACAAAAATGTTTATTACTGCAATGACAAAAAACATATACAACAACAAAAGTCCAATCACAGGGTAATAACAAATCAAGAAACAAGCGGGGGGTCAAGAAATCACACTTGTGCACACACTCCCAAACACACAATCCACGGGCAGTTGTAGCAATTTCTCGAAAACGGGGGAAGGGGTAGGGTACAGGGGACTGCTCTCCTCCTGCCTTTGTTTTGCATTCACAAGAACAAACACTTTATACCTGTTTGAATTTTTTACCTCAATAATAAATATCTCAGTACTCCCACTACTTCGGTAAATGTTGCTATACTAGGAAATCAAGTACTAAATATAAGCTTTCATATGATATGTATTTCAATTCTGTTGGTTGAACGTCCATTCTGACCAAGATCCTTTCATCAAAATCCATTCAGTACTTTTTGCATGAAAGATGAACAAACATCCATCCATCTTCACAAATCTTTGCAGTTATAATATTAGTAGGTAGTAGGATAGTAGGATAACACTAAAGAAAATTTATTAACAAGCAACTTACTGAAAATTTCCTGTGAGGTATGTAAGGCATGATAAAAACTATAGTATCCAAGTTGCGAAGACACAACTCCACCCCTATCACATGGTGTTTGCCTCTGAAACAGAATTATTAAAAGCTTGTTACAAGAGCAAGCAAAAATACATATATTTGGTGGTATTTATATAGCAACATGAATGATTCATGCCTAATTAATGTCACTGAAATCTAGAATCACCTTCAGCAGTCCACTTATAATACAATATTATTGTTCTCAGAGAACACGATAGTGATGCAAGAAACGGAGAATGTTGAAGCAGTACCTCAGTTTACACTTATGTAAGCTAAAGACTGCTAATAGTAATAGACTGAGCAGTACCCCATATCTTGCAGGCAGCGTAGTTCGTGTTCTATCCTAGCCGGGTGTGCAGTTGGTACCAGGTGTTTTATAGCAAACCATCTCTTCTCGACGTCGGACAGAGCGGCATGCTGCCTGAGAGACCCGAGGTACACGGAGCTAAATGTACCCTCTCCAATCTTACGATGAACTTCAAATATTTTGTCCAATCTTGGAAGTTTGTGCAACAACTCCTTTATCTGATATTCTAAAATAATGCCACAATAAGTCAGTTAATTAAGCATACATATAAATAACGTATACACGTGCAACCAATCGGATACTTAAACAAATCTCATCTTATGATAATATAACAAAAGTAGACATAACCTAAAAATGTTGTGTAATTATCTTAAAATCATACGATGCATGTTCTATTAATTCATAAAGCTATGCTATTTATCTAGCAAAAATCAAAATAATGACTTACTTTCCACATCATCTTTCGAATTTGCGGACTGATCCTCGTTTTTCTTAGTAAGAATTTCGTTGAGCCCATATTTGCGTGTTTGTAACACTTCCTTTTGAACTATTCCTCTAATTCTAGACATCACTTGCTTACATAAATATAAATTTTTACTACATACTACTACTATTTTTCTTTGAGAATCTGACAAATAATGAAAATAAAATTCGAATGAAAAAGAAAGACAAGTCGAAGTCAAAACCACAGACACGTAAGTTTCGTAACAGAGTATACAACATATTATAATGTACTCTGTGGTATACAAGAACTATGATATATCTTATGCTGGGCACACACGGTTAGGTCCATCACGCCATTTTAGCGTTATATCCAATAGATCGTAAGTGTCCATTCTTCAATCTACATATTTTGGCGCGACGACGGACGTCAATCCACGGATTTTTCGTGCGCACCATAATATATAGCCTCACCGTTCCTCCACCTCTCTGCGCCATTAGTCCGTGAGTGCGAGAACTGTGGGCCGTCATCACCATACGAGGCATACGATTATCCAAATGTGCCCAGCTTTACGGCCATAGATATAACAATTTATTAATTTATAGCTCAGAGTTTTATTTAGCCATGGGTATCAAAAAGGTAGCCCGCGAAAAAGCTGAGCGTCCACTGGTCCGCGCCGGCCACAAAGCTCGCACGGCACGCAACAGATTTTGTTTTTTTTTGTGTGAAGAAATGAAAATGCGGCCGGTACCGGTAGTGGACGCAGTGCTATAAAAATTCATACAAAGGAAACCGAAATCCGTTGCGTGCCATTCGTGCTTGGCGGCCAGGGCAGATCAGTGGACGCTCACCTTTAGGGTATATGTCCATGCTCTATGTCTATGACTTTCACTGACAGTGTCAAAAAAGGACAAACATTCACTGTCATGTGTCAGGTGACTGGTGGCTGCGTAGGGTGGCTGTCTTTGTCAGTATTTGTCAGATCAGATGTCACTTGTCATTTGTCAATGTGATTAGCGATAGCGAGTGCAGATTTAATCATAGACTAGGTACCTAACATAAGATTTATTTTAGAGTATTGTAGTTATAAATTAATATAAATATCAAAAAAAGGATTTAGAAATCATACCAAGAAGGATAATGCTAATAAGATTAACCATGTTTATTAGAAAACCTTCACAACTTCTTGTCACAGATATCCTAAGATCGGTGAGTTCAACATTTAACAATTTGATGAAGATCTCTAATCTCATCCGACTCTGAAAGTCAAATTTTACTGATTATTTTAAATGATCAATAAACATTCTATGCTTCAATACAATATTGAATTTAACACAAATGTATTGAGTATCTCCCAGATAACAATGTAACCTTTATTTATAATTGACCCTAAGTATATTTGCAGGCAACCTATTCAACAAAAAAGTCCAAGCCCGAGATCCCGAAGAACCCTTTGGCGTCAGTATACTCGGCCACAAGTCAAAAGGATAATGGTGCTGTGTATGACAAGAAACCCTTCAAGCTAACCCTTGAGGCAGGCAAGACGTATCACTGGTGCCTATGTGGACGATCCAAGTCACAGCCTTTATGTGATGGTACCCATAAAGATATCTATCTTAAAATAACACAGAGGTAAAATTATGCTCACAAAACCATCATTGTTATATATGTTACTTATTTTGTAGCCTGAACAAAAAAGCATAGTTAATGGGGCTGGCGGAGTGACAGCCAAGTGCATATTTTGCATGCGGTTGACAATTTTTAGGTCCAGCCTGTTTCCAGTAGAAGACTTTTTTTGATTATGATCTTGTTAAATTAATTAATTTAATTCAATGATTGTTTCTTTCTAGGCCTGTTAGATTTACTGTGGAAAAGACTAAGGATTACTGGCTGTGTAACTGTAAACAAACAAAGAACAGACCGTTCTGTGATGGTGCACACAAACAGAAAGATGTCCAAGAGGCTGGCTCTGTCAGACTGTAAACACACCTCCAACAATATATTATATCATTACTAATTAGATTATGTTGAACATTTTGTTATTTTAGCTCTATAGTTACTGTTGTAAGTGCCTAAAATAGATCATTGATATTTATTTTGTGTTAATTAATCATATTGGCAATAACCACCACACTAGTAATTAGTTATCTGTTCTGAGATAAACACTTGGTAGCCTCCTAAGATCACCGTACATGTTTTTAAATTGCCATGAGTTTAATTTTTGAATACTGTTGTGGAATCAGAAAACTCTGTGAATGAGCTGAACTGGGCCTCGTGAGGCATGAGGCCCACACCCACAGTGTCTGTAAATGAGCTGAACTGGACCTCGTAAGGCGTAAGGCCCACACCCACACACACAGTGTCTGTAAATGAGCTGAACTGGGGCTTGAATGGTGTAAGGCCCACACCCACACACACAGTGGTACAATAGTGTTTTTTTTTTCTTCAAATTCATTTATTCGTGTGATTTTTGGTACATGAGATCTTAATATTAATAAATAGTTCCTCAAAAAATCTACCTTAAAGGTGTACACTCTTTCGCGTAATTATTATAAAAGAAAAGAATAAGTAATCAATATATTAAAATAAAATAATTACAACAAAACAGAACATAACTTAAGACAAAAAAAAACAAGCAAAACATTAACAATTGAGTACACGTAGCCCTATTAAAGAAAAGTATTATATGTATGGGTCCGATCATATTTAACAAAATACCCGATGTAATAAAAAATGAGACATTTCCACTTTTCAAAAAGAAATTGACAGATCTATTAATTAATAAATGTTATTACTCAATTAGCGAATTTTTGACCGATAAAAATTTAAATTTATAATATGACATCCCTGTATTCCTGACTTGTACCAAATCATATTTTGATTTAACTTTATTGACCTTTACCTTGACGAATTTGTAATCCCATTTCATTTAAACTTGACATTATGTATTGTATTGCCTATTTAAAATTATTTACTGAATTTCATTTTGACATGGTAATCTTGTTTGATATGATTGAATTGTTATTATACCTTAAACTTTTTGCATGCCTAAATTTAGGTAGTTAGTAAGGATCATTTTTAATTATAACATCTATAACTGTACCTACTTTCTACGCAAATAAAGATTCTATTCTATTCTATTCTATTCTATTCTATTCTATACACGTAAATAAATAATTAATGGAATTTAAGATAATAATACATTGTCAAAATTAAATAAATATGAATGTCAAATAACTTACAATTTATCATTAAGGAATTCGTCAATAGTATAATAACATTTTTCCAATAATAGATGTCTTCATTTGTTTTTAAATTGAATAATATTTAAGTCCTTAATTTCATTTGGTAATTTATTAAATATTTTTGGGGCCATGTAAAGTATTCTTTTGTGCATCAAGGCGGTCTTTGTTGGTCGAACGCATAATTCATGTCTATATACTTGTCTAATCATTCTATAGCGATGTTTAGATGCTTTCCTGAATAGATGCATGTTATTTTTAACAAATAAAGCAGTCTCAAATATGTACAAGCAAGGTAAAGTCATTATTTTTAACAATATAAAATAAGGTTTAGGTACAGCTATCAGTTATTTTTATACCAGTAATAGCTCTAATGCATCTTTTTTGCGATTTAAACACCATGTCCTTATTGCAGGAGTTACCCCAAAACATGACTCCGTAGCGTAGAATAGAGTCGACATATCCATAGTATGCAGTGACTGCCGCTGCTTGATTGACTACTTTCTTTAGTTTATTCAAAGCAAAAGCAAACTTACTAATTTTTTTCATTAATATTGAAGTATGTTGTTTCCAATTAAGTTGACTGTCGATTGTTAAGCCTAAAAATTTTGTGTTTGCAACTTCTTCAATTTTCTCATTATTAAAGCTTACATTTTATTCAAACTCAAAGCATTTTCCTACATCCACGCGGCCCGCGGCTTCGCCCGCGTGGATGTAGGTAAATATACCACGGGAACGAAAATCCTTCCTTATTCCTTATCTACATTATAAAGGGAACCTCTGTGCAAAATTTCAGCTTTTTAGGTCCAAGGGTTTGGGCTGGGCATTGATGAGTCAGTCAGTAGGTACATTATACTACGAATTATTTATTTTATTTATTTATTTAAAACTTTAATTAACACGGTTAAAAACCAATTACAATAATTAAAGGCAGAGACATATACACATAAAAGAAAATATAAAATTATAAAACAATAAAAATTAGCAATAGGTACTTTCATGCATCCCTCTCACAGTATTTCTGACATGCCAATAATATCTTCGTCCATTCATCCGCAAACAGATCGTTTGTTGGATTGGAATCCAATAGATCATTAAGTGCGGCCAGAGTGCGAGGTACTGGGGACTTAGCACGCGCAACGGTGCAACATGCAGGCACAGCAAACAGCCTGTGCTTCCTGCCACGGCAGTAATTGTCTGGGACGAAGAAGCGAGCCAGCACAATATGCAGATCAGGTGCGTCAATAGTGCCACGGAGCGTCTTGCAGGCTACGGTGAGCAGATCGCGTGCTCGCCTTACCTCTAATAAGTTATATCCGAGGCATCCCAATAGAAATTTGGTCGGATAGAGGTAAGGATAATAACCGTGTTTCCGCTTATATAAAAACCTAAGGAACGCTTTTTGTACCTTTTCCAGTAAAAGCGCGTACGTACGTTCGTGTGGATTCCACACGCAGGAGCTGGATTCTAATTTGCTACGTACAAGTGCATTAGAAACAATTTTAATTGCATGTGAGGTGCGAAAATCGCAGCAATTACGTAGGACAAAGCCCAGCCTTTTATAGGATTCTTTAGCTACCGTGGCAATATGGTCGTGGAAGGTGAGCTTTCGGTCGAATGTGACTCCCAGATCTTTCATGGCCGTTGTTTTCATGATGATATTGTTATTTAAATTGTATTCAAAATTCACTGGGTGCCGCATTCGACCGAATGTCAAAGCGAAACATTTAGATGAATTAAATTCCATCTTATTGTCTAGGCTCCACTTGTATATCGCGTCTATGTCTTGTTGCAGTACCAAACAGTCACGCTCAGAGTTTATTTCGAGGTACAACTTCAGGTCATCAGCATATAACAGACATCTTGCATGACGGAGAACTTGGGGAAGATCATTTACCATGATTAAAAATAATAAAGGCCCCAAAATTGAGCCCTGACTAACTCCGGAACGCGTATGGTACGTGCCTGATTCGTACATACCGAGCCTAACGAACTGCTGGCGATCACGTAGATAGTCTGCGAAGAAACGTAGTAGAGAGGGTGCGAAACCTATTTTGCTAAGCTTCATCAGCAGCATGTCGTTGTTAACTCTATCGAACGTATTCCGAAAGTCGAAATAAAGTACGTCTACCTGACGCCCGCGGTCCAAGCTACAGGAGATATAATCTACTAGTGTCAGGAGATTCGTGTCAACTGACCTCTTGAAGTTGCTGGATTGAGGACTGCAGCTGTGTCGTGGCGTGCCGGCTGGAGTGGCGAGTGTTGCGTTTGGTCGATTGGCCGGACACCGTTTGTTTGCCCTTATTTAGTTGCCTGAACCGTTGAAGTTGGTCATGATTGTATTATTAATAGGTCTTTACCTATGAAATTGCCGTTTTGTATGAAAAAATTTAAACGAATTTTTTTCATGCATTTTTTATTTGTATTAATCGAAGTAATCACCCATGCAATCAATGCATCTTTGCCAACGCAGTGGCAGTTTATTGATGCCCTTCTTAAAGAAATCAGCTGGACGGGAGGCAACAAATTCTTCAAAGGCATTTTGTACTGCCTCTCGGGTATTGAATTTTTTTCCCGCCAAGAAGTTATCCAAATTCTGGAAAAAGTAGTAGTCTGTAGGCGCAAGGTCTGGTGAGTAGGGCGGATGACGGAGAGCTTCCAACCCCAGTTCTTGCAACTTGGAGACCGTCTGCTGTGCAGTATGAGGTCGCGCGTTGTCGTGCAGGAGCAGCGGAGACGAGCGATTGACCAATGCTGGTTGGAGATGTGCCAGCTTCTCCATCATTGTGTTCAGTTCTTCACAGTACACATCTGAAGTAATGCTCACCCCGTTTGGTAAGAAGCTGTGATGAATCACACCGGCGCTAGACCACCAAACAGTGACCATCACTTTTCTAGAGGTAAGTTTTCGTTTAGGGCATTGTTTAGGTGCTGAACCAGGATCCAACCAACTTGCTGAGCGCTTGCGGTTATCAAACAGAATCCATTTTTCATCGCAGGTAACAATGCGGTTCAAAATTCCTTCATTTGTGTGTCTGTTGAGCAGTGCAAGGCACGTCTCGACGCGTACTTCGCGCTGACGATCATTGAGTTCGTGGGGCACCCATTTGTCAAGCTTTTTTACCTTGCCAATTTGACGCAAATGGACCAATATTGTTTTGACGCTAACGTCGAAAGCTGCTGCTAATTCAGCCGTAGATTGTGTATCATCAGCTTCCACAATCGCCTTTAATTCGTCATTGTCGACCAAAGTCTTCGGACGACCGCGAGGTTCATTTTTCAGGTCGAAATTTCCAGAACGGAAGCGAGCAAACCAATAACAAGTGGTGCGTTGGTTTGTAGTGTTAGCTCCGTAAACGTCGTTGATGTTGCGTGCCGCTTGTGCCGCGTTGCTGCCACGATGGTACTCATATTCCATAATTACTCGAATTTTTAACGTATCCATGATGACGAAAAAGATTGAAATGCGATGAAAATGTAACACTAATCAATAAACAAATGACTACTTTTGGGAAAAAAAATCCGTTTTTAAAATAAAATTAATTTGAAATTAGAATTCTTAGCCAAACAAAAATTATTTTTATTTGAAATGGCCAGTACTGCAGAACGGCAATTTCATAGGTAAAGACCTAATATTATGTAAGTAATCTGTTCTTCACTACAGCCAGGGATTGGTCGGGCGGGCTGCGGACACCAAACATATATGGTGATTGTGGCTCCTCCACAATCTGTCCGTGCCGGTGTGGCTGATCCATGAGTGGAACAGTGCATGATTGGTGGTTATGTCGGTTTTTTTTTTTTTGCTATTAGGTATATTTGTATTTAACAAGCGCTTCTCGCCATCAAACTTAAAAGTTTGGCGAGTAAAATTGTTTCAATTAAAAATTTATGTAACCTATGTTTGAAAAAATAAATTTAAAAAAAGTCAGTCAGGACTTTTCTTTTTATATATTGAGATAGCTTCTGCCCGCGACTTCGTCCGCGTGTTTCTTGGTCCCCCGACCGTGTCATCGCATCGCATCCGTGGCATCGCATTGCCTGACCGCACTATTACTTCGTTTTCGCTTAGCATTTTGTCCGAATTTTTTTTTTTTTTTATTGATCGGCACCTAAGAGTCCTAAAGTAATGTCAAATATGCCTACAGTCTTCCTGAAGAATTGGGCTATCAAATGCAAAAAGAATTTTTAAAATCCGACTGGTAGTTCCAGAGATAATGCGTTCATCCAAACAAAAAAAAAAAACGGTCAAGTGCGTGTCGGACCACGCACAATGAAGGGTTCCGTGGTTGGGATGAATTTATATCAAGAGTAACCTCAACATTGTAGTTGAAAAACATGTTCTTCCTTACATTCCAACTGCATATGTAAATTTGTACGCACTAAATTGAGAGACTAGCTGCTGCCCGCGGCTTCACCCGCGTGGATGTCGAATTTCATGGGTTTTAATTTTCTTGCGCGGAACTCTAATATGCGGTCAAAATCAGTACAACCGTGTCGGAGATTAGCCGGAACAAACAAACAAACAGATAGACAGACAGACAAAAAATTAAAAAATTGTGTTTTTAACTACTTATCATAATTACAGATTTAGTAAAAAGCTGTTATTTTGACATTACAAACAGACACTTCAAGTTTATTTATATGTATGTATATAATTATATATACCTAGATAGCTTTTGTCCGCGACTTCGTCCGCGTGAAATTTCTTGTTCCCCCGACCCACCCCGTCGCATCGCATTGCCTGCCCGCGCTATTACTTACTTCGTTTTCGCTTAGCGTTCTTTCCGACTTTTTTTCTTTTTGCTCAGCCCCTAACGGCCCTAGCGTGATATTATATATGCTATAGCCTTCCTTAAGAATTGGGCTATCAAATGCCAAAAGAATATTTCAAATCCGACGGGGTGTGTCAGCTCCTCCGATGCACGACTGGAGTTAACTCCTGTTTTTTGTGCCGTTCCTACTTTCTATTTTTCGATCATTTCTGTCAGGCTGGGTTTCTTAAATGAATCAGTGCTACAGAAAGCAATTTTATGGTGTAAAGGGGGATCGGAAACGGGGATCCTAGACGTAGGCAAAAACGCTGCCAAACTAAAATGTAATTGGGAGAGTCAGCCGCGTGCGTACCGACCGCTGCCTGGGCAACAGTCTCCACACGGTGGGAGGCCGAGGATGGATGGCGCCGCCGGGGCTGGCCCAGGAAGAGGTGGCGACCTATACGCGTACCGCAGGGGTTGGATCTGGGTGGCTCTGGAACAGGATGCTTGGAAGGATTTTGGGGAGGCAGTGGGATAGTGTAGGCTAACATATATATAAAAAACCGGCCAAGTGCGTGTCGGACCACGCACAATGAAGGGTTCCGAGGTTGGGATGAATGTATCCCAAGAACAACTTGTAGAGGAATGCTGACGCATATGTTTTGTAGTTGAGTAGTAAATCAAGAGCGAAAGCGAAAAGGAAAGATGAGTAACTGGAGGTTACTGGGCTATGCGTAGCCAGAGATCACATGCAGAACTTAAGTGTGTTGATTTATTTGGTTTGATTGTGTCTCTTTTGTGAGATAGCGCGATAAATGTGTAGTCAGTTGTATTTTGAATTCCTGATTATCGATAAGATGTAAATTTTCTTCTAATATGTCATAAAGGGATAGTTTAGTTTAAATTAAGAGTTCTGGCAAATTTCGACTTTACGAGTATTAAATTGTGATAAATCAGACGTCCACAAACTGATTTTTATGGTTTAGGTCAGGAGTGACCGAGCTATGTGATATTGTGCGATGAATGTTGTTTCCGAGTAACACACGAGGACGTGTGTTTCGTAGGATGGGCGTGTCGGATCCGGTCAATAGTACGGACGCGTAACGAATCGCAAGCGCGCCACAGGCGACATCACGTGAGGTACCGCCTACAGCGCGCTTCTACAGAGTCGTGATGTTTTAACCTCACAGCGAAGAGGACAGTTTAGTGTCGGATCGCATCGGGGCAACATCGGGGTTACTACGCCACGGAACTGTATTCGATTCGTTGTGCTTAGTGGTTGTGTTAGATTGTGATTTTAAACACCGTGTATCGCACCCAGTGTGTTTTCATTGCACGAAACCCATCTTGTGCCCACAATAAATAATAATAATCCTGACGTGCCGATGGGTTTCGTGCAATGAAAACACACTGGGTGCGATACACGGTGTTTAAAATCACAACTGAGTAAATCCTGACGTTCTGATATAAAAACAAATTATAACAAATCATCAACAGTAATGATGAAAATTATCCTTTACAATTTCCTTTTCAATGTTCTTTTTATACTTAAAAATTCCCAGATTTGTAGGATAATCTCTGCTCTGGTATTACAGGTGTGTTGCACACGTACGCAAGAAACGCGTTGTGTAATACACTCGCGAGCGTGGCGCTCACTCAAACACGTATAAAAATTGGCTTCAAGTTTTACGTTGCGTTTTGAATTGAACACGGAATCTGGACATTCTATAATCTAAGGTAGGTAGTGAAAAACATAATATTTGGAGCGTCGCCGTCGCCTAGTTTTTAGGTTAATTCGCTTCGAGCCTCGGATCCTAAAGGTTATTAAAACTAGTCTATACCTACTGATATTTATTGAGTGCCTAGTTAAATAGTTTGTTAAATATGGATAACTTATACCAAGTTTGTATGTGTGCAAGAAAATATAATACAGAATTAATGCAATGAAAAAGGTGTATCATTTCAGACCTATCCAATAACACCCCACACCATAGGGTAGACAAGAAAAAAACATCCCAACTTTACGTGTAAAAAAATTTTTTTTTCATGTTTTTCTTTTACCACTTTGTCGGCGTGATGAATATGTATATCCATGCCAAATTATAGCTTTCTAGTACTAAGAGTCTCTGAGATAAACTGCGGACGGACAGATGGACATGAAGGACGGACATAGCGAAACAATAAAGGTTCCTTGTTGACTACGGATTATTTATTTTTGATCCTCCAGGGATTGTTTTTCGAAAAACCCAAAAACTTTCAAACGGTGAAGGAAAACATTTTGAGAAAACCGGCATGTTCTAGAAACAAAAATTCGAAGACGTGACATCTACCCAATCCACACTGGGCCCGCGTGGTAGATTACGGCCCATTTTCTCTCGCAGAGAGGAGGCCGGTGTCCCAGCAGTGGGAAAATTATAGGCTGATTATGCTATGTGGGTGAGGTATATTGTAGTACCCCATGAAGGATGAATCTACTTTAGCCAGTCTGAAACTTGGTTGAACTAAATAATTGGTCCCTATTTCTAGTCCTATAATATAACCAGTCTGTATTGCGCCACTGCAGGGCAAAGGCCTCCCTTTCCTTTTTGCACTCAACTCGATCCTTAGCCAATATGGACCAATCCCTCCTTTATGTGGCAAGTTCATCCCGCCATCTACGCCTGGGTCTTCCACGATGCCGTTGGACGTTTTCAGGAACCCATTTTGTGGTGGTGTTAGCCCACACCCACAATGCATCCGACATGCGGCACACGTTTCCAGCCAGTCCCTGAGCTCGGCTGCTTTTTGGGTGACGTCTGCGATTTGTGTTTTAGAGCGCAGTAAGTCGAACTCCGCGAATATTCCCACATGGATTGCTACCAGGTGGCAATCGGGATAACATTCCCAGTTGCCACCGAGTGGTGACTGGGAAGTTATTGCCCCCACTTCAAATCGCTGTTTACTGCGGTTGGGATCGCCAACTCCCCTCATCGCTGTCTGTCCTACGGCCGCGATGAGGGGGTTGGCGGTCAGATTTTTCCAATGTGGTTTTATTAGTAGACTAGCTGCGCCCCGTGGTTTCACCCGCGTAGATCGGGATAAAAAGTAGCCTATGTGTTATCCAGGGTGTAAGCTGTCTACGTACCAAATTTCATCCAAATCGGTCCAGCCGTTGCGCGTGAAGCGGTAACAAACATACACACACACAAACTTTCCCCTTATTACATAGTGTGATCTAGTGTGTTAAGTAGATATCTTATACAAAATAGATCTACCTACCCACAGATCTGGAAAAATTCGTTTTCTCTATTTTCACCCGAGCAGAGCTTAACGAGTAAATTCTGTAAATATTACAACTTTGGTTAGTTAGAAGATACATCCCTGTGACAGACAATTGATGGATGGACGAACGGACGGACCGAGTAGGGCCCCATTGGCACCCTTTCAGTACGGAACTCTTAAAACATTATTTTATCGTATATAATTGGTGGTTGTACGTTGTTTTATAGCTAATAGTTTTATAGAATTTCGTTTCACATAAAATTTTTCTCATATTATCATTTCATAGAATAATCATTACGCAGAACACATTACTACGCATTACTTTGAGGAAATTTAAATCATTGATTTCTGTTTCACATTTTAATGTTAGAATATTCATATCATAGAATAACAAATCAAATATTCTTTATTCATTTATTGTTTATTTAATATAAATACCTATTCTAAACTAATTTTTGTTAGGGTCTCAGTTCTAACCAAACCGTTCTGGCAGCTGCTCGTTTCTGATGGCGATTCGTTTTCTGGTGGGGTCGCAGTTCTAACCTAACCTAACCTACTTTTCCGGTAGCTAGTCGTTTCTGACGGGGTCGCAGTTCTAACCTTTTTTTTTTTTTTTTGACGCTGAGAAATGCTTTAAGCATCCCCGCTCGTGGGGGACTCCTGTCGGAATGACAGTATACCCACTAAAACTCAGCAGTGTTCCCACATCGCCGTGATGGGAGGGCCATGGGAAACCGGCTCAGCCTTTACGTCAACAACCCTCCCGGCGCATGCCCGCCTAACCGGCGGGCCCCGCGTGCCCCCCCGGATGGGGGGCTACGGGAATGACCGGGAACACCTGGCCATTCCCGTCCGACACTGGTGGGGGCCTGTGCAATACAGGCAAGGATGCACCCACACCCGTTGCCTGCTGGCCCCCACCTGGGAGGAGTCGTCTGCTCCGACCCCTCCTCCGCCTTCGGAGCGGCGCCGCGTGAGGGTCGTCCTCCCGCGCGCGCTCCGCCGCCATTTCGGCCGCAGAGGATAGGGAGAGCGGCCGACGACCGACACTCCTCTTCCCCTGCGGCCCCACCGCGTCCGCCATCAAACGGTGGCGGCCCCGTCAAGGCCGCGGAAGGTAGGGAGAGCGGCGCACCGCAATACCGGCACTCCTCTCCCGCCGCGGCCTCCAATCCTCAGCTGCGATGCCTCCCATAAGACACCGCGGCCCGCCTCAGTTGCGGTGTCGCCCATACGGCCACCGCAATCTACCCGCTGGCCGCTACGTCGTCGGCTTTCCCGTAAAAGCCCTGACGAGCGGCCCCCGCCTCGGGTTCCTCTTCGCTTCACCGTGGGTGACCAAGCCACGACTACTGGCCCCCCCGCCTCGACAATGCGGGAACCCTCCGGGGGGGTCGCAGTTCTAACCTAACCTAACCTCTTATTCTGGTAGCAGCTCATTTCTGATGGCGATTCGTTTTCTGGTGGGATCGCAGTTCTAACCTAACCTAACCTACTTTTCTGGTAGCTAGTCGTTTCTGACGGGGTCGCAGTTCTAACCTTTTTTTTTTTTTTTTTTTTTTTGACGCTGAGAAATGCTTTATGCATCCCCGCTCGTGGGGGACGAGACGGGGTATGTGGGACTCCTGTCGGAATGACAGTATACCCACTAAAACTCAGCAGTGTTCCCACATCGCCGTGGTGGGAGGGCCATGGGAAACCGGCTCAGCCTTTACGTCCACAACCCTCCCGGCGCATGCCCGCCTAACTGGCGGGCCCCGCATGCCCCCCCGGATGGGAGGCTACGGGAATGACCGGGAACACCTGGCCATTCCCGTCCGACACTGGTGGGGGCCTGTGCAATACAGGCAAGGATGCCCCCACACCCGTTGCCTGCTGGCCCCCACCTGGGAGGAGTCGTATGCTTCGACCCCTCCTCCGCCTTCGGAGCGGCGCCGCGTGAGTGTCGTCCTCCCGCGCGCGCTCCGCCGCCATTTCGGCCGCAGAGGATAGGGAGAGCGGCCGACGTCATACCGACACTCCTCTTCCCCTGCGGCCCCACCGCGTCCGCCATCAAACGGTGGCGGCCCCGTCAAGGCCGCGGAAGGTAGGGAGAGCGGCGCACCGCAATACCGGCACTCCTCTCCCGCCGCGGCCTCCAATCCTCAGCTGCGATGCCTCCCATAAGACACCGCGGCCCGCCTCAGTTGCGGTGTCGCCCATACGGCCACCGCAATCTACCCGCTGGCCGCTACGTCGTCGGCTTTCCCGTAAAAGCCCTGACGAGCGCTCGTTTCTGATGGCGATTCGTTTTCTGGTGGGATCGCAGTTCTAACCTAACCTAACCTACTTTTCTGGTAGCTAGTCGTTTCTGACGGGGTCGCAGTTCTAACCTAACCTAACCTCTTATTCTGGTAGCAGCTCATTTCTGATGGCGATTCGTTTTCTGGTGGGATCGCAGTTCTTTTTTTTTTTTTTTTTTTTTTTGTTGCCGGGGTGGAAAATCCTCATGGATGTCCCCCGCCCTGGGGTGAGCGGAGGGGTCTGTCAGACTCTTACTGACTAAAAACCACCCCGGTGTTCCCTTCCCACACCTGGACCGGGGATCATGGGAACTTGGGCGCCTTCCACGATCCCCGGCTAGTGCCGGCCCGCATTTGCGGGCCTCCTCAGGCCTGCGAGGGGAGTGAGGTGCAGGACTCCCCCCGCAACGTCCAATAGGGGCGCGCGCGGACCACTACGCGCCGCCGCCTCGGGTCCAGCTGGATGGGGGCCGGCAGACGTCCCCGAGTCCACCGTCCCTCCGGACCTGTTTACGGGGGCTGGAATAGGGCGTTGTCCGCCCTCCGCCGACGCCCGGGCCGTCTTCTGCGGGTCGGGAGAGTCGTCTCGATCTCTCTCTCCCTTTCCGCAGCCTCCTTCCGCGAAATGACGGTTTCACAGAAGGAGATCACCGCATCCCACGACTCGGCGGTTTCTGTCACGGCTCCGGCGCTGCGAGCTTAAATTACACTCTAGGGGTAGGGCAGACAAGACTACGTGGAGTCGGTTTTGCAGCGACTCGTTTCTGGCCTAACTTTTGTTTTTGTTTGTGTTGACTTTTTAAGACGAAACTTTTTACTGTTCGAAATAAATGCTTAAAAAACTGAACTCGGTAGAAATTATTATTAAATTACACTTGCAGCAAAAAATTAAAACACTGAGTATTTTATTATTTAATTATATATTTCTTAAACGCTTATTTAATCTAACTAAATATTTATAAGATATTTATTTATAAAATGATGGATAACATAACGTCTATTTTTACAATTTCGTTGAAATAAAATACCATGAAAAAATACACCGAACAAACAATATTCGTTAAAAAATAATTCTACTGTTTGATAAGTTTGTTGAATAAAAAAATGTGATTATAAAATTCATTGAATTGTGTTTCTGTAAAATATGTTTCATTCAAGTAAATGGTAGTTGAAACAATAATATTCGCAATAAAAATACAAGGAGCGAATATTTTATGAAACATTTTCTGGGAAACGAAATTCTATGAAATTTCTGTCTGCGAAATAAGGGAACACCAATTTAAGTATCAAACAAAAGCAAACAATGTTCTTACAAAGTGCTTGGTATTAAAATTATTTATTACCAGAGTTTACCGATTTATTGATTATTAATAGAGGAATATTATACTAGTAGATCACTAAGAACAATACCTAATAATAGGTCTTTACCTATGAAATTGCCGTTTTGTATGAAAAAATTTAAACGAATTTTTTTCATGCATTTTTTATTTGTATTAATCGAAGTAATCACCCATGAAATCAATGCATCTTTGCCAACGCAGTGGCAGTTTATTGATGCCCTTCTTAAAGAAATCAGCTGGACGGGAGGCAACAAATTCTTCAAAGGCATTTTGTACTGCCTCTCGGGTATTGAATTTTTTTCCCGCCAAGTTACCAAATTCTGGAAAAAGTAGTAGTCTGTAGGCGCAAGGTCTGGTGAGTAGGGCGGATGACGGAGAGCTTCCAACCCCAGTTCTTGTAACTTGGAGACCGTCTGCTGTGCAGTATGAGGTCGCGCGTTGTCGTGCAGGAGCAGCGGAGACGAGCGATTGACCAATGCTGGTTGGAGATGTGCCAGCTTCTCCATCATTGTGTTCAGTTCTTCACAGTACACATCTGAAGTAATGCTCACCCCGTTTGGTAAGAAGCTGTGATGAATCACACCGGCGCTAGACCACCAAACAGTGACCATCACTTTTCTAGGGGTAAGTTTTTGTTTAGGGCATTGTTTAGGTGCTGAACCAGGATCCAACCAACTTGCTGAGCGCTTGCGGTTATCAAACAGAATCCATTTTTCATCGCAGGTAAAAATGCGGTTCAAAATTCCTTCATTTGTGTGTCTGTTGAGCAGTGCAAGGCACGTCTCGACGCGTACTTCGCGCTGGCGATCATTGAGTTCGTGGGGCACCCATTTGTCAAGCTTTTTTACCTTGCCAATTTGACGCAAATGGACCAATATTGTTTTGACGCTAACGTCGAAAGCTGCTGCTAATTCAGCCGTAGATTGTGTATCATCAGCTTCCACAATCGCCTTTAATTCGTCATTGTCGACCAAAGTCTTCGGACGACCGCGAGGTTCATTTTTCAGGTCGAAATTTCCAGAACGGAAGCGAGCAAACCAATAACAAGTGGTGCGTTGAAAAGCAGCATATTTTCTTTGCTATACAACTTATTACACTACTAAATAAAGGATAAATACTCACCAAATAAAATTTTCTCCCGAGCAGGTATAAACGCGTCCACGACCACACACATTTAAATTGACACTGACAATTTATTGTTGGACTATTTGAATGAATGATGCGTAAATGTTGCGTTGTTGTTGTTGTTGTTGTAGTACCACAGACAATAAAACCGTTTCTTTATGACAATTATTTAACATTTTTGGGATTTAGGCAATGTTGTATAGTGACGGCAATGTTGAAGCATTTTACCGGTATCTAATATGAGCAACGACAATCAATCTGCTTCCAGTCTAATCATTCTTAATTCGTTGAATTCATCATTCTAAGCACGCACAGACGCAAACTAAAAACTTACAATTTTTTGAGTACCAATACAACTCTTACTTATCATGCAGTGACTTTAGTTACTGGCGTAAATTGAAAATCTCATGTCCACACCATTCGTTATCCACACGCATGGAGTTACCTCGGAGTTACTACTATACAGGGTTACAGGTTAAGTCGACCTATTCCCTTTAAGGGCATGTTCTTTACATTGTTTCTGATTGATTTGGCTATGAAACACCCTATCCTAAATCTAACCGTTTTCGAGATATTTGAAATTAATTGTTTTTTATAAAAAATACCCGATTTTTGTCTATCAGCTCAGATATTGTGAAACGTGTAAGTCTTATTATTACTGTTATTTATTTTTTACATGTAAAATAAGATGCTTTATGACCTAAATAACCAAGATTGTCCATAAAATTAATAAATAAGTCGTTGTAGATGATTAAACTTTCAAAAAAGTAATTAAAATTTAGAAAGCTTAATTTTTGTTTAAGGATATCTAAAAAAAAAATTATGGCACTTGTTTTGCAGATGAGCTTAAAAATATCTACGTTTCATCAGCTATCCAACGAGGTATGATAATCTAGGGTTAAAAAAAACAGTCATAGAAAAAACTTAGTTGCGAGCCCCCAGGTAGTAGACCCTAGCCTATTGTCCTTTAAGGTTAATGCGGTGAGTGTGAGCGAGATACCTTACTATACGCTTTGTGCAGGTGTGAGTGGGAAACATAACGTGAAGAAACCGGTTTGGTAATACAATGCGCTTTGTGTTTGGTTATCATTATCCAACAATAATCTGTTAGTCTGCTTATGTGATTCGTCCGTGGTAGATGCGATATTATTTTGTTCTCTGTTTTCTATTCGACTTGGCTGTGTTTCTGGACTGTTTCTTCTGATTCCTGACTTACTGTGCGTGTTAACTGGATTCTGATTGTGCTTGTGATACGGAACTGTTCAAGATGGCAGCCTACACGAATGAGGAATATGCTGACATGCTAATTTGCTATGGATACTGCAATTGTGTGTCTGCGCATGCTCGCAATGAGTACATAATACGCTATCCCGACCGTCGAGTGCCGGATGTGAGCGTGTTCAACGGAGTTTATCGAAGACTTCGAGAAACTGGCTCCGTTTCAAGACGACGTACAGACTTGGGAAGACCACGTGTGATTGATGACGACGAAGAACAAAATAATGAGATAGTGAAACAATTTCGATTGGATCCAACCACTTCCACTAATATTGTTGCCCGTGCTCTGGGACTCTCGCAATGGAAGGTATGGTTTACCGTTCACACAGCGGGCCTATACCCTTACCATTATACGCCGGTACATGCTATCGAAGAGGGAGATCCTGCGAGAAGATTGGATTTCTGCAGATTTATGTTAAATGCTGATTTCGAAGACCCGACTTTCCTTAAAAAAATCTTGTGGACAGATGAGTCTAAGTTTGTTATAGATGGGATTACCAATTACCATAACGCTCATTATTGGGCCCCGAAAGAACAGAGAAATCCAAACAAAAAGAGAGTAAAGGGGTCACAACGAAGATTTAGCCTCAACGTGTGGATGGGTATTATTTCAAATAATTTGATTGGGCCTTATTTTCTCCCTGATAATTTAAATGGAGAACACTATGAAAATTTCTTACGAGGAGACTTAAGTGATTTACTAGATGATTTACCACTAAATCTAATAAGAGACATGTGGTATCAGCATGATGGCTGCCCCGCCCATTTCAGGAGAAGTGTCAGAGAATGGCTGGATACAAATTATCCAAATAAGTGGATTGGACGAGGTGGGCCTTTACCCTGGCCAGCTAGAAGTCCTGACATAACCCCCATGGATTTTTACGTATGGGGGCACATGAAGAGTCTTGTATACAGTGACCCCAACCCAGTTTCATCCGTTGAGGTATTGAGAGAAAAAATAATTAATGCGGCGAATGAAATAAGAAGAACTTTAACTACTGGTGTTGTTAAAAGTGGACTTCGAAAAAGAATGCGAAGATGTGTGCAAAATAGAGGCGGACATGTCGAACACGAAATTTAGAAATTTAACAGTTTTAATAGTTTATTAAAAGCATCTTGTACTAAGCGATTGTTTTATTTAGTATTTTTTTTACCTCCCCTGTAGCCAATGAAATTAAGTTTTGCTCTGCATTTTTGATAAAACCCCAGATTATCATACCTCGTTGGATAGCTGATGAAACGTAGATATTTTTAAGCTCATCTGCAAAACAAGTGCCATAATTTTTTTTTTAGATATCCTTAAACAAAAATTAAGGTTTCTAAATTTTAATTACTTTTTTGAAAGTTTAATCATCTACAACGACTTATTTATTAATTTTATGGACAATCTTGGTTATTTAGGTCATAAAGCATCTTATTTTACATGTAAAAAATAAATAACAGTAATAATAAGACTTACACGTTTCACAATATCTGAGCTGATAGACAAAAATCGGGTATTTTTTATAAAAAACAATTAATTTCAAATATCTCGAAAACGGTTAGATTTAGGATAGGGTGTTTCATAGCCAAATCAATCAGAAACAATGTAAAGAACATGCCCTTAAAGGGAATAGGTCGACTTAACCTGTAACCCTGTATACACGCAAGTTTTGCCATCGCTAGCGACAAATCAGCTGTCAAAATCTGTGTGTGGACGTAGGGCAAGCACCAAATACCAAAGCAACAGTGACAAAACAATATCTGTAGTGTGTCGATAGTTTCAATGGTATGGCGTGTTGCTTCACTCAAAGTTACAGAATTGGGCCCCAGGCCTGATACAATAATCAAAGCCAAACATGGAACTAATATTATATTTATATAATAGTAATTCCATGCCTAAAATTAATAGGGTGGTTTTGTCAGTGGTTCTTCGTCTGTGTTTCTGTCTGTCAGTCAACTTGTCTTTGTCAAGTGTCTTTGATTTACTTGCTGTCAATCTGTCAAAGCAAAAGACGGTGAGTGAGGCATTTCCTATAAATATATTCGTAAATACTTCGTTTAGCCGCATTCGACGCTTGGCTGCCGTTGCGAGCGGTTGTGTGCTGCCGCTCCCTCCCGCTGCCCCGGCTCGCTGAGTCATCGCTCCCCACCCGTCACTGCGCTGCGCTCTCGCGGCGCGCTTCGTAGTCGCCCCGACTACGTCCGATCCTTCGAGGAATTAATTATTTATTTAATTAATTCCTCGATCTATGGTCACCAAAGAGTCTTTTTCAAGACTATTGTTTCTTTAACGTTATCGTCGAACCGTGTCTAGCTGCACTAGGCCCCTTCGGGGCAAATCCACAGTTTCGTGGTCCTCGGTGGAAACCTTACGGTGCCAACGAAGCCGAGTGGGGTGTTGACCCAATACACCCGCCGAACCCCTTCGGGGTGAGGCAGTCAATTGGACGGGTCCCAGTGTTAACCGGCCTTGGGGGATCTCCTAGTCGGCACTGGTGTACAGTCTTCCTTTCACAGCTTGCACCTAGTGTCTTTAGGGTGTGTCTACACCCTTCGCGCTAGATTGGTTAGGGCCCCGTTCGCACATTAAGACTGGCGACGGGTACACACAGCTTAGGGCACACCGTAGGTACACACCTCCCTGCCTGCACCCGGCAGGGAGACTTACACATCCCCGGGCCAACCCACCCGGGGAGTTAGATATAGGGTTGTCGCGTCGTGACCATGTCGCTCGATAGAGAGCACCTCTTCGATTTCATTAAGGAGCTCCTCCTAAAGGAGCCCGATGTGTTCCTGGACGCAGTCTTGGGGAACGAGAGCCTCAAGGCGCGTCTAGCCGCTTTTCAGCGGTCCGGTCCCACCCCCCCCTCCCCCTCCCCTTCTGTCTCAGGCATCGCTGATTTCAGCGATGCCCTAGAGCCCACTCCCGTCCCTCCTTGTGAGGATTCAGGTGACTCTATGGACACCTCCCCGGTGTCCGGGAGACCCACCTCTCCCTACTCTTACATTTCTGAGGCATCCGACTCTGAACCTGCTCAGGATCAGCCAGCCTCCCCGTGCCCTCCTTCTTCCCCTTCCTCCGCTGAGGACGATGGTTTCGCCATCGTCCAAGGTAAGAGGAAGAGGAAGAAGAATCGCGTTGATTCTTCTGCTCAATCTAGGAAGGGAAGGAAAGTGGGTGATTCCCCCACTCCTCCCTCTGCGGCTTCCACCGCTATCCCTCCCCCCCCTCCGACCGCGGATCCCACGGCCTCAGTTGCCCCCACCGCCACCCCCCCCGTTTCGTCTTCTGTCCCCAAGAAGGCACCTTCCCCCCCTCCTGTGTACATCCAGGACAAGGGGAAGTGGACAGACGTCTCGCGTTGGTGTACCGATCTTAGGATCAATTACACCGCCGCACGATCTACCCAGCAGGGTATCAAAGTGAGCATCCCTACGTCTCATGACTTTAGGGAGCTCACGAAACTCCTTAGGTCGAGGAACGTGTCTTTCCACACGTATACTCTCCCTGAGGAGCGCCAGACTAGAGTGGTGATCCGCAGGATCCCGAAGGAGCTCTCCGTCAAGGAAATCAAAGACGACCTTCTGTCGCAAGCTATCCCGGTGGATGAGGTCCATCGTATGCACCGCTCCAGGGCAGGAGAAGCATACGACATGGTCCTAGTTATCTGTCCCCATTTCGAGGGGTACCACCCTATTTTCCAGGTCAGATCGATCTGTAACCTCACGGGTTTCGAAATCGAGAAACCCTGGAAGAGTGGCATCATTGGTCAGTGTCACCGCTGCCAATTGTATGGCCACTCGCAGAGGAACTGCCACGCGAAACCCAGGTGCGTCAAGTGCCTGGGGGACCACGGCACTTCGGACTGTTTGCGTCCGAAGGATCGTACCCTGTGCACCGACCTGCCTAGCTGTGTGCTATGCGGCGAATCTGGGCACCCAGCCAATTACCGTGGCTGTCCCAAAGCCCCAAAGTCCTTCTCCTCCTCAAAGCTGAACAAGCGTGCAGACGCTCGTCAGCAGAGAGAACGCCCTCCGCTACTCCCCATCCCATCTTCCCAGATGCCGACCCGGCTAAGTCCGCAGCGACCTAACCCGTGGTTTCCCCTACACCACCAGCAGGCTTTCCCTGCATTGGCGTACTCCCAACCCCCTCCCCCTCCCCCGCTCGCTCCTAGGGATCCGAGAACCCGCGCTCCCCCAGCCGTTCTCTCTCAGCCCCCTAAACCCGCGTCCGCGCCCGCTCCTAAAGCCACCCCTCCCGCCGCTTTGGCTCCTCCCCCCCCTACCATACCCCCAACCATGCCAGTGCTCAGCCAAAATGTTGACTCGTTCAGCATTATTGCTGGCACTTTTATGGCTTTCTATACCCCCCGCGCTAGACAGATGGCTCTTGAGCTAACCGCCGCCAGAAATGTCGGCGATTTGCCCAGGATCATCAATATATTCAATGCGTATCCCGAGATTACGCAAGCCTTGAACTCCTTTTCCAACAACTCAAATAAATAATGGATAAAGGAATCATAGCTAGGATCAAACCCCGATCATTAAACTTAGGCTTTTTCAACGCGAATGGCTTTGCAGGCCAACGCGATGAGATCGCCACTTTTCTCCGCGACCACCATATCGACGTTTTCCTCTTACAGGAAACGTTCTTGAAGCCCCATCACCGAAGTCCGTCGATTGCCAACTATCGCATAGTTCGCAATGACAGGTCTCGGTGCCACAAGGGTGGGACTATGATTTACTATAAATCGTCCCTATACTGCATCCCTATGGACCCTCCCCCTCTCTCGCGATTAGAAGTGTCTGTCTGCCGCTTAGGCATGACAGGTCACCAGCCGATCACTCTTGTATCGGTCTACCTCCCCCCCCGCGGCCCCCGCACTTCAGAGGATTTCCAATCCCTCTCTGACGATCTGACCATTCTGTTGGGCTTGAGTGACTCCGTTATCATAGCGGGCGATCTCAACGCCAAACATACCTCCTGGAATAGTTCCACCACCACTTCTAGAGGAAGACACCTGTTCGACCTCTGTCCCATTTTGGGTTTCGATGTCATTGCCCCAATGACTCCCACTCACTATCCCCATGACCCCGCTCATTCCCCCGACGTACTTGATGTAGCGCTTCTAAAGAATGTCAACCTTCGGTTGGACTCTATAGAAGCGATACATGAACTAACGTCTGATCATCGTCCCGTGATCTTAAATCTGGCCCCCCGCATAGGTCTCCGCGATCCCTCTCAACCTCTCCCCACCCGGTTGGTGACGGACTGGAGGAAAGTAAGCGAATGTCTGAAATCCTCCTCATCTCCCCACTTAGACTCTATTCCTGATCAGTTTGACTCTCTCGCTGACACGACAGCTGCGATCGACTCATTCACGGAGCACGTACAATCAGTCCTGAACGATTGTTCAAGGGAGGTTCCAGCGGTGGATGACCATCGCTGGAAGCTGCCGGACGATGTACGTGCCCTGATGAATGAGAAGAACGCGGCTGTCCGTGCCTACAGCAGCTTTCCCTGCCGCTTGAACAAAGTCCATATGCGCTATTTGCAGAAATCTGTAAAGAAACGCATAGAGGAACTGCGTTCCACGCGTTGGGACAAGATGTTGAGTGAGCTCGAGCCAACTCATCAGGCCTTCTGGCACCTACAGAGGAAACTCAGGTCCTCAGAGACAGCTTCTATGCCCCCCTTAGTACGCCCAGACAATACCATCGCTTTCGATGATATCGACAAGGCCGAATGCCTTGCCGATAGTCTTGAGGCCCAGTGCTCACCCAGCTCTCAACCAGTAGACGAAGCCCACCTCTCTGAGGTTGACGCTGAAGTCGAACGTAGAGCCTCCCTTCCCCCCGTTGAGGACCCTGATTGTCCCTTGCCTCCCGTCACTCCTGACGAGGTGCACGAGATAATCAAGGGTCTAAAACACCGTAAAGCCCCCGGCTCAGATGGAATCACCAATAGGGTGTTCCAACTCTTCCCTGCCCGTTTGATTATGCTCATGACCATCATCTTCAATGGTGCCATGGGTAATAATATCTTTCCTCACGCCTGGAAACAGGCTACCGTTATCGGTATCCCTAAGCCCGGCAAGCCTAAGAGCGAGCCCTCTAGCTACCGGCCTATCAGTCTGCTCAACGTCTTCGGCAAAATCTATGAGAGGCTTATTTATAAGCGTCTCAGAGATTATGCCGAGACAAAGGGTCTCATTCCCGACGAGCAATTCGGTTTTCGAACCCAGCACTATTGCGTGCAGCAGGTCCACCGTATTGTCGAGCACATCAGCGTTGGGTTCCAACGCGGTGCGATGACTGGTGCTGTCTTCTTTGATATAGCGAAGGCCTTTGACAAAGTCTGGCACAACGGCTTATTATATAAGCTGTACCAACTCGGTGTGCCGGATCGTCTCGTGCTCATCCTACGAGACTTTTTGTCAAACCGCACCTTTCGCTATCGCATTGAAGGAGCACTTTCCTCCCCCCACCCTATTCGCGCAGGAGTCCCTCAGGGCTCTGTGCTTTCCCCCCTCATATTCATCCTCTTCGCCAGCGATATCCCGAAGAGTAAAAAGGCACAGTTGGCGCTGTTCGCAGACGATACGGCCATTTTCTCCAAGGGAATTCGCCCTGACTCGATCGCTCGCACCCTCCAAACCGCAGTCGATGCCCTCGGCAAGTGGTTTCGAAAGTGGAGAATCGAAGTCAATCCCGATAAAAGCCAAGCCATTCTCTTTACGAGACGGCGTAATCGGCTCACCGCCCCTCCTCGGCCGATCACCATGTTTGGCAAGCAGATCCCTTGGGAGAAGCGAGCCAAATATTTAGGTGTGACGCTCGATAGTCATTTATCATTTTCAGAGCACATAAAGCAGGTTCGTTCGCGGGCCTACTTTGCTCTCGGCCGTTTACACTCCGTTCTGAATGCACGCAGCAAGTTGTCCCTTAAGTGCAAGTTGCGTATTTACACAGCGTGCATTCGACCTATCATGACCTATGCGGGCCCAGTCTTTGCGCATGCAAAGCCCCACCTCATCCATAGGATGCAGACCCTTCAGAACCGTCTCCTCCGAAAGGTAACGGGAGCCCCCTGGTTCGTTCGGAACGCGGACCTCCACCTTGACCTTAAAGTCCCGACCATCCGTCAGTACTTGAAACGCCTTTCCAAGCGTTTCTTTGATTCCGCCGTGAAACATCGCAACCCCTTGGTTGTCGAAGCCGCTAGCTATGTCCCCAGTAGAATCAGTAGTATCCGCCGTCCGCGACATGCCCTCACTGAACCCGATGACCCTATCACCCTCCTCCAGGAAAGTAGTAGGGACACTAGCACAGTCCAACACAAACACAGATCTACATTCCGGCCTCGCCGCCGAGGCCCACCGCGTTTAAGACCATCTAACGTAAATGTAAATTCATGCCCCTTGATCGGTTTAATCGAGCCAGCTGGTGGCGTAGCTGAGCCTGTAGCTTTAAACTCCCCTGATAATAATAATTCCCCTAACTTGATCCAGCCTATTGCTTTGCCTTGTATATCATTGGTCAATGACAACGACTCCCTAAGCCGAGGTCCGTACCCCACAGGGGGTGCCCTTAGTGCGCAGTCGTTTAGTTTATAATTTAGTTAGTATTTATGCCCCTGGCTGGAGGCTTTTGAGCTCGCTTAAAGGCACCAACAGGAAAGTCCGGTTAAGTAGTCGGGACCTCTCATGGTCACACTACGAGATGCCATTTCAAAAAAAAAAAAAAAAAAAAAAAAAAATTCGTTTAGCCGCTGTTGAATGATTGTAGTGTCTGCGTCGACACGTCAACACGGTGATAATACAGTTCTGTGCTTGCTTCTCCAGCGTCTGATTTGATTTAGTGTGGTGTGCAGTGGCACGCACGGGCAAGCCCTTTCACGGCACTCGAACAGAGAAGTAGTGACGAATACAAAGCACGATGGAAGAGCAGCCCAAGTTGTTTACGCGCGAGGAGCTGAAGTCACGCTGCACGCGCAATGACGCTGTACTTATCATTCACAACGAGGTGTACGACGTCACCAGCTTCCTCACAGAGGTCAGTACACTATCTGATGCATGGCACGAATGATTCATTTAAATTGCCGTTATTTTACTAACCTTTCCTATTTTATATTAGCCGGTATTATAACTAACAACAAAATTAAAAGTAAACCTATTTAAATTACTATTTTTTTTTATAAAAACTAGCTAATGTCTGGCATGCATTGCAAATACCTTTTCATATTTTTTTGTTAGGGATCTTCTTCGGCGCTTATACAAATACATACCTAAGTTTCATTACAATTGGTCAAAGCATTTTTAAGTTTTGCGAGACACGCATCGCAATTGATTTTTATACATGGTCTGCCACCCTGTATAAACATCAATTTTATTGCTGTGTGTCAGTAGACATCGTCGCGCAACCTGTTACCATGTATTTCCTACATGATTCTGGACCTGCTGTGTTGAAATTTTTCATCAGTTATTAAAAAAAATATCTGCAATTTTCTACAAAAGTGCAGTACCTACATATGCGGTAAACTGTATGGTACAGTAAATTTTTTTTTTACAATATGTTACGGTTGTGCATCAATGTCCCTGCCACCCTATAAACAGTGTTTAACAGAAAGGTATGATCAAACTGAACAACTTTCTCCATTGGACCAACATTTTAATTAAGAAAAAAATATCAGCCATACCATACATTTGGGTTGAGTAGGTATTGAAGTTTTGTAAGGGATATTTTTTTGTCCATTACAAAATTGGTCCCGTGGAGAAAGTTGTTCAGTTTGATGGTCTGTACTACACCTTTCTGATACATCCTTCATATAAGTATAAGAAGTATTAGAAGATGTAAGCTTGTATGAAAATGCTTCAACACAACGTTGGGTATGTTTGCATGTATTAGTTTCTTATTAATGGCATATTACGTACGCACGGGTACAGATCAAGCTATACATTTCCTTACAATGACAGGTCAGTGTAAACTGGAAATGTATAACATGATGTGTAGCCGTGTGTACTGTGAAGCCTCAAGCTTCACAGTAGGAGATTAACTCAACTACAAAATAATACTAGAGAAACTCTATTCAGATGGGGCTGAAGCCCGCTGTATTTAAAGCTCAGAATCAATTATAAACACTCCTACCAGGTCCAAGCCCTGACCAGGTTTCCTCCTCTCGCATCCGTCAAGAAAACCAGGATTGTTTTTCTTGACAGAAGATATACCATATTTGAATGATTGAATGTCAGCCAGCATTATATCAACGAGGCTTGATCATAGCATCAATCCTTACAGTACCTACATTATGTAAGTGCCTAAATCTCAAAATTTATTTAAGTTATACTAATATACAAGAGTTGGTTTTCTTATGTTTTTAACATATATAATCATTTTAATATCATCATTATCGACATTTTTAGGGTTCCTTAGTCAACAAGGAACCCTTATAGTTTCGCTATGTCCGACTGTACATCCGCACCTTAGCTCAGAGACTCTTATACTAGAAAGCTATAATTTGGCATGGTTATACATATTCATCACGTCAACCTAGTGGTAAAATAAAATCAAGAAAAAACATTTTTTTTAGGGTACCTTCTGTACATGTAAAGTGGAGATGTTTTTTTTTTCTCGTCTACCCCATGGTGTGGGGTGTTGTTGGATAGGTCTGGAGATAGATAGATGACATCATGAAGATAAGATTTAGCCTTTACAGTATGTCAATTGGTTACATAGTTTCGGAGATAATATAAAACTACTAAAACGCAAAATAACTTTAATTCATACCGCTCTTGAGCATAGAACATGCTTAGTGCGGACGTTTTATCCATTTACGGCGTTGTGCAAATACCCAATTTTTCTGAATTGCGAGATTTTTCGCGGTTTGATGACCCTCTCGTTATATTATTTCTATATTGTCGGTGGCATAAAGCGGAAGAGTTTATTTTTTTGTTAGTTTGTTTGAACGCGTTAATCTCTGGAACTACCCTAGTCGGATTTGAAAAAATCTTTTTGCATTTTATAGCCCAATTCTTGAGGAGGGCTATAGACTATTTAACATCATGCTAGGGCCCTTAGGAGCCGAGCAAAAAGAAAAAAAATCAGAAGGTACGCCAAGCGCAAACGAAGTAATTGCGTGGGCAAGAAATTTCACGCAGCTGAAGTCGCGGTCAGAAGCTAGTATTCTATAAAATGATTAATCTGTGATTTTACCCAAAGATGATTAGATTATGTAAGTTGAATTAATAAAAATTGGATTTGTTTGATTTAATTTTTTATATTATTGATTATTTATCGTTAAGTTTAATTTTTCTCTAACTAAGCGCCTTGCGTATAACAAAGCTCTGAAATACAACCACTGAGAGCCAGCAGACCAACTCGTTTCACCAGTGGAGACACCATACTTCAAATAGGTACTAAAACTGACCATTTCTCTTATCGTTTTTTTTTTCCCCAACAATGCAGTGACTTGCGCGCATTATAGCTCTGAAATGCAACCACTGAGAGCCGGCGGACCAACTTGTTTCATCTGCGGCGACGCCATAATTTGAATATGTACTAAAACTGACCATTTCTCTGATCGTTTTATTTTCGCAACAATGACGCCTCTTGTAACTCGGAAGTTGCAATCACTGAGAGCAGGCAGGCCCACATCATTCACATATGGAGACTACTCTACAACCCATTGAAGTAAATCTAACCGTATGCATGATCGTTATGAAAAGTCCTGTCACCTCTACGAGTACCTAGTCAGTCGGGCAGTCTATTACAACTACTCCATAGTTAATAAATAAATAAATGAGTTCTAATATATTTTTTATTTTTTTTATCTTCAGAAATGAAGAACTAACTCTACTCGATGAGTTCTAGACAAATACACCCCACATGCTATGGTAAAAATTTCCTTTTTTTTATCAAAATGAAAATTTTATTGTGTGGGCACCCCTATAATTTTTAACTTTATTTTATTTTTAGAAATAAACAATCTGTGAAAATTTCAACTGTCTACCTATTACGGTTCTTGAGATACAGCCCTGTGACAGACAGACGGACAGCGGAGACTTAGTAATAGGGTTCCGTTTGTACCCTTCGGGTACAGAACCCTACAGACCATCAACATGAGCTAAATAAATAATAAATGTTAAATCTTTAATTAATCTACCACTGCAGAAGTTGAAATGTTTATTTGGTTCTTAAATAAACATTTATTACATTGTTCGTATAGTTCTGTTATTTTTTGTGCGAGTTTAATCATTAAGTATGATATTTTTTTTATGTTCTCCTTGCACTAGGGGTGCTTTACTAATGTGACATGCAACAAGAGTGGCTTCACTTGATTACTGATACATCAGCCCACTGACATGTCGACATAATTAATGATTTACACAATGAAGTTTACTTAATTTAATTAACCAATGGAACTGTTTTCAGTGTCCTATTTCAATAAATATTAGGCAGGGGTTGTGACTAGTGATGCCTATGCCATTAACACTCGTATTTATAATCAAGTAAAAGAAATTACTTCAGTAAAAGTAATTACTCAACTAATGATTTTCATTCTATAGTTTAGTAATTGCTTGAAGTTAGAACTGTCAAAGGCCAAGTAATAGTCAGCATTTTCTTTACTTAAGAATTGAGAATTTGACCATTTTGCGTTTGATTTTGCGGTTATAGCAATGGAAAGCATCGAAGCGGCTTCTGGTGCTATAGATGATATCGATAACTATATAAGTAGGTACTACCGGAGATAACGACACGTGTACATACTACCGGAGATTGAATTTGCTGAGCATAGAAATCGCTTCGTGATGTGGCTCCATTTCTGATTCATCATAATCATCATTCATTTTTTTTTCTCATTTGAAGATGTGATAATAAGAGATTTCGCTTTTCCAAAAGTGTTGAGATGAACGTGATTTCACCGAGAATTATGGACTCTTTACAATCAGAGACACAAAGAGTGCTTCAGACACAAAAAGACCATGCTAGATAACGAAATTATAATAAAGCAACTATGCTTTATTATAATTTACCTAGGTACTAACCTAGGTATACAAAATACTGACTAACAATAGAGGCCTCATTAAATTCCTCTTTTATTTACTCCCATGAATGTTTCTTCTTCGTTCGTGGTTAAGTAATAACAGCCGCACGGGTCAGTCCAACATGTTAAGCTACGCTTGCCGGGGTTGGTCCGTAGATGGGTGACCATCTTTACATACCGAGACTCCTCCGTGCCTCGGAAAGCACTTTAAGCCGTTGGTCCCGGCTGTCATTCGTGGATCTTTACCTACGGGTTGTCCGAAGCTCGAAAGTCTGACAACCAGCCTTACCTACCAAGGGGTATCGTATTACCCAGTTACTGGGTTGTGGAGGTCAGATACGCAGTCGCTCCATGTAAAATACTGCTGTTCAGCTGCATCCGGTTAGACTGAAAGCCGACCCCAAGATAGTTGGGAAAACGCTAGGCAGATTGATTGATTGAATGTTTCTTCTTCAAAGCACTCGTAACGTTGGTTTGTTTGGAAGTTCAAATAGCATCATATTATAGAATTACATTTAGCAATTTATCCTTTTCCAGACTAGAATGGTTTTTTCCTGCTTCTGACATACATTCTAATTTTTGAAAGAAACCAATAGAATTTAAACCTGACTTCAAACCCACACAGTGAGATAAAAGCTATGAAATTAAAAATCAGTAACTAATTCAAATGTAAAAAGATACTTTGCATTTTTGTTGGGTTATGTCATGTCGAACGTTTTTTTCTCCCAAGAATCACTTCTTTTCTTTACAAATAAATTAAATGAAATTTTTAATTAAAATAAGTTTTTTGAAGATAGTTTCATCAGAATTAAAAAGTAAAATAAAATGTAAGTAATATTATAGATGTTAAAGTAAAATAATCTACACCTTACGTATGCCTTCTAATGAAACAAAACGCAAGAACCGAGTGTTACCAGAACGAAACAACTATATACGAGGGCGGCACTGAAAATTTCGGGAATCAAGGAAGTGACACAACATTACTATTTAAAAATGTATTTATTGCTTTTCGAAGTATTCTCCGCGAAATTTGACACATTTTTCCATACGATGGAACCAATTATTGAATCAACCATTCCATTCGGAAGTTGGGGTCTCCAAAATGGCCGTTTTGTAGGCGTCCACAGCTTCTTCAGGTGATGAAAATCTCTGACCACGCAATTTATTCTTTATTTTAGGGAAAGTATAGAAATCATTAGGGCTTAGGTCGGGGCTGTACGGCGGATGGTCTAATAATTCTTTGCTCTAAAAAATCTTTTGTTCTGTGCGCGGTGTGAGAACTCGCATTGTCGTGATGGAGGATGATGCGGCGGTTGCAGTTCTCTTTACGGAGTTCAGAAACGACCTGTGGCAAACAAATGCTAGCATACCATTCTGCATTAACCGTTCTTTGTCCCTCAAGAGGAATAGTCGCAACATGGCCGGTTTTGGAGACAAACGTGGCCACCATTTTTTTGCAACAATCCGTGAACGAACAATTTTTGTTGGCTTTAACTCATTTTCGAACACCCAAACTCGTGACTGGTTTTTTGTTTCGGGTTCGTACGCGTATATCCAGGATTCGTCACCTGATACGATGTTGTATACAGCATTTGAGGATCCTGCGTGGAATCTTTCGAGAGTTCTGACACCAAGTAACGCGAGCCGCTTTTTTGCTCTTCACAGAGCGAATGCGGTATCCATCGGGAAAACAACTTTTTTACACCTAATTGTTCATGCAAGATTATTTGTATTTGACTCATGCCAATGTCTAAAGTTGCCTGAATTTCGCGGTATGTCACATGTCGATCTTCCTCAATCAGCTTACGCACAGCATCAACGTTTTCTTGGGTGACTGCAGTTTTTGGACGACCTTGACGGTGATCATCACTGAGCTTGACACGTCCACGTTCAAATTCAGCAAACCAGCGATAAATTGTGGTTTTGGATGGGGCTTCATCACCAAATGCAGAAATCATCCGGTCAACACACTGTTTTTGTGTTAAACCACTTCGAAAGTCATAATAAATCATCGCTCGTGAATTTTCTCGAGTCAATTCCATTTTCTCAATGACTAAACAAGTTTGAGAAAACCTTGTGACAAGACCGAGAATCTTTTTTTAAATAAATAAATGGTATTCGATTTTTAAAACCAAGGAGTTTTCAATTAAAAAGATTTTAATATGACAGGAACAATGGAAATATTCCATTCCCGATACTTTTAGTGCAGCCCTCGTAGCGTATATTCTTACTCAAGCATTTACTCAAGTAAGTAACGTACAGACGCCAGCACATCAAGCTACTACAATCTGTCAAATTTCTTTAATAGATTTTCATCTTTATCGCTAAAGCATTAAGTTCAAGATTGATTGGGAAAATTTGACAGTTTCGGGTGGCTTCATGTGCTGGCGTCTGTACATTACTCGACTATAGAATAAGATTTTGTAATAAGAATTCTACCCTCAAGTAATGACTTCATCAAGAAATTACTTAGCAGCAATTGCTTGATTATAAATACGGGCCTCAGTCCGCCTCTGTACATATGTGCTTGAAGTATAAATAGTGAGTCAGGCTTACTTCGTTATAATGTTTGTACCATAGGTTTCTTCGTAGGTACAGTAAACGTCAGACAGATGACTGCAGGCGATAATAATAGGTAATAGGAAACGGGCTGGTATTCGCAACTCCACGACAATGCGCGTACTTTGCGTATGGGTGGGAATATCGGTTATTCGATCCACCCCAGGTCCTCCAAGAAGGCCAGCAGCGCCTTGATGTTACTGACAACCTCACGGAGGGTACCTGGGTTACCGAAGTAACCTGTAGTACGTTGCCCTGTATGCGGCGACCACCGGGCAGTTTAGAAGCACATGAGCTGCTGTCTCGTCGCTATGCACGCAGGCCCTGCACAGCAGACTGTCTGTGACTCCTATGACAAAGAGGTGTTTATTAAATGACCCATAGCCAGTTAAAGCAGCTGTAACTATACGCAGCTGTTGTTTAGTTAGTCGGAGAACATGTTTCGTGAGGTGGCTGTCAATTGTAGGGAGTGCTTCCTTGGCCTGCCTACACTCGGTCCGACCATAGTTTGTAATGTGGGTCCCTGGTACGTTACCTTACCAGACTGCGCAATTACCCGAAGGCGAGCGGCACTATGGGTTCTGGTCCAACTGGTGCCATGCTCGACCCTCTTCTGGCAAGTTCGTCGGCTGCGTCGTTGCCTGTCGAGCCGCTGTGTCCTTTGATCCATTGAATGGTTATATTATTGAGTCTACCCACCTGGTTGAGACGCTGGTGGCACTCGTATATCAGCCCAGAGTCCACTGTGTGACTACTTAGCGCTTGCAGGACAGCCATGCTGTCTGAGAGTATACGGATCGAGTGGTCTTTAACTTCCCAGGCCATGATGGCTGAAGCAGCTAAGGAAATGCCCATGCATTCGGCCTGGAACACTGTTATAGACCCCCAATGTTGTGGCTATGTGTATGTTGAAGTCCTCTGAGAAGATTCCAGCACCAGTGCCACAACCTGTTTTGGATCCATCCGTGAAGATACGCAGGTCTGCTGGGCACAACCCCTCGCATGGCGAACCTCGTGAAGTTGGATTTTGTATTTTTTATCAAAGATATCAAGGGTACCCGGTCATTTATGGCTTTCGTAATATGGAACTCCTTGTTTATTCCCTCAAGCAGCGCGGTGTGTGGTGAGCTACTGTTACTCCAGAGATTTAGTGCATTAAGACGTACCGCCGCCATCGTTGCTTCCTGCTGTATGAACAGGTGGAGCGGTGGTAATCCCAGCATGGCTTCGACTGCTGCTGTCGGAGTAGTCCTCATGCAACCCGTAGTCGCCGTGCAGGCTAGTCTTTGCATATGTATTTATTAGAGGCTGTAACAAGTTTGGTGCGGGGCCACCAGACCACAGCCCCGCAGGTGATCATGGGGCGGATCACTGCGGTGTACAGCCATAGTATAATTTTAGGGGATAGGCCCCACTTCTTACTTATCATTTTCCTGCACTGCCAGAAGGTGACGATACTATAAAGGGGATCACCATATTGTTGTCTCAGTTGTCTGCAGATATCAAAGAACGAGTCATCAATGTTTTTCATGACGTCTCAGTCTTCGCAAGGTCAAAAATGTAAAAAATTCTCTTTGACCTTCGTCTTGGTTATTCCAACTTATTTCGTCGCGTGCGCGGGATACTGTACAGGCACTTGCTGGTACCTACATTGGGCCCATTGCCGTGGACGGTGAACATAACCAAAAATTAATTTAGTAAATGTAGGTATTATAACGATAACGAAATCAAGCGTGGCATGATATACCTAATCTATACTTCTAAACTAATATTATAAACAGGTAAAATTTGTTTGTAAGTTCGTATGTAGGGGGTAATCTCCGGAAAATTCCGATCCGAAAATTTTTTCACTGGTAGAAAGCTACATTATTCCTGAGTGCTATAAATTGTATTTATATCATGCATATTAGCCGAGCTATCACAATTTTTGTCTAGCAAGTCGGAAAGAAATGCCTACTTCTTAAAACAGAAGTATTTGCATGCTTAGATATAATTGAAATCAATGTGTGGCAACCTGGTCCGCCTTAAATAATTCTACAAAAAAGTCCGCGGCACTACATTTCTATCTTTTGTATTTTATACTTCTTGTATTGTTTTAAAAAAGTATTTTTTCGACATATTTACGTTTGGATGATTATTTAAACAACAAAATATTAATCCTTATCAAAATAAGTTACATTATGATCACAAGGTCATCATGGAGATAAGATTTGGCCTTTACAGTATGTCAATTGGTCTTATAGTTTCGGAGATAATATAAAATTACTAAAACGTAAAAATAACTTTCATTCATACCGCTCTTGAGCATACATTGATGGACCATACTTAGTGCGGACTGCGGACGTTTTATCCATTTACATGGCGTAGTGCAAATATATAATTTTTCTGAATTGCAAGATTTTTGATTGGACAGGATTGATGAAATTCAAAATATCTTTATTATGGGCATATGTTAATTAAGGTCTTAACAATAAATTAAAGTATGACCCTCTCGATTTATTATTTCAATATTGTCGGTGGAATAAAGCGGAAGAGTTTGTTTTTTTGTTAGTTTGTTTGAACGCGCTAATCTCTGGAACTACCCCAGTCAGATTTGAAAAAATCTTTTTTAATTTTATAGCCCAATTCTTGAGGAAGGCAATAGGCTATTTAACACCACGTTAGGGCCCTTAGGAGCCGAGTAAAAACAAAAAAAAGTCAGAAAGGACACTACGCAAACTAAGTAATAGCGCGGGCAGACGATGCGGTGCGATGCGACGGGGTTACAAGAAAGACGCGGATGAAGTTGCGGGCACAAGCTAGTATATAATAAGTAGGTATCGTCGGTATATCATACATAATTAAGTGCCGAACGAGCGCCTCGTGCGAGGTCGCGTGATCACTTCCGAACTCGGTCGTGGACGTAGAGGTCCCTGCGGTCAGCCGGTCAGTGCCCATGCCGCTCGCACGCCTTCTTTTGTTTCGCACGAATTAGCCTACTCTTGCTCAGCCTTATGTTTGTTTAGGTACCAGTTCATCATACACAACTTATTATCTTATGATCAAACACTAATATTTCTGGAGCTTACAGAAAACATGTTCTTTGAAGGCTCTTTTACAAGTCAATATTTTCAAGGCGTTCATATAATATAATGTCGATACGAGCCGCGCGAGAGTCGAGAACAGCGTGGAAAAATTAACCGGTTCGCATGGCCTAACAGGATGTAAATACAAACTAGGATTAACTGCCCCGGATACACCATCCAGCGACTCGTTCCCACCTCTGGGTGTCGCTTGTTACTGTTAATGTGCAGCCCTAAGGGCGCTCCCTCACCGGGAGCCTCGGCGGTAATGTAACCTTTACCTGCACCTTGTCGTGTTACTTCTAACTGGTTTCAATTCTCTCTATACACTACCTAGCAGTAGACGGCCGGCGCTGTCTACTAGCAAACATTACAGACGAATGCTTCCGGTGGGGGAGCGCCTTTCGTACGTCGCGGCAATCACTAGTAACCTAATTAACTACATGAGTTATATTGTACCTGAAGTGGATGCTGGAGGACAGGCAGATGTAGCTTTCTTTGACTACAAAAAAGCTTTCGACCTGGTGGATAATGACATACTGCTCACAAAAATGGCAGGTGTAGGGTTTACTCCCCATTTACTAACCTTTTTTGCTAGTTACATGCGTGACAGGCAGCAGTATGTAGAGTATACAGGGAGTAGGTCAGAAAATTATTTTACCAGGTCGGGAGTCAGTCAGGGTAGCAACCTCGGTCCGTTGGGATTCATATTAATGATAAATGACCTTCCCACGGTTGTCAAGGATGCTCATTGCACTCTATTTGCAGATGATCTGAAATTGTATCTTGCGGTTAGGAACAGAGAAGATTGCCAAAAGTTACAACAAGATATAGATAGGGTGGTAGCCTGGAGCAAACATAATAATTTGCAATTTAACGTCTCGAAGTGCATGACTATGACTTTCAGCCGGGCACGCTCTCCAGTTACGTACCAATACCAAATTGACGGGGTACCAATAGTGAAAGTGTCAGAAGTCAGAGATCTAGGGGTTAACTTCTCCTCTAAACTAGAATTTCGAGAGTATGTAACAAAAATCTGTAAGAAAGCCTACAGAAATTTGGGATTCGTACTTCGGGTAGCTAGGGGCTTTACTAGTATCGAGGCAATTATTGCATTGTATAACTCTTTAGTGAGGAGCCAATTAGAGTTTAACGCAGTCATCTGGTCTCCGCATGAAGCTAAATATAGTATCATGTTGGAGAGAGTGCAGAATAAATTTATTAGATATCTATATAAAAAGATTTACCTTATTCACCTTAGGTATGGTAGGGTACAATGAGTTAAAAGTTAGAAGGAATTTAGCACTAGTCTCCTATATCTTTAAGGTACTGAGGGGAAAGATTCACAATCCAGGCGTGTTGCAGCAACTATGCATGTGTGTTCCGGACAGGTACGTGTGGCGGAGGCGGCGGCCGTGGCTGCTGGTGGTGCCGCGCGGCCGTACTAAGCTGGTGAATGAGGCACCGTTTACGCGCGCACTCCGTGTCCTAAACCGTATAGCGGAAGACATGGATATATTTTGTTGTACTCTGGGTGGGTTCATAGTGAGAGCCCTCTTTGAATTAAGTTATGGTCCTATTGTGATATAGATAATAATTATTGTGTTTATAGTAGCCATAAGTACCTACAAAATTATTAGTTTGTAACTAGGTAGCGGGATTTTGAAAATATGTTTAATAGTTGTCTACATTATCGCATTAGGTGTTAAACCTGTAAAGATAATTGTATGGTGGGAAATAAATAAATAAATAAAATAAAATAAATCTTTACTTCCATTCCGAACAACTTTATTTTGCTTGTTCTAAAAATGTGACACGCTTGGTAGTGAACACTTTCTGTTTAGCATACAAAAAGGCAACGGAGTCTTGAATTTATTAAACTAGCACGAAGGAAATAACGTTTTGTTTGAGTAGCGATGATTAAGCAATTATCACTGAAAGTATGCTATAACCTCAACAGTATTACCTACATAGACACACATACATGGACGTTATGAAATCAAGGCGCAACTTGCGTTGCACAAATATGCAAACCTCTGTTTTTCACCACACACCAACAATATTATGATTATGATGATATAACATATCCTGTGGCCTGTGGCAACCTGTGGACTCCGACCCGCGCTGCGGAGTCGCGCAGGTACGATAATGTCTGAATGGTTGACGGAGGAGCTGCAAGCTGCAACCTGCACATAGGCCTGGCTTGCCTCCCATCTCATCAGTTAGTATTCATTGCACTCCATTACACCTTATCATTGTACTTCATTACACCTTAGATTCTAGCGTATGGCACTCGTGGGTTGCAGCTGAAAATCAGCGTCAGGTGGTACACCTTGTGTTGTCATCTGACAATATGCTGAGCTGAGGCCCTTTTGGCATTACAATCTTTGTTTTATGTTTTTATAATTTTATGGTGTATTTTTTTTTTTTGTTGTAATGCCAATTAAACGCATTTTTCTTTCTTTCTTTCTTTCACTCTCGAGTGTGTAGACAAGCGGGTATTGGGGCGCAGTCCAGCAGTGAACTGCTATAGGCTGAGCTGATTGTAGGTTAGTTGAGTGCAAAGCCCATACCGACACGCTTTGCTACTGGAATTCAGAGTGCTGAAATAAATTGTAGGAGTAACGAGATGACTCCTACAATTTATTTCTCTTAGTGTAAATTTCATGCACATTTTTATTGAGACAGCAGTACCTATGACGTCCATACCATTTGCAATCTCTAGGCGGCAAAGCAAGCCTATAAATGTAGGAGGGAGGTGCCGGCGGCCCCATCCCCGCATTCCATCCACGCCGCTAAATGAGAAATTCCAGCGAATCTTCACGACAGAGGTCGGAGTATTAACATTCCATGCAGCCGCCCCGACACGCGACCGAAGGACTATCTTAGACTAATATTTATGAGGACAATAAACTAGGATGTAGTGACAATATTGAGCAGTGACGATTATTAATTATTAGGGCTAGCGCGCAGTGCGTTGCGGTGGAATACGGTCAGGCGCGGTTCCAGGGAGTGGGGAAGATCACGCACGGGCTCATGAGCCCCCTCCCCCCAATTTCATTCAAGATGTCGAAAGCCTGAACGATTTCTAAAACCTGTACTTGAGCCAGTGACCCCGATGGGCATACCTACATATACTTATGTACAAAAACATTTTTTTTTTTATTAGCCTACATTGTGTCCCACTGCTGGGCAAAGGCCTCCCCTTTTTCTTTCCAAACCTCCCTGTCTTGTGCGATCTCTGGTCATGTTGGCCCTGCAAACCAAAAACATTAAGAAAAAAAAAGTAAATTTAAAAAATCAAAAAACTCGACTGCGTAAAAAATTGAACTTTAAAAAAGGTGGAAACAAGATGACGTATTTCTGTCTCCAAACAATGTGAGGCAGTCGGAGACATCTTCTATTATAACCATAGAAATATAAAAAACAGATTATAACAATAAAGCAGTCGGGTGTTTTGGTTTTTTAAATTGACTTCTGACCCGACAGACGTCGTGCCCAAGCAATAAATAATTCATGCAAAATTCCCATTTCATTCCCGCGTTTGGTCTCTTAGAGTGCCACAAAGGAACAAACATACATACATTTACATGCATAAATATATAGGCTGATAAACACATTACACTCCTTTGCGTCACGCAGTCAGGTAAAAAAGTGTTTTATAAAAACTTTTTTACAAAAAAATACAACCGATTTCCAAAAACAACACTACAAAGTGAAAAATAACTTTAATTTCGGAAGTCGGTGTCTAGTTAAATGTATTTTCGTTTTTTGCCACCGACTTCCGAAATTAAAGTTGTTTTTCACTTTGTAGTGTTGTTTTTGGAAGTCGGTTGTATTTTTATGCAAAAAAGTTTTTATTTTTCACTTTTTAGTTGTGGTACCTACCCCACACAAATTCTAATACCACTACCTGCAAAACAAACTAGAACATCATCCATATAAAAGAAAGGGAAAAAAACCGTATTATTGAAGCTAACTCAAAAACTACCACAGCAAAGTTAATCAAATTTATATGGGACCAACTGTGATGTATACCCTCTCGAATAAAACAAAAAAAATCCAAATCAGTCTAGCCATCTTCGAGTAATCGGGGAACAAGGTTCCGACGAATTGAGAACCTGCTCGTTTTTGAAGTCGGTTAAAAATAGAGGATATAGGATGCAAGAGCGAGTGAAGCAAACTCGGGAATTTGGGCACCACTACGCTCGTACGTAAAATTGGAAGGTCTAAGGTTGAGGCCGGCACCCTAATTGCGTAACACACTATCATCGGAATCAGTTTCATTTTGACAGTTCAACAACATTCATTGCGTGATTTACGTTGTCGAGCAGACAAATTTTTCGAACTTATGAAGCGATGGATTAGCAATTTGCTTGAAAATGATTCAGATTCTGATTGATAGTGTGTTACGCAATTAGGGTGCTGTGTAAAACGAGTTTAAGTTCTCTGACCGTATAATGGTTAAAAGAAAAGAGAACCTATTCAAGGGGTGCAAAAACTGAGGCTCGCTCTTGCATTCTACATTCTCTTGATTCTTCATAAGTTGACAACGCAACTAATTTCTATTTCTTTTGGAATGATCGAAGGATAACCTAACCAATCCGAGGGTACAAAATGTTCGAGCTCGCTCTTTCATTCTAGATTATCATAGTGTTTCCTGCACAAATTAAACATTTCCGAGCTCGCTCTTTCATTCTAAATTATCCATAGTGTTTCCTGCACAAATTAAACATTTCCGAGCTCGCTCTTTCATTCTAGATTATCCATAGTGTTTCCTGCACAAATTAAACATTTCCGAGCTCGCTCTTTCATTCTAGATTATCCATAGTGTTTCCTGCACAAATTAAACATTTCCGAGCTCGCTCTTTCATTCTAGATTATCCATAGTGTTTCCTGCACAAATTAAACATTTCCGAGCTCGCTCTTTCATTCTAGATTATCCATAGTGTTTCCTGCACAAATTAAACATTTCCGAGCTCGCTCTTTCATTCTAGATTATCCATAGTGTTTCCTGCACAAATTAAACATTTTCGAGCTAGCTTCGCTCGCTCTTCTCGTCCTACATAATCTACTGTTCAAATATCTACTAATTATCAAAAAGCCGACCCCCCATTTAAAAACTAGAGCTGCGTCCCTGAATAGCATAAGTAGTCGAGCTGGAGATTGTACCTCCCTAAAAATATGGCATTTATGTAACCTTTCGTATGAATGTAGATCCACGCGAGACACAATGGCTTTTTAATTGCTTCTGTAATTACAATAATTAATATAAACATAATTAATAGTTCCCATCTTGCTTTCCTAAAATATTATTGAAAACTTTAATATAATGATTGCGCCTCTTTAAGTGAACTTCAAATAATTCCCTCTTTTGAGTCCAGAATACCAAGAAAATGCATTAACATAAACCAATAATAATTAAATAATTAAGACTTTTATTTCGCAAAAAAAAAATTTCATTAAAAAAATCATTAACTATATAATATCAAAAAAAATATTAAGTATATCAATAATTAATTCTAGTTTAAACATGCATTTTAACAACAATTAGGTAAACAAAAATAGTAGATTTTTAAATAAATAAATTAATGAGGTTGAATAAAATAAAATAAATAAACTGTTGTTAAATTAATATTAAGTATTGGGTGCCCATTTAAGGGCGAAGGCCTCCTCCATCTTTCGCCGTACCTCTCTGATTGGGCTATTCTAGTCCAGGTGGGGCCGGACACGGCCACAATATCGTCGCACCACCGGCACCTGGGTCTACCTCGAGAGCGTGGTGCATCTCGAGGGTACCAATGGAGAACCCTCTCACTCCAGCGTCCCATCTGTGGCTCTAGCTACATGTCCAGCCCATCGCCATTTCAACTAAAAAAGCGGCCACGTGCGAGTCGGACTCGCCCATGAAGGGTTCCGTAGCAGCAAGTAACATAATATAAAAGTTCTTGTAGTTCGTTGTAACTTTGATCGATGTTTTAATAATTGAGTTGATTGAATGAAAGGTAAATTGCGGTTTACGATTTATGACGTATTAAAAAAAAAACTACTTACTAGATCTCGTTCAAAACAATTTTCGGTGGAAGTTTTTAAGGTAATGGACATCATATTTTTTTTTTAGTTTTATCATTCTCTTATTTTAGAAGTTACAGGGGGGTGGGGGCACACATTTTACCACTTTGGAAGTGTCTCTCGCGCAAACTATTCAGTTTAGAAGAAAATGATATTAGAAACCTCAATATCATTTTTAAAGACCTATCTATAGATACCCCACAGGCATGGGTTTGATGAAACAAAATGTTTGAGTTTCAGTTCTAGGTATGGAGAACCCCCAAAATTTATTGTTTTTTTTTCTATTTTTGTGTGAAAATCTTAATGCGGCTCACAGAATACATCTACTTACCAAGTTTCAACAGTATAGTTCTTTTAGTTTCGGATAAAAGTGGCTGTGACATACGGACCGACAGACAGACAGACATGACGAATTCATAAAGGTTCCGTTTTTTGCCATTTTCAACCATAAAAAGGAGTTAGGCAGGGTGAACCCATCTCACCAAACATATTCAGCGCAGTTTTGGAGTATATCTTCAGAAAGCTAAATTGGCGCGATGTCGGTATCAAAATGTGGGGTATCTATGCATAGGTCTTCAAAAATGATATTGAGGTTTCTAATATATTTTTTTTTTAAATTGAGTAGTTTGCGCGAGAGACACTTCCAAAGTGGTAAAATGTGTCCCCCCCCCCTGTAACTTCTAAAATAAGAGAATGATAAAACTAAAAAATATATGATTTACATTACCACCATACCATTAAACTTCCACCGAAAATTGGTTTGAACGAGATCTAGTAGTAGTTTTTTTTAATACGTAATAAATCGGTCTGTTATTAAAACATCGATCAAAGTTACAACGAACTACAAGAACTTTTATATTATGTTACTTGCTGCTACGGAACCCTTCATGGGCGAGTCCGACTCGCACGTGGCCGCTTTTTGGATGTTAAATGGCTCTCGCTTTTTCTCTAGTTTAATTATTGCTCTACTGTACTTGTAAATTTCTTTTAAAATGTTTATGTATTTTGTGTGGACTCCTTGTACACGAAGAGAGCACCGTAGAGATTCATGGGAGATAGAGTCAAATGCTTTGGAGTAGTCTACAAAGGCCATGTAGAGCTCTTTATTGTGTTCATTGTACTTCTCGATTATCTGTGTTAGCGTGAAAATGTGGTCGCTAGTCGCTAGTAGAGAAGCCCGATCTGAATCCTGCTTGCTCTCTAAGTTAGTTTTCGTCTAAGGTCTTAGAGATTCTTTTTAATATTAGGCTGGTAAATAATTTGTAAAGTGTCTGTACATACTCAGTGGTCTGTAGTTGTCCATTTTGCCTGGATCCCCTTTTTTATAGAGTAAGGTTATAATCGGAGTATAACATAAAGCAATACATAAACGAATACAAACAACCAACGCATTATCAAAATAATGTCAAAGTGTCATCTCATGACTCATCGTCTGTCATTTCATCAACTGTCAGTGTCGATGTTGCTCGTTCGTTTCACAGCGCTTTTAACTGCTTTATTGAAAACTTTGTTTATAGATCAAGCGCAAGAGTGCTGGGTTTTGTAAACCCTTTGCCTATCCAAAACAAATCCAAACCGTCAAATTCAAACAAAAAATAATAGCACCGGGGAATAAGAACGAAGAGAATTACTTTTTAAAATGTTTTCATAATTGTAATGTTATTTATAAACAAAACTTGTAAAGGTTTCATACGTGTTGATCCATCGGCCATCTTTAACAAAGCCCTTTGCAGCGGGAGGCGCACTGAATAAACCGTATGATGTGGGTTTTTTCACACTTCTACATTCCATACTTGCCCTGCGTTTTTTTCACGCACGGCTTCGCCCGCGTGGAGTTTGGAAATTAAGCCACGGAAACGTACTAAACGGGATAATGGCCCCTGAACGATAAAAAGTGGCCTAAGATGTGCTGACGCAAAACAAAAAGTGGCCTAAGATGTGCTGACGCAAAACAAAAAATACTGTAAGCACCTATTATAAATCTGTACTCTTTATTTACCTTATCTGAAATCAGAAATTCTTTATTTCTTGTAAAAAAAATTGGCAACTCTAACCTTTAGGTATTTAAAACCCTAGGCGTTGTGGCGCAAAGTCATTAACTTAAATTGTATAAACCCTAGCCGTCTTATTATAAAACGCGATCTAAATTTAGTACTAGGATTATTACTAGGTTTAAACCATGACTAAATAAAACGGTATTATAAAATGAAGTTCATGAACTATCCATGGTACTAAAGTTAAACCACAGAGACCCCTAGTTTATCTATTGGACTAACTGCGGTACTAATTTATTTGAGGTTAGCGTTGTTGTCAGTTGTCGTTGTTGTGTGTCTTTTTATTTACAAATTATTAAAAATGGACATAAATATGATTGACTTGATGAATTTGGAATAAGTATTTGGATATGATGGAGACGCCTCGGCGATCTTACAGACAACGTTATCGTGTGAATCGTTTTGAATTGAGTGACGAAGATTTTAGATACAAGTATAGGTTCACAAATCCGTATATTCTTCCACTCTTTTGTTTTCTGCATGTTTACAGATGTTTTCGTGGACTTATTTTCTATAATATGTGCTGATTGAGCAATAAGTTGACGTAATATATCCTATAATAATAAGAACATCGCGTTAAGTAGTCGAAATAAGATGATACTTACATAGCATTGCTTACCTAATAATAATTTAAAATCCATGTTTTACTAACTTTTTCTTCAGAACTCCAGATTTCACCCCGTTTTTTCTTTTGTTGTTCCATTTTAAATTAGGTACTGTAGCTCACAATTTAACCAGATACAACAACTCACGAATTTGTTCGTGAGTTGTTGTACCACATAACAGTAACAGTAGTGCTAAAAACAATTAATAAAAATAAGAAGTGCATTCAGGTATTTATTATTAGGTATAGGACGCAACAAAAACATTGGTATTCGCAAAAAAAAATGTATATAAGTAGTTTATCAGCCATCTCGTTACCATAACACAAGCATTAGGTTGCTTAGCTTGGGGCTAGATGGCGTTGTGTGTTATGTCCAAACATATTTATTTTATTTATTTATTGGTCTCAACTCTCAAATTACGCGCGCCGCCCGCAGTATTTAAATAAAAAAAAAAAAAAAAATAACAACTTTTAAAAAATATGACAACTTGTTTATAAAAAGCGCGTCAAAAGTACATGTTGTGCTTGTTCAATAGAGTGTAAATTATACAATTGATGACCTATTTTTGTATTGATAAATAATTATTTAAGCATTTCATGTGATACTATTATATCAATATTTAGAGAAACAGCACGTTGCTTCAAATAAATACTGTACGAACGAATGTAAGAATGCAATTTTTGTTTCTTATCTGTGGATATTTTAAAAGCATGGACCTTCATTGGTACTAACTGATCCTCGGATGGTCTTCGTTTTGTAATCGGAACACATTTTGGTCCTGGTACTAACTTTAATACCGTAACAATCCTAGACCTTTTAGTCTTGGTTTAAACCAGTACTTAAGCATTTTTTTTTTGTAATAAGACGGTAGGCGTTGTGGCGCAGTCATTAACTTAAATTGTATAAACCCTAGACGTTGTGGCGCAAAGTCATTAACTTAAATTGTATAAACCCTAGGCGTTATGACGCAAAGTCTAATGACCTAAATTGTATAAACCCTAGGCATTGTGGCGCAAAGTCTAATGACCTAAATTGTATAAACCCTAGGCATTGTGGCGCAAAGTCTAATGACCTAAATTGTATAAACCCTAGGCATTGTGGCGCAAAGTCTAATGACCTAAATTGTATAAACCCTAGGCATTGTGGCGCAAAGTCTAATGACCTAAATTGTATAAACCCTAGGCATTGTGGCGCAAAGTCTAATGACCTAAATTGTATAAACCCTAGGCATTGTGGCGCAAAGTCAATGACCTAAATTGTATAAACCCTAGGCATTGTGGCGCAAAGTCAATGACCTAAATTGTATAAACCCTAGGCGTTATGACGCAGTCTAATGACCTAAATTGTATAAACCCTAGGTATTGTGGCGCAAAGTCTAGTAACCGAAATTGTATAAACTCTAGGCGTTATGGCGCAAAGTCTAATGACCTAAATTGTATAAACCCTAGGCGTTATGGCGCAAAATCTAGTAACCTAAATTGTATAACCCTAGGCGTTGTGGCGCAATGTCTAGTAACCTAAATTGTATAACCCTAGGCGTTGTGGCGCAATGTCTAGTAACCTAAATTGTATAACCCTAGGCGTTGTGGCGCAATGTCTAGTAACCTAAATTGTATAACCCTAGGCGTTGTGGCGCAATGTCTAGTAACCTAAATTGCGTAACATTCTCCAATCCCTTTAATTTTGACCAATTCAACAATATGCATTGCGTTATTTACGTTCTCGAGTACCTAGACGAATTTTTCAAATATTCTATGAAGAAAAAAATGAATGAAGTATTATGAATCACTTTCGGGATTTGTAATTGTGTGTGGATTCGAATTTGTTTAAAACAATGCACGAGGGACCGTAATTTGAAACCAAAGTAACAGCAGTAACAGTTAGTTACTCCTACTGGGGCTACAGCCCACTACATATGCCTAGTTACTCCTACTGGGGCCACTACATATGCCTTAGCGTACAGTATTCATTCGTACCTACACGTAAGTACCATGGTGATCTCATGACATGTAGGTAATATATGTATGTATTTAGTGATTTGTTGACGATAACACATTATTATCTAGCTCAGTGCCAATCGCAGAATGATAGTACCAATTTAATCACAGTAATGCAAAGTAACACATACCTACATACTACCTACTGTTACAATGGATTAAGAAAATTATTTCATGATCTAGCGACGTACTAAAATTATGTTTTTTTTTCTTGAGTAAGCAAAATAGCATAGAATTAATTTGCTTTTAAAGTCTGTGTTTTTAAACGCAGTAGAAAGCCAAAAAACAGTCGCATGCTGCGTCAAGTGACGCTGACGACGAAGAGCTATTAAATATAACACAATAAATATCTATTCTCGTAGTAGACCTTTGTACCCTCTTTGTGAGTGATCGCCTCTCACATTATGTGTACAAATGAAACTTGCCTGATGTTTCCATTGTGTAGTTATCTGTCGAATGATCTTCTCCTCGTTAACTTGCGCCCTTGACCTTACACGAGATACTTGTCTGTATGTGCATGTGCATGTTACGATGTGTGCAGAGGAGCCATGCTCATATTTCTTGCCAAGTTATGCTGATTTCAACAAATAGTTTTTATCAGGAACAGACCTTGCACTGGGATTTCATTAAACCATGCCCTGCCATGCTTTATTACTTCACTCCTTCTAAATGAATAGTATGTTCATTATTCTAATTAGCTAGCCAACCTTAAATAGAAAAAAACCGGCCAAGTGCGTGTCGGGCCACGCGCAGAAATAGGGTTCCGTAGTGCACGCTGTGTCGTTATACGAGCGTAAATATGATTTTATTTTACCACTTTGTCGGCGTGATGAATATGTATATCCATGCCGAATTATAGCTTTCTAGTCCTAAGAGTCTCTGAGCTAAGCTGCGGACGGACAGACGGACGGACATAGCGAAACTATAAGGCGTATAAGGGTTCCTTGTTGACTACGGAACCCTAAAAAAGTGTAAGTTTCGTAGGCACTAGGTACCTACAACGATAACAAAAAGAAAAAAAATAGCTTCTATCTAGTTTTGCGTGAGGCCGCTATGCTCGTGCGCTGCGTGTAATGCCAAGAGCTAGCATCTAAAGCGAAATGTTTCTTTCCAATACTGGCTGAACCGGACTAAAATTCTTAATGTACACTTTACCCCATTATTAAGCAATAGCTTCATAGTTCAAAGTGCGTGTCGAATCGCGAACTCAAATACACAATTTCGTATTGAAGTTGAAATCATTCCACTGTATGTAGTTACGTAAATGCGAATACAAACTATTCATTTCCTTTTAACCGACTTCATTATATTTAGGTACCTAAATATAATGAAGTGGCTTAAGCCTTTTCAGAGCACAGGCTATGTAGGTAGGTACCGACCTATTTACTCGTTGGGTTAACATGAATTGTGAGATAGGCACTGCTGTATTTACAGCCAATAAATTAGATCACGTCATTGCGGTCAACCTAAATTTCAATAGTGTCATTAGTTGTTCACTAACTGAAAAGTCACGCCGCCGCCGCCATGGTACAGTCCGCGAGGCTTAAGCTGAGCTTTGCATTTGTGTGAGTGCACATAGATAGTGTAGGTGAGACGTCCGGCCTAGAGCGCGACGCGTCCTTTGCTTGTTGTAAAACCGGTTTACACTGCTTTTTGGCAATCGGCCTGAGGCGCGGTGCGTCTGCGACGCACCTTCGCTTCTTTGGTGATCACTCACACAAATGCAAAGCTCAGCTTAGGCCTCGCGGACTGTAACGTACTAGTCAGCTTTTAGCCGACTAGTATGTTACTACTGTTTAAGGGCACGAGTTATTTCTGCACGGGTCGGTGGTGGTAACACTAACTTACTAACTAGATACAATGAACCCGAAAAACCAGTATATTCCTGTAGTAGTATTCCTGTTGCATAGAGCCTATCACTACCTACCACTTTTATTTTCTATACCGGAATGATCTTTCTGTTTCTGTTGGATAGAGGCACCACTTGTATTTCTATGCCGGAATGGCCTTTCTGTTTCTGTTGGATAGAGGTACCACTTGTATTTCTATGCCGGAATGGTCTTTCTGTTTCTGTTGGATAGAGGTACCACTTGTATTTCTATGCCGGAATGGTCTTTCTGTGTCTGTTGGATAGAGGTACCACTTGTATTTTCTATGCCGGAATGGTCTTTCTGTTTCTGTTGGATAGAGGTACCACTTGTATTTCTATGCCGGAATGGTCTTTCTGTTTCTGTTGGATAGAGGTACCACTTGTATTTCTATGCCGGAATGGTCTTTCTGTTTCTGTTGGATAGAGGTACTACTTGTATTTCTATGCCGGAATGGTCTTCCTGTTTCTAGCATGCAAATTTTTGTCATTTTGATCCTACCTTAATATTATAAATGCGAAAGTGAGATTGTTTGTTACTCTTTCACGCTAAAACGGTTGAACGGATTCGATTGTTTGGCACACGGGTAGACAATGACCTGGATTAGGACACAGGATACTTTTTATCCCGCTATAGTACGTGCCCATAGGATAACTTCAGACCTCCACGCGGGCAAAAACTAGTCGCTTATGGGTGTCCAATACAAAGGTTGAAAGGAAAGAAGGCTACTATAATATATAATAATAGTAATTACTTCGTGCCTACAGCCGTATGGCACATGACATGACACAGCATAGTTTTAAAATGGTATTAAAACACGAGCGTACGCATTGTACATTGTGCTGACCCAATACTAATCAGGCAAGTTTACTTTGCTCTATGTCAGTCAATTTTGGCGTACTGCATTACCTCATGGGGTGGAGCATGTAAAACTTTATTGCTGCCCATCGAAAGAGCTCAAAGAGTGATTCTAGGTTTCAACTTGCCGTCCTTTCCTCTTTCTCACTAACCTGCTTTCAAGTTAATTAACCAAATGAATAAGATTTTTCATATAAACTATATTCCCTGTTTTCCCCCCAACAGGGGTGTAATTTAAAAAAAATCGTTTGTAACTTGACTGAAAGATTATTTACACCAATTTTCGAGTTCATCAACCCCGCAGTAAAACCTGCCCTATAAAATTAACTACCCCTTTTCACCCCCTTAGGGGTAGATTTTCGAAAAACCCTGATGCACTTTATTCTTCATTTTTGGTTTCAAGTATAAATACCGAGTTTCGAGTTAATCGGACCGCGCGTTAAAATTCGTCCATACCAACTTTGACACCCCCCAATTCCCCTTTAGGGGGTAGTTAACAAAAACAAAAAATCACAAGAATCATAATTTACTTAGGTTAACCCACCCCAAGCCAAGTTATAGTGTGTGTCGGTGTGTGTGTGTGTGTGTGTGTGTCGGTGTGTGTGTGCGTGTCGGTGTGTGTGTGTGTTAGTGTTAGTATTCGTGCCAAGTTTCAAGTATATTAACTTGAGGAATAAAAATTTTTATACAAACTTCCACCATGATGGCATCCCAGAGAAATCGAGGGGAACCTTCAAGTTTTATAGGCACACCTATAGCGATTTGAGTATTTTTTATAGTAACTCGTGCATTTGCTCCCGGCAAGCATCATTTGGTGAAGTGGAACTGATGAGGAAGACCACAGATAGCCATCGGAACTACTCAATAATACGTATTTCACGGGTTGCGATTCGATTATTGGCTCGTCACAATACATATGTTGAAGTGAAGCTGATGGTGACTTCACCATCAGTTCGTTCTCCTGGTTCCTAACTGGGGGAACTCCTCAACAATTAACGTCCTTGTATCGGGAAAAGCAATATTTTGTAAAAGATGATGAGCAGTTGGCATTAGGCTATTGTAACTTAGATAAATTACAGACTGACCCACTGAAAAGTGAAAAATAAAACCGACTTCCAAAAAAATACTACAAAGTGAAAAATAACTTTAATTTCGGAAGTCAGCGGTATAAAACTAAAATACAGATCCAAAGACACTGACTTCCGAAATTAAAGTTATTTTTCACTTTGTAGTATTTTTTTGGAAGTCGATGTTTTTTTTTTTTTTTTGTAAAAAAGTTTTATATAATTACTTACAGCGATTATTTTAATGTTTTTACCTTCTCTAGCCTGAAACACAGGATGTTATAGTTCAGGCAGTTAACACTAGTGAACTCGACATACTTTGTATTTACTGTTTTACTTTTTAACTTGAATAAATATTATTTATTTACATTGAAAGCCGTGCTTGTTCCCCAGCACCCCGGCGGAGAGGAGGTGCTGCTGGAGAAGGGCGGCCAGGACGCCACCGAGCCGTTCGAGGACGTCAGCCACAGCTCCGACGCCAGGTACACACATCACAACATCTACCACCGATCTGTACGAGCTGGCCTTTGCTTTAAATGCATAAACAGGACACGTTCACTGTTAAACATCCCAATGAACAATTTAGGGATCCACCCCGCGATCTATGATTTTTTACTGTTTGGTTCATTGGTTATTCTACTTGCGTTTATTAAGAGGTTTTACTATTGGTTTTTCGAAAAACGATTTCTTTAATCACAATTTTGCCAACATTAAGTTGGTAGATCTATGACGGAAGCCTTTATTTAGCAGAGGACAATAAGTACCTAATTAATATTATGGGCTTGCCCCTGTTACATGGGACTTAAACATAACTGGCGACATGCGGGTGTACTCTGCCACCCTCCGGGGAACAGGCCTGGTGTTATGTATGTATGAACGATTGCTGCTAGCACAGGTACAGCTGCCATTTTGTAGTTGTTCAGTATGTATGAACGATTGCTGCTAGCACAGGTACAGCTGCGATTTTGTAGTTGTTCAGTATGTATGAACGATTGCTGCTAGCACAGGTACAGCTGCCATTTTGTAGTTGGTAAAACTACACTTCTGGACACATCTTTTGGCCCACCTTGTATTTTCAGTTTCGTTTGGTCCTAGCTAAAATTTTATATTAGGTCGAGCAAAAAGTTTTTATGCAGTTTTGAACCTGGCACATTCACAATTTTATTCAATAGTCTTTTTTTGAATTTCGAACACAGAATTTAAAGAAACAAAAGACAATTTGGAGCCTGTTTGTTGATATCAAACAATCGAATACTAAGAAAACTTGGTTTTATTGGTTTACTTGGATTTAATTCTTGAAAAAGTGATTGATATCTTTGGTTTTGCAACAAACATTACTTATTCTTAACATTAAGGTGAGGTTCTATCAATAATCTATGGATACTTCACCTGAAGTCGCCGTCCAAGCTGTGGCACTTATTCAGGCCGGACACAGCCAAAGAAACGTGAGTGCTCAACTTAATTTAAGTCGATCTGCGGTCCGAAATGTTTATCGGAGGTACCTAGAGACTGGCGGCTTTGTTCGTCGCCAAGGAAGGCCACGATCTCGGGTCACAACTGAAAGGCAGGATCGATTCATCGTGACGACCAGCTTGAGAAATCGTCACCTTACCTCCATTGAGATACAAAACCAACTTCGCGACTTCCACGGAGTATCTGTGAGCGCTCGAACTGTTCGGAGAAGGTTAAAAGAACGCGATATGGTACCACACAAGCCAGCTAATGGCCCCAAACTAACGCGAGCCCACCGAACAGCGCGCCTTCATTTCGCACGCAGTCATTTAAATTGGACACAGCAAGATTGGAGCCGTGTACTCTTTTCTGATGAGTCTAAAATTGTGTTACATGGCAATGATGGAAGGAAGAAGGTCTACCGACGTAACGGAGAGCGTTTCGCACAATGCTGCTTTGAAGAGAGGGTTGCTTATGGCGGTGGCTCATGGACTGTCTGGGGCGGTATATCCGCGAGCGGCAAAACTCAACTTGAGGTTGTTACAGGACCACGGCTGCCAACATTAAATGCTGAAAGGTACATTCGTGAGTGCTTAGAACCTCACGTGATACCATACGCGGACTATGTGGACCCAAATTTCCTTTTTATGCATGATAATGCAAGAGCCCATGCGGCCGGCATCGTCAGGGAATATCTTCGGGATGTGAACATCACAGTTATGGACTGGCCAGCCAGAAGCCCAGACATGAACCCCATTGAGCACATGTGGGACGAGCTAAAAAGACGTGTTAGGGCTCGTCAGCCAGTTGCCCAGACGATGCAGGAGTTGAAAACTGCCATAGAAGAGGAATGGGAGATGATCCCTCAAAATTTCATAGAGCGGTTGATAAACTCTATGCCTAATCGTATGAGAGCTGTGGTAGATGCCCATGGAGGCAACACGCGTTATTAAATTAAACCTTTATTTGATAAAACATGTTTTTTATTCAAAAATCAATTGCCTTTAACAAGGCGCATATCCGACTTGTTAGGCGTAGCTCCATGTCGTATGGTATTCTGAATTCAAATTTAAAACAATACGATCGAAAAAGATGGTAAAATGTATCAGGTTTAAAACTGCATCAACAGTTTTTGTTCAATCTAGCAATCATATTTCGGTAGGGGCCATCGAAACCTAAACTCTAAGGTGGGCCAATAGATGTGTCCAGAAGTGTAATTATGGAGCGTTACAACTCTTAAGTAAAAAATCAATCATGCATAACCTTGGAAGGCAGTTTAGAGGTTATTAAGGTTATGAGTGTGACCTTTGAGCCATGCCTTTTATTATTCTTTTGCATATCAATATATAAATATATCAATCACGTAATGTATGCTAAGCAGGTCATTCAGATAAGAGAATCGGTTGGTCCTCGTCTAACTGAGTTGTGGTTGTATCACAGGTCGCTGATGAAGAAGTACAAGATCGGAGAGTTGGTGGAGGCGGACCGCGTGCAGAGCAAGAGTGCGTTCACGCCGCAGTGGAGCAACGACCAGGCGCAGGAGCAGGGCAAGTGCGTAGTCGCCTAGTACCACCACCACCACCACCACCACCACCACCACCACCCCACGACCTCACGACATACACCCGAGTAGCTCCACCACATACATTCATGACATTGACGCTATTTGCTCAGAATGTAAACTAATAAATTGTTTGTATAAATTCCCTGTGAATTACAAAGTCCACTCAGCTGTGGAAGGTTGGTCACACTAACAATAATTGCTCTTTATGTAGCAATTATTTTTATCTTGTTTACATTCTTTGCAATATTATCAGTAGGTAGACATAATACAGGCCTAGTTTCATAAAGTACCATTAACGCAGTGCTTCTGTAGTAGCTGATAGTGTCTATTGTATTCGAATAACTATCTAACTGATGCATTATAATTAGTGTATCAATAAATACATACACGTTTTGTATCTTTGAGGCCGGCGCATAATATTGTACGATTGATTTCACTAACAGAACTGATATTAGAATAATTGTCTCTGTTCAGCACGTCATTGTTCACAAGCTACTGTTATCTTTTAAATAAACATCGATTGAATATCTAATAAATAGATCATTCTTTGAATTTTAAATCCGACAAAAATAGAGGGTGACTTTTTTTAACAGGGGTCACTATGGCATCTAAGCGAATTGAACAGAAGGATTTAATATTAAGAATCCATCTGTAGAGTCTATCAACCACATCAAGACAGAAAAATAGTTGTTTTTATTCGCTAAATTCGCTTCAAAATCTCTCGATAAAGCAGGTACTTACTTCTGTCTGAAGAGCTTGCCATTGCTGCCATAGTGAACCCTGACAAAAAACGCCCCCGCGACGCGCCGTGTTGGTTCAGTGATTAACAAAATTCTTAATCAATTCATTGTCATATCATGACAAGTGACAAATATTCTAATACCAGATTATAATACTGTCAGCAACAGTTTTGTGTCCAGTAACCTTGGTCGGGCACGTGTATCAACCAGCTAAACTAATCGCTCATCGCGTGTCACGAGATTCTATCGTTCCTTATTATTTGGTCGAAGTTATATGCGCACGCGCACATGGCTCTGTGTAATGGTGAATACTTCGCTCACCACTAGTATGTACATAAAACATGCCACAAATAAACGATTGTGATTATAATGATCTGTAAAGCTTTCCTATAGATTATAAAGTATGAATATATTGTTATACATAAGTATCTGAAGTCTTATAAGCTTAAGTATACATTATTTTATGACATTTTGAATAAATTCGTTGTTAGACAAGATCTCTAAATAAATTCCATTAGTTGTAGACAACTGCTTGTTGTAAAAATTATTGCACAATAATTATGTTTTATTTTAGATTTAGTAAAATATCTATGAAGTCATTTAGGCTTGTCACTTGGTGCTTTATTTTGTTATCGTAGTAATGCGAACTATTGTACTGTGATTATTGATTAATAAAGTGCATAATGTTTCATCAGCCTCGTTATTTACACATCCTTATAACATCCTCTTTATTTGCTGTTTACTTACACAGAACCACGTGCTTATTTTTTCTTTATTCGTCCTGATTGGTACACGTTTTATACATAATTGCAGTACCGGGGTACTTACCTATTTAAGTGGCGTATTTATGTTTTGACGCCTATCTCTCTGTTATCATGTTACTTAGGCCAGCATCCAAGTTGGCATCGCTATCCCTGACCTTGGCACTAAGCACGCTGCACTGCCAATGAGACCGGCCCATTTGTGTACCTGTTGTAGTTACTATTGACACATCAATTCATTTCTCATCATCATTGGAGATTTGTGGAGTAACTGGTTAGAAATTAATTTAAACGTTTGTATTGCGCTTGTAAGACTATTATATGTGAATTGTTATCTTAGAGTTATGTAAGTATAAATACGTTTGGTACCTACCGTCAATTATAAATGACATACAGGGTGTAAGGCAGACGGTTGAACATACGAAAATGGCGAATCCGTGGGACCGTCTGCTACGTGTTAAGGCCCAATAACAAGACCCAGGCCACACGTATTTTTTTAAACGACTGTTTTGATTGAAATTCGTCGTTGCTCAAACTTCAAACATTAATAATTTCATTTAAAAATAACAAAACTGGCCATTTTTTTTATTTTCATTCTAGAATAATTGCAGAATCTTAGAAAATTCGTATTTGATGCAGAAGATTGCTAGAAAATTAAATACGAGCCATTTAACTACAAACAAATGTTAAAAAAAATACCGAAAGCCCGACTGAACTGCATTAAAAAAACTATGAGTGATAGAGCAGTAATTTATTTGATTTATGCCCGTTCTAACGGTATGCAATATGCACAATTTGTTTTAAAACAAGTAGAGTAATTCGTCAATTTTAACTACGCGGCCCTTATTTCACGGAACTCTATTTGCGAAAAGTGAAATTAAATTACAATATGCAAAATTGTCAAAATGCTTTATGGAGTATGAGTTGTGACTAGCGTTGCCGGAGAGTAATATTCCGAAGTTTTCGCGGAAGCATTCGGAAGTTTTGAGTACCTAGTATTCGCAATTATTCGCCGAGCTAAGTACATGTTCGGTCACGCATAGAGTACTTATCTATTAAAGTTTGATATTCACCGCTAGATGGCGTTAATGCCAGAGACTATGTTACTACGCGTTCATTCAAAGATCTGAGTACTATTCGATTTGAAAACATCCGAATATTTCTTTTCATCTACTTAGATTAGTACTTAAGTACTTAGTAAGTTTTTGTATGCGGTTTAGATGCGAAAGTGATAGAGAGGTTATTTACCGAGTGTATAATCGGTAGTTTACCGAGTTTATAAAATAGTTTTTTTTCTTTTGCTTATATCTCGAAAACGGCGTGTCCTATCGCAAATATAATGAAAATTTGGCCCCCCTGTATAAAATCCATAAACCCTTATACCTCAACAAGTAGGAACCACAAAAAAAAAAAAAGATTTGTGAATGAACGCACTACGCGTTCATTCATAAATCTTGAGTATTACCTACTATTTGAAAACTTCCGAATATTTCTTTTCATCTACTTAGAACTATCATCATCATCTTTCTTTTCCGTATTTAATAAGTTTTTACTAGTAGTACTCCTTCAAATCGAAGTATTCTTTTGAATATTTGCGAATAAAATAATTGCGAATAGTCACTTATATCACAATAAGTCACTTGAATCACTGCCTACGGTCGTTATTCAGTCGTTAGAATCCTTCACTAGCTCGTGATTCATCTATGGTTTATTCACTGATTGCATAATATACTGTTAATTTCGAAAGTCGGTGGCAAAAAACGAAAATACAAAACCAGACACCAGCTTCCGAAATTAAAATTATTTTTTACACTGTAGTATTTTTTTGGAAGTCGGTTGTTCTTTTTTTTTTTTTTGTAAAACAGTTTTTTCGCAAATGTAGAGCTCCGTGAAAAAAGGCCCGGGTAGTTCAATTGCCGAATTACTCTTATTTTTAAAAGAAATTGTGCACATTGCATACTGTCGAAAGTCGATACGCGCATGAGTCAAACATGTTTTCCTAAAATTAGAACTGCTTTATCTCTCTTAGTTTTTTTTTTTTTAATAATAATAATGTTTTAACAACATAAGCTACGCCGATGATATGGTCCTGCTGGCTCCCTCGGTCAGTGCACTTAGAAAATTGGTCAAAATATGTGAGAACTATGCTGCCACCCATGGATTACTTTATAATGTAAATAAGTCAGAACCTTAGGTCTTTAAGGCTGTTGGCAAGTTTAATGTACCACTAATTAAAATTAACGTCTCAATTCGTCTGGTACACCAGTTCAAATACCTTGGACATGTCGTTGCTGACGACCTTCAAGACAATGCAGACGTTGAGGCGGGAACGCAGGGCATTGGCGGTGCGGGCGAATATGCTGGCCAGTAGGTTCGCGCGATGTACAGATGCGGTCAAAATCACGCTTTCTAAAGCATACTGCACATCCCTGTACTCGAGCGCTCTATGGATAAGCAGTACTAAACGTGCCGCCAATGCGTTGCGTGTTCAATACAACAACGCTTTTAGGGCGCTGTTGCGGCTGCCACGTTATTGTAGCGCATCTGCAATGTTTGCTCGAGCCAGAGTGGATAGCTTCTCAGCTGTTGTTCGCAAAAAGAATGCATCTCTTCAGGCAAGATTGCAGGACAGTGGCAACAGCCTCCTGAAAGCGATTGCTGATGGGCCTGACGAAAGCCCCATAATGAGGCATCTTATAAAAACCACCTTGTCGGTAGTAGAATTTAAGTACTAATATTATAGCAAATAAGTGAAATAGTTTACTAAAATCTATTAGGTTGGGGAAAAAGTCTTTTCGCATTATAGTATGTATGAACTTAAAATAAAATCTCTTTGGCTATACTATTTGTATCTGGCTGGTTTTGGTATCATTGAAAGTTTAAATTTTAAAGAACATAATTCCAAATTCAAATTAGGAAAATGTGTGATTTTCATTTGTTTTTCGTACTGTCAAGATGAGTGAATCTAATGAAGAAATTCGATACATTTTAAAATTTTACTACAAAAAACGTAATAATGCAACGCAAGCCGCGAAAAAAATTACGATGTTTATGGACCCAATGCAGTGTCTGTGAGAGTAGCACAAATTTGGTTTAAGCGTTTTAATCCGGAAATTTTGATGTCAAAGATGCACGTCGCTCTGGTCGCCCTATTACGGATAAAATGGATGCCATTTTTGAAAAAGTGGAGCAAGATCGGCATATCAGTAGTTACGACGTAGCTGAAGAACTGGGAATTGACCACAAAACAGTTTTGGCGCATTTGAAAAAAACTGGGTACACAAAAAAGCTCGATATTTGGGTACCTCACGAGCTCACTGAAAGAAACCTAATGAACCGTGTACTCATTTGTGATTCTTTATTACGACGTAATGAAACCGAGCCATTTTTGAAGAAGCTGATAACTGGTGATGAAAAGTGGATCACGTACGACAAGAACGTGCGAAAAAGGTCGTGGTCAAAGGCCGGTCAGGCTTCACAGACTGTGGCGAAACCCGGGTTACCTCGCAATAAGGTGATGCTGTGTGTGTGGTGGGATTGAAAGGGCATTATTCATTATGAGCTGTTACCACCAGGCAGGACCATCGATTCTGAACTCTACTGTGAACAACTGATGAGATTAAAGCAAGAAGTTGAGAGAAACCGGCCGGAATTAATCAACAGAAGGGGTGTGGTTCTTCATCTTGATAACGCCTAGACCTCACACATCTTTAGCCACTCAGCAAAAATTAAGAGAGTTTGGCTGGGAGGTGTTAATGCATCCGCCGTATAGTCCTGACCTTGCACCTTCAGATTTCCACCTGTTTCGATCTCTTTAGAATTGTTTAGGCAGTGTCAGGTTAACATCACGAGAGGACTGCCAAAACCACTTGTCGCGGTATTTTGATCAGAAGTCCCAAAATTTCTATAGCAATGGGATCATGTCCCTACCTACAAGATGGCAAAAAGTTATCGAACAAAATGGTACCTACATACTTTAGATAAATGTAAAAAATGTATATTAAAAAATGATTTGAATTTTCTTAAAAAATGCGAAGAAACTTTTTCCCCAACCTATTATATCTATAGTAAGTATTTTTGTTTTGTAATTTGGATCTAGTTGTGTTTCATAAATAAATTATTATTTAAACGCAATTCAAAGTCGGGCCTTCGGTTTTTTTTTTAAATTTGTTTATAAAGACTCGTATTTAATTTTCTAGCAATTATCTGCGTAAAAAACGAATTTTATAAGATTCTACAATTATTTTAGATGAAAATGCCAGTTTTGTTATTTTTAAATTAAATTATTGACGTTTGAAATTTTAGCAACGACGAAATGCGAATATTTTTTTTTAAAAATTGGCCTAAACACGTAGCCGACGGGACAGATCCCCCATTTTGTATGTTCAACCGTCTGCCTAACACCCTGTATAATTAGTGACGTAGCGCGTAGGCGTGTACTTGTGTATTGTATAATATGTGGTATTAGCATGTGTTGTTGTCGTCCGCAGCGCGTGGACGTCGTGGCTGACGCCGCTGCTGCTGGGCATCGCCGCCACCGTGCTGTACCGCTACCTGTTCGCGTAGTCGAGCGCCACGCAGCCGCCACGCACACACCACGCAGACACCCACCTTACACCTGACGTAGATCTAAGTAAACACAGTCCAAGACAACGACATCAGTTCAATACGCTGATATTAATAATGCAAGTTGGTGTCATTACTTATTACGGTACTACTCCTCGAAGTAATGCGGTACCTATTCCAGAGTTGTTCGCGACGCATTACAGGACTGCTGACTGAATAGAGCAATAACCGAGTGCGTGGCCTTTTAGCAGCCGTGTGCGGCGCAGTCGGGCAAGTGTACAGGACTATGAATACCTACGCAAGCATACAAACAAACACTGGCAATATTTCCACTCCAAGTGCCGCCGCGCGTCGGGCTGACGTGTGAAGGAGTGCGCAACACTTCGCCCGACTGCTGCCGCTGCAAAGTTATGGCTATGTATAAATTATTTTATTTTACGGAAGGGTGCCAGTAACTGTAATTATGTTAATAACGCGTGATTGAGATTTCAGGTTGTTCGCTAAACTGTAACTTGTATGAATAAAATATATATTTTGATGCTTTTATACTTAAATAATACTTACAAATATTATGCTTGTATGCCTATTGAGCAAAATATAGCAGTGGTTAAGTATTTCTACAAAAGTTAAGTAGGTGTTGACATCAAGCAATGTAGGTACCTAAAAGTTGTGTCCAGGACCTATGTTAAACTGCATCATCAATATTTTATGCTTATTGATTTATGCATAAATCATAATAATTCAACGTATACTTAAAGGTGTATGCTATTAGTACCCGCGGTTTACTGAAGCTGTTGCAGAAGTTGTTCGGCTAACGTTGGCGTCATCTCGTGGCGGACTTTTGTTTTCTACGATGCCAGTATGCAGTTGATATTAGATGAATAAGCGAAACATTTATTTTTAACTTTATCTTATTGGGACTAGGTGCTATTTGATACATTCAGGGATATATTTTGCATTTGCTGTTCGAAGGTTGATTCAAATACTTAATATAAAAAAATTATTGAAATAACATTTTATACACAGACTACACGGTCCTTTATGATGGCATTAATATTATGTTTAAGCAGATATGACAAGTAATACTGCTTTTATTGTGCATATCCCTTATAGTTAGAATTATGTGTATGTATAGGAAGACAATATTATACCGAGTATGTTGCAATAAAAGCAGTCTGTGTTCTTAAAGTGGAAAGGTTTAAATGTGAAATAATAATAGCATATTTATGTATGAATGGATGGATGAGGGTATATTTAGGTGCTGATTTTTCTAAATAAATGGCCAGCTTGAAGATTTGTGTGTTAATGTCAATTTTATAAAATTGTATTCCATGTCCATTTACATGTAGAGGTCCCACATGTAGGTAGTGGTTGTTCCACGATCCATGCACAAAATATGTATATTTTGGTGAAAGCTGTATTTTGAATGTCCACATGGTGTTACTACCTGCATACACATTTTATCCGAATTCTAGAGAACATATTTGAAATATTGATATTTGATAGTGATTTGTGCTTGCATCCATGGACTTTTGTTGGGACTTTCTTTGTTGTAAACCTTACAAATGTGGAATGTGTAACCATATTGTCCTCGGAAGACGTGCATTTTATTTATTAAGAGGAGGTTGAAATTAAATTTCAAGTTGAAGCATCAAGTTTGTTTTGTTATATTTTACACATAAACTACATTAATGAATTTTGTGTTTTATTTTCTTCAAACCTACAAAAAAGTTACAGCCTTTCTGAACTTACTAATACATTTATTTAAATACTTAACAATACAATTCATTTAAATCTCAATGTTTAACTTACTTATGCAGTATAAACTATTTAACTATAACAAGACACGCATACTTCTGAGCCTTCCAACCTGAAAACAAAAACAGGAAAAAAATAATTTCTGCAAAGTTATGTCTTGTAAGAACATGACTTTACTCTGATTTTAATTCTTAACATATAATGATTTATTTGTTACTAGCTGACCCGACAGACGTTGGCCTGTCATAGCTATGAATATTCATGTGTGTGTGAACTGAGGGAACAAACTGGAATTCGTAAAATTTTAATCCTAGGATTTAGTAGAACTCTTAAAACAATTGTAGAACGAATCTGGGAATTTGTAAACAAATACATTAGAAACTACAGCTCATAAAGTGTGGTCCCCCAGTCCTCACGCACCATCAGCCAGATCTCGGAGAGTACCTTAAAAATGAAGTTTTTGTGATTACAGACATTTAGGAAAGAATTAGTAAAGATATTTATTAAATTACAGACCACAACGCATTAAAGATAAAAAAAATATAACGACAAAACTGTGCTCCCTCAGTCCACACAAAAAAGGTAAATATTTTAGTGAATATTACTGAATTAAATAAATAAAACTGTTCTTTTTCTACTTAACGATTTAATAAAAGTCTTAAAACGTTTTGTAAAAAAGAAATGGAGCAGAAATATCGACGCAATTTGAATAATAGCGATTTTTAAAACTGGTCCCTCAATCCTCACACCTCTACTGACATATGCGTGTGTAGCTGCTTGACGGAAAGAATATCCCTTCGTATGAACGAGGGTCCACGCGAGACGCAATGGCTTTTTAGGGTTTCGTAGTCAACAAGGAACCTTAATAGTTTCGCTATGTCCGTCTGTCCGTCTGCACCTTAGCTCAGAGACTCTTAGTACTAGAAAGCTATAATTTGGTATGGATATAAATATCTATCACGCGACAAAGTGGTAAAATAAAATCATGAAAAAAAAAAATTTTTAGTAAGGTGTTTCCAAAGGTATATTTGAAGTAAGATTAGATTAAACTACCCTCGTTTTTATGTTTATAAAGCGAAACTATTTTCCAACCGCTCCCGCCACAATCGGCGCGCGTCTGGCGGAAACGCCTCGTACCCGCTCGACCAATAAGGGCGTGTCGAGGCTTCTAGAATATTATAGAAGCTTCCATAAAAACAGACGAGGCGCAGCCTTCTAGTTGACACAAGCCGTCTGACATCCGTCAACTGGGCTGTGCACATATAATACGTATCAGCTCAACGGGATTTTACGTAGGTACGCATATTGTTTATGTAATAAATAAAGCAGGATACTAAGTGGGATTACACCGTACTGTTGAGCACAACAATATATTGTTACGACGAAACTATCCTCAATATTGTTCATTTCCCTATTGATTATAACGTGAGTAAATATATATCATATCTAATTTATACGTGATAACCTAGTGGTGTGACCGTCGGACTGAATAATAAAAATCATCAATAAGTAGGTACATCTCTCTGAGATAGATTTGCTCCAGATTCGTCTGATTTCGGAATTCAAACGAATCCGGAGCAAATCTAACTTAACGCATAAGTTTTATGGTTAAAACATTTTTACAAAAAAATACAACCGACTTCCAAAAACAACACTACAAAGTGAAAAATAACTTTAATTTCGGAAGTCGGTGTCTAGTTAAATGTATTTTCGTTTTTTGCCACCGACTTCCGAAATTAAAGTTATTTTTCACTTTGTAGTGTTGTTTTTGGAAGTCGGTTGTATTATTTTGTAAAAAAGTTTTTATTTTTCACTTTTTAGTTGTGGTAGGTACCTACCCCACACAAATTCTAATACCACTACCTGCAAAACAAACTAGAACATCAACCATATAAAAGTGAGGGAAAAATACGTATTATTGAAGCTAACTCATTAACTACCTAAGCAAAGTTAATCAATTTTATATGGGACCAACTGTGATGTATACCCTCTCGAATAAAACAAAAAAAATCCAAATTGGTCCAGCCATCTTCGAGTAGGTAATCGGGGAACATAAGGTTCCGACGAATTGAGAACCTCCTCCTTTTTGAAGTCGGTTAAAAATTATGTAAATAGGTACATAATTATTTTATATTATCGCGAATCTTATTTTGATAAAGATTAAACCTTACATTGACCTGCACATTGCAAAAAACGAAAGAAAATTTTAATTTCGCGGCCTACCACAGTGGATCAACCTTAACAAGATAAAATTGCTAAGATTTAATTGTTCACTAAACTGCAAGTTACATGGGCACAAATTTTATAGTGAACGTTACTACGTTCACTATAAAATTTGTGCTTTTTCTTTTTTGTGTGGTTAGTGACTAACCTGGTGTCAGAGTTTTTATGCCGCCCATGGGCCTCTAACTTGGCATAAAGGCTTCACATGCCATCGAGAAATATCTCTCAGGCATGCCAGCTTCCTCACGATGTTTTCCATTGACTTATATAGAAAGGACCGGGCCAACCGCGCGACGAAATGGCACCAGTTCGCTGGCCCTAAAATGAAAGTTTAGGGCCAACGTGACTCAGTCGACAGTGGTCCGTGCGGAAAAGTCATTCCGTCAAAAAAATGCCAAGTTGCGTTGTAAAAGCTGCAAAAATTATGACACAAAGATTAAAAAGGAACATGGGATATCGTATCATCGGTAGGTAACCTTATATTACTTTTGTTGCAATTAAATTATTAGGTAATCACATTTTTAAAGTGATAATTTTACTACCGAAATCCACAATGGCGGCCATGCGCGCGCTGCCGTCATCGCGCACGTATTTAATGAAGTAACCTTGTACGGACGTCATTTTTAACCGACTTCAAAAAGGTGGAGGTTATCAATTAGTCGGAACCTTTTTTTTTTTTATGTATGTGCCCCGATTACTCGAAGATGGCTGGACCGATTTGGATTATTTTTTTTTTTGTTTGAAAGGGTATACTTCCCAGGTGGTCCCATGATCATCAAGTCAGGATCTGATGATGGGATCCTGGAGAAATAGAGAGAACTCTTCCAATTTTATAGGCACACTTGAAGCGATTTGGACAGTTTTTGGAAGAGTACTTTCTTGGAGTGGTCCCATTTTAATTTGGTGAAGATCTGATGAAGAACTTCTGAGATAGGCAACGGAACTCCTCAATAAATGATAGCAAATGGACTGGGATTGCTGAAATCTCATGTCTGTTTGTTGTTCACACCAGTTCATAACATAACATCACGCCAGTACGCTGTGAAGGGGTAAGCACATGTGAACCACTAAAAAGTGAAAAATAAAAACTTTTTTACAAAAAAATACAACCGACTTCCAAAAACAACACTACAAAATGAAAAATAACTTTAATTTCGGAAGTCGGTGGCAAAAACGAAAATACATTTAATCAGACACCGACTTCCGGAATTAAAGTTATTTTTCACTTTGTAGTGTTGTTTTTGAAAGTCGGTTGTATTTTTTTGTAAAAAAGTTTTTTTATTTGTGTTTTATTTTTGTCTTATGAACACAATGTAAGTAATTTTGAATTTTGGTACCTGATATAATACTTATGTACCTATATTCAATAAAAGGATGAAATAAAAAGAGAAAAAAATAAGAGGAAGTTTAGAAATTATAATAGGTATAATAGAAACTGAGAATCGGATTCATGAAATATTTTGAATTGCTGTTTTCTTTTCTTCACGCAAACTGAACGGAGCTGCTGCTGTCATCAAGCTTCTGGCTAAAATGCATAGGAGACTTAAACAATGTTTATACAAATATGCGATGACGAAATACGTTTCAAATACTTTTTAAATTACAGATTTCCAAATGATTCAACACGGAAAGAGATTTGGAGTCGCATTATTCGTAAACAAAGAAAAGAGCCTTACTTCAAGCCTTACAAAAATACACGAGTATGCTCTGCTCATTTTTGTGACAGAGATGTGATGATATGTTAATATTTCAAAAGCTGGTCTACGAAAGCTAAAAGAATCGGCTATACCGCGATTTGAGATTGAGGTACTGGCCTCACGCATACTTATCTACTATAAAACTAAATATTGTTTGATTTTTCTCCATATTCAGAACTTAAATTTCATTAATAATTGCAGTTTTGTGAGAACGAAGAGCTAATAGCGCCGTAATTTTTCGTCCATTTTAAAGTTTTTTCATATTCTGAAAACTAAGGTTAACTATATTATATCGATTTTGGTAGCAATCGGGTTGAAAGCCAATGTAATAGGTTGGGGAAAAAGTTTCTTCGCATTTTTTAAGAAAATTCAAAACATTTTTTAATATACATTATTTACATTTATCTAAAGTATGTAGGTACCATTTTGTTCGATAACTTTTTGCCATCTTGTAGGTACGGACATGATCCTATTGCTATAGAAATTTTGGGACTTCTGATCAAAATACCGCGACAAGTGGTTTTGGCAGTCCTCTCGTGATGTTAACCTGACACTGCCTAAAGAATTCTGAAGAGATCGAAACAGGTGGAAATCTGAAGGTGCAAGATCAGGACTATACGGCGGATGCATCAACACCTCCCAGCCAAACTCTCTTAATTTTTGCTGAGTGGCTAAAGATGTGTGAGGTCTAGCGTTATCATGATGAAAAACCACACCCCTTCTGTTGATTAATTCCGGCCGCTTTCTCTCAACTTCTTGCTTTAATCTCATCAGTTGTTCGCAGTAGAGTTCAGAATCGATGGTCCTGCCTGGTGGTAACAGCTCATAATGAATAATGCCCTTCCAATCCCACCACACACACAGCATCACCTTGTTGCGAGTTAACCCGGGTTTCGCCACAGTTTGTGAAGCCTGACCGGCCTTTGACCACGACCTTTTTCGCACGTTCTGGTCGTACGTGATCCTCTTTTCATCACCAGTTATCAGCTTCTTCAAAAGTGGTTCGGTTTCATTACGTCGTAATAAAGAATCACAAATGAGTACACGGTCATTAGGTTTCTTTCAGTGAGCTCGTGAGGTACCCAAAAATCGAGCTTTTTTGTGTACCCAGTTTTTTTCAAATGCGCCAAAACTGTTTTGTGGTCAATTCTCAGTTCTTCAGCTACGTCGTAACTACTGATATGCCGATCTTGCTCCACTTTTTCAAAAATGGCGTCCATTTTATCCGTAATAGGGCGACCAGAGCGACGTGCATTTTTGACATCAAAATTTCCGGATTGAAAACGCTTAAGCCAAATTTGTGCTACTCTCACAGACACTGCACTGGGTCCATAAACATCGCAAATTTTTTTCGCGGCTCGCGTTGCATTTTTACCTTTTTGTAGTAAAATTTTAAAATGTATCTAATTTCTTCATTAGATTCACTCATCTTGACAGTACGAAAAACAAATGAAAATCACACATTTTCTAATTTGAATTTGGAATTATGTTCTTTAAAATTTAAACTTTCAATGATACCAAAACCAGCCAGATACAAATAGTATAGCCAAAGAGATTTTATTTTAAGTTCATACATACTACAATGCGAAAAGACTTTTTCCCCAACCTAATAATTAACTTCTCCTTCCTTCTGGAAGAACATGTCTCGGTAAATTGGATTGTAATTGTATTTAATTAATTTAGTAATTGTTACAGTGAACTGATCACTGATCATTCTAAATTCTAAGTAAAAAATAAAATTAAACATGCATTTCTATATCGGCGTCCAACTGACTATTTCCGATAAAAAAAAACATGTACCTATCGCACGTACAAGGTTACGTCGTCGAACGCGGTACCCAGTAGTTCGTATGAGTTATGATATATGTCACAGATGGCGCTACTTTTTGCTTGTATGAAGAAGGTTTATGTGAACTGTTCAGATGGGCGTATCCTTACTTTTGAAATCATTGATGTTTTCCTTCACCGTTTTTAAGCTAGTGATAATTACACAATACGCATGTGAATCTGAAAAGTCAGAGGTGGGTGCGTGCTTTGGGTTCAAACTCGAGACCTATGACTTGGCAGTACGACGGTCACATCACTAGGTTATCACGTATAAATTAGATATGATATATATTTACTCACGTTATAATCAATAGGGAAATGAACAATAGTCTCATCGTAACAATATTACAAACTCTATTGTTGTGCTCAACAGTACGGTGTAATCCCACTTAGTATCCTGCTTTAGATAGTACATAAACAATATGCGTACCTACGTAAAATCCCGTTGAGCTGATACATATTATATGTGCACAGCCCAGTTGACGGATGTCAGACGGCTTGTGTCAACTCGAAGGCTGGGCGTCGTCTGTTTTTATGGAAGCTTCTATAATATTCTAGAAGCCTCGACACGCCCTTATTGGTCGAGCGGGTACGAGAGGCGTTTCCGCCAGAAGCGCGCCGATTGTGGCGGGAGCGGTTGGAAATAGTTTCGCTTTATAAACATAAAAAGCGAGGGTAGTTTAATCTAATCTTACTTCAAATATGCCTTCGGAAACACCTTACTAATTTTTTTTTTGTTCATGATATTATTTTACCACTTTGTCGCGTGATGAATACGTATATCCATGCCAAATTATAGCTTTCTAGTACTAAGAGTCTCTGAGCTAAGGTGCAGACGGACAGACGGACATAGCGAAACTGTAAGGTTTCCTTGTTGACTACGGAACCCTAAAAAGCCATTGTGTCTCGCGTGGATCCTCGTTCATACCAAGGGATATTCAATAAAGTTTAATAGTACTGTCTACATTTTGTTTAATTGTGTGGTCACACTTACTCTGTCTATTTTCATAGGATTACTAAAATAATAATAGGTCTTTACCTATAAAATTGCCGTTTTGTATGAAAAAAATTAAACGATTTTTTTTCATGCATTTTTTTATTTGTATTAATCGAAGTAATCACCCATGCAATCAATGCATCTTTGCCAACGCAGTGGCAGTTTATTGATGCCCTTCTTAAAGAAAAAGCGGAGACGAGCGATTGACCAATGCTGGTTGGAGATGTGCCAGCTTCTCCATCATTGTGTTCAGTTCTTCACAGTACACATCTGAAGTAATGCTCACCCCGTTTGGTAAGAAGCTGTGATGAATCACACCGGCGCTAGACCACCAAACAGTGACCATCACTTTTCTAGGGGTAAGTTTTCGTTTAGGGCATTGTTTAGGTGCTGAACCAGGATCCAACCAACTTGCTGAGCGCTTGCGGTTATCAAACAGAATCCATTTTTCATCGCAGGTAACAATGCGGTTCAAAATTCCTTCATTTGTGTGTCTGTTGAGCAGTGCAAGGCACGTCTCGACGCGTACTTCGCGCTGGCGATCATTGAGTTCGTGGGGCACCCATTTGTAAAGTTTTTATACCTTGCCAATTTGACGCAAATGGACAAATATTGTTTTGACGCTAACGTCGAAAGCTGCTGCTAATTCAGCCGTAGATTGTGTATCATCAGCTTCCACAATCGCCTTTAATTCGTCATTGTCGACCAAAGTCTTCGGACGACCGCGAGGTTCATTTTTCAGGTCGAAATTTCTAGAACGGAAGCGAGCAAACCAATAACAAGTGGTGCATTGGTTTGTAGTGTTAGCTCCGTAAACGTCGTTGATGTTGCGTGCCGCTTGTGCCGCGTTGCTGCCACGACGGTACTCATATTCCATAATTACTCGAATTTTTAACGTATCCATGATGACGAAAAAGATTGAAATGCGATGAAAATGTAACACTAATCAATAAACAAATGACTACTTTTGGAAAAAAAATCCATGTTTTTAAAATAAAATAAATTTGAAATTAGAATTCTTAGCCAAACAAAAATTATTTTGATTTGAAATGGCCAGTACTGCAGAACAGCAATTTCATAGGTAAAGACCTAATATTATCTCAGCTAAGAGGAAAGCAATTCAAAATTATACTTTTCTGTTATTTAGTAGACATTTTTTACTAAAAGTTAAGTATACTACACTTTGTGATATTCCTTTCCGTCAAGCAGCTACACACGCATATGTCAGTAGAGATGTGAGGATTGAGGGACCAGATTTAAAAATCGCTATTATTCAAATTGCGTCGATATTTCTGCTCCATTTCTTTTTTACAAAACGTTTTAAGACTTTTATTAAATCGTTAAGTAGAAAAAGAACAGTTTTATTTATTTAATTCAGTAATATTCACTAAAATATTTACCTTTTTTGTGTGGACTGAGGGAGCACAGTTTTGTCGTTATATTTTTTTTATCTTTAATGCGTTGTGGTCTGTAATTTAATAAATATCTTTACTAATTCTTTCCTAAATGTCTGTAATCACAAAACCTTCATTTTTAAGGTACTCTCCGAGATCTGGCTGATGGCGTGTGAGGACTGAGGGACCACACTTTATGAGCTGTAGTTTCTAATGTATTTGTTTACAAATTCCCAGATTCGTTCTACAATTGTTTTAAGAGTTCTACTAAATCCTAGGATTAAAATTTTGCGAATTCCAGTTTGGTCCCTCAGTTCACACACACATGAATATTCCAATGTAAACGCGCGAAGTTCCCGAAGGCGCAAGCTGAGAACATTTTGAATTGTATAGGAAAACTTAATTTATATTTTAAGAATTGAACTACGATTTTTTGCTGAAAATTAAAATACCGGAATAAATTCAAAGTGGAAAAAGTCAAAAATATGAAAAAGATTCATTGGAGCCAATTAATTTGAAGAAACAATTGTTTTGAGTATGAATGTCGATGGCTATAAGAGTAGGGGAAGACCAAAGAAACGATGGATGGACTGTGTGAAAGATGATATGGCTAGAAAGGGAGTGACTACCGAGATGACGGCTCATAGATAAGTATGGAAGAAAGGGACATGTTGCGCCGACCCCGAATAAATTGGGATAATGGGTTGTTACTTGTATCAAATCTCCACATATACAGGGTCGCCCAAAAGTCGTGGATCAAACGCAACTAGGGGTTAGATCGGGTCATCAGCTGCAAAAAGTTGTTCTATGGGAGGTCCTTAAGATCAACCCCTGCAGCAAATTTTTACCCCAGTCTGAGTGGGTGAAATGAAAAATTCTAGTCATATAAATAACTTCTAAAAAGGACAAAACAGAAAGGGTTTATGATATCTTAAATGTCAAACAATTACAGCTGTCATTGAATTAAAAATCAGTCAGTATCTCTATGTAATAAAACAAGTACTCACCCAATCATAGTGCAGTGTAGGCAGTGCGATTGCTCACAGCGGACACACTCATGCTGGCAGCCACAGCACAAGTTCACCTCACAGTAGGCGCACTGGGACTCAACACCACTACCACAGCAGGTGCATTGCTTCACTCCTAACTTGCTCTCTACCTGCAATGAAAACAGACGATGAAATAAGTTACCTAATTAGTATGAATAGTGAAAAAGTATACCTATTTAACCCTAGATAGATAGCCTACGTCGAAACGACGTAATCGATTTTGAAAAATCGATATAACTCGTTTGTTTTTCGCGTCACTAAACTACCCGTTCCCGCCAACTCAGTCGGCCGTCGGAGCTTGCAGGACACATCCGTATCGCTCTGGTAAGTGCAATACTTTCGTCAATATTTACCTACCGTACGTCGAAGTGACGTATGGTTATCTTGGTCCAGCGTCTGTCCTAAGTGCCTTTGTGATCAAAAATAATAAACATTATTATTTACTTAGGTTTTTTATATTATAGATTTTACATAAAGTTGATTCTGAAAAGTTTAAATAGTAAATTATAAGACTGATGGAGAGTTTCCTAATTGTTTAAGTTTTGTAAAGTAGGAAGTACCTTGTTTTGTTCTTTAATTTTTTTTTCTTATAAAAATATAAATAAACTCTAATGTTTTTCATTTACTCACAATAAAATTACATACATTAAGACATCATATCACATTCATAAACCTAGTATATACATAATCCAAAATATGCTCAGTCAAACATTTGCACGTCGAGTCGACGTATGGTTATCTTTAGTGTACAGTAAAATATGGTTATCTATCTAGGGTTAAAAGAGTGAATTGATATTGTGTTTACCATGTTACCAGAATGCAATAGTGTTCCGTCTTTACCAATAAACAATTGTTTCATTTTGTCTTGTTTATCTGTGGCGTTCAACGCACTATCTTCGGATATAGTTTCTTGCGCAGGGCATTTTTGGGCACCCTTAAATAGTAGGAGCAAGGTCTTCTCTGAGAAAGAACACAAATCGAAGTAAGAACAATCAATTTTACAATTTTATATGTCTAAATGGAGACTCCTCGACATGCAATGTAAGCCAAGTAAGATATATGAAATAAACTTATTTTATTTATTTATTTATTTTAACAATACGGTTATTTAAATCATTGACACTACAAAGAAAAGTGGTCATGGACTCAGATACAGGATCCAAAAGGCACTTTTGTGGAAGCAGTAAGAAACATGTAAATGGTAACGTGTTTACCGTAAACTTTTTTCAGTCGGTCTCCATTATTATTGAACTGCTTCATGCCTACGTGGACTTTACTTTGCGGTACAAAGTCTTCGATGAATGGGTTTGTTCGTTTTGCCATTTAATTTAAAAGGAAAAACTACTTTTACTGCTAAATTATTTGAATTGAAAAGAATTTCCTAATTTGAATTTTGCCTGCAATACGGCTTAGGCTTCGTAATTGTTTATTTCGCCGTGTCAAAACTGACATGACATACTGTCATTGACTGACTGACACATGGATCAGGCCATTGACAATCTAGAAAAAAGAGAAATATCGTTTTTTCTATTCGTGATTCACTGTTTTTATATTTTCTGAGTAAATCTAAAATAATTATGTGTTCAATTCGATATTAGAGAAAGCTTTGATATTTTTCACTTTCATAGTTTCATTTTCTAGTTTATAAAAATTCTGGGCATGTAGGAGAAATTAGAATGGCGACACTGCCAACAGGGCACCTTCGATCGATGGGCTGCTGTCAACAAATTCTTTATAAAATATTTATAAAATAAATTCTATAATAGACGCAGTTACTCCTTTATGACAACCTTATTTCGGTCCATATACAAATCGCAATAGTAATAAAAGTTTAGTGTAGTGACGAGATCTGGTGCGATAGTGAAAGTGTTTTTTGTATCGTTTCATTCCATTCCATGATAGTGACGGGGCTGTCGGTCGCAGCCGTAGCATATGTGAGCGGAGCCCTCGCGAATGTTATGTAAGCGGTGGTAGCGCGCGGTATGTCTTGGATGAAGCGGGCGCAGGGCGGCGCGGCGCCGCCGCCGGTCCCCGAGCAGCAGTCCTACGCCGCAGCCCAGGCACAGGTGAGCCGACCAGGTTGTATCTGCCAGACGTAAACAATGACGTGGACCAACCGCACCGATGTGCTTGTCATATGATTCACATAAACATTCACTTTTACGAAGCCTATTTATTTGTTCTTTGCTGTGTCCATTCACTTACTTTATTTATTCTAATTCGGATAAGTCTACAATAGTGTCAGGTAATCAATAATGAAAAATACTAATTAGCATAATTACTCGATTATCTTTGTGGCAATAACCAATGTGAATGTAAACCAATTATGTAGCATATGGCTCAAAAGTAAACTAACAATATTAATGTTAGTAGGACCTTCTAAAACTTTCTGAAATTTTATGGAACATAAAATTCATGTCATTGCAGCCATTTGGGAATCAACAGAACATGTACCCAAATTATCAAGGAGGTACAACAGGGACTGTCCCACCGCAGCAGTTCTGGCAGGTGCCACCCCAGCAGCAGACGCAATACAACCAGCAGTATGGCCAGGTGTATCAACAGCAGGACTATCCTGCCAATGCTAACCAGTTCTATCAGCAACCAAATCCAAATCAGTTCAACCAGAACTATACTAGCCCAGGCTTTAATAGTACTCCACAACAGAGTTATCAACAAAATTATTATCCAAACCAAGGAACACCGCAGCAGAACTTTCAACAAAACAAGCCCAATGCTGACAGCTGGGAGGACAATTGGGACTGGGGCTGGGAGGAATCAGCTAAGCAAGCTCAGAAGGCTTCCCAGAATGCCGTCCAGCAGGCTGGTCCACCTCAGCGACAGGTGTTTAATAATGCTAATGTTATACAAGAAAGTTTTGTTTCAACTGACAGTTGGAACTGGTCCATGGATGACAAGAAAGAATCTAAAGAACCTGCCACTGTGCCTCACAACAATGAAAGTAAGGAACCGCCCACTCTACCTGTCTCAAACCCTGCAGTAGAAAATAGCATAATGCCTGTACCCAGTGTGCCGGTGAATAGTATGTCTGCACAGCAAGCAGAAGAAGTGCGGACCTTGAATGATAGAGAGGTGGTAAAGGAGCGACTGCCCAATCTAGCCTTAGGTAAACGCTTCCATTTAGACAATTTAACACCTCAGTGGTCTATTGAATCACAAATGTCACAAGAATCAAGTGATGGTCCTCATACTCAATCTGAAGGAACTTATAGAAGTGAAAATCAATCTAGGAACTCTAGTAAAAGTAGTCCAGGCTTAAATACAGATAATTCTAACTTCAATTATTCCCAAGCTGGGTTAGATGAAGGCTACCCTCAACACAGTGAATGGTCAAGGCCCTCATATGAACCAACCATAGCTGACCATGTTCAAAGTGGCAGCAGGCGTGAAAGTCAGGAAGAGCTGTCTAGTTCATTGCAAGAAATGAATTTAAACAATCATGAGAACCCATCAACAGAAACATTATCTCTGGGTCTTGACGTAGAGCCTAGAAACAGTCAGGAACATGCTCCTGCAATACAACCACCACCTACTGCATCTCCGGCTAATTTGCCAGCTCCCGCCCCATCTAATGTTATTCCCCAATCAATGTCTTCTACCATGCCACCTCCTCCTCCTGTATCATCTGTATCCTTGCCTCCCACTTCTTCATCCGCCGTATTGGCAGCTCCACCATCTTCCTCTGCTATACCACCACCTAATTTTCCACCCCCTACTTCAAACCAGAATCCCTTCAAAATGAATGCAGGACCATTCTCTCACAAAACTATAGCTAAGGTATCAACAAGTACTACAACTGTACAAGCATTCCCGCCTCCAATGTCCAGCACAAATCTAACATCACCTGCAGTGGTCAGCAAGGTGTCTCAGCACAACAGAGTGCCACTAGGATTTGAGGCAAACTTGGAAACTACACCAGATAATTCTGAGCGGCCCGACCAGCCTCAAGTGTCGGCGTTCAGGCCAGTGCCAGTCTCGCAACAAGTGCCCGACAATATGGAAGTAGCACCAAGAAATGATAGAAATGAATATCTACAAACGGCGCATTTGTCAAGCAGTGACTATGGTGAGAATACAGATTTTAGTAGAGGCGCACCACCACCTGGCTTGCGGCGGATGGTAGTTGGCCAACAAGAGTCAGAATATAATCAGAATTTGAACATTTCTGGTGATGAACCTCCACCAGGTTTGGCTAGAATGGTACCAGGACAGCAGACCGAAGCTGAAAATGCTTACAATCAGTCAGGAGAAAATTTTCTGGATCGCCATATCGACGGACAACCAACCGATAATGGCGCTCGTCCATACCGTCAGGCTGACGGTCAACAAACTCCCGACAATTACACGCAGCCAGCAGCTAGCAGGGTCACAGAGAGGCGACCGGTAGGTCTGGACAGAATGGTACCAGGAGAACCAAGTAACGACGAGTACCCTCAGTATCCGGGCTCTAACTATGCTGGGGCTAACGAACACCGCATAGTAACAGGAGTGGACCACGACTTCTCCATGCCAACTGACGCCGGTCCACCTGACGTCAGGGAGCAGAATGTAGATGGTTCTGATTACACTGAACAGAGTACTAGAAATATAATAGGCGCGCGCGAGTCCAGTAACGACACCTCACCGGACTTCAGCGTGCCGCCCGATGAGCAGCAGAGGGAAGTCACCATGGAGGGCGAGAACCTGCAGGACTTGAGCATCATATCGTCAACGGAACTGACGTATTCCCGAGAGCAGGTTTTGGATGGAGCCGACATTACTCTCACGGACATGGGTACAGACAGAAAGACAGATTTATCAGATTCGATAGACCATCCGACGACAAGTTCGAGACGACAGTCTCTAAATAGAGTAAACACTTCAGGGGAGGATTCTGAAAGAGATAGAGCATTCAAATCCTCGCCGAGGAGGGACAGAGACAAGCACAAATCAACTAGAGACAGAGACCAAAAGCGGGACAGAGACCGCGACCGGGAGCGAGATAGAGAACGCGAGAAAGATGGCAGATATTCTCGTGGGGACCGGAAGTACGAGCCCGACAGGAGATCTGTGAGGGAAGACCGACGCGCAGAGAAAGACCGGCGAGAGCGAGACGGCTATACTCGCGACCGGCGAGAGCGGGACGAGAGCCCCGACGAGCGGCGGCTCCGGCGCAGCAACCGCAGCCACCGGTACGAGACAGAAGATACCGACTACTATAGCGACAGGGAGAGAGATCGAAGGTCAGTTGCAACACCTTTCACTTTAACGTTTTGCTTAATTAATTACTTTGGACTAATTGAAATTTAAATTGTTAGGCGCCACCGAGAAGGTTCGTACACATCGTCGAAACCGCCTCGTCCAGACGACAAGGAGCGGCGATACGGCGAGGAGCGAGACCGCAGCAAGCGGTACCACACTATAGAGCGAGACAGACGATACGACGACGACCGCGATAGGCGCGAGCGGCGGCGCGGTGACCGCCAGCGCGACCGCTATGAGCGCGCCTACCGCGACATCGACCCCTCCAGGAAGTACGGCAACCTGCGGCAGCAGCGCGACAAGGACGATCCCAGGAGAGGTACGCATATTGTTTTGTGTCAGTCGCACACATTAAATTATAACACATTCTTTAGAAAAAAGTATCAGTTTAAAAAATGCATTGTATTTGGATAAGTTGATGACGTCAATAAGTTCATTGCTTCATTGAGTTTTGATTTTCCTTGTATGACATGGATAAGTAAGAATGAATAAGCAATGGATCGGTCTAGTTATAAAGTGACTAATTATAGATCCATTTACATTTGTTTCGTGATTCTTGGAGTTATTCTGGCGTATTCTTATGCTTTTCGCGTGCTATCGAAATAACTTGTATGTTATGAAAACAAGCTCGCGCCCCGGGTGTGTCCCATGTTGTTTATTTTTATGTACAGCTTTATCACATTTATTTATCATCTTACAATATGTTCGACTAACTGACTGACAGTATTATATTTATTTTGCAGTTGTGACATTCTCGAGCGATGCAAAAACGAATGATAGTTGTATGAAACAAGGTACAAACAAACAAGGCTAGTCTGTGCCGTGCGTGCTGCGTGCTGCGGCGCATGTGGGCGCACGGGCGCACGCGCGCGCGCTTTTGTTGTTAAACTGACTTGAACTAGCTTTACTATAAGTAACATTAGAAGTGCTAAAAAGCGACAAGTAAAGTTATTTTAACACGGCGCGTGTGTTACATGCATGCCACAAGTTTGATGGAACTGTATTTGTAACACGTTTTGATCGCTTTCATATGTCATTACATTATTAGTCATTACAATGCCATAATATTCTGAATTTCGTTTGCTCTTTTATGTAAATAAATAACATATTCAAGTTCTTTAAGTGGCTTTAAACTGATAGTCTTCGACAGACAAATAATGACTTGTTTACTTTTCAAAAGCTTATCATTGTAGAGGTTTGTTACAAACCAACTTTATGACGATTGTGACAACTAACTCCAACTCTTCATTTGACCTTTGTGGAAGAGTCGCCACAATTTTGTCAGTTTTCACGTTCTAATTATCGACATGCTACGAGTATCAAAATGATTAGTAACTAATAAGCGACATAACTACAAACACAAACGTTTAAACTTATACAGGGTGAGGCGTAAATAGTTGTCCAACTTGAAGGGTCGATGCACCGCAAGTTCGGCTATCACCAAGCTATCACATATCACAATTTGAACCATTTTTTCCATAGGTCTCAGAATAAAATATTATTATTATTTTTTTTAATAAAATTTTACTAATTTGGCTATAATTTCTATAAATTACCTACATTATTTTTTATTTTGTTTATTATTATATTTTTTATTTTGTTTATACCTAACATTTTAAATGTATGTAATTTTAAAAGTACTAAAAAATGTGTTTAATTTAAACAACTCGAATCAGTGCAGTGCAAAAAACACATTCAAACTCAAACTCAAACTCAAAGCATTTATTTCAAATAAACCAATTACAGGCACTTTTGAATTGTCAATGGGTCGGTCAGTCAGAAAGATGAAGCTAGTTGCCCATTCCAAAGCGTAGTAGATCCCTATGGAGAAGAACGGGCAAGAAACTCCACGGACACTCTTTTAAATCATAATATTTTTACAAAATATTGGTTACATCGTTCAAGTTGAAAATATACATGTGAGAACAATGTAGAAAGACGTGCACATTAAAAAGCGTCCGTAATAAAAAGATAATAACTAAAACAACTAAATTAAATATTAAAATTAAAAATAAGCCATGGCAGCTAAGAGACGACCAGTCCCAACTGACGGCGCCCGTTCACGAACATGACGCATGGATCAGCACCATTTAGCTCAACCATTTTGAAGGGAACTTAATGATCCAACACACACGCCACCATCAGCGAGACATTTGAGTGAGCATGACATACTCTCAACCGCCAGGGCACACTCAAGTCAGTGAAAGACGTACCCAGTAAAAGGTAGCTTAATAGTAGCTACATAGTGCTCACACGTGCTATGCAATTATATAATACTAAGAGATTGAATCTAAACAATGCAAAGAAAGTTTTCTCTCATCTTAATCTTCAGCAGGTCCAACAATATATCCGAATGCTAATCAATTAATTAATGCGTCCTTGTGGAGCAGGACAAGCATTCAGCCAAGCATTTTTGTCAGCGATGTAATCCCCCAACTTATAATATGCCTGGCTGCATAGTGTGCGTTTTATACAAGATTTAAATTTCCTTTCATTCAGCTGGAGTATGTGGGGAGGTATTTTATTATAACATTTTAAACAGTACCCCATGAAGGATGAGTCTACTTTAGCCAGTCTGAAACCTGGTTGAACTAATTGGTCCCTATTTCTAGTCCTATAATTGTGTCCTTCACCTCTTTTACCGAAAAGATTTAGATTTTTCCTTACGTACATGATGTTTTCGTAGATATATTGACAAGGTACCGTCATGATGTTAATATCTTTAAACAGTTCCCTTAGAGAATCGCGCCTGCGGAGGCCATATATTGCTCTGATGGCTCTTTTCTGCAGAATAAAAATAGACTCTATGTCTGCAGCCCGTCCCCATAGTAAAATACCGTAAGACATAATACTATGAAAGTAACTGAAATAGACCATCCTTGCGGTGTCTACATCAGTGAATTGACGGATTTTTCTCACCGCATATGCTGCTGAACTTAGCCGTCCTGCAAGAGATGTTAAATGCGGACCCCATTGCAGCCTTGAGTCGAGCGTGATCCCCAGGAAAACAGTTTTATCGACGAATTCTAGTTTCTCTTTATTCAATACTATGTCACAATCAGTACTTTTAACATTTGGTAAAGCAAATCTTACACATTTAGTCTTTTTCCCATTTAATACTAAATTATTAGCAGTGAACCAATTATGGATCTGCAGTAGGGCGTTATTTACGTCGTCAAGATTTGATGCACGTCTATTTATCTTAAAAATTAAGGATGTGTCGTCAGCAAATAACACCATTTGTGGTTGGTTTTTTAATAAATGGGGTAGATCATTAATATATACTAAAAAGAGGAAAGGACCCAATATCGAACCCTGTGGAACACCCATTTGTACTTTTAGACCGAGTGAATTGACACCATTTATTTGAACTTGTTGCTGTCTATCATTTAAATAAGATTTTACTAAACTGAGCGCAAGTTTACCTAGTCCGTAATGCTCAAGTTTCAAGAGTAAGGTTTCGTGATTTACGCAGTCAAATGCCTTGGAGAGGTCACAAAAGATTCCTATGGCATCTTGGGCCTCATTTTTAAACAAAAGACAAAATAAAAAAATAAGTAATGTAATTTTATATAAATTACAGCCAAATTAGTAAAGCAAGGTGTCAATTTTACAAAAAGAATAAAACCACATTTTATTCTGAGACCTATGGAAAAAATGGTTTTAAAGTTCAAATTGTGGTATGTGATAGCTGAATATGCGGCGAATTGACCCCTTAACGTTGGACCACTGAGCCCACACCCTGATTGATTGTTGTTGCACTCGCTCATGAATATTAAAACAATAACGATGGCCGCGCTTTGGCATTGATATGGTTTGCGAAACTTTGTTACATTCTTTACACATTCATGTCTACCAGAGTTGTTGCGGCATTATATCGTCACTAGAGATTCGTGCTATACTGCTAGATCTGGTTTATCTGTACAGTTAACATACGTAGATAGATCTATCTGTGCGCGCATCGTACATCGATACTGTCGTGTTCTTATCGCTCGTCAATCTCGGAGCCAGGAGGTGAAGTCGGTATCGCACCTGTTATTTACACATTTGATCTTTGTGAGTGAGAGTGTGGAGGATAAATAATATGAGGTAGTACATACCACCATACATACATAGGGATAAGGGCAGGAGAATGATGATGACATACCACAATATCTATGTAAGGCCTCTTGCTACTTTCGAAAGACGGTTTCGTGGGTTAGTACAAACCCTAAATAAATAAATATATAAGATCTTAGTGAACACAAGGCGGCTTTAAATAATGTAAACATTCATATTTAATGAACTACGCCGACGAAGATGTTCCGAGTAAAATAGGAATTACACAAACAGCTCGAATATTCAAACTGCCGTGACAGACATGATGGGCTTATTGTGTTTACTTGTACTATAGCCGAGTGAGATGTAGGGTACACTCAGCTGAACCAGCAGTCCCATGAACTTATTGTGTTTACTTGTACTATAGCCGAGTGAGATGTAGGGTACACTCAGCTGAACCAGCAGTCCCATGAACTTATTGTGTTTACTTGTACTATAGCCGAGTGAGATGTAGGGTACACTCAGCTGAACCAGCAGTCCCATGAACTTATTGTGTTTACTTGTACTATAGCCGAGTGAGATGTAGGGTACACTCAGCTGAACCAGCAGTTCCATGAACTTATTGTGTTTACTTGTACTATAGCCGAGTGAGATGTAGGGTACACTCAGCTGAACCAGCAGTCCCATGAACTTATTGTGTTTACTTGTACTATAGCTGAGTGAGATGTAGGGTACACTCAGCTGAACTACCAGTCCCATGAACTCATCCAAATGACTAGAATTTCCTAAAGCTGGGTTTCTAACAAAGCAGCGGCGTCATGTAAATCCATAATTTACACTGGTGTTGCAAAAGCAGTCCTTGCATGTACAGCCGCCATTTTGCGGGCGGTATAATACGACACCGCTTTCTTGGGATAGCCAAGCTTTACGTAGATGTGTGATCGTGCTCATCAGCCGTATGTGGTGTTAGCAGGCGAGTTCTCGTCACCGTCGCGGCCGGACTCGCGCGAGGCCACCGTCACCGACGACGAGCTTGCCGAGTCGCGGCGACGCACCGACCCGCACCGCCGCAACCGCCGGACCGCCGAACCTTTTTACGATGGTAAGTTACCTACGCGCACTGTAAGGCTTTCTTTATACAGGTCAGGGTCCGTCCTATGCCTATACACTCATAGAAGCTGACATTTGTTCATTATTTCCTACTTGGTTAATTACCTGGCACTTGTTGACAGGATTACACTGTCTTCCCATAGCTACCGAGTAATTACACTGTCTTCCCATAGCTACCGAGTAATTACACTGTCTTCCCATAGCTACCGAGTAATTACACTGTCTTCCCATAGCTACCGAGTAATACTGTAATTTGAAAACATTGTAAAAGCGTAATCATTTTCAAAGAGTAACCGTAAGTAACCGTAACTTGGAGCCGTGCGCCTAGGTTCTCCATAGGAGACAACCACTTGGAGCCGTGCGCCTAGGTTCTCCATAGGAGACAACCACTTGGAGCCGTGCGCCTAGGTTCTCCATAGGAGACAACCACTTGGAGCCGTGCGCCTAGGTTCTCCATAGGAGACAACCACTTGGAGCCGTGCGCCTAGGTTCTCCATAGGAGACAACCACTTGGAGCCGTGCGCCTAGGTTCTCCATAGGAGACAACCACTTGGAGCCGTGCGCCTAGGTTCTCCATAGGAGACAACCACTTGGAGCCGTGCGCCTAGGTTCTCCATAGGAGACAACCACTTGGAGCCGTGCGCCTAGGTTCTCCATAGGAGACAACCACTTGGAGCCGTGCGCCTAGGTTCTCCATAGGAGACAACCACTTGGAGCCGTGCGCCTAGGTTCTCCATAGGAGACAACCACTTGGAGCCGTGCGCCTAGGTTCTCCATAGGAGACAACCACTTGGAGCCGTGCGCCTAGGTTCTCCATAGGAGACAACCACTTGGAGCCGTGCGCCTAGGTTCTCCATAGGAGACAACCACTTGGAGCCGTGCGCCTAGGTTCTCCATAGGAGACAACCACTTGGAGCCGTGCGCCTAGGTTCTCCATAGGAGACAACCACTTCGAGCCGTGCGCCTAGGTTCTCCATAGGAGACAACCACTTCGAGCCGTGCGCCTAGGTTCTCCATAGGAGACAACCACTTCGAGCCGTGCGCCTAGGTTCTCCATAGGAGACAACCACTTGGAGCCGTGCGCCTAGGTTCTCCATAGGAGACGACCACTTGGAGCCGTGCGCCTAGGTTCTCCATAGGAGACGACCACTTGGAGCCGTGCGCCTAGGTTCTCCATAGGAGACGACCACTTGGAGCCATGCGCCTAGGTTCTCCATAGGAGACAACCACTTGGAGCCGTGCGCCTAGGTTCTCCATAGGAGACGACCACTTGGAGCCGTGCGCCTAGGTTCTCCATATGAGACGACCACTTGGAGCCGTGCGCCTAGGTTCTCCATAGGAGACAACCACTTGGAGCCGTGCGCCTAGGTTCTCCATAGGAGACAACCACTTGGAGCCGTGCATAATGTGTGTATTTTGTTATTTTTTAGTTTTCTAATGTGCGTTTTATTTGTGCAAAATAAACGATTTTTCTTTCTTTTCTTTTTCTTTCTTTCCGTGCGCCTAGGTTCTCCATAGGAGACAACCACTTGTAGCCGTGCGCCTAGGTTCTCCATAGGAGACAACCACTTGGAGCCGTGCGCCTAGGTTCTCCATAGGAGACGACCACTTGGAGCCGTGCGCCTAGGTTCTCCATAGGAGACGACCACTTGGAGCCATGCGCCTAGGTTCTCCATAGGAGACAACCACTTGGAGCCGTGCGCCTAGGTTCTCCATAGGAGACGACCACTTGGAGCCGTGCGCCTAGGTTCTCCATAGGAGACGACCACTTGGAGCCGTGCGCCTAGGTTCTCCATAGGAGACAACCACTTGGAGCCGTGCGCCTAATAGGTTCTCCATAGGAGACGACCACTTGGAGCCGTGCGCCTAATAGGTTCTCCATAGGAGACAACCACTTGGAGCCGTGCGCCTAATAGGTTCTCCATAGGAGACGACCACTTGGAGCCGTGCGCCTAGGTTCTCCATAGGAGACAACCACTTGGAGCCGTGCGCCTAATAGGTTCTCCATAGGAGACGACCACTTGGAGCCGTGCGCCTAGGTTCTCCATAGGAGACAACCACTTGGAGCCGTGCGCCTAGGTTCTCCATAGGAGACGACCACTTGGAGCCGTGCGCCTAGGTTCTCCATAGGAGACGACCACTTGGAGCGGCGCGCCTAGGTTTTCCATAGGAAACGACCACTTGGAGCCGTGCGCCTAGGTTCTCCATAGGAAACAACCACTTGGAGCCATGCGCCTAGGTTCTCCATAGGAAACGACCACTTGGAGCCGCGCGCCTAGTTTCTCCATAGGAAACAACCACTTGGAGCCATGCGCCTAGGTTCTCCATAGGAAACAACCACTTGGAGCCATGCGCCTAGGTTCTCCATAGGAAACGACCACTTGGAGCCGCGCGCCTAGTTTCTCCATAGGAAACAACCACTTGGAGCCATGCGCCTAGGTTCTCCATAGGAAACGACCACTTGGAGCCGCGCGCCTAGGTTCTCCCATGTTTATGTAAAATAAAATGTTTTAAATGTTGAGTCCCTGCAGAGCCTCGAGCTCGCGGTACAAGGTTTGCTAATACTTATGTAATTCTACGAGTTCAGATGTTATCCAGCTTTGTTCTAGTCTTTAATGCCTAGTCGGTTCACATGTTGCTACGAATCATTGAACCGTCAGTATCCGGTATTCATGTTGGCGCTATATCTGGATCTGGAGGTGTACGGGAGTCCCATCTCAGCAGAAAGCGGATTGCTAGCACTGGGCCTCATGGTCCGCGAATGTTTCGTAGTAAGAGTTTGTTGATTTACATTCTCCTTCACAGATCGATCGAGAGACAATGGGTGTGGAGTCGTATTGAATCGTTCTTTGCTTTGTTTCGGGTTACGATGTCGGTGTCGGTAGATAACTGGAGGATGAGTTCGCTCGCTCTCATTTGTCAGTTTCCATTGTATTAGAAATAGAATTATTTATTTGTAAAACATAGGTTAAAGGTCTTATAATAATTATAATTATGCTGCGCTGTGTTTTGTCATTGACGACATACAAATATCGGTGAAGACTTTAAAAAATAAAAACAAACGAAACTCACTAAGTATAGAAAACAAGCAGTAAAAAAATAAATGAATAAAAAATAATAATAATATCAAAACAAAAGAAAATACATGCGTGCAATGTTAGATTAATAAAAGGTACAGTAGTTACAGTGTTTTATCATTTAAGTAATCATCTAGGGCATAGTAACATTTCTCAACTAATAATCGAATTTTTTTAATGGCATACTTCTTATGACATCGACGACGATTGCATTGACGAAGCGGTGGCAAATCAAACGAAATAAACCAAACAGCGGGTTACAAAACATAAGGAAGGTTTTGGCTTCGTAATCCAATTTCATTATCAATCAAACTGGAAAGTAGGTACAGGCTCCAGCAATTTAATAACAATTAACTTGATAATAACCCCGATGAAGGTAAGTACAACTAAACATAACTCTAAATGTATGCAGTTCAGAAATACAATTATTATGCAAATCGAGGTGTGCTCACTGCATGTGTGCATGTGACCGGAGCGAATCGGAACAGTTCGCGCTCTTAGTTAATAGCCTAGTTCGAAAAGGTGCATTGAATATTATTCTGAACATTGATTCAATGGTAGGATAATTTGACACGAAAAGTATTTTGACAGGTCTTCATCTACAACAGCGCCCCCAAGCGGGATAAATTACGAGAATCGTAATCCGTTCAAAAATTAATGAACGGAAATTGTATACCCATCTCTTTTACTCTACATTAGGATACGTATTAAGCTCTTGTCTTTGAATTTTATAACATTTAATTTTAATCGCATTGTATTAAATCGCCATGGAAACTACCGGGTGCGGCGATTGAACTGTCCATATGTGAAAATTAAATATTTCTGTTGATTTTCAATATTTATTTATACACTTGTGCCATGTGAAAATATAATGTTCAAAGTTTATTATGACTTATTCTGAAGGAATAAAACCGCCTTTAGCCTTTACTACAAGCTGAAGTCGCTTTCTGAAAGACGCGCAGGCTGCTCGAACGTCGTCACTGAAACAATTCCATTCTCTCGTATGAGTAACTTTGAGCGCTTCCAGCGAAGTGTGTTTTTAGGGTTCCGTAGCCAAATGGCAAAAAACGGAACCCTTATGGATTCGTCATGTCTGTCTGTCTCTCCGTCCGTCCGTATGTCTCAGCCACTTTTTTCCGAAACTAAGAACTATACTGTTGAAAATTGGTAAGTAGATGTATTCAATGAACCACATTAAGATTTTCACACAAAAATAGAAAAAAAACAATAAATTTTTGAATTTTTATTTTCATCAAACCCATACGTGTAGGGTATCTATGGATAGGTCTTCAAAAATGATGTGGTAAAATGTGCCCCCCCCCCCCCCCCTTCCCCCGTAACTTCAAAACTAAGACAATGATAAAACTAAAAAAAATATATGAGGTAAATTACCACGTAAACTTCCACCGAAAATTGGTTTGAACGAGATCTAGTAAGTTTTTTTTTAATACGTCATAAATCGTAAACCGCAATTTACCTTTCATTCAACCAACTCAATTATTAAAACATCGATCAAAGTTACAACGAACTACAAGAACTTTTATATTATGTTACTTGGTGCTACGGAACCCTTCATGGGCGAGTCTGACTCGCACTTGGCCGCTGTTTTAGCACAGGCCCTGGCCTGTAAAACACCCCAAATACAAAAGTCCAGCGGATTCAAGTCGGGCGATGACGCCGGCCACATGTCGCGGTCGATCAGCACTGGAACGTTTGCTTAATAAAGATATTTTGAATTTTTCAACCAATTTTGCGTTCCAATTGATCTGTGCTATGGTGCCGAGTCTTGCTGGAAAGTCCAACGCTCAGAACCGAATGTGTTGCGTGCCCACGGTATCAGCCCTGGTCGCAACACTTTGTCTCGATAGATTTGTTGGTTTATTTTGACTTGGTTGCGACCCTTCGGAAGAAAAACGAGCGGAGAACGGCCTCTTTCAGACACCGCCGCCCAGACCATGATTTGGTCGGCTCCTTGGCGTCGAGTGACTTGCAATTCGTCTGGATGGTCGCCGACTCGTCCCTTCAACCAAACACGGTTATTTTGTTTGTTTGAAAACTGTTCAACGCAAAAAGTTTACTCATCTGAAAACACCAAATGGGGAAGCTCGCCAGAGTCGAGCAAGCGAATCAGCTCTTTCGATCGATCCAACCGTTTGCTACGATGTAAAGCAGTGAGTTCCTGAGAAAGGTTTTTTTTTTAATGGTTTGACTTTAAGCTTTTCCTTCAATATGCGACGAACGCTGCGATCGCTCACCTTGAGATCCTGCGCGAGCTGGTTTGCTGAGCGCGCTGGATTCAAATTTCTCGTTCAATTGAAGATTTGGCAGCGCTCGACGTATTTGGATATTTGATTTTCCCTCCAAATGGAGAGCAATCACTGAATTTCGTTTTAAATCCATTGTTCTAAATTAGAATGTGTTTTTCTCACAACAGAATCACTTCAAAGGATCAGAATCACTTCAAGGAGCTCGTGGCTAAGTAATAACAGCCGTACGGGTCGCTCCATCAGGTTAAGCTACGCTTGCCGGGGTCGGTCCGTGGATGGGTGACCATCTTTACATACCGAGACTCCTCCGTTCCTCGGAAAGCACGTTAAGCCGTTGGTCCCGGCTGTCATTCGTGGATCTTTGACAATCGTTACGGGTCGTCAGAAGCCCGAAAGTCTGACAACCGGTCTTACCAAGGGGTATCGTATTACCTAGTTAATGGGTTGTGGAGGTCAGATAGGCAGTCGCTCCATGTAAAATACTGGTATTCGGCTGCATCCGGTTAGACTGGAAGCTGACCCCAACATAGTTGGGAAAAGGCTAGGCAAAAACTACTGCCGAAGTTTACTTTCCGTGTATAAAGTATAGTTACATTTTTCTCTTATCGTTATCATGCATAGGCAAGCGCTCCTACGCGTAGAGCAACGCCACGCATGTCGGTGTGGAGCCAGCTACTGATTTAAATCTGAACTTACCAACTCATAGTTAGTCAATCCAACGCCCTAGCCTTTGGACTTCTGCCGCATAATTTATGAAATATTTGTGTGCATTCCAGAGTATGGCAGCGGCGGCGGGTACGCGGACCCGTACCTGGTGCAGCGCCAGCAGTACCAGTACTATGAGCAGCTGCGGCTTAGCAACCCGGCCGCCTACATGCAGGTGTACAAGCAGCTCATGGCGGGCCACGCGCCGCCCGTGCCGCTCGACTACCAGCCAGGTCAGTGACCCTACGCTACTCGACAGCGATATACAACTTTCCTGATTTGCTTGCCAAGTTGTATTACCATACTCTCTAAACCCCGCGTTCTAACCAAAGCGAACGTCACACCGACAGACCTTCGGGTTTTCCGAATAAATGAGTGATGCATGAACGCGTCGATCGCTTTGGTTAGGACGCGGGGTAGGCGTCGTTCAGCTACCCCTGATTTTTCCATACCTTAGATAATATACATCTAGATCGAGCCACCGCGTGGCCACTCATGAGACAGCAATATAAAACTTCAGTGTTGCTATTACGTAAAATTTTCCCAAAATGCGACCAAAATGATATCTGTGCGGGCTGCACATTTAAGTACTATTAAAAATTATAATTTATGCAGGCTACGTGTTACTGATAAATGAATGCAAAAGTATCCATGTGTAAGTAAATATGATTTCACGTAGGATTGTACACTTTCAATCTTAACTTGTTCGAGATAAATAAAAATACTACTAGAACATTTCGTTTATTACCTGTGGTCCCTCCGAGAAATACAATACTGCCGAATTAAAATGGTAGTCTCGAAAATATGATTCGCGACTACGCGGACTAAAACCCAAGACAATACATACGCACAAATGTATAAATACAATAAATATACTGTAACAATAACTGTATTATATACTTACGAGTGAAAAGTGACTCCGTTATTTGCCTTTTCTGTGCGGCTTTTACAGCCTAATATATTGCATCCTCCCATTGTAGAGCATACAATATACACTAAACACTTAACTAATGGAGTCTATTTCTCATAAAAACACTAAAATTATCACAACAAGTGCAAAAACTGTCCAAAAATTTTTAATTAATCGGCGCAAAATAAATTCTGTGACAGTGACAGCACTGTTTGGCTAACATTTAAAAGTTCGCCAAGAAAAAATACCGCACGCCATAAGGTACAGAAGATACGATGCTTTGTCTCAATTTTCCTACTAATTTAGTATAATGTGTCTCACTTCCACAGATCACACTGTAATCATGGATACGTCTAGAGGTAGATGGTCTAAGTTCCATACAGACTTAATAAAAACCCGTTCCCGAGCGGTGCATTTGATTCCGTTTCCTGCGTCCCGTCGCGGGATGCGTCGCAGTGAACGACGTCTCCAAACTCAAAACGAATAAGAAATTTTGTGTTCAGATTTCGGCAGTCTGGCATACGAGGGCCGGCGCGAAGAGCGTGGCAGCGTGCATTCGGGCCGCTCCAGCACCACCGGGCTCAAGGGAAATGACACGTAAGTCCTGCACCATACAGCTCAGAACACGTTGACGCAAGTAGCACACTATTTATTCAGATATTGAGTATTGATCAGTCGAATTCAGTTTTCAAATCTCACGTCCAGTGATGTAATTAATTCGTTGATGTTACTCGCACGTCGTTAAACCAATCAAATTTTGGAACAGTATTAACTGAACAGGACTTGATGAAGCTTTTAAAAGCCGGGAGTGTCTGCTTACACGTATTTGGGACTAACTTACATGTGACTTGAACATAAACACGACTGGCGTTTTTGCTTCTGCTGTAAATACGGCGTTATTGTACGGCACTTTTTGTGGTTATGCAGAACGGTGCCATATTGTACACACACAGGTACAGGTTTTCGAACGCTTCACTGCTTTTATGTATGAAGATTGTGTTATGGACATACCCAACAAATGGAGATGCATATTTTACATGTTATTATTCATTCATGATGCGACGGAACATGCAAGTGATGTATCTAATCATAACATTTTCCTTCTCATATTAAACGAAAGCGAACGCCATCGGAACAACATCTCTCACTCATTGTTACTAATACCAGCTATTCGTACACTGGCGTCATATGCGCGTAGCGAATCATATTTTAATTAGTTGTACATTACGCTGCTGACTGGATCTGATGAGCCCGTCCCTGTACTGTACACTAAGCAGACGTCGCAGTACTGCACTACTGCGGCACTGCGGCCTTGTGTCCACTTGACCGTGAATTATTTTCATTAGAAAACGATTCGACCGATCTATTGTCGACTCCTACGCACGACTCCTGCGAACGTTCTTTACAGCCGTGCGCATTTATTTAGTAATAGACTAGCCCATTATCAGCTGTCAGATAATGCATGAACTGTGGGAACAGCTTATTGCTGAATTGAGCTGTTAACTCTGGATGGTATAATGTGTAGTTAGCTAAGGCTCGGCACAGTGCGTGTGTTGAGAGATGTGCCCCGTGGTGACGGTGATGTGGTGACGTAGGTACTTCGGGTTCCGCGCCGACGTCGCCGCCGGCTCGCTACGCGACACGCCGTCACTGCGCACTGACCTCTCCGACAGGTATACACCATGCACTTCACTTACTTACCTACCTACACTTAAACCAGAAAAGTATGCGCTTCGATAATCTTCGTGTTTCCGAATTAGCACGAACGTCGCGCTTCATAGTGACCCGCCACAGTGGCAAGGCTTCTTAGTTTTGTACTGAAGCGCTTTGTCGTAGTACAACTGTCATTGCGCGTTTGTTTGAAGTTTTCTCTCTGTCGAGTTATCTACTCCGGTCGCAGATCGGCTTGTGTTGTGTCACTTAAAAGATTTTATGTTTTTAATTAGAATTGCAAAGTTATTAATCTATAATTTTGTAAACAATACATATAAGTACAAAATAGGTAAGTAAAAGCATGGTAGTATGGTTGTCACAGCTCTCGCGTTCAAATGTCAGAAGATATAGATATAGATTCCGAAGCGCATACTTTAGTTGGGATAGCTGTACCTACCTACAAGAACTTGTACTGAAGAAATCTTTACTTTTTCATAATTTGAATGATAATACGGCGCAGACAGTGATATGGCTTACAAAATAGCTCAAATAAAAATTCACACAGAAATGTGTGCAGATATTCGGTTCAATGTACATACAGCATACAGTATTGTGCGGCCATCGGGGATCTGTAACTATAACATGAGTCGCGCTACGGCGTCCTTCATACCTTGCGTTACTAAGTAGTTGGGTGCTGACAAGCAACGCGGTGCGACCGTACGATGCGATGAAATGCAACCAAATGACAAGCACTATTATGTGATATTAACTTGAATTAAATTAATTGAAACTCACATTTTGTGTTGGAACATTTAACTTGTTGCAACTGTTACTAGCTATGTTTGTATAGCATCGCGTCGCATTGGCCAAAGGTAAGTTTTAGCCTCTACACTCGTAGATAATGCACTTGCAATAAAACTATACACAGTGTGCAGGCGCACACTCGCACAGTGAGCCGTCCTATCATATCTGACACGCAGCCTAAAATATATACGCCATCGAGGTTTAAACCATATATTCATGTATCATTGAACTAATATAATATTTGCTACTATTTTATTCACCATTTTCACACCATCTGCACATTTCATTCATTCTGTGTGCATAACTATCACAAAAGGTTGCACATATCCTCCCCGTACCTACAGACAATAGCACATCAGGTTACACCAAACTGTCAATTTTCTCGAAATGATTCTAAACTTTAAAATGTTGACGGTCAAGTTCAAAATCGAATGAAAAAGTTGACAGTTAGTAGTAACTTGACTTGCTGCTGTGTGTACTAAAATGAATATTCCGTTTTTTATTTAAATTGATTTTGTATTGCACTGTCGCCGCTTTGCACATGGGTACAGTAGAGGTAGATCATTGTTCCTCTCTATTGATACAGTAATGTTAGGGCTAGTGTTTCGAGTGACTCCTGATACAGTGTGTGACCACGTATTTCGCTGCAGGGACCTGAACACCGACATGTCGCTCAACCTGCACCTGGAGGAGTCCACGGTGCGCTCCGAGAGGATGACGCCCTTCCGGTACTCCACGGCGCACATCAAGGTACGGATTCTCTACATTTGTATGGTGTCCTCTATCTATGTAACCCGGGCATGAACGAATTAACCACTGGACCCGACATATAAGCGAACGTACCTTTACCGGTCTTGTCAGTAATCAGGAAATTCTAGCCTTGCTCGTTTGTTCTTGCGTCAGTCTCAAGCACTTACTGTCAACAAAACATCTCCCAAAAATGACTAAATGTTCAGTTAAATGGTGTAAAAACTATAGCGGCGGAAGCAGCACTATTTCTTTTCACTAATTTTCACATTATTTTATTACATTTATTGTTATTTATCACAAAATTTAATAAAATGTAAAATAAAATTTCGTATTATCCAACTATGTTAAATATAGTCGATATTTCTATGTATTGTTGACATCTGACAACCACCATAAAATGGCTGGATTATACCATTCAGAACGAATGACAAAACTGTCGAGTGAGTCAATTTGACATCGACTAGTGCTTGACAATGTCTAAAAATATATCGATATTTGACGATATGACTGAATGAATGAAGATGATATTTGTACAATACATTAACACTTAAAGTAGTTATATCACATTATCCTACAATCTGACGATCGAGGATCGATGACATTCAATTTATAATAATCAATCTGCCTAACCTTTTCCCAAATATGTTGGGGTCGGCTGCCACTCTAACCGGATGCAGCTGAATACCAGTATTTTACATGGAGCGACTGCCTATCTGACCTCCACAACCCATTAACTGGGTAATACGATACCCCTTGGTAAGACTGGTTGTCAGACTTTCGGGTTTCTGACGACTCGTAACGAATGTCAAAGATCCACGAATGACAGCCGGGACCAACGGCTTAACGTGCTTTCCGAGGCACGGAGGAGTCTCGGTATGTAAAGATGGTCACTGGTGAATATCAAGCTCCAGGTGTGCTGCTGGTGGTCTTGACTATACAATAAAACACTTGACTCAGATGATGATGACTATATTTCCTGTGTAGGTACTGATTGCAATAGACGACCGATATAATGTGCGCACGCTCAAGGTGTCGGCGAGCGAGTGAGAGGCGGGGGAAGCCCGCGACCGCGGAGTGGTGTGTAGCCCGATGTGACGTCACTGACGTCACGTCAGGAACAGTCACCCATGCACGGACCGACCCGTGCGGCTGTTATTACTTAGCCACGAGGTCGCATTTATTTCAAATAAACCAATTACAGGCACTTTTGAATTGTCAATGGGTCGGTCAGTCAGAAAGATGAAGCTAGTTGCCCATTCCAAAGCGTAGTAGGTCCCTATGGAGAAGAACGGGCAAGATAATGGCTTAATTGCCAAGAGCCTCGACCAACACCTAAGGAGGATCTCGTTGGGCAGCTGGATTAAGGTCCTGATTCAGAAAGCGGTACTTCTGGACACAACGCGTATTGTTAGGAGGTTCCTCTCTCTGGAGCCCTGACCGCCGGTAGCTTGGACCCTGTTCCCGATACCGATGGATATATTATTAGATGGATTTTTATATTTTTAAAAAAAAAATTTTTATTCTTATAAAAATATTTAAAAATGTAAATCATATATAAATGAAATAAAGGTAATTTTAATAATTAAATAAAAATATTATAAATGCAAAAATTATAATTAGTATGTGTACTTAAAGTTTTTCTTTTAATTTTATGCAGAATTTATATACTTTAGAATATTATTCCACTGTAATAATAATAAACGATTCTTTTATTTTAACACATAAATTACACGAAATTTTAGATTTCCTAATGACCCTTCTCGGAAGAGAAAGTGGGTAGAAGCAGTTCGTAGAGATGAAACCTGGATTCCAACGAAACACAGCTCAATATGCAGTGTACATTTTATCGACTACGTTCAAGCACTAGAAATGAGTGAATGTTTATGAATTTTGTATCTGTGTTTATAATAATGTAATAAAATCTTTGTGTGCGTTACGCTCCACTTGGTTGAACGAGTTTTCATACATTTGTATTTTATGTCGGGTCCAGTGGTTAATTCGTTCATGAACACGGGCTAATACAGGATGTGGCGATAAACAGTAAGCCTCCGTTTGCAAGCACATTTTGTAGGGATTTTCACACTACGAGTATGAATAAACTGGTGCAAAGAAGTCTGCAAAGTCCTCGCTGGCAAGAATTATTGTTTTTAACACGCTTTTATTAGCTTCACTTGTATGTATGTTTGTATGTAACGGAACAATTTGACCTATTATCCTGATCAGGATCATCAGGATTAACGATTTATCTCTAAAAAATTTAAAAATAAATTATAGTTTAAAAAACGAAAAAACACGCTTTAATGCACTGAAAACGCTTTAATACATTAAAATGAACTAAAAAGTAAAAAATAAATTTTTCAATATAAGAATAAAGTGATTAACAGAAAATTAATGTCATTGTGTATATTAATGTAAATAAAATAAAATAAAAATAAAATTGTAAAAAAAAGCGTGGGGTGCTTTCGAATTACAGAGTTAGTGTAAGAATGTCGTCGCTTTTTAATTATGTTTGTATTATTAATCTCATTAAGGACGCTGTTACAAATGGGCAGTCAAATCATTACCTTTTTACACAAGTATGTTTATTAAATAAAATGCTTTGCTTACTTAAAATGTCTTTTGGCCGAATTGTTGATAGATGAGCATGGTACGATTCTGAACTATAAATATAATTTTAGATAGGTACAGTTTGTCAATAAATGTACCGAACTGAACATTTTTACTTAGGTGCATTTATAAATTTAGAAACTACCTATCTAAAATTATATTTATAGTTCAGAATCGTACCATGCTCATCTATCAACAATTCGGGCAAAAAACATTTTAAGAATGCAAAGCATTTTTTTTAATAAACATACTTTTGTGTAAAAAGTAATGTTTTGACTACCCATTGGTAACAGCGTCCTTAAATTCCCTTTACCCAAGTAAAACAGCAATTCATACGTTAGTAGGTACCATCGCGAATATTTGCTGAACCACTTCGACCTTATTACCTAGGTAATAAGGTCGAAGAGGGTACTCCCTTTCTTCTCCTAAACTTGTTTGTCCGAAAATCATTATCCATAACACGTTTGCTATAAACATCAGTAACCATAATGTTCAAAAATTCGAAATTTTGTTTTACATAATTGTCTCAACTTCTAATACTATTCTGTCTATCGAGTACTATAATAATTAAATCTCCTATTTTTGCATGAAATAAAGTCATATGTTCTAAGTATTGTATTATATAATATGCATTATTTCGAATGTTTATTTATAATGAAGTTGTTAGTCCTAAAACATTTGCTAAAAATTAGGTTTTAGTGACAGAAACGAATCGCTGTAAACCCGATTTCGCGCAGTCTTGTCTGCCCTACCCTAGAGTGTAAGTTAAAACGCGTAGGCGCGTGGGGGGACGCGTGGGACCGCCGGAGATCGCAGCGCCGGAGCCGTGACAGAAACAGTGCCTGCTGCATGTTGCATGCTCGCTTGTATGCTGCATGTTGCATGCTCGCTTGCATGCTGCATGCTTGCTTGCTTGCATGCTGCATGTTTGCTTGCATGCTGCTTGCTTGCGTGCTGCATGCTTGCTGCCGGAGCCGTGACAAAAGCCATATTGCTTTTGCATTTTTACTATTTATGTATCTTATCAGTTGGATTTGGTAAAATAATAAACAATTGTAATACAATTAGGATAAATAAACATTAATTAATTTGAATTTAGGGGAATCCTGCCGTTTTGCTGAAAAGATTTTGACAAAATTTCACTACCCAAACAAATTTTAGCAACCTTTTTTTATACCAATGCAATATTTGGAATAATTTTAGTACGCACATTTACATTTGGTCTAATTTTTACTTGGCAGAATATTACCAAGGATAATGTTCTTTAATCAAATGATTTATTACAGCAAACAATCTTTATGGAAAAAAAGAGATTATTTTTAGCATGCTATCAAGAACCGAACTGGTTAGACGAGGTTAATTATTTTAAAAAAATGGTTAGGTTAGGTTAGAACTGTTACCTTCTACGCACGAGCCGAGCAAGCGAAGCGAGCGGCGCCGCGGTAGCGGCCGACGAGTGCCAGAAACGACTAGATTATATAGAAAAAAAAATATGGAAAAAGAGATTATTTTTAGCAGGCTATCAAGAACCGAACTGGTTAGACGAGGTTAATTATTTAAAAAAAAAATGGTTAGGTTAGGTTAAAACTGTGACCTTCTACGCACGAGCCGAGCGAGCGGTGCCTCGATAGCGGCCGGCGAGTGCCAGAAACGACTAGATTATATAGAAAAAAAAAACCCAAAAAAAAAGAACCAAATTTTTTGTCATTGACTAAGCAATTGACTGAATAGAAATCGTAAATTGAAACTGACGGTACTAAATATTTGGCTTATTTTATTTTGCGTAAAATGTGTTATTCCAACTGAAATATTTGACTACATAAAAATTGGTAAAAGTACTGGTTGGTGAACAAGTTATTGTTAATTTAGTGTTAGCTTGTACATTGTAATTAAGGTAAATAATTAAGTGTTCATATTTATTGCTTAAACGTTCACTTGCCAAACATTAGGTTTGCGTTACAATTATTTGTGAAGAGATTTTTTTCTAAGTAATAATTTGGCAAATTAAATTATGCGAAAAATTGTTTGGGATGTGATAATTTGTCAATTTCTTTTCGATGAAACAAGGCTAACCCGAATTTAGGACTTATAACTTTTATTGAAAACGATTTTATGTCTTTTGTATATTATTGATTGTAATATTTATGACAAACACATTTAGGGCATATTGTATTTAGGGATTTCAATTTTATGGCATGTGATATTATGTGACATTAAGTTCGGGCAAGTTTTCATACGGACAAAACAAGTTATGGCACTTTAGATTATGGATATAAAAGTTAGGAGACACAATAGAGAACCGTCAAAAGTGGTTCAATGCAAATTTTCGCGATGGTAGTACCTATACATTTATAATATTAGGTCTTTACCTATGAAATTGCCGTTCTGCAGTACTGGCCATTTCAAATCAAAATAATTTTTGTTTGGCTAAGAATTCTAATTAAAAACATGGATTTTTTTTTCCAAAAGTAGTCATTTTTTTATTGATTAGTGTTACATTTTCATCGCAATTCAATCTTTTTCGTCATCATGGATACGTTCAAAATTCGAGTAATTATGGAATATGAGTACCGTCCTGGCAGCAACGCGGCACAAGCGGCACGCAACATCAACGACGTTTACGGAGCTAACACTACAAACCAACGCACCACTTGTTATTGGTTTGCTCGCTTCCGTTCTAAAAAAAAAAGAAAAATGGAAATTTCGACCTGAAAAATGAACCTCGCGGTCGTCCGAAGACTTTGGTCGACAATGACGAATTAAAGGCGATAAGTAGTAGAAGCTGATGATACACAATCTACGGCTGAATTAGCAGCAGCTTTCGACGTTAGCGTCAAAACAATATTGGTCCATTTGCGTCAAATTGGCAAGGTAAAAAAGCTTGACAAATGGGTGCCCCACGAACTCAATGATCGCCAGCGCGAAGTACGCGTCGAGACGTGCCTTGCACTGCTCAACAGACACACAAATGAAGGAATTTTGAACCGCATTGTTACCTGCGATGAAAAATGGATTCTGTTTGATAACCGCAAGCGCTCAGCAAGTTGGTTGGATCCTGGTTCAGCACCTAAACAATGCCCTAAACGAAAACTTACCCCTAGAAAAGTGATGGTCACTGTTTGGTGGTCTAGCGTCGGTGTGATTCATCACAGCTTCTTACCAAACGGGATGAGCATTACTTCAGATGTGTACTGTGAAGAACTGAACACAATGATGGAGAAGCTGGCACATCTCCAACCAGCATTGGTCAATCGCTTGTCACCGCTGCTCCTGCACGACAACGCGCGACCTCATACTGCACAGCAGACGGTCTCCAAGTTGCAAGAACTGGGGTTGGAAGCTCTCCGTCATCCGCCCTACTCACCAGACCTTGCGCCTACAGACTACTACTTTTTCCAGAATTTGGATAACTTCTTGGCGGGAAAAAAATTCAATACCCGAGAGGCAGTACAAAATGCCTTTGAAGAATTTGTTGCCTCCCGTCCAGCTGATTTCTTTAAGAAGGGAATCAATAAACTGCCACTGCGTTGGCAAAGATGCATTGATTGCATGGGTGATTACTTCGATTAAAACAAATAAAAAATGCATGAAAAAAATTCGTTTAAATTTTTTCATACAAAACGGCAATTTCATAGGTAAAGACCTATTAATAACATGACACACACACACACACACACACACGTACACATTACATACACATACATACATACATATTTAATTTATTTATATTAACATACCTGCGTACCTACCTATATATTTAGATATATTTAATTTAGTTCACTGTTTGGCGTTCGGAGGGCGCTGATTGCTAACTAAAACCGGAAACGTCAGTTGCCAGTCTATGTCATTGTATAAACTAGTCTATGGGCGGGGTTGTGTGCTCCCCGCCGTCGTACTTAACGTTCGCACGCGTCTTGTATTTCTGGGTATTCTAGCCAGTTTTCTGTTGCCACCTACACGTGTCGTTTGGAAAGGAGAATGACCGGCTGCACTGCGTTCCGTGTTGCAGGGCAGCGTGTCCTCGCGGGACGTGGTCGTAGTGCGCGCGGCGTACCCGGTGGACGGCGTGCCCGCCACCGTGCACGTGGTGTCGCTGGCGTCCGCGCTGCGCCACCTGCCGCACGCCGCCGAGCTGGCCGCCTTCCCCGGCCCGCTCGTCAAAGGTAACGTGCCCCATGACTATGCAATTACCAGCATTATACATAAGACCCAAGGTCAACAAATGTGGCTACATTTTGTTGCCTTGTTTCTGTTTCTCTGAAATGCGAAGAACTGTTATAAAATGGTAAATTACATTTTTATGATCTAAATTTGTACATACCCATACTAAACACCATACTAAATACCATATACTCTTAGTCATTGTCCTTAATAATGAGCTATACGTATGGTTGTGCGTTCGCATTAAAGTATCTGTATTAAACAAAATTGTAGCACTTAACAGAATTAACTACAGACATACTTAGCCGACGTTCGCAACGGACGTAAAAATATCGGGGCGGGATTTTATCGCGCACTGGATTTTCAACTCTCGGTGTTGAGCCGAGCTTCGAGAATCCAACCTAACAACAACAGAGTGCATCCCAGCGCGTCGAAAAAACACACTGTTGGAATTTCAACTCTCGGAGTTAAGAAGAGCGTTGAAAATTAAAGTGCGCGAAAAAAAAATCGCCGCGTCATTTTTACGTCCGTGCGCACGTCGGCTTACAGACTTATTCCAGATAGTCACTAATAGAAAGCAAGTATTTTGAAATTGACGAACTGGATTCGATACAGCTCTCGGTATGTTGCAGGTGTGACGCACAAGAAGAGCGTGATCGATTACTGCGGCGTGCGCATGCGCGGCGCGGAGCGCGAGGGCGCGCGTGACGTCACCGGCTACGTGCTGCTGTGGGAGCTGCTGGCGCTGATGCTGCGCCAGAACGGGGTAACCACTCACTATGCATTTATTTATTTCATATAAATATAGCTTACAGACAGACTAATAACAAACTCAAGTGTGATGCGCATCCACATGTATATAACTATCTAGTTACAAGTCATTTTCTTTCACTAGTTATAGTCGCAGCGATTTGCAAACTAAACAAACAGAATGAGAATGCTTTATTTGTAAACATATGTTAAATTACAATAATGTGCGAGATGTTACAGATAGGTAGATCGTCTATGTTTTGCCCAGAGGCGTACATATACATTTAAATAACATTGTCGAATCAGATTGTTCAGTTAAGTAATCAAATAAATAAATGAACATGAACATTAAATGTAACAGTTACCCTTCGAAGAGATTATGTCGTGCACCCGAAACATTCTTTGTCTCGAGTCTTGCAACAAACGTCATCAGCGCACAGCATCTCGTCAGGGTGCTTGCTGTACAATGTACAATCAGCCGCATATCTGTAGTATCATCTGAACGACATAAACCGCCCTTAGTACTAGTACTGGCGCGCCATAGCGGTTGACTGTACCGATGTGGTCTCTTAGAAATGCTCAGTGCAGCTTATAAGGGTCAGTACAGACCAAGCGGAAACATTCTCGGAGAATTGACTAGCTCCATTGAAAATACTCGTAGTATTGTATTACCATAGCCTATATAAGTGAAAAGTGAAACCTAGTGTCCATATTTATACAATTTTATACTTTAGGCTATGGTAATACAGTCATATTTTCAATGGAGCCACTAAATTCCGCGAAGATTTTTCCGCTTGGTCTGACTGAACCAACCCTGAAACATTCTATGACGTGTTCGCTCACGCCAGATTTCGCGATAATTTGTCCTTTAATAAAATACTAGTCTTCTGTAGTGGCGATGAGTTTATCACATCCAATAGTACACTACAGAGGTTAATACAAGGCGATATAGGTATATTCATATATCTGTTAAAATTATAAAATAAACAATTATACTAAAATTAATTTACTGACCTATAAAGGCGGCAGCAGTGCGCACGCGGCTCCGATATGCGCATGACATGTAGGCAGCATATGGCCGCGCACGCGCAGGACCATTTACATGATGTTAAAAAAAAATAAAAAATTGAATGTTAATTGCTCAGACCAAATAAAAAAAGCAAGGCTTAACATTGTCAACAGTGACGTGAGGCCGGTTTCGCAAACATGTGTGCACTTAGTGAGGTGTAGTTTGGTGTAAATGTGTGCGTGTGAGCGTGTATGCACATAGTGCGGTGTAGTTTTGATGCTTCACTGTATTGTTCGCAGCGCTGTCTTGATTTTTATTTGGTCTGAGGTTAATTGTTATATTTTTTTTTTATTGTGTAGGTATGTTTAAAGAACGCCGTGTAGGGTTCGTGGTTTCATTATTTGAATGTGATAATTTCTTCGTCATCTATATAAATAAAAAGAGAAGTCCTGACTGACTGACTGACTCATCAACGCCCAGCCCAAACCCTTGAACCTAGAAATCAGAAATTTTGCACAGAGGTTCCCTTAATAACGTAGACAAGGTATTTCGGAACCGGGCCGGACCGGTAGTAAGTTCCCGTGGGATATTTTCCGACATCCACGCGGGCGAAGCTGCGCGCAAATGCTATTCTGTAATATAGAAGAGTAGCAGACGGTAGTGTAACCGAGGAGTGTTGCAGGTGGTGGTGGGCTCGGACATCGCGGAGCTTCTCATGAAGAACACGCGCGAGTACCCGCACAAAGCGCCCTCCGCTAACACACACCATGGTGAGTTGTTTCACAGTTCTAATCTAGCTAAATTATTCATGCTATGATACTGTTGAATTGTTGTACAATATTTGTGTATTAACTAACACCATATTTGCCAAAAAAGCTAATCTGCACACTACTCTTGGGATATCTGTATATGAGTTGCGTGTGGTTGCAGAGAGCCGGCGCGGCTCGTCGGTGTCGGGCTCGGGGCGCGAGGGGCGCGACGCGCGGGACGAGGAGGCGCGCAGCTCGTCGCCCGACCAGCCCTCGCTCTCCATGTCGGAGAACCTCAGTGAGTTGCCACTGACATCATCTGTCTTGTTACATCTCTTATTTCTATTTATTTATATAAGGACTTATCAACTAAACACATACACAGCATCAACCCAACATCTTTGTTGTAATTATAGATCTAATGTAAAGGAAGGCGGCACTATTCACTTAGCGTACTATAAAAGAAACTACTTAATGACATGCAAAATAGATTTTATAGATTTATTTATTTATTGTTTATTGTTAATTAAAACGGTAACACCAATTACATTAATTAACATAAAAAATAGATAATTAAAAAAAAAAAAAACATTTAAAAATAATAAAACAAAAATAATTTTTGATTACTATGTTATTTAGAGATCGGATAATCGGATGCATATTTACCTAAAGTTAATTTTTGGCTAACAAATTATGGAAGCGGCTTCTTAATATTTTTTTTCTTAATATAAATCCCGGGATTCCAGAAAATCCGGAATTGCATGGATACATGGTATGGAAACGACTTCTTAAATATGTGGTTTTATTTATTTAAAAAATACCGGGAAACCGGGATCACATAACTATTCGTATGCTTGTTTACTTGAAATTAATTTTTGATATTACTTATCCTGAAGTTTGCTATGCCAGTTTGGCAACCTACTTTACAACATTCTAGCATTCGTTTCTATAGTCAAAAAGTATAGTAAATTTGTCAATTCCGGAATCGCGAGATTTTTACCATCGACACAAAAGTTCATTCCAACATACCCATAGAAATATAAAAACAAGAGAAGTGGCAAGGGGGCGTCTGTGTCCGCGCGACGAGATCAGTATGATCCATTCATAGTCAAATGGCCATCTCCGCGAACTAGTGCGCATTCGACTGTGATCGTGACAATTTACAAGATTGCCGTGTTGTTCAGTAGTTTCTTGTAAAAACCGAAGGCAAAACAAAAACTGTGTAAATCATGGAATCGCTTTCCATATGCAAGTACAAGTATTTTACTATATTTGTCTTTAAAATCATAAATTTGTTTTTGTTTTCAAATATCACAGCGACTGTACTATTTATGCAATAAATACATTGCTCCTTAACCACTACCTAAATACGCCGCTAAGTGACTGGACGAGCAATGTAATAATCACAAAACGATACTTTATTTATGCGGATGGTCACGTAGTACGGCCGCTGTGTCTTGCGACGAGCTAGTGGTGTGCTTGTGCAATCCAATAACGTAGATGAACATAATATTGCTTTTATAGTTTATTCTTCAATTTGGAACCCGGTTGGAAGGTCGACGTAAAATAATATTTTTACTTATTTTGACTATTTTACAGCGTAGTAGAGAAATGCGTAACCAACGTATGTAAAGTAAGTAAATTTAATTTTAGGTTAATAATCGGTGGGGTATTTTTAAAATATCTACACTTTGCAGGTCAGTGACTAAACACCACCAACACACACTAATTACTTTCCGATTTAGTCGATCACTAGCGCATATGTAAAATATCTACACTATACAGGTCAGTGACTAAACACCACCAACACACACTAATTACTTTCCGATTTAGTCAATCACTAGCGCATATGTAAAATATCTACACTTTACAGGTCAGTGACTAAACACCACCAACACACACTAATTACTTTCCGATTTAATCAATCACTAGCGCTGTACAAAGTCCCAAAAATATCTCGGTGCAAATAAATAAAACAATAGTGTCCAGAGTAAGACAAAACTTTAATAAATAAAATATCGCGGAGGTCATGTTTAGCCGGAGAATCTTAACACCGCGATCTACAAAAGTGACGTCACGGCACAATGCCATCTGTTATCGAATAGCTAAACAAATGTCTTGTTGCATGTAGCAATAATTTAAACAGATTAGACATTCCGCCCACCATGGACGGCTCTGTCCATCAACATTAACATGACAATGAAAACTTAAATTAATGATTGGTTGTTTGGCTAACCACTATAACCTAAACCTAGGGTCTTATATCTACGATACAGTTCATGCGATATGTAAATGAAAGTTAAACAACTGTAAAACAAGTAAAAAAAAATACAAGTACATTCAAGTAAAATCACAAGCCATCATATTGTGTAAATAGAACTGTATACAGGGTGTCCCGTAAATAATGGATCAAACGTAACGGGTAGGTAGCTTACCTAATTTCCAACAACTAATTTGAATATTAAAAAAAAAACCGTTACAGTAACCAGGATATTAATTTTTTTTCGAATTTTACGATTTTGTCTTCCAGAATTAAGCTTTTTTAATGCTGTCGCTGCAAATGATGACATTTTTAGGTATGATTTTTATTTAACACTAGCTTTTGCCCGCGACTTCGTTCGCGTGGAATAGTGACTTCCGGCAGATTTTTGGTTTTACCCACATAGTTCCCGATCTCGCGGGATCTCTTCAAAAATGAAATGTGGAAGATATTCTAGGGAACTCTTCAAAAATCAACATAATGAGCTATGCGTTTGAATTGAAGATATGTATACTCACTTAGGGCATTAAGCCGTTCTTGCCGATCGAAAAAGGCGAAAATGTTATTTTTCCCTTATTTTCAAAATATTATTTTGATTTGCCATTTTAAAAAAAAATACTGTTTCTCCCTTGACAAATTTTCTATTATTTTAGGCTTTAAAGATTATTAAAGTTTCTTACACCAAGACATTTCTGTATACCACGGTTTTAGTTTTGCCATCCTTTGCAAAAATATATAGGTCTTGTGGTTTTGACACTCTGGAGCACGCAACGTAGAGTTGTCCATGGGAGAAACAGTCTTTTTCAAGAGGTACCCCCGCAACTTTAAGCGTTTGCCCTTGGGCTTTATTTATGGTCATTGCAAACGCAGTTTTCAGCGGAAACTGAACTCTTTTGAATTGGAATGGCAAATCAGTTGGAATGATGGGAATGCGGGGAATAATTACAGTTTCGCCTTTTGCCATTCCAGTCATAATAACGGCTTTAATGACATTCCGTCCTAAATAGGTTACTTGTAACCGTGTGCCGTTACATAGCCTTGGTGGATCTAGGTTTCTCATAAGCATCACAGGAACTCCAACTTTCAGCCTCAACTTGTGAGAAGGCACTCCTGATAGCTCTAAGGAGTTGAGAAACTCTGTTGGGTAAGATGTCACTTGCTCGGTATCCACGACGTTATATACTGATAGATACTCGATGACATCTCCCTCTACGTCAGACATAATTTGGTCATTTATCGGGCCTACTATTTCATTTGTTGGCGCCAATATCGCCCTTTCGCATAAGCATTCCCGATTTTCGATATTAGCGCGTAAACCCGGATAGACACTATTTTTTAAATTGTATGTGCTATCCACAATTTGGCATAATTCACTGCTCAGCGTGATCATACTCTCGGAGTCGGTAGGCATACGATCCTCGCCGATCTTCAGAAGAGCAGCAGCATACTGCCCGGCTTGACAATCATTAAGGAGTAATACTCGCATATTTGTCGACAGTGAAACCTTTTTCACATGTGTCCATAGCACAGATGCTTTTAAACAGGCATTGATTTCATCTGCCGATGTGCCCCTTGCTATAACCGGCAGGGTCTGCCGGAAGTCACCGGCCAATAGAACCACCATTCCTCCCATAATACCTTGATTGTTTTTAATGTCTTTCATCGTGCGATGAAGTGCTTCGATTGCTCTTTTATGGGACATCGTACATTCATCCCAAACCAGCAGTGTACATTGTTGCAACATTCTTCCACGCTCACTACTTTTACTTATGTTACAAACTGGCATTTCCTCATGAGCTAAATTTAGTGGCAATTTCAGAACTGAGTGGGCCGTTCGTCCTCCACTAAGCAGCGTAGCAGCTATTCCGGATGAATGACGTTCGATGTCTAACAGCCGGCGCTCCCGAGTCATGTCAGCGGTCTCAGCAGCTCTTTGAGCAGCGTGACGTTCGGTGTCTAAGAGCCGGCGCTCCCGAGCCATCTCTTCGGTTTCAGCAGTTCTTTGAGTAGCGTGACGCTCAGCGTCTAAGAGCCGTCGCTCCTGCCTCACCTCTTCAGTCTCAGCAGCTCTTTGAGCAGCGTGACGCTCGGCGTCTAAAGTTAAACGGGCTTGAGTCTGTTCTTGAGACTCTTGACTTCTTGCAACTCTTCTAGCTCGAGCTCCGCTGGAACTACGTGCTAAATTGGACTTGCGTTTTCTCGTCATTGAAAAAAGTAGCTTAAAAAAGAACTTAAACTAAAGAAATATAACAATCTTACCGAACTTAAATTGAAAACTAACTGAAAACAAAAGAATTTAAAAAAAATACGAATTACGAACTTGATAACAATTTAAAAGAAATTATATTACAACCTATTCTCTTAATAACCAAGCTTAAAACTAAATAATTTAAAAGGAACGATCTAATTAATTTAAAAATTAAAACGAATTTAGACATACAATTTTAGTATCTACTAATAATCGAGATCAAACTAAACTTACATTATACAACAACCAGACAACCCAACAAATAAACCTTTTAATCGACAAATACAACGGAACCAATTTTGAAAACAACCACCAGACAACCCAACAAATAAAACTTTTATTCTACTAATACAACGGAGCCAATTTTAAATTTACGAAACGATCAATCTACAATTCCACGACAGTACCGAAGCGCTCGGCCGATACCCAACCAAATGCGTGTAACGAAACCATAGCGCGATCTATTTCGATCCCAACGCCATCTATCGAGCATAGTGACAACTCGGATTATTTATCTATACTCCGTTCGGGCATTTTCTTTGTACTAAAAGTTTTATTATATTGATATTATTTTTTTCATACCTTTTTACTATTTATTTACTTTTTTACGATGAATTAAAACAATAACATGAACCGAACTCGTGTAACGATCGACACCATTGCGCGATTACCAACTCGACATATAGTACTAATAGAATTATCTATACTCCGTTAGAGCATTTTCTTTGTACTAAAAGTTGTATTATATTATATTTTCATACCTTTTTACTATTTATTTACATTTTTCCGATGAATTTTCACTACTGAATTGATGCCGACTCTTGACCAATAGATGGCGCTGTATGTCCGGAATAAATTTTATTTTTTATTTTATTTTTTCTAATAAAAACTATCCTATGTCCTTTCTCAAGTTCCAAACTATGTCTGTACCAAATTTCACACAAATCGGTTCAGTAGTTTAGGCGTGAAGCAAAGACAGACAGACAGACAGACAGACAGAAAGACAGACAGACAGACAGACAGAGTTACTTTCGCATTTATAATATTAGTTTGGATTTCTGAATAGCTTACTAATGTTATAAGATACCATTTTTTTTGAATACCGTTTTATTTGCCTTAGAAAAAAAATCTTGAGTTGAAAAGTTTTTTCTTTACGATGTTAGGACCAAAATTGAAAAAATTCTTCTGTAAAAAAAATGTATGACACCGAAGACCACCATTATTTTAAAAACTTGTACATTTAATAAGGTTTGCAAATTGGTATAAAACTTACGTCTAGTCCTTATCGTTACAAAGATATTGCTATGAATGTGATGAAGAAGACAGAAAATAAATTAAATTGGTACTATTCCATTTTTTCCTTTTCGTAATGGCTTATGCTTGAATGCTTGTAATCGAAGCAGGTAGTTAAGCGGATAGCATAATTCCGACCCGATGACGTCATCTGTCCGGAATTTGGGACCGCTACCTGTGGCGGAGTTGCACCTCAGTCAGTGTGAAAGGGATAGATAGCGCCGCTTTTTGGTAAATCGGTTAAATCGGTATGAAGTTGCGCAGGTTCTTTTGTTCTTTCCTGCGCCCTTCACTCGTACAGGCTTCATTGTTGCTTGATTTTATTAGTTTAGTTGTAACTAGTCTCTCTTCGAGTTGCTACGTCAGACAACTTTCGCTCCCGGTCAGTGGCTCGGTGTTTTCTTCTGTAAAATTTGACTTGTGCTGTGTTTTTGGACTTTGCTTTGCCTATCGATTTGGAACTCTTTGCGTATTGGACAAACGACTTGGCGATCCTACGGACTCCGAAAACATTCGTTTGTGTGTGCTTGTACGTGTGTGCAGTAGCGCTGAAACCTTATTCAGCCCAATGCCTCGTTATGAGTACACGCCACGGCAGTACGCCGAAATGCATTTTATCTACGGAGAAGCAAGAGGTAATGCCAGGGCGGCTGCAAGATTGTACCGTGAAAGATACCCGAACCTGGTTCGTTATCCCGATTATCGCGTCTTTATTAGAGTGCATAACGCGCTTCTTGAGGGAAGAATTCTTGGCACCGGAGTTGGTGGTACCCGTGAAGGACGACCGCGACAAGTTAATGACGAAGTCATTCTTCGAGAAATCGAGGAAGATCCGTCAGTCTCCGTTCGCGTCATAGCGCGACGCGTAGGAATTTCTAGATCGACGGTGCATCGAGTGCTACAACGGTGCCGATTGCACCCATATCACGTGCAACGTGTTCAAACGCTGACGTCGCGTGATTACCAGCCAAGAATAGAATTTTGCCAAAGGATGCTTAGAATGATTCGGGCGGACCCGCAGTTTTTTAACAAGATTTTATGGAGTGACGAGTCTTCATGCCGCCGAGATGGATATTTAAATTTGCATAATTTGCACAGTTGGCAGCTGATAAACCCATATTTGATGCGAGAGGACAGGAGCCAACATCAATTTAAAATAAATTTATGGGCGGGAATAATCAATGGGCAAATAATAGGGCCCTTTGAACTACCAGCTACTCTAAACGCCGAATATTATCTCCATTTTTTAAGGAATGAGTTGCCAAGGTTATTAGAAAACGTTCCAGAAGACGTACGGCAAGCAATGTGGTTGCAAAATGATGGGTGCCCCGCTCACTATGCGACGGCAGTAAGGGCGCACCTTGATGAAAGTTATCCGGACAGATGGATCGGCCGATTAGGACCAATTTTGTGGCCTCCGCGATCTCCGGATTTAAATCCCCTAGATTTTTTTTTACTGGGGATGTTTAAAAGACAGGGTCTACAAGAATCCAATAACGTTGGAAGAAGAATTACGACAGCGCATCCAATCTGCTGTATCAGAAATAAACCAAAGCCGTTTTGTCCGTCGGATAAGAGCTTCCTTTATTAGGAGATGCAGACTTTGCATTCTTGTAGAGGGAAGGCAATTCGAACATTTATTGTAAAAACCAAATAAAACGATTTATTTGAACTAACTGTTTTTTTTAGTACGGCCTCCTAATTCTTTTCATACGCCTCAATAATTCAATGAGCATTGCCTCTGAAATACTACAGTTACACATTTTAAAGAAAAAGTTTAAATGTACACACTTTTTTATTTTTTTTATTAACGTTGATTTGGAGCACCTCTCAGATTCATAGCAATTATCTTTGTAACGACAAGGACTAGAATGTACAACTTCATACCAATTTACCAAAAATACAAAAGCGGCGCTATCTATCCCCTTCACGCTGACTGAGGTGCAACTCCGCCACAGGTAGCGGTCCCAAATTCCGGACAGATGACGTCATCGGGTCGGAATATGCTAGCCGCTTAACTACCTGCTTCGATTACAAGCATTCAAACATAAGCCATTACGAAAATGAAAAAATGGAATAGTACCAATTTAATTTATTTTCTGTCTTCATCACATTCATAGCAATATCTTTGTAACGATAAAGACTAGACGTAAGTTTTACATCAATTTGCAAACCTTATTAAATGTACAAGTTTTTAAAATAATGGTGGTTTTCGGTGTCATACATTTTTTTTACAGGAGAATTTTTTCAATTTTGGTCCTAACATCGTAAAGAAAAAACTTTTCAACTCAAGATTTTTTTTCTAAGGCAAATAAAACGGTATTCAAAAAAATGGTATCTTATAACATTAGTAAGCTATTCAGAAATGTTAAATAAAAATCATACCTAAAAATGTCATCATTTGCAGCGACAGCATTAAAAAAGCTTAATTCTGGAAGACAAAATCGTAAAATTCGAAAAAAAATTAATATCCTGGTTACTGTAACGGTTTTTTTTTTAATATTCAAATTAGTTGTTGGAAATTAGGTAAGCTACCTACCCGTTACGTTTGATCCATTATTTACGGGACACCCTGTATAAAATGTATCAATAAGATGGTAAACAATAACTAAGTGTTCACAGGTAAAATCATTAATTTAGATACAGGTCTTTTAATCTCATTATTTTTACAACGTATGGTCACAACGCGAGTAATGTTGTCCAAACCTGGATGTTTATTTGTAATAACTCCGTATAACCATCTAGCGGGTGGAAGACCATCCTCCTTCACCAGAACCACGTCTCCAATCTCAGGTTCAGGCTTACGATCTGTCCATTTATATCGATGCTGCAATTGAGTTAAGTACTCTAATGACCACCTACGCCAGAAGTTTTGAAGCATTTTTTGCGTAAGATGCCACCGTTTCAGATTACTAATGGATGAATTTTCATAATTTGCATCAGGTACAGTTACCAGAGGTTCACCCACGAGAAAGTGCCCAGGCGTCAAAGGACACGGGTCCTCTGGATCGTTAGAAAGCTGAGAGATCGGCCTCGAGTTAAGGCAAGCCTCAATTTGAGCGAGCACAGTTGACATTTCTTCAAATGTCAATGTGCTTGTGCCTATAACTTTTTTCAAATGGTGCTTCGTAGACTTGACACCAGCCTCCCACAATCCTCCAAAATTTGGAGCATGGGGAGGTATGAAATGCCAAGTCGTACCATTCATAGATAGGAAGTCAGCTATTTCCGAAGCTACCATAGACCTTTCAGCGTTGAATAGCAGTCGCAATTCCTTTGCACTACCAACAAATGTGGTCCCATTATCACTCCACAAGTCCAATACTCGGCCACGTCTGGCTACGAAGCGCTTAAAAGACGCAAGAAAACTCTGAGAAGTCATGTCACTGACAACCTCCAGATGAATGGCCCGAGTGGACATGCAAACAAACAAACATATATAACCCTTAGTGGAGTGATGACCACGGCCTTTAGAGGTTCGGATGCTGATTGGACCTGCGTAATCTACGCCACTGCATTGGAAAGGCTTCTGAGCAGACACCCTGGCCTTCGGTAATTGACCCATCATTTGTTGGTGTGTTTGTTTTGAATGTCGAATGCAAGTTACACACTTATGAACATATTGCCTAACGAGAGTTCTTGCATTGAGTATCCAGTATTTGGATCTTAAGTAATTGAGCATCGATTGCGGCCCGCCATGCAAAGTTCTCTCGTGAGCCTCCGCAATCAAAAGATTGGTGAAGTGTGATTTATGAGGCATTAAGATGGGGTGTTTCATATTCTCATCAATAGAAGCCCGGTGCAAGCGACCGCCAACTCTGAAGATCCCGTCATCGTCAAGAAAAGGACTCAACGAGGTAAGTCTACTACCCTTATTTAATTTACGGTTTTTTTACACAGATTCTATTTCATCACTAAAGGACTGGAGTTGGCAGAGTTTGATACAGGTAAGTACAGCTTCATTTAATTCCTTTGTAGTTAGCCAAGTAGTTATTTTATTTTTATTATGTTCTAATTCCTTCATTCGTAAAAATCTTCTACAGTAAGCTATTACTCTTATTAACCTACCGTAATTAGAAAATCTAGCAAATAGACTATCATCACCTTCTACCGCAGTTGCGTGACATTTTGTTTTTATCTTTCTTTCTTCTAGCGTAGTTACTTCTATATTTCCTTTATTATAGTCTATTTTTTCATTCTGTAACCATACTGGACCTATTTTCCAGAGTTGCATATCGTTACATTCAGAAGCGCTTGCTCCCCGAGATGCACAATCCGCTGGATTTTCCGACGACGACACATGTGACCACTGACTTCTATCCATAATGGTAAGTATTTCGGAAACACGATTCGCGATAAACGTTTTCCACCGACTAGGGTGGCTGCTTAACCACGCCAATACGACTGATGAGTCTGTCCACGCATATAAGTGCTGTTTGGGAACTTCTAGAGTTGAAGCGACTTCCTGAAGAAGCCTTGCTAGTAAGACAGCTCCACAAAGCTCTAATCGCGGGATTGATACCTGCTTAACAGGAGCAACCTTGGTTTTTGAAGTCACCAGGGTTGTGTGAATATGTCCATCTCTGTCAATGATGCGGACGTATACCACCGCGGCGTATGCTACATTGGACGCATCTGAAAAGCCATGCAATTCGAGAACCCTGTTCTCCTTGCTAGAGTTGATCCAACGAGGCAGACGAAATTTAATGAGGTTACAAAGGCTCTTCCGGAAGTCAAGCCACTCTGTCAGCAATGGTGCAGGTAGTTCTGAGTCCCATTCGATCCCAGTCATCCATACTCGATGAATAAACACCTTCGCAGTGATGATTGTCGGTGCTAACCATCCAAGGGGATCGAATAGTCGCGCTATGTCTGAAATAACCTTACGCTTTGTCACTGGTAAATCTATATCATTTAGCTGAATAGTGTAAACGAACTCATCATTGTCTTTATCCCACGTTAAACCTAGTATTTTTGAAATTGCATCTGTTTTTAATTCCATGTTCCCTTGAGTTTGTGGTATTTGTTCATCGTCTTCAATCAATTTTAATAATTCTCTGTTGTTACTAGCCCACTTTTGGAGCTGGAAGCCTCCACGTTTAAGCAACTCCGATGTCTGCTTATATATTTCTACTCCTTCCTCTATGGTTTGACATCCCGTCATTAGGTCATCCATGTAGAAGTCGGAAACAACACGGTTCTTTGCTAAAGGAAATTCAGCGCCTTCGTCCTGAGCTAACTGCTGCAATGATTTTACTGCTAAGTAAGGCGCCGATGATGTTCCAAACGTTACACGTAAATGACGTAACACCTGAATTTCGTCATCTGGATTCTCACGCCATAATATACGCTGAAAATCTGTGTGATCATCGCATACCTTAATCTGTGTGTACATCTTGACGATGTCCGCTACCAGACAGATAGGTTCACAACGCCAACGCATGATAATATGACGAAGCTCAGGTTGTAGAGTAGGCCCTACCATTAAATCGTGATTAAGAGATACCCCGTTGCTACCTATATAAATCATCAAATACGATGCGCAACTTCGTTGTACTTTTTTCGTTACGGATGACGGCATGATGAGGTAAGTACACAGAACCATCTTTGTCCCTATCCGGTACTATATCCATATGATTAAGAGCTATATACTCATTTATAACAGCTGAATACTGAGCCTTGAAATCGGGATTCCTTAGAAATCGCTTTTCTAAGGTTAAAAAGCGTTTAAGAGCAATGTCTTTCGAACCACCATATTTACAAGCAGGATCGCTTGACCTGAAAGGCATATGCACAATATAGCGACCCGATTCGTCTCGTTTAGTCGTGGCCTTAAATATATCTTCGCACTTCTGTTCTTCTGGGGTCAAGTAAACCTTATCGTAATCACCCTTGGGCTCAGATTCTAGTTCCCAGAATTTTTTAAGAAGTGTATTTTCATCTGTTTGAGTAGAATGTAATGTGACTATGGTATTGTGGCATGTCTCGCTTTGGTTGATTTCACCTACTTGACCAGACAAGATCCATCCTAGTCTGGTATCTTGTGCGATGAGCTGACCAGGTGGACCTCTGATTAAACCTTCTAACAAAACCTGGCCATAAACTTCGGCACCTAAAAGCAAATCAATCTTGTTCGGAGTATCGAACGAAGGATCTGCTAAAGCCAAAGACGAGATTGTGGTCAAAACGTTTGCCATAACCTTCCTTTCCGGTATAATAGTCGTTAATTTCTTTAAAACATAAGCTTTAACAGTGATAATAAAATTAGGGTCGACGCGTGATTTAACTTTAATGAGAACCATCGAATTTAATGAAATCATTGATTGGCCTTGATCACACCCTATACCTGAAATTGAACCTTTAGTTGGTATTCTTTTCAGACCTAAGAGCTGGACTGCGGACTCCGTCACAAAGGAAGCCTGAGACCCCTGATCTAACAGGGATCTTAATACTATAGCAGTACCGCTCTTTGATTCCGCTTCAATTAGCGCAGTGGCCAATAATATTTGGCTATGACTATTAGCAAAACAACTTACAATATTAGTGGAATTACTCTGGGTTGAAGTGGTATCAGCAGAAACGCTGCTTTCTGCAACTTCTGGATCAGTTTTGTTACTATCACCAACTGATTTGGAGACATTTTTGAGATGAAGAAGACTATGATGCTTCTTTTTACATATTTGACATCTAGTGGACTGGCGGCATGCATATACGGAGTGATTTGCTCCTAGACAGTTATAGCATAAACCATTTGTTTGGACAAAATTACGACGCTTATCCATATCGAGACCAGCGAACTTTTTACAATTAGCAAGCTTGTGGTTATCCTGACAACAAATACACGATGTAGTTGACACATGGAGCGATTTGACTGGCACATTACGATTGGACTGATGACGTTGACCTTTGTTGTCTAAAAATTCCAAAGACCGAAATCTTTGTTCAAGGAAAGATTTGAACTGATGCATTGTAGGCAAGTCTTCTGAACAATCACTAATTTTCGTTTCCCATTGTTTACGTGACTCAGTGTCTAGCTTTAAACTCAATACATAAATAACTATAATATCCCAATGCTCAACCATTATGCCTAAATTTTCCAAAGCATGTAAACATTCGTTAGAAGTATCTAATAACTCCTTAACTGCGATGGATGATTCGGTTGCAATATTTTTTTGACTCATAAAACGTTTAATTATACAATTCGCTAAATATTTTTTATTATTATATCGATTCTCTAATTTAGTCCAACAGGTTGCATAATTACTACTAGTAATAGGAATGTGCCGTAAAAGACCTTCAGCCTCTCCAGACAAATGTGATTTCAAGTAGTGCAGTTTCTGAACATCGTCTAGTAGGCTATTATTGTGTATTAAGGATTTAAATAAATCTCTAAAACTAATCCATTCAGAATAACTTCCGTTAAACTTTGGCAACTCAATCTTTGGCAATTTTACAGGACATATCTCTTTAGAACCCTTCACAGAAGGTTCAGGCACTTTACCTAAACTATCCGAACATACCATTTTCTTCAATGCTTCCCTCAGCTCTGCTTTATAATCTGTAAATAATTCTTCCGTGTTCTCATAAACATTTTTTGTGTTATAATCCGATTTTTCAAATTCAATAGACTTTACCGATGATACAATTTTTATATGATTTTCAGAAAACGCTGACCAGTTAACTTCCAAACTTTCTAATCTAGTTTCTATGTATGAACTGGTTATTCGCTCCTTAGGTGATTTCTTAAAGTTAGACCTTGCTTTACTGATAGTAGAATGTAAATTAAACTGTACATTACTCAATGCTTCCATATTGAATAATATAAAATAAAGTCCTGTACATAAACTGTTCTGGAACTATGCTAAGTTTGCAGACAACACGTAAAAAATCACAAGTCTTTGAACTTAATACACCTCGCTGCAAAGTCGGGCATAGGTTCCCCGTAGTTCACTTTTTATTGAAATTATTCTAAGTCCATGCACACGTTAAAGTTTCTAAGTCCAAATTGTTAATTAAAATTTTCTAAGTTAATAAGTTCTAAATTTGCTTGTAATGGTTAAGTCTCAATGTATTAATTTAATCACTTTGATATTTTAAAGTACTCACAGATTATCCTCGTATCATATCACTTCACTGTCACTCACTTTTACGTAGCTCGTCGCAATGATATGCGGGGTACTTTCGTCCCGCACCGCAGCTGCTGCTCACGCCAACACTAACTTTGTTAGCACCAGCGCTGACCGTTGTGTACCACTTGTACATATACGCTTCGGCTTAAGAAGCGCCAACCTTGTACGATCCGCCGATGCTGCTCTGCTCGCTTCTGGCCGCGCTGCGCTGATGTTACACTCCGCAGCAGGTTGACCATTCAACCCGACTCCCCAACAATAATGACAATGCACACCAGTCCTTCACCCGGTTACGAAGGACCACTTGTACAAAGTCCCAAAAATATCTCGGTGCAAATAAATAAAACAATAGTGTCCAGAGTAAGACAAAACTTTAATAAATAAAATATCGCGGAGGTCATGTTTAGCCGGAGAATCTTAACACCGCGATCTACAAAAGTGACGTCACGGCACAATGCCATCTGTTATCGAATAGCTAAACAAATGTCTTGTTGCATGTAGCAATAATTTAAACAGATTAGACAAGCGCATATGTAAAATAAATGTCTCTTGCCACAGCACAACGATAAAGACCGATGTTTCTGTGTGAGTAAGTACGATGCCTGGTAAACGCTGTGTTTGATGGGATAAGGTTTATTGCGTATCTATTGCTTTTACTGAACTGTATGTGTAGTAGTTGGCCAGTGGCAGGGACAAAGTGGAGACACAGGGTCCGATTTATTTTCAACTACTGGGCACATCTCCTTCTTTCTTATATCTATGAACATACCCAACACCTGAACGTGATTCTATAATCAGAACTCTAAATTGCTCGATCCCGGAATCCTGGACTTTTTTCGTTAAAAAAGCCCATTCCATATTTGCCAACCCCTCATCTTCGGGTAAAATGCATCCAATTATCCGATCTCCAGTTATAAAGTAGCGTAGAGTCGTAATAAGATATAGTTTATGCTGGCCTTTTCATAATAACATGTTATTTGCATTTTATTTAATACAGCCATCATCCTTCGTTACTTTTGTATTCGTCTGCTTTTACAACCGTCCACATCTGCATATTGTTTCCGGCTGCTGGTGCTCATCCGCTTTACTTGCTGTAGACCCGGAGTCGCTGTCGTCCCCGGAGCAGTCGGCGCTGGACGAGCGCGCGGCGCTGGACCGGCTGCGGGAGCTGCTGATATACGGCAACAGACCAGACGCACTGGGTACGTAGCCTCTCCGTATGTCTGAGGACGATGTTTCGCCAAAAGCGTCCAAAACTACATTATGTTTTTCGCTACAAGTAAGCGTCAAAAACGAAAAAAAATTTATATTTGTTTCTTTATTCAAATCCCCGTCCAATACACGTTGTTCCCCTTAAACCAAATATTAATTTTACTGACTTGTAATTAAGTTTGATTTTAGAATGACTAGTAAGTAATATTGAAAAAACAAAATAATTTGTTCCAATATTCGAAACCCATTTAGTTTTTGCCGCTCGATATTAGTTCACAAAGTGAAAGCCCAGATTAGGCCGAGCCGGAGGGCGCTTAGCGTTGCTAAACTCCTGCTAGCTTAGTTCCGTACGTTGTGTATGAACCATCGCACACCGCACTGGCGGATCGCTCCCCAGGCGTATTTTTGTCGCCTGTAGTGCTCCTAATGTGCGATGATGCAATTTTGTGTTGCTGGCGCTGTGGCCCACCGTGGCTGTGATGTGCGCTTGGCTTAAAAATGCTATGAGCGTAGCTAGTGCTGTTATTTTCGGTGTTTTTTTTATGTAACTCGGGTGTGTTGGCAGAATGGGCGATGCGCAACAAGCTGTGGGGGCACGCCATGACGCTGGGCGCGCACGAGGGCCGGCGAGCGCGCGCGGCCGTCGCGGCGCGCTTCGTGGCCGCCACGCCGCGCACCGACCCGCTGCACACGCTCTACGCCGCGCTGCAGGCCGCGCAGCCGCCTGCTGCCACCGTGAGTTACCCATCAGTACTAACGTGACGCTGCACACGCTCTACGCCGCGCTGCAGTTAATCACTCGTTACTATCTTCTGTGTGTAACTGGCTCCAGAGCGCGCGACCAGCGACCGGGACAATCGCGGTAGGTATGAGAGAACGCCACACACGCCTCCAGCCGAGGTGTGCCGGCCGGCTGACCGGCGAGACCCGGCTGTTATCTAAAACAAGTCCTAGCCAGGCCTCCGCCACGTGCTCAAGGACACGCGATAACCAAATGCCGGCAGTGTTAGTGAAACCATACAATAATAATGTTAATGTTATCTCCATAGAAAATGGTCGAAACGACGCGCTTTGAAATTTCAGTAGGCAACAGTTGGAGAGCGGCCTTGTCGCTTTATTGTGCCGTGGTAACACTGCCGCACGCATTGCGTGCTCGCATCACTCGATTGTTTCCCGCGCACTGCACTCGTTCAAATCGTTGACTTGCGTTATTGTAAACAATGTAAAAAATGAAATAAAATGGAAAGTTGTCATGTTTTCCACATTAACTTAATTATTTGTTCTGTATGCACACTTTATTAGGACACGTTTTTCTTTTCACCGGACGTCTGCTATTATTACCTTATGTTATTTCAACTGTCGTATGCTGGGTCGAACTAAATTAGATAGCGAAATTTCACAGACACGAGACACACGTGAAGTTTACATAAAAAAAAATTTTAAACTGATAATTTCAATAACTACACTACCTGTGCTCGCCTACCCCAATGTTTGTTTCTTTTTGTCATATCTAGATATCGATACCCAGCACGCGTGCGCAGTTTGGCTAGCTAATATAATTTGACCTTGTATATTTTTGTGGTTTTTATATCTGTCTGTGAGCAAGCATCGTTTACTACCATAAGTGCCAAGATGAGTCTCGCTAACAAACCTGATTGCAGTGCGTGTCGGACGAGCGCTGGGGCGACTGGCGGCCGCACGCCGCCATGCTGCTGTCCAACCCGTCCGCGCGCCCCGACCAGGACCGGCGCACGCTCACGCAGCTCGGTACGTAGCGCACCCCTCGGGGCTCCAGCGCGCTTGCGGAGGCTCCATGCAACATCAAGCACTATGTTCAGGCTCACACCCATCTCCATTCGTTTTGAGCACGTAGCTTACTTGTCAATCTCACTCGTAACATAAGTACCGCTGTGCTCCCTCAGGCGACAGCCTCTCATCTCGCGGGCTGCTGTACTCGGCGCAGTTCTGCTACGTGTCGGCGGGCGTGCAGCTGACGCGCCACCCGCTGGCCCCGCTGGGCCCGCGCGCGCCCAGCGGCTCGGCGCCGCCGCGCCTGGCGCTGCTGCTGGCGGACCCGCGCGCCAGCAGCCTGTCGCAGCTGGCGCACAACAAGGCGCTGTTCGCCACCGAGGTCTACGAGTACGCCATGTCTCTCAACCAAGAGGACTTTGTTATTGCCGAGTTGCAGGTTGGTTGGCTTTTCTCGTTTCTTATAAAAAATCGTATTATTTTGACGAATTTTTATTTTTTATTTCAGCCTAAAATATACCGTGTTGTAAATGATCAAATACAGTTTAAGTACGCTTGAAAAATGAATTCCTAACTTAAAATGTTGCTATTTCTGGTGGTTGATAAATGATAAAAGATATGTACCTATTTCTGTAGATTAAAATTGAAGAAACACCACGACCAAAATAGATTTCATCTCTGTTGTTACTGCGAGAAGAACTCATCCGTGAAGACCCCTCCGTGCCTCGGAAATCACGTTAAGCCGTTGGTCCCGACTGTCATTCGTAGATCTTTGACAGTCGTTACGGGTCGTCAGAAGCCCGAAAGTCTTGACTACGCAATCTTACCAAAGGGTATTGTATTGGGTTGTGCAGGTCAGATAGGCAGTCGCTCCATGTAAAATACTGGTATTCAGCTGCATCCGGTTACACTGGAAGCAGACCCCAACATAGTTGGGAACAGCTTAGGCGGCAAATTGACAGTTATTCCGAGAAAAAACCCCAAAACAAACTCAAAGGGTCACAGTCTCTTTATAGTCCAGACATAATGTTGGTCGGGTCACGTGAGGGCCGAGCTATTAGTGTCTGAGATGATCTATTGAGGAAAGAACAGCAGAGACTTGAGTGGAATTGTCTGTCAGTAACCGTGTCGTTCACCTCGCCACTTGAAGTTGAGTGTAACAATGTGTTCGTGTGTAGTGCAGCGAGTAACAGTAGCGTGGTGGTGTTGCAGCCGTACAAGTTCGTGCTGGCGTGCCGGCTGCTGGACGTGGGGCTGTACGAGCGCGCGCTGGCCTACAGCGAAGCGTGCGCGCGCGCCGTCACCCGCGCGCCCGGCCTCTACCCCGCCGCGCTCGTCACCAACCTCGCCGAGCTGGCCGACAGGTACTACACTAATACAGCTGCAGCATAACCAACACTTTCAAGTACAGATGTATGCCCAGAAAAGTATGCGCTTCGGGAATCATCGTCTATATTCAGAAATACAAACGTGCGATCTTAAAACCCTACAAGTACTTACCCGTTATTACCTATTATTTATTATTATTACTATGGAGTATTATAATATTATGGAGTATTATAATATAGTAATATTATTTATTATTATTACACTGGAGACCGTTGGCCTGAGAGTAAGTCGGACCAAAACAGAGTATTTGTTTTGTGATTTTGGCGGACTCTCCGGTCCTGTGCCCATATCTCTTGCCGGAACGCCCTTACCGATCTGCTCCGACTTTCGGTACCTCGGGTCGCTTGTCCAAGGGGATGGCGAAGTAGACCGAGACATAACGCACCGGATCAACGCAGGATGGATGAAATGGCGACAGGTTACAGGAACAACTTGCGACCCACGGATGCCCCTCAAGTTGAAGGGGAAAATTTACAAGTCCGTGATAAGGCCTGTCGTACTTTATGGATCGGAATGCTGGACAGTGAAGAAGACGGATGAAAAAAAATTGCATGCAGCGGAGATGAGAATGTTGAGATGGATGTGTGGAGTGACAAGAATGGATAAAGTGAGAAATGAGTATATAAGAGGAAGTTTGAAAGTGGCGCCAGTGACAGAAAAGTTGAAAGGAAATCGTTTGTCTTGGTATGGGCATGTAATGAGGAGAGACGAAACGCATGTGACTAAAAGAGTGATGAATATAGATGTTGATGGATGGAGAGGCAGAGGAAGGCCAAAGAAAAGATGGATGGATTGTGTGAGGAATGATATGAAAGAGAAGGGAGTGAATGATAGCGTGACGGTTGACAGGGGAGAATGGAAGAAGAAAACGTGTTGCGCCGACCCCAAGTAATATGGGATAAGGGCAGGAAGATGATGATTACAAAATGATAGATTAACAACTCTATGCAATTTCAAAAACTTTTCAACAGCTTCGAGGATCTGCGACCGGAGTAGGGAACCCGACAGAGAAAACTTAATTCTTCCAAACTCTTCTTAAAACTCTTTCGTAACACCAATTCTACCTTATGAGAAGCACTCAACTTCACCCATTACTCGTGATCCCAACCAACCTTTCCTGGACATTCAATTCAATTTACACACACACACACATACTTCAAGCGCACACACACATTGCACGCATGTACACAATCACCACTACAGGCTTTTTCTAACCATTTTTGATTATTTTGTATTACTTTAGTCTTTTTATTTCTCATTGTTAATCTTATTGCATAAGTTTTCAATAGTATTTCCTCCCGGGAGAGGGCACTGGCTCTTGTAACACAGGTTAACCTCCTAGCACAGGAGTCAGGGACTTCACACAATTTGTAACCACTTCCTTATGTAATAAAGATTATTATATTGAAACAGGCAATGATAGGTGCACTACTAAAGATTGTCTGTAAAAGATCGCTTTTAGCGATAAGACCGCCCATTGTGTCACCTATGGAAAATTTATATATTTATATCTCTGATTTTTGATGGTGTGCATAATAAAGAGTATTCTATCTATCTACTAACTACTACACAAGACTTGAAGCTTTGCTTCTGTTTGTTGGGGGTTACTCCGTGGCGCGATGTTCTTACTACTTCGGAAACACGAACATTACTGAAGCGCACATCTTTTCTTGTTTAAGCCGACGTTCGCACGGACGTAAAAATATCGCGGCGGGTTTTATCGCGCACTGGATTTTCAACTCTCGTTGTTGAGCCGAGCGTTGAGAATCCAACTTAACAACAACAGAGTGCATTCTAGCGCGTCGAAAAAACATACTGTTGGTTTTTCAACTCTCGGCGCTAAGCAGAGCGTTGAAAATACAGTGCGCGAAACAAAATCGCCGCGATATATTTACGTCCGTGTGAACGGCGACTAACTGTAAGCTGCTGTTCGACTTCAACGTCACCAGATGCAGTCGCAGTTGACATCGTGACTAGTCATTTCAATCCTTAAACACTAAAACAAAATATTTGTCTCGTACAGAAATGTTACAAAGGCCAGTCACCGTAGACACAAAAATCGCGTTAGCTCACAAAAAATTGCACTCTACTGATTTTTTGGGATGTTGATAGATACCAACCAATGGTGTAAAACCAAGTTTGCAGCTTCGAAATCATTCTTTCCCACGATCCGTTTAAGTAAACCCGCGATCCTGCCGCGCTCCAGCGCCATTCCACGTTTTAGCTAGATTAAGTTCAGTTGATCATACGCTCGACATGGAGCCGCACGTACCGCAGCGTCGGCAGACCGCAGTGACAGCTGTAACCTATAGACCTACATCCTGCTCATTTATGTTCAGCATAGCAAACAACAAAATGGATATTAAACAGCGACTGCGCATTATCCATATTGCCCGATCCCCTCACAATCGTCCACACCGAGTCCGCCAAACGACCGAGACGCCTTTGAGCTCCTGCCGCGCCCGAACGGAGCGCACTGGATCATCCGGTGTGGACCCAGCTGTTGGAGAAGAACGAGGAGTACACATCGTAATCGCTGGAGAAGATGTCGACCTCTTGGTGCTCCTTGGATTTGGCTCCAGTATACCTAATGTTTATTTCGAGAAAAGCGGCAAGGGTGGAACAGGTTGTGAGCAACATTCGAGGAGAGCTCTCACTCCTCTCTGGAATAGAGCTGTTCCTTCACACCTTCAATGTTGCGGTTGCGACATCAGCTGTTCCCTTGCCTGGCAAGGGAAAACGAAGATGCTGGCGTCCTTTTAAAACAGCCAGAGCTTCTTGACGCGGCTGCCACATTTCTCAACCGTGATGCCACTCTTGAGGAGATAGCCGCTGCTGGCAACAAATGTCTTGTGGCACTATATGGTGGGTGAAAAGATAACTCGCTCCATGCCCTGCGTTACGGGATATTTGTCCGATCTACAGCCTACGCCAAAGTCCACCTCGCTGGTTTGCGCCCAACGGAGCAGGCTTACAGTAATTGTGATCTTTAGCTGAACCTGCATACACAACTTCATGCTGGTTGTGAGGCCATTGCCGCACCACTCATCATTATCACTATCGCTTGCGGTTTCAGTGTCACTTACCTTCTACTTCTATAATAAAAGGTTTATCTAAATACAAATTATGTTTTAAGTATTCTCCTTCTAACCTGCGAACGTGTTTACAATGCTGTGCCCACTCATGAACTGTAATAGCGTCAAAAGCTTCTCTAACTAGGCGGGGAATTTCAGCATTTTTGTGTGCTCAATATTTACATCAGCAACTTTTCTTTTCATTGTGCTCCATATGAGTTCAATGGGATTGAGATCACAGTGATAAGGTGGTAAACATAAGCACTTGTGTCTATTGTCTTCTAAATTTTTTTCTATCTCATATACAGGTTCAGGCTTGTTTCTCTTAATTATTTCTAAAACCTGAGGTTTAGTCAAATTCTCTCCGTAGTCAATTTTATTTTGGGTCAACCATAATTGCATATCTTTTTTTAAGGAATTCGTATTTTGGACTTTATTCACACAAATACTGTGATAAGGAGCATTATCCATCACTATTATGGATGGCTCTCGTAAATTAGGCACAAGTTTTTCAATAACCCACTTTTTAAAGTTGGTACTATTCATCTCGTCATGATAATCACCACTTTTTGTGTTTGATTTAAACACAAGTAGTGCATTTGTAACAAATCCAGTATCTCCTCCCGCATTAACAATAATATATCTTTGCCCTTTCGATACAGGCTCCAATACTCCGTCTTCACCCTCTCCTTGCCAACATTTACCCGATGTATGCGAAGAGTGAATTTAGGTCGCATCTAAATAAATTATGGGCCGGGGCTGGGGAGATTTATTACTTTTATCCACTGCATGCAAGTACTTAGCTCTCCAAGCTGATATTTCATTACGCTCCATAAGAACCTTCCGATTGGATTGAGATTTTTTAAAACGAAATCTCACCTTGTGAAGCAGCTTTCGCAGACTCTTCTGTCTTTAAGACCTCTAGAAGCTTTTTATCAGTAGGGACCTCTTTTTTAGCTGAATAAAATTCATGTACTTTCCTCCGTATAACTCCCATGTCAAAATCATCAACATGCACAAATCCACTTTTACGTTTGCTCTCCTTGCCTGGTGTCCGAATTTTTGTACCAGTTTCTTCTGCTGCGTGCCCTTCCTTAACTATTTTTGAAATTTAGTCCTTGACTCACACCTGAAATATCACACTATCACATCACACTAATATTATAAAGGCGAAAGTTTGTGAGTGTGTGTGTGCGTGTGTGTGTATGTTTGTTACTTCTTCACGCTCAAAAGGCTGGACCGATTTGGATGAAATTTAGTATGTAGATAGCTTATACCCTGGATTAACACATAGGCTACTTTTATTCCGGTCTACGAGGGTGAAACCGCGGGGCGCAGCTTGTAAGATAATAAAATAAATGTTAGTAGAAATTTGAAATCTGGCAGGTTAGTTTGCTCACTCACTTCGCAGGAGTTCTATTAGATGTACGTTACCGTTACGCTAACCTGCAGCAAGAATAGAAACGAATATTTCGTGGATTTAAAAAATTAGTTAAGTATCGGGTAATTTATAACAAGAAAGTTGACAACACTAACCTATCGCTGCCGAAAATCGTTTGTATTTTTGATTAAATCGAATAATCGGATATTGACTTTCAGTTGTTATTTTTATTCAGCTTAGACAAGAAAGATGGATACTTCGAAAATTCGGGTTATTTTTGAATACGAGTTCCGACGCGGAACTAACGCGGCAGAAACAGCTCGCAATATCAATGTTGCGTTTGGAGAGGGGACTGCTAATGAACGCACCGTGCGATTTTGGTTTAAACGCTTTCGTGATGGAAACTTTGATTTGAAGAACGAACCACGTGGAAGACCGCCCACACAGGTGAATAACAATGAATTGAAAGAGATGGTGGAAGCCGATCCGAGCCAAACTACCCAGGAATTAGCGGCATGGTTTAACGTTACCTTACCAACAATAATGACTCATTGGCGTCAAATCAATAAAATAAAAAATATGAGAAATGGGTGATCTGCAGAAAGAAACGCGTGTTGGAACTTGTGTTGCCTTGTTGAATCGATACAGAAATGAAGGAATATTGGATCGAATTGTGACATGTGATGAAAAGTGTATTCTTTACGATAACCGTAAGCGAAAAATGCAATGGCTGACCCCAGACCAAACGCCGCAACAGTGTCCTAAAGCAAAGCTTACCAATAAAAAGGTAATGGTAACTGTTTGGTGGTCTCAGCTTGGTGTTATTCACTATAGCTTTCTCCGATCTGGTCAAGCAATAACGGCAGATGTCTACTGTGCCGAACTCCGAACAATGATAGCAAAACTAGCAGTGAAACAGCCCCGACTCATGAATCGATCTTCACCATTATTGCTCCATGATAACGCGAGACCTCATACAGCACGAGAAACCGTTTTAACTCTACAGGAACTGCAATTAGAAACCATTCGTCACTCTCCGTATTCGCCAGACCTTGCTCCAACGGACTACCATTTTTTTCGTGATTTGGACAATGTTCTACGTGATAAAAAGTTTTCTTCTCAGGAGGCAGTACAAAATGCTTTCACTCAGTTTGTCGAATCTAGATCACGAGAGTTCTATTGCAAAGGCTTATATGAACTTCCTATTAGATGGCAGCAATGTATAGATAATAATGGTAATTATTTTGATTAAATAAATATGTTAAATTAAAAAAAAAACGAATTTCAATTTTTCAGTACAAATCGGCAATTTCACACTTTAACCCCTAATATAATCATTAGAATCAGCAATACAACTCCATAAGTTAAAATTGACCTCAAACCTCATGATTACATGAAATCGCTAGATTTGAGGTCAATTCTAATTTATGGAGTTGTATTGCTGATTCTAATGATTACTACTCTGTAAAGCCATATTAATTACGGCCGCGAATCATATTTTAAGCAACATACAACCTGACACTGACCTGCAAATTGCAAAAAAACGTAAGAAAATTTGTATTTCGCGGGCTACCTCAGCGCATCCCCCCTAACGATAAGAAACGCTAACAGGAAATCCCATCCATCCAATTTATAAAAACTCTATACTTAATATAAAATACATTATAGTTACGTTTTAAAAACTGGCTGGTTACTGGTTGCATAATACAGACAACAATATTTTCACTCGAGGTTGTCATACGCGAACAAAACACGAATGTATGTGACTTTCCTGTGATAAGATTATCCCGGTTTGTCTTCTTTCCGTCTTTTAAACCACTTTACCACACAGGAGGACATTTTTATCCTTGAGAAACTAGTTGTGTGATGTAGCCGTCTGTCACTGAGCGCGCGGCAGACAGCGGCGAGTTGATTGTAGTTTTTTGCCCCGCCCACTTGATTGGGGTTTGCGTGGAACCATTTTTGAACGGAATTCGTATTCTAAATCATTCTTAATTCGTTGGTAGGATGCACCTTTTACTAAGCAGAAAACTGAAAGAAGTCCGAAAGTTTGAAGGTTTTCCGAGCAGTTAGCACAGGTCTTGTGAAGCTGCAGACTGGATTACACTGTTAGTATCTTTCCTAACAACATCCCAAAAAATCAGTACAGTACAATGTTTGCACTTATGATGTGCAAACATTGCACTATTGATGACTGGACTAATAACGTGATTGTCATTGATGTCCCTCTGTATTTTATTGAACAAATGAGAAAGTTCTAACTATTGATTCTCCTCCAAGGCTGAAATACCACGACCCGTCGCTGCAAGAGGACCCGCCGCTGGTGGACGAGGCCGACAGCGCCGAGCCCTCGCCGCGCCACCAGCAGCAGTGGCTGCAGGACGTCAAGCAGGTGGCCCACATGCTCACGGTAAGTGCGACCCCGACACCAGCCTAAGCTATAGTCTGCTCCTAAACTATCTGTTGAAAATTTATGAAATGGATCAGAAAATGTACCTGTGGGTGCCAATTGGTTTTGCCACTAACTAATTGAGTGCTTTCCTTATTTGACAACCCGATATTCTAATTTTATATCTCTTTAAACATATGTTTCCTTTGACAATTGAGGTTAATTGAACCTGTAGTTTAGTCGATGATTCTTTAATTAGAATTTAATAATGTTATTCAATTGACACGTAATTTTTTTTTTTTTTTTTTTTTGCAAACATCCCGTGTAATTAGGTTATTTATTTCTAGATGTTTTGCAAAAGATCACAAATTGTTCTTTGATGAGCACAGTCCCAACTTCATGACAGATCGTTAAGATTTCGTGATCCTTGTTTCGGTTATGTCAGCAATTTGTGCACAATCACTTTTGTTAGCACTTGGTTTTAAACACTGTTTACAGTTTAATCACTTATTATTTCACTGTGTCCGCAATATATGTTGTAGATTAACTGTTGTTTGTTGACTAAATCACTTTTTCGCAAGTTATTACGCATTTATTTTATTTTTAATTACACAAAAATCGCAGAGCCGATGTATACATATAATATCAAAACACTCTCTTCATACGAGCGTCTACTAGAACTAAATGAAGCACTGAAAGAAATCAAATACGATATAATTGGACTGGCTGAAACGAGGCGTTCGGGAAACAAGATAGAAGAATACGAAAACTTCATATTTTGCCATACAGGCCACACACCCGGGATGTATGGAGTAGGTTTTATAATAAATAAACGACACAAAACCAATATTGAAAGCTATATTGGGCTTACAGAGAGAATAGCAATACTAAATATCTCAATAGAGGGCTACCGCTTATCTATCATACAGGTTTACGCTCCTACAGAAAAAGCAAGCGATGAAGAGATAGAACTTTTTTACGCGACTATCCAAAAAGCATTAGAAAAAGCACACAAAAACTATATATTGATGTGCGATTTAAATGCGAAAATAGGGGAACCCAAAACAGAAGAATATTTAGTAACAAAGCAAAACGGTTATGGAAAAAGAAACAGAAGAGGACAAAGACTAATAGATTTCGCTATCGAAAATAAGCTGTCAATTATAAACACATTTTTCAAGAAAAAAACATCAAAAAAATGGACTTGGAGATCGCCGGATTGGAAATATAAAAACGAAATTGATTTTGTGTTATCAAACAGACCACGTATGTTCCAAAACATAGAAGTACTGAACATAAACTATCCGTCTGACCACAGGCCGGTTAGAGCCACAGTAACTCTCGCACATTCAAAGAAGAGTAGATGTAACTACAACCATGTCCAAACCACCACTTTAAAAAATGACCACACAATTGCGAAATACAAAGAATGTATTATGTCCTACGCACTAGATGGCCAATTGGATATGAATGAAAATACATCAATACAGAATTACTACAATAACTTAATCTCAATTATAACTAAAAGCACACAGGCTGCTCGTAGCACAAACAATACAAACAAAACTCATAATATATTAACAGAACGCACATTAAAACTTTTAAAGAGAAGACAAGAACTACAAAAAACAAAAAATAAAAATAGAGCAATGAAAAATGAAATTTCTGCCCTGTATAAGTTGGTTAGCAATCTTATCAAGAAAGACTACGCTAATCACAGATATAAGATTATTGAAAAACACCTAACTCAAACAGGAAGTACAAAAAAAGCTCATAAAGATCTAAGAACTAATAAAACATGGATCGACGGGCTGAAGCGAAACGAAAAATCATTATACGATCGCAGCGAGATCATCGCCGTAGCAACAGAGTTCTACAAAAAATTATACAGTTCTAAAAAATCCATTAATACCAGTAACAGAACTCAAAGTCCCACCGAAACGAGTAATATGACAAATGTACCCCAGATTGAAGTATGCGAAGTCATAAGGGAACTGAAAAAACTGAAAGCAGACAAGAGCCCAGGTGCAGATAGTATCACGAACGAAACACTGAAATCAGCTGAAACCACTCTTGCAGTGCCTCTAACAAATCTCTACAACCGCATTTTAAGAACAGGGGAAACACCCACTCAGTGGTCAGAATCGGACATCATCTTAATATACAAAAAAGGCGACCCGAATAATATCGGAAATTATAGACCAATCAGCCTACTACCATGCATTTACAAGCTTTTCTCCTGCATTATAAATCAACGACTAAGCGTGACACTGGATGCAAAACAACCGGTAGAACAAGCTGGCTTTAGAAAAGGATTCTCTACAATCGATCACATTCACACGTTAGAGCTCATCATCGAGAAATATCAAGAGAAAAAAAGACCACTCTACATTGCATTTATTGATTACCAAAAAGCATTCGATACAATTTCACACGAGAGCCTTTGGGAAACCCTAACAACTCAAAATGTAGAAAAAGAGTACATACAAGTTATCCAAAGCATTTATAAGAATAGTAAGAGCAGAGTAAAGCTGGAGACAGTCGGCCCATGGTTTCCTGTTGAAAGAGGTGTGAGACAAGGAGATCCAATATCCCCAAAGCTTTTTATAGCTACACTAGAAGGTATAATTAGTCAGCTAAACTGGAGTAGATTTGGAATATCTATTAACAAAAAATACCTACACCACCTACGGTTTGCAGATGATCTGGTGCAAATATCAGAAACGGGTTCACAACTTCAATGTATGATAGAGTCATTAAATAAGGCTAGTAGACTAGTAGGCCTAGAAATGAACCACTCAAAAACAATGGTGATGACCAATAGCACTAAGAGAGCTATAGCCATTGATGGAAAATTACTAGAGTACACAGATTACTATATATATCTTGGCAAACAAATAAGTATGGACCGACAAAATAATGAACGGGAAGTTGACCACAGGACACAGCTGACTTGGAATAAATATTGGAGCTTAAAGGAGGTGTTCAAGAGTAACCTACCAATAAGCATTAAAACCAAAGTACTGAACTCCTGCCTCATCCCTTGTCTAACCTACGCTTGCCAGACTTGGAAATTCAGTAACAAGGTAAAAAATAAATTAATAACGTGTCAAAGAGGAATAGAGCGTAGCATGTTGAATATAAAGAAAACACAAAAAATAAGACACACAAAAATAAGACAAACTACCAAAGCTACAGATGGTTTAACACATGCTCTTTCATTAAAATGGAAGTGGGCAGGACACGTAGCACGTCTTCAAGACCAGAGATGGGCGAAAAAAGTGACGGCTTGGAAGGGTCCTGTAGGAAAACGAAAATTAGGTAGACCTTACGCTAGATGGGAAGACGACATTAAAAAGACAGCCAATTCCCACTGGTTACAAACAGCTCAGTCCAGAGAGGACTGGATATCTTTGGAGGAGGCCTTCACCCGGAGAGGGGTTCTTGCAGATATTTAAATGTAAAATAATAACTTTTTCTTTTAAATTTAACAAATTAATTTTAATTAGAATAAGATTTTTTTTCGTAATTTCTCTGCACAGAAATAAAGGCTTTTTTTTTTTATTTTTTTATTAATGTTATTCAAACAATAATTGTTGGAAACATGGCGAGACATGAAGTTGAAACGTTCTCAATTGAGAAATAAAGAAAATACGTTTATTTGCGATAAACATGACGCAAAGAGAGAACAAATTGGGGGAAAATATACGTCACATCCGCGCAACACGGCCATCGCAATGCTGCGAGACAGAGCCATAGCGCTAGCTTTCAGCGACTGCCGACGTCAACCGGTGCATCATAATAGCGAGATAAAAATAACAAAATAAGAAATAAAATTTAAAAAAACATGAAAATATCACGGGATTAGTAACAGGATGTATAGTAACTTTAGCAAGTTTTACTGCATAATAATTGAACCAGGACAGGTTCTGTTTACAGTTTCGTCAAATACTTTTGGAACAGAGCGTAGTTGCGTAGTTCACTCGGAATCCAAATATTTTTGACAACATAAATTCATTCAAATTCTTGTTTGAAGTTTTTCGTCTGCTCGAAAACGTAAATAACGCAATGAATATCGTCGAACTGACAAAATGAAAGGGATTGTCATTCAGTGTGTTTCGCAATGAGGCTGCTTTTTAACCGCCGATTTCCTTTTGAGTTACAAGTGTTTGTTAATTCATGCCTTTAACATAACTGGCGAAATGTGGGTTACCTACAATACGCCCCTGCCTAACCCTTCGGGCAGTAAAGACGTGAAGTCACGTGTTATGTGTTGCTTCTCATGTGGGAGGGTGTGGGTGTGTGTGTGTGTCACTTCACGGCTTCGTAAGTTTGAGCTCGGCGGCTAATATTAAGTTCTGGTTATATTAGGTTGGGGAAAAAGTCTTTTCGCATTATAGTATGTATGAACTTAAAATAAAATCTCTTTGGCTATACTATATGTATCTGGCTGGTTTTGGTTGGACAAGGTCTTCAGGAGAACGTTAGAGGTGCCCCGTATACGACTCAACAATGAAGCGCAGCGCGTGCGCATCACAGCGAAGAAATCCTGTGTGCGCGCTTCTGCGAACATGGCAGAAGCGCTGCACCACCGCGGCAGCCCCAGCATTCCCAGCATTAATGCATCCGCCGTATAGTCTTGACCTTGCACCTTCAGATTTCCACCTGTTTCGGTCTCTTCAGGATTATTTAGGCAGTGTCAGGTTAACATCACGAGAGGACTGCCAAAACCACTTGTCGTGGTATTTTGATCAAAAATCCCAAAATTTCTATAGCAATGGGATCATGTCCCTACCTACAAGATGGCAAAAAGTTATCGAACAAAATGGTACCTACATACTTTAGATAAATGTAAATAAAGTATATTAAAAAATGTTTTGAATTTTCTTTAAAAATGCGAAGGAACTTTTTCCCCAACCTATTATAAACCGTCGTATAATTTTAAATAGGACGATCTCATACGAGTAATTAGTATGAAACTAAAACTGCGCCTGGACAAACTAGGTTTTTTTTTTTCAGAGGACTACAATTTCATATGTTTGTTGAACTATTCTTTATTACTTCAGTTACATTATCTCTATACCTAAGTCCTTGGCTGACTGGTCGAGAGTGCCTATATAAGGCATTAATTCCGCCTTTGTACCTTTTTGTATGCGAAAGATTAAGTAACTAAATAAATAAGTAGAAGTCGTCAAAGCGAATGATTAGTTACTTACAATAGCAACTAACATGTCTGTGTGTGCGTGTGCGCTGCTGCAGGCGGAGAGCGCGTCGCAGCAGGCGACGCCGCAGCACAGCAACTACGGACACCCACAACAACAGTGCGGCTGGCCGGAACAACAGGTACAACAGGTACGTTGCTGCTGTGAGGAGACTCGCCATGTCCGTGTGTGCGCATGCGCTGGTGCAGGTGGAGAGCGCGCCGCAGCTCAGCAACTACGGACACCCACAACAACAGTGCGGCTGGCCGGAACAACAGGTAAGTTGCTGCTGTGAGGGGACTCGTCATGTGCGTGTGCGCTGGTGCAGGTGAAGAGCGCGCCGCAGCACAGCAACTACGGACAAGTACAACAACATTGCGGCTGGCCGGAACAACAGGTAAGTTGCTGCTGTGAGGGGACTCGTCATGTCCGTGTGTGCGCGTGCGCTGGTGCAGGCGAAGAGCGCGCCGCAGCACAGCAACTACGGACAAGCACAACAACATTGCGGCTGGCCGGAACAACAGGTAAGTTGCTGCTGTGAGGGGACTCGTCATGTCCGTGTGTGCATGTGCGCTGGTGCAGGCGGAGAGCGCGCTACAGCACAGCAACTACGGCAAGCCATAACAACAGTGCGGCTGGCCGGAACAACAGGTACGTGTGACTCGTTATGCCTCTACTCCGCCGACGCGATGAGATGTTGTGATCATTACTAATTAGCATATCAAGGACTGATTTGTTGACGAATTATTTTGGAATACTTACCTACATAATTCTCTCAGGCCCACTTGCACGTTTAGTGGTTACGCGGTAGTACGCGTAACACCGGGTTGGTTAATCTGGCATAGTGTTTATAGGGTTCCGTTTCAACTTGAAATTTGGAACAGTTTTAGATGATGTTTGCCCAACTATTTTGCAAATAAGAAAGAAATAATTTTTTTTTTTTTTGCAACGGACTGAAAAATTCGAAGTCTTAAAAATTCGAAGAGGCGCTACTAGGGCATGTGGGGTATCATATGAAAGAGAGCGGTTTGCACATTCTCAAACATTTTTTTTTTTCTTTAGGCCGCATGTTTTATTTTTCGATGAAAAATGTAAACCCCCCCCCCCCCCCCCCCCCCCACCTCCTTATCTCCGAAGTTTGCATAGAGAAAAATTTGAAAGTATTCTATGTGATACAAGTTTATGTAAAGACTACAGAAAAATAAAACGATGTCTCTAAATAGCCCACTTGTTCAGAAATCGGTACAGTAGCCTCGGTGCGCGTGTCCGGGGAACATGACTGTTCAATCGATGAAACATAATATTGTGATGTCTTTGCCCTGATATGTAATCCGATCAAAACCGGATGAACGGAAATTGTATACCCATCTTTTTAGGGTTCCGTAGTCAACAAGGAATCTTTATAGTTTCGCTATGTCCGTCCGTCTGTCCGTCCGCACCTTAGCTCAGAGACTCTTAATACTAGAAAGCTATAATTTGGATGGATACATATTATAAAAAAAATTTTTTAGGGTACCTTCTGTACACGTAAAGTGGGGATGTTTTTTTTTCTCGTCTACCCCATGGTGTGGGGTGTTGTGGGATGAGACTTTCAAAAATATTGCGAGTTTGTGCAAATAATTTTTCGATTTAGGGATCCGTTTCTGAAATATTACTTCTACTCTGTCTGTTTGTTTGTGTACAATTATTCTACAATAGTTAAGTGTCAGTACTTATTTAATTAAATAATTTCAAAATAATTAAAATACGGGGCCTCGGTGTCATAACGTGGCTCTGCGAACCCTACATGTCTGTACAGCGTTATATGTATTTATTAAATTATTAGTCACACTAACAATCATAATATGTTGTAAGTTAAAAGAGGTGTTTTAGCCTATTTAACATCGCTCGGATTATGTCAGTTTACATTTAGAATAAGATCTTTTTGTTAAGTTGTGTTTACCTTTCTGTAAATCCTTTAAAAATCAATCTGAAATGTTAAGCTTTAAAGTGCTAATTTTTGTTCGAGTCAAGTGTCCCCTTCCCCCGCGCGCCAGCTATACAGTTACTTTTGGATGGGTGAAAAAATTCACGGTAGTAGTATATATAGGTAAAAAGAACACTCACAGCTAAGCAGGCTTTTCAAGTTTACGAGTAATACTCATATATACATGAAACAACAAAAGCCTTCTTCTTAGTCCGCATTATTGTGCAACTACGGAACCCTATTACTGCGCGTGGTCCGACACGCACTTGGCCGCTTTTGTTTACTCTACTGTACACGTAATACTTTCTTGTCTTTGAATTTTATAACGTGACATTTCATTTTAATCGTATTGTAGTAAATCTCCGTGGAGATTCAGTTTATTGATTGACGAAAACGTCAGATTGAAAAATATTTTATAAGTTTTTTTAATGTTTTCTATTTATTTTTATATGAGTTTATGAATATATTATTGCTTGCTGATATATTACCGAATTTTCGCTTACGTCGAACAAAGTAAAATACAAAATGTTTAGAAGTTCAACTCTTGGTGGCGCAAGATCATTATTTGATTAACCCTGAATTAGCTGTTAACTCCGGGCTATACAAGAACCATGAACCCATGAACGCGCGAGTGGCTCGTAGTATATGCTTTACCTGTAACTCAGCATAGCGATACCAACATGATCGGATGTATGTGCACTACGCAGGGCCAACAGTACCAACCGCCGCTGCAGACGCACCCCGAGCCCCTGCCGGCGGAGGAGACGCCCGACCTGGCGGCGCAGTACTACACGCAGCAACTGCAGCAACAGCCGGCGGACGACGGCGCGCAGTACGCCGCCTACGAGGAGTGGCCGCGCACCGACGAGCCGGCGCACGGCTACCCCGAGCCGGCGCCCGGCACCTACTGGCAGCCCGAGCCGAGCTACGGCTACGCAGAGGTGAGTCACCGCCACACATCGCTACGGCGCGGCTGGCCCTGCGCTGCACGCCGCCGGGCACATCCTGCGTCAGCGCGCGGCACGCACTGTTACTGAGCGCAGCGAGCGCGGCGGTGCACTCGTATTGCGACCGCGCTGACGCCGCGTGCGCCCGACCACGTGACCACGAGACTCCAGCCTTGCTAACACACTGACCACGCTCAGCATCTGTCGCTACAGAGTTCGCCTGCGTGGCCGCAGTGTGTGGCAGCTTGTTCTGTGTCCTGCAGTGTCCGAGGTCGCTGGGTGGAGGGTTCCGGTCTCATGGTGCGGGGGTTTAAACACATTATCTAGATATGGCTCTGCTTTGAAATAAAAATAAAAAAAAGCAAATCTAAATGAAGTCCTTTACCATTTAGAAAATAATTGTATCTCTGTTATCCCTGTTTATAAAACAATTATTACAAATAATAGTGGTACAACTTGTCTTTAAAAATGTTATCAGTAAGGTTTACTTAACCGACAGGTAGTTTGTGTATTATTCAATGAGTTTAACTTTGTGGTGGTTTGTAGATTGTAGACAAATGTTAACATATCACCGTGCAGTCAATCTTATAATAATATAAGCCGAGTACTTCATCACACAAGTCGCCCTGAGCCGACCGAGGCAGGCGCACTTCGCTCGCCCAGAGATCTAGTCCTAGCGTGAAGTTCGTTTGTCGCGTGTAGCCGGCAAGTGGCCGGCTCGAGCCAGCGCCTGCAGCGCGCTCGGCGCGTCCAGCCGGCGCACGCGCCGCCTGCTCTAACGAGTTGTGTGGCGCGGGGGTGCAGCCAGCCCGCCGCCCGCGCCCCGCCGCGCCCGCCGCGCCCGTCCCCGACGACTTCGAGCTCGTGGAGTTCCACCGCGCGCCCGCGCTGCGCCGCCGCGTGCATCCCAAGCCCGACGCCGGCGCTGCGCCCGCCTTCACCGGCCCCGCCCGCCCCGCACCCCGCATGTCGCCGCCGCGCGCGCCCGCCGTGCGCGCCTCCGCGCCGCTGTCCGACCTCGACGTGCAGCTGGCGCACGCGACCCCGCTCGCGAACGCCACGCGCCCGCGGCCCTCCGCCCCCGCGCTGGGCCCGGCGCGCGCGGGCGGCCGGCTCATCTCCGCCACGGTGGACACATGGGCGCGCAGCGCGGTGCACGTGCGCGACGGCACCTTCAAGCCGCTCGTGTTCGGCGGCACGTACCCCATCGACGAGCCCGCGTCGCCGCCGAGCGCGCCGGCCGCGCGGCCCGCGCCCGCTGCCGGCTTGCAGCCCGCGCTCACTGGCGAGGCGCACCGACGCGAGCTGAGGAAGACGATCGAGCGCAGCCTGGACAAGTTCGAGGCGATCCTAGCGCGGCGCGAGGCGGGCGCCGGGGTTCGGCGGCGCGGGGCTCCGCGGCTCCTCACCTTCGACATCGACGAGCCCATGGGCCCGGGCGCGCCGCCGCCCGAGGCCATGCCGCGCGACAGGGACGCCAAGTACTACGTGGCGGGGCCCAAGAGCTTCAACATAGACGAGCCCGTCAGCTTCATGTAGCCCACAAGCGCGGCGGCGCGGCACCCTGCGCGCAGGCGCATTTGTTGTACAACGCTTTTATATTGATTGTATAAAACTACGCTGTGATATTTATTGATCTTATCCTAGAATCGCGTTAATTTATTTTTTTATTTAATGAAGTTACTGTTAAAATATAGTTTCTAAAAATATGTTAACCACTAAAATGTATTATAATAGATCCGTCTCACGTTATCATTTTTTAAACTATATTATTTTATATTTTCACGCTTAAAATGTATTCTTTATATATGAGTGTTATTGTTGTAGTGTAGAAGGTCACAGTAACCAGTCGCCGATTTGTAGGAAATAGTTTACCGCTATTAAATGTTGGGTAAAAAAGTGTGGTTTCACTAACACGTCCGAACAGTAGCGGTGGCTCCGCGCGGCCGCGCCCGCTACTCGTGCGCACATCCCCGCAGTGTACACCGTGCATCTCGTATCCACCGCTTCGTGCATGGCTTGCTATCGTTTGTTTGTATTTTTAATGAACAATGTTCCGTTCCAATAGTTCGCGGCTGTGTAACAGCTGTTTCTAATCGAATCTGAAATGAAACTATTATTAGTCGTGCAGTAACTTGAGCCGCGCGTTCAATGTTCCACGAGCAGAGTTCAAATGAGCAACGAGTGTAGGATCTTTACACCTGTTAATGATGACAGTTGATTGATACGCAAGAATACGTAATAATGGATTTTATTGATTGAATGATAATGAGTGCACGCGATTTGGATGATATTTGTGTACTAAACTATAGACCGCGCGTAGCAAGTAAAGTGCTGACACAATGATGTCAAATTTGTACGTGGTTACACTGTACAACGAGTTTGCGACGGCATGTACACTGTGCAGCCCACATGTGGGATATCATACATGACGTATTCTTTGAAAATGAAGGAGTTTTGTACACCCAGCGTTTTGTAAACTAACTTTATTGTAAACAGAAGCTGCGGGATGTTGTTATCCCTCGCTAGTACCGTTAGCGCGTGCGCCGCCCCGCTGCCAGTGCGACGAACATACTCGGCTTATATTATAACTAATGTAGTTGTTACGACAGCTAATATTTTGTACAATTTAAAACTGTTTTGATTTTCCGCTACAACTTAATAAGCTTATAATGTTGAACCGTAATGAAGGCCGGTAAGCAGTCGTCGCTCTCATTATCCAGTTCTGCTCTTGAGTACGGCTATTCTGTGGTGCGGCGGAGCTTGCCCACTTGGCCTGCACACGACGCGATATAAAATGTTTGTAATCTTGAGAAAACTATAAAAAAGCAATGATACCTTTCAAATCAAGGTCATTAAGGTGACTACCTCAAAGGTCAGGCGATCGAATTGCTAATCTTGTTGCTAGGACATTGTCTACTTTGTGAAGCTATATGTTCAAAGTAGGTGTCGACTGCTTACCGAGTCTAAATATTATGTGATTATTGCGCGCTGCCCCAACTGCCAACACAATTTGTTCAGTCAAAGAGCCGAGATAATGTTCAGAACAGGTAAAAATACAGTTTTCTAAATGTCTTCAAGATTAATTACCATTTTTTTTTTTACATTTGCCTTCTTTTTTTATAAATGAATAAATAATCAAAAAGAGGAACACAACGTTAAAAATGGTCCGCCTCCCTGGCTAGGGCGAGTGCATTGTCTGTCGTAGCGACGCGATCAAGTTCAATGAGTACTTGACAAAATACTGCCAGAGTTAACGACATCAGGACATTGTATAAAGTTCTTGAACCAAGTCAGTGTAAAAAATATCATTGCAAAATGTAGTGTGAAGTGTGGTAGCTTTATCTCGGCTCGTTGTTGCGAGTTGTACTACCGGTGTGTGGCCTGCAGGGCGCGGCCGAGGTGGGCGACGCGGGCGGCGACGACGCGCCCACCATCACCATGCCGGGCGCCAGCAAGCCGCGCGCCGCCTACTACCAGGACTACGACGAGCAGCCGCACGGGAACGACGTGAGTACACCCCACACCATCCCCAAACGTGCACGTCCACGATAATATCGTCACGTTTGAAATTATACAAGCGCACATTCGACACACTCGTCGACACTCACGACACTCGTGACATTCGTCGACCCCGTCAAGTCAGGACACACTCGTCAAAACTTGTGGCAGTAGCTTAACCAATTAAAAATGTTGTACAGCAACAGAACGAGCGCGACACCGACTCTCCTATGGCGAGCAGCAAGAAGCAAGAGGCCAAGTCCAAGGAGGACGGCGCCAAGGACGGGCGCGGCAAGGGCGGCTGGCTGGGCGGCATCCTCACCAAGCTGTCGCTGCGCCCGCCTAACCAGATGATCCTGCCCGACGACAAGAACCCCACCGTGAGTCCCTCTGTGCCGTCCCTGCGCAGGCGCAGGCCGCCCACAGACATGCCTACGCTGTTGTAACGTTACATTATTTTCGTCTATTGTATAAAGAATGTTTCTGCATTCGTGTAATTGCTTGTACCTTATCTATCCACTACTGCTGCAGGAATGAGGCACTGCACGCGAATCACTGTGTAGTGGAGTGTTCGGCCGGTATAACAGAACTTAAGTCAGGACTCCAGCTCTACTTAACTAGTTCCTGTTATACCTTCGAGTGGCTCGGCAGCTCGGCAGCTCGGCAGCTCGGCTAGCGTCACCAGCCTGTTGCTCCCCTGCAGGGCAAAGGCCGCACTTAACACGTTCACATAGTTTTGCCCGCTAAGATGTAATGTCCGTGCTATCATCTCGGATTGTTCGCTATGTATTAATGTAGTCAGTCTAAATTGATTGTAAATGATCTCACTTATAAGTGTAAAGCTTTCAGTTAAGAGATCGCCAGCCAATACGCTCAAAATATTCACACTACCCACTAATTAGTTTAGCAGAAGTACGTCTAATAAAGATTGAATAAGCGTGTCGTAGGAATAAGCTTGTTTTATATTATAATACTTGTATGTTTTTAATCCCGATTATATTTATTTATGTTTTTATAATATTATTTTCATTGGCGATTTCAGTTCTTACTTATGGAGTTCTATATTTGTGTAGTATATTTATTGCATTTTGTTTAGTCTACATTAAGGTCGACTGCGGTCGATCATTGATGTTGGTCGCCTCAATATGTCACGATGTCATCGATCGACGTCGATGTTGGTCGCCTCAATATGTCACGATGTCATCGATCGACGTCGATGTTGGTCGCCTCAATATGTCACGATGTCATCGATCGACGTCGATGTTGGTCGCCTCAATATGTCACGATGTCATCGATCGACGTCGAGTTGGTCGCCTCAATATGTCACGATGTCATCGATCGACGTCGATGTTGGTCGCCTCAATATGTCACGATGTCATCGATCGACGTCGATGTTGGTCGCCTCAATATGTCACGATGTCATCGATCGACGTCGATGTTGGTCGCCTCAATATGTCACGATGTCATCGATCGACGTCGATGTTGGTCGCCTCAATATGTCACGATGTCATCGATCGACGTCGATATTGGTCGCCTCAATATGTCACGATGTCATCGATCGACGTCGAGTTGGTCGCCTCAATATGTCACGATGTCATCGATCGACGTCGAGTTGGTCGCCTCAATATGTCACGATGTCATCGATCGACGTCGAGTTGGTCGCCTCAATATGTCACGATGTCATCGATCGACGTCGAGTTGGTCGCCTCAATATGTCACGATGTCATCGATAGACGTCGAGTTGGTCGCCTCAATATGTCACGATGTCATCGATCGACGTCGATGGTCCGCCGCAGTCTGATTGCACCCTTAGTAAAGTAATGTAGAAGTACATGTCATCGTCAGTCCAAGTTATGTTTGTCGTCATCCAACAGTTGTCTGCCAGCCATTATTCCCTCGCTAAAACATGTGAAGTACGCATGCGGCGCGTGGCCTGCTGCCCTGGTGCACGACACAACAAATGACGTCATCTAGATTAGTGCTTCTATCTTATGTTTATGTATCTATTCAATAAACTTATTTCGCATTCTAAGTTTTTTATTACACTATTTACTATATAATTTTAAAACTGCGCCAAAGTGTTATTGCCAAAGTCACAAGGTGTTACATAATGACTTAGTTATTGTTAGTTATAAGTATCAAGTAGGTACCTACACATGAAATAACCTTTGTACGTTTAACTACGACTGCGATGCAACGAGATTTAAGATTTGCACTGTGGAAGTGAACTCCAAAAGAATTATAAAATCACTAACACTTGTCTCGCTGTCACTTTCAGTCAGTAAAACACAAAATAGCGTTCGAAATAATCCGTGACGTTTACGAATGGATTGTTAAATATTGCTAGCAATGCGTGTACTCATCTCGTGAAGCGACATGCGCTTTTCTTGTGCTCACCAAGTGTGCACACGCTGTAAATATGTGTGTAAGCGCTCCTGCGCTTACACACATATTTCCTCCTCTCATATTTTCTCGCTCCTGCTCTCGGTACCGGCCGAGACAATGGCGAAGTCGGAAGAGTGTGCGCGCGCGTTGTGTTATGTGCTGACGTTACTCGTCTCCACGCACACATTCACAGCGTGTTTGTACACCTGGTAAACACAAGTAAAGCGCGTGTAGCTTCGTGAGATATTGAGTAGTGTTCGTGTGCGTGGTATCCGTGTGCGTGGTGTTCGTGTGCGTAGTGTCCGTGTGCGTGGTGTGCCAAAACTCAAAGTCAAAGTTATAATGTTAGTTTAAAGGTTCGTACTACGTGTAGTAGTAATTTATTTTAAAATGAATGGCACGTAGTATTGTTTAAACTTATGTATTTATGTGTTCTCTTTATGTGAATGTAATTCTTTTGAGATATAAATACTTATGTTTAACCGTATGTGACATGGTGTGTGGTGTGCAGATCGTGTGGGACGCGGAGAGCAAGCGCTGGCGCAACCTGGACGGTGACGCCGAGCTCAGCGACGCGCCGCCGCCGCCGCCGCCGCGCAGCGCGCAGCTGCCGCACGCGCTGTGCGTATACACTCGTCACTCATGTCATATTCCAAATTCGATGTTTTTTTAAACAAGATCCATCGTTGTTATTCCGAAGACGGTGGATAAATCATCCGTTTATCATAAGAAGAATTACACGCATTTTAATGTCTGTCCGGAATATTATACCATGAACATATGTATCAACAGTACGTTGTCCCGCAGGAGCACCTCCTCCTCGCTGCCCCCCGCGCCGGGCGCTCCCCCCGCGCCCGGCGCCCCCCCGGTGGCGCCTGTCTCTAACATATTCAAAATGCAGAAGGGAAGACGTGAGTATCGCTTGTACATGAAAGCACATGATCTTCTACAATACGAGTACGTAATACATGCGCTGTAGCGGTGTTGCTGCACGAACAGTAGACAGTTCAACTTTGTCTCCGGGAGTGCATCTGTCATGTTTTTAGTATTGCAGATGTCCAACATGTCCTTTAGCCCAGGAGAATTAGATCAATTATAAGCAAATCTGCGAAATAAATCCTGGTAGAGATTGATCACTGGGATTATCTTTATTCAGGGTGTAGAAAAACTGTGAGAACACTCCATTACGAAATCTAGAGCGACAAAGGTAGACTGTCGAAGGTCCAGAAAGTCAGTTTATGGCGAATATTTGGTAAAATATTGGTTTTTCATCAATTTATGTTAAGTAGGTATAACAATATTGTTTTTTTTTTTCATAATTAATTCTGCACTTAAAAGAAGGCGTACACAAGATTCTCGCAGAATTAATGGTTCATCTTCACATTACTCTAGGATTTGTTCGAAGAAAATATGTTATTTTCCTGGGCTGCCTCAGGCAGCGGTAAATATTTACCACCAGATGGACTTATTCGCCGCCAAAATCTATTTAAAAATGTCGTTATATTCTCGCGCGCTGTGTATGCACGTGTCGTATGAGTGCCGTGAATGTTTGCGCAGATATAAAGAAGTCGTACGTGGACGTGTTCAACCCGAGCGGTGCAGCCACGCGCGCGCTGCCACCGGCCGCCGACGTGCTGGGCCCCAGCGCGCCTCTCGACGCGCCCACCAACTACTTCGTGCCCGCGCCTGTGCCACAGGTAAACACCGCCACTCTCGTGCACCTCTTCCCTCCCCTCACACATGCACGCTCCTGCCGCCCGCCGCCGACGTGCTGGGCCCCAGCGCTCCTCTCGACGCGCCCACCAACTACTTCGTGCCCGCGCCTGTGCCACAGGTAAACAGCGCCACTCTCGTGCACCTCTCCCCTCCCCTCACACACGCACGCTCCTGCCGCCCGCCGCCGACGTGCTGGGCCCCAGCGCGCCGCGCCCACCAACTACTTCGTGCCCGCGCCTGTGCCACAAGTAAACAGCGCCACTCTCGTGCATCTCTCCCCTCCCCTCACACACGCACGCTCCTGCCGCCCGCCGCCGACGTGCTGGGCCCCAGCGCGCCTCTCGACGCGCCCACCAACTACTTCGTGCCCGCGCCTGTGCCACAGGTAAACACCGCCACTCTCGTGCACCTCTTCCCTCCCCTCACACACGCACGCTCCTGCCGCCCGCCGCCGACGTGCTGGGCCCCAGCGCGCCTCTCGACGCGCCCACCAACTACTTCGTGCCCGCGCCTGTGCCACAGGTAAACAGCGCCACTCTCGTGCACCTCTCCCCTCCCCTCACACACGCACGCTCCTGCCGCCCGCCGCCGACGTGCTGGGCCCCATCGCGCCGCTCGACGCGCCCACCAACTACTTCGTCTCCGCGCCTGTGCCACAGGTAAACAGCGCCACTCTCGTGCACCTCTCCCCTCCCCTCACACATGCACGCTTCTGCCGCCGGCCGCCGACGTGCTGGGCCCCAGCGCGCCGCTCGACGCGCCCACCAACTACTTCTTGCCCGCGCCTGTGCCACAGGTAAACAGCGCCACTCTCGTACACCTCTCCCCTCCCCTCACACACACACGCTCGCTCCTGCCGCCCGCCGCCGACGTGCTGGGCCCCAGCGCGCCGCTCGACGCGCCCACCAACTACTTCGTGCCCGCGCCTGTGCCACAGGTAAACAGCGCCACTCTCGTACACCTCTCCCCTCCCCTCACACACACACGCTCGCTCCTGCCGCCCGCCGCCGACGTGCTGGGCCCCAGCGCGCCGCTCGACGCGCCCACCAACTACTTCGTGCCCGCGCAAGTGCTACAGGTAAACAGCGCCACTCTCGTGCACCTCTCCCCTCCCCTCACACATGCACGCTTCTGCCGCCGGCCGCCGACGTGCTGGGCCCCAGCGCGCCGCTCGACGCGCCCACCAACTACTTCGTGCCCGCGCCTGTGCCACAGGTAAACAGCGCCACTCTCGTACACCTCTCCCCTCCCCTCACACACACACGCTCGCTCCTGCCACCCGCCGCCGACGTGCTGGGCCCCAGCGCACCACTCGACGCGCCCACCAACTACTTCGTGCCCGCGCCTGTGCCACAGGTAAACAGCGCCACTCTCGTACACCTCTCCCCTCCCCTCACACACACACGCTCGCTCCTGCCGCCCGCCGCCGACGTGCTGGGCCCCAGCGCGCCGCTCGACGCGCCCACCAACTACTTCGTGCCCGCGCAAGTGCTACAGGTAAACACCGCCACTCTCGTGCACCTCTCGTCTCCCCTCACACACGTACGCTCCCTTTCCTAATAAAACACATCAATCATAAATATTCTTTAAAAAAAATTAAATGTCTCTCGGAACAAAAAAAAATGCGTATACATTTTTAACTAACCACCACGGTGTTTTTTTTTTATGGAGCCCCATTAACCCCACCCAGGCTGCAATCTTATTTGGGTCTACAATGTTGAATTTTCAATTTAATCGAAGACTGTGGTTGTAATAGTTAAAAATGTCCAAGATGCTGCAACAAAACAGTATTCTTGTGTTTTGGATATATACGAAAAGTTATATGCTTGAAATCTCCTTTGAATCGTACAAATAATGTTTGAAGAACAAGCAGGAGCCCGAAGTAGAACGTCGCGAGGCTATCGAGGTGATGATCCCCCTCTCCCCCAGCCCGTCCTGCTCGGAATCCCCTTCCCCGTCCCTCATCCCGGAGCCGGATTCCAACGAGGTACATGCGCATACATTAGTTATGTTCACTACATGATCCGTGCAGCAGACCAAGAGGTGGCAGAGCCTGCTACCTCCCGCAAGGCGGCACCATTCATTTGTTACACACGAGCACATTCATTGACTATGTGGTTACATAGGTACAATTAGATACATGCCCAGGTTTCTCTTCCTTTTTATGAAAGCCCGATCTAAAACTGCTTCTAATTTGATCTAAGTAAGCTGTTTATCTCTTTTAACAAAAGTTTCGTAAAGGTAAAAAAAATAACAACAGTTTTGGTCCTTTCGCTTTGTGTGGCCATCGCCGCAGTCGGAGCAGCAGTAAAAATAACGAATGACAATATTATTCGCCATGACATTTGAGGTATTTAACATTAGGTCCGCTTGTACGAGTACTACAAAACACAAACATAATTAACATGAGGCCCGCATGTAGGAGTATCACAAAATATAAAGATAATTAACGTGAGGCCCGCTTGTACGAGTACTACAAAATATAAACATGAGGCCCGCATGAACGAGTACCACTAAACATAAAGATATTTAACATGAGGCCCGCATGTGGGAGTATCACAAAATATAAAGATAATTAACGTAAGGCCCGCTTGTACGAGTACTACAAAATATAAACATGAGGCCCGCTTGTACGAGTACCATAAAACATTAACATAATTAAAACACCATTCTGTCTGTCATCTTCGAACAATTGACAGAAACAGAACGATGTTCTAAATACGTTTAGTTAGCGGTAAACGTATATTACCTCCATTTAAAAGATTATAAGGCTTTCATAGAACGGAAGATTTCCTTTTATGTTGCAATGTACTGCAGAAAATGTAAAGAGTTATTGTAAACACAATGTCGTTGTCGCACGCTGCTAGGAAGCGGAGAGCCTGCCCGTGCGCATGCCCAATGGACACTAACATTAACCGTAAGGCATTCATTCAATATTAGGTAATTATTTCCATGAGATGAGACAACTAATAGCGTTAGTTACCTTGTTTTATGTTAATGCACATGCTATTATGTCTCAGCATCACCTAAAGGTGGACTGACAGAAAATGTCATCAAATACAATAAAAGTAGTGAGAAGTAATAGAAATAATTGATAAATCAAATTATAATAATAGGTTGGGGAAAAAGTTTCTTCGCATTTTTTAAGAAAATTCAAAACATTTTTTAATATACATTATTTACATTTATCTAAAGTATGTAGGTACCATTTTGTTCGATAACTTTTTGCCATCTTGTAGGTAGGGACATGATCCCATTGCTATAGAAATTTTGGGACTTCTGATCAAAATACCGCGACAAGTGGTTTTGGCCGTCCTCTCGTGATGTTAACCTGACACTGCCTAAAGAATTCTGAAGAGACCGAAACAGGTGGAAATCTGAAGGTACAAGGTCAGGACTATACGGCGGATGCATTAACACCTCCCAGCCAAACTCTCTTAATTTTTGCTGAGTGGCTAAAGATGTGTGAGGTCTAGCGTTATCATGATGAAAAACCACACCCCTTCTGTTGATTAATTCCGGCCGCTTTCTCTCAACTTCTTGCTTTCATCTCATCAGTTGTTCGCAGTAGAGTTCAGAATCGACGGTCCTGCCTGGTGGTAACAGCTCATAATGAATAATGCCCTTCCAATCCCACCACACACACAGCATCACCTTGTTGCAAGTTAACCCGGGTTTCGCCACAGTCTGTGAAGCCTGACCGGCCTTTGACCATGACCTTTTTCGCACGTTCTTGTCGTACGTGATCCACTTTTCATCACCAGTTATCAGCTTCTTCAAAAATGGTTCGGTTTCATTATGTCGTAATAAAGAATCACAAATGAGTACACGGTTCATTAGGTTTCTTTCAGTGAGCTCGTGAGGTACCCAAATATCGAGCTTTTTTGTGTACCCAGTTTTTTTCAAAAGCGCCAAAACTGTTTTGTGGTCAATTCCCAGTTCTTCAACTACGTTGTAACTACTGATATGCCGATCTTGCTCCACTTTTTCAAAAATGGCATCCATTTAATCCGTAATAGGGCGACCAGAGCGACGTGCATCTTTGACATCAAAATTTCCGGATTGAAAACGCTTAACCCGTCGCGCGCTAATTAGCAGACACAATTGAAATTCTATTGTTATCTGTACACATGGTGTGCAATCGACATTTTAAGAGTTAAACCAAATTTGCGCTACTCTCACAGACACTGCACTGGGTCCATAAACATCGCAAATTTTTTTCGCGGCTTGCGTTGCATTTTTACCTTTTTTGTAGTAAAATTTTAAAATGTATCGAATTTCTTCATTAGATTCACTCATCTTGACAGTACGAAAAACAAATGAAAATCACACATTTTCCTAATTTGAATTTGGAATTATGTTCTTTAAAATTTAAACTTTCAATGATACCAAAACCAGCCAGATACAAATAGTATAGCCAAAGAGATTTTATTTTAAGTTCATACATACTACAATGCGAAAAGACTTTTTCCCCAACCTAATATTATGTTGTTTGCCGTGCGCAGGCCTAGTCAATCAAGACTAACGTATCTCTCAGGCCCGCACTTAGCCGCCCAGGGCCCTAGTCACTTGAGGCCCTATCCCGAAGCCACTTTGGTTTAGCAAATTAAATGCATTAGTACCTACATAAAATAAAAAATATAACCGACTTTAATTACTAGAAATAAACTTCAGAAATAATGCAGTCTGTGTTATTGTACAGACGCCAGCACATCAAGCTACCACAATCTGTCAAATTTCTTTGATAGATTTTCAACTTTACCACTAAGACATAAGGTTCATATTCAATTGGGAAAATGTGACAGATTGGGGTAGCTTGATGTGCTGGCCTCTGTACGTCTCCATAGTAACGTCAACTTTCGTCATAAATGAACGCTTCCAAACAACGACGTTCTTGTACTCGTATTCTTTAACACTCACGTTCACTTCAAACAACACTAATACTCATAGAATAGGTACTTTTGTAAAAACCGACATGATTGATTTTTTAGCTGGTGCCGGCAGTGATTGAACGCTGATCTTTCTGCGTAGGCCTTGTAGGCCAAGGCAGAAAGCCGGGGCTGATCGCTCTATGAATATGATCAAAGTAATGGTACGCGCACGGCATCAAAACATTCTCGCCAGCAAAACTGTTTTTTTAATTACTTTTTTGACCAGATCTGCGCACCGCGTAAAGGATCGTCACCGTATCAACTCGAGTCGTGCAGTATTCTTTGTATGAAACTCTCTACTACAACGCCCACTAATCGGAATCGTAACGTAATCGCCTTGCCTCGATATATCGAGGCGATACGGTGACGATCCCTTTCCGAGATGATATGTGTGCTTATGACCTTTAAACTTATGTATTTTCCCTCACAGCCGAGAGGAGGTGGTGAGGACAGTTTCATCAGTTGTAGTTGTGTTTTCAGAGCGGGATATACGACCCGTCGACGCTAGAGGGCGACCCCGGTCCGTACGAACACACCGGCATATAGCAGGCCGCGCGGACTTGCGGCCGCCGACACACCTGTCCGGCTCACACACCGCGCGTCATTGTACTCGACACATACTTGACAAATCATCGCGTGTTCTCTTATAAACATTGCAAGATGCGTTCATTACTGTGCTAATATCGGAACTGGAGCTGAAACACTTGCAAATTACGTTAAATAATAAAACTAGCTCGTTGAACTTTGTAACTAAATATTTCAATCGCAATTCCATGTTATGAGAAAATCGTGTGCACACTTTTTATTATGCATCTGTTCAGTGAATAAGATGCGGCGCGAAGAACATGGCTCAGCAACTTTACCAACAGGTGTCTAACTTTACAACAGCCCTGGGCTGTTTCTGATAGTGTTCTTCGCGAGTAGACGACGATTACGACGAACAGATTCAGGGCTTTCGATAGTGCAACTTGTGACCAAATGCCAGTAAAGGAGTTGACCAGCCGCGACCGAGTCGGCCGCTGCTGAGGAATCGCGTTTATGGCATCTCAAGCCCGCTTGCAGCACATGTCACTACATAAATGCAGTCGTTCTATTTCTCTCACTCGTTTGAAGATCAGAATTATGTTTTAAATACGTTAGCGTTGCATTTAGCGAGTAGTGGTGCAAGTGGGCCTCAGGACTGTGCTCAGACATACCTCTGATTCTGTAACGAATGTATTTAGATGTACTCGTACATGCTGGCGGTATCGGCCAGCAGCGCCGCAGTGCCGCAGCCGGCAGCACGCGACTGCCGGTGGAGGTGCGGCGCGGCGCTGGTGCTGCTCGTACATAATAACGATAGTTTACCTACAATAGTAGAATCACTCGTTCCATTATTATCTCTCTTAGTTCTCGCTCTTTGTACTCAACGTCTTAAGGAAATGGATTTTTATGTTATTATGTTAAATTATATTACAGTTAGGAACCGATGGTATTTTGATTTGACACGATGTGAAAAATTTATTAATTATTATTAATTCAATTTATATTATTTCATGTTGTCAATTTATTTTCTGTTAGATTTAGATATTTAGTTGTCCGTAGTCCACGGCTTTCATTGGACAGGTTCAGTAGCGACGCTTTCTGCGGCGTCGCCTATGTTCTCGAAGCTGCTGTGCGGTGAGCGTGTGCTCAGCACTGTATAGTAGCGTCTGTCTGCGACGCGGGCGCTCCGTGCGGACAGTTGTATAAAATGTTAAATGCCTTAGTAACGTGGACCCGAGGACAGGCGTTCATTTGTATAAAAGCAAATAGTTTCGGTTTATATGTATATTGGAGTGAAGACAGGCAGATCGCGGAGTCGCGTCTAGCTTGCATTGTATTATATTATAATGATTGAAAATATTTAAATAAAATGTTTATGTTATGCTTATGATGTGTTTCATTTATGGCCAAAGTTAGTTGTTTTGTGTCACGTAAACTGTAAACTCCTAAACACGCTGTTGTTGAGCAGCAGCAGTAGTGCTACCTGAGCAACGTGATCACCGTGACGCCCGCATCAGCTTGGCTGTGATAAGGACTTTAGTGGTTCGGGACATGTGCTAGCACACATCAGCGGCTGCTCGACAAATCGTTACGGTATACCAAACCATGGAAAGAAACGAAATTGAAAGATTACAATTTATTTTGTGTTGTTGATCTGTCTAGCTTGAGGTCTTCCACAACTCTCCGCGCCACAATGACGGAGGACAGACGCCGTTCTATTCCTCCCGCCCTCAGTTTAATGATGGGGATAGACAATACTTTCGGGGAGCCTATGCGCACTTTCGCTCGGTCGAATGGCGTGCTCGTGGCGGGTGTCTGTGAGACTTCGTCGACGACTGTCTGTAAAAACTCATTGTAAGGATTTTCTAGGGTTCCTGGAAATATTAGTGTTTCGGGTAAAAGTTCGTCGCGTTTTCGTCCATTTTTTAAAGCTTCCAATATCTGCAGTACACTGCCGCCGATGGTGCATATTATGAACAGCCCCATCAGCAGCGAGATGACCAGCAATCCTTTGTTGGCACACACTGTAGACACGAACTCGATCCTTTGTGTGAGCAAACAACGTCGCTTGACAAGCTCGACTCATCAACACGGCGTCCTGTCATTCCGTGTCATTTATGAGATTGGCTCATTTGTTAGAAATAGATTGTTTTCGTTCAAGAAAGAGAATTTAATTTCTACCAAACTTATTCGAACTTTTTGCTTTAGGTATAGCCAAAACCATGCCGGAACTCATCGCCAAAACCATGCCGGAACTCATCGCCAAAACCTACTTTGGGGTGGGTCAGTAAATTTATCTACATCAAACTCGTAAAAATGTAGGGAGCAGCTGATTTTTTTTCGCGATTTCAGGTTTGGTTCCATAGTAAGTTGTTCATACCGATGAGTACAATGACCCCACAGGAGGATAAAGACGATTAAAATTACACCCTGTATAGATACCTACATGTCAGAGAGCTTCACTATTTATATCTTACTAGCAAAGAAATAAAGCTTAAACTACTTAAATAAATTAAATAATAAAAGAAGCGCTCTTCCTCCTCTCTCCTACTATGCTGTGCCCGACAGGGTCCATAATTGTGTCATTAATTTTAAGCTTACCAACTGTTTTACATTATGGAATGCAATAAAGAATTGAGAATTGAGATAGTACATAGTACCTACCTATATTACAACTAGGTACACCGTCCACTACTGTAGGAGAGTCCCACCTCGGCACTCGTGAATTTATTTATTATGCCTACAAAAAAATACAATAAATTCATGGGTGCCGAGATGGGATGAAACCTTAAACAACCCATAACACGTAATTCCATAAAAACATCTCTCTATGGCGAGAGGTTTCTCTTCAAATATATTCTCTTTGTGTGACCCGACCCCTCTCGGGAGTAAGCTACGGTTCCCTAGAAAAGCGGTCACCGGTCTGTAGTGACAGTTGTCATGAAAATGATGGCAGTTGCAAAAAAGTGTCCATACTGAGAAGAGAGTGAGCTCACACATTTATTAAATATCGTTTCCATGACAATCAAGTAAGTCACTGCGTCATTGTGTGTCAGAGGTGTCAAACCGAAACAAACATGACCATCTTCGATCAAATTGTTGATCGAAGGTGACCATCTTTTGATGAGATAGGGCGAATCTAACGATTTAAATCTTTGCAAATGCCATCATTTTCATGACAACAGTTAAGTGCGGTGACCGCTCTTCTGGGAAACCGTAGCTTTAGGCTTCATTATACAGTGGGCTGCATCAATTGGGTACCCCAGTTGTATGAAAATGTTAATACAACTGGGGTACCCAATTGTTGCAGCCCACTGTACATGACGCCGTAGCCGCACCGCCGCCGCACCGGAGTCCCGAGTACACCGCATTGATGCCGACTTAAATAGTAAAAAAAACGATCCGGCTCCGGCGTCGTTTAAGGGTGAGACTTCTTTGAAGAGATATCATGTCGCACAACTTGGCAAAAGAAAGCTAAAGGGGCCCCGAGACGATCACACCGTTATAATTTCACATTAGGTTAGTAGGTATAAACTATTACCTATAGGTACTTGAGGAACAAATGACAACCCACAGAGCATCCGAGCACACCATGGAACGACATAACAAATACACAGGTTGGTTCACACAATCCGATAATCCTTGGAAAGAAAGGAGTACTGCTGAACTGCTGACATAAAATAAGCATTCGATCGAGTATGGCACAAGGGTCTCCTGTATAAAGTTTTGCTTACCACAAACCGCATAGGTATGTATGGTGTGGTGTGTGGTAGGTGGGCATGCTGCTCAAGAATTACTTGGAGGAGCCGAGTACTCCAGGTTACATCTGGAGGCTGCCTATCTTCAATCTATCCCATAGAAGCTGGAGCGTCCCAGGGTTCTGTGCTGGGCCCTGTTCTGGACACAGTACACTGCTGACCTACCCACCTCAAAGCTAATTGTTACTGCAATCTATGCTGATGACAACACAGTCCTATCCTGAGATAAACACCAGATTAGAGCATCCACGAAACTCCAAGAACACCTGGACAAGATTAGATCATGGCTGAAAAAGTGGAGAACCAAGGCTAATGCTACCAAGTCTGTCCATACTATCTTCGCCCTAAGCAGAGGGTCTACAAATGAAACTCGGTGAAGACGTTCTGCCAAATATCTAGATATGCAAATCGACCGAAGACTTTCTTGGCGTGAATATTTATAGACCAAAACGGATCAAGCAAACAGAAAAAAATAAATTTAAAAAACCCTCCACGCAAAAAAGAAGAAAGTACCTACATTCAAAAAGTCAAAAATAATACTTATCGTTGAGCCATTTCGATTGAGTAATACCTACCTATATACGAGGGGGGATCAAAAAGTAGTGAGAATGAGATAGATTATAATGACTATTGATAACTTAATAATTTATTTTTCTACAGTCTCCGAGTCTCTCTACACACCGAGTCTGGACTCGGTGTGTAGAGTCGCTTTTCCAAAACTTCAATCCATTTCAAAAAAAAAGTTTTGTCTTGGTCCTGCAAAAAGCTCTCCACGACATCCATCACCTCCTTATCGTCTTCGTACCTGTTTCCCCTTAAGTATTCTTTCAATTTGGGGAACAGATAAAAATCGCTAGGCGCCAGATCTGGTGAATAAGGGGGGTGGTCAACCAATTCGAAGCCAGCTTGCTGAATGGCAGCCATCGCAACTGCCGACCTGTTCACGGGTGCGTTGTCGTGATGAAACAGCACGCCCCTTCGAAGTTTCCCTCTCCTTTTCTCTTTGATGGCATTCCTCAACTTAGGAATTAAAGCTGCATAATATTGGCCTGTAATGGTGGTTCCACGCTCCAGGTAATCAATCAACAATATCCCTTCTGAGTCCCAAAATATTGAGGTCATAACCTTGCCAGCCGATGCCACGGCACGAAACTTCTTCGGGGTCGGTGATGATGGCCGTTTCCATCGCGAAGATTGCTGTTTTGTCTCGGGATCAAAATGATGGACCCATGTTTCGTCCATTGTTACGAAACGAGACAAAAAGTTTTCAGAATCTTCTTGAAACTTGTCCAACAATATCTTCGAAATGTCAAGTCGATTTTGTTTCTGACTGTCGGTTAACATTCTCGGCACCCATCTTGCCGAGACTTTTCTCATATTTAAAGATTGTTTCAATATGGATTGAATACTTCCATATGAAATGCCCGTTTCTAGAATTAAGTATCGGATGGTAACTCTTCGATCGCTCAATACAATTTTCTCGACTTTCGCAACATTTTCTTAGGTGACTGACGTCGATGGACGGCCGCAACGATGTTCGTCTTCCGTGCTCGTTCTCCCTACTCGAAATTGAGAAGCCCACCTTGCGACAGTGGAATAAGGCGGAGCAGACTCTCCTAATGTTGCCTCCAAATCGCAATGAATCTCTTGCGTCGTTAACTTTTTTAAACAGAGGTATTAATAACGGCTCGCACTTCGTTTTTCTCCATTTTCGAGAACACGTTCCGACACGAAGCAAACAAATGACTACATTCAGAAAAAAACAAAAGAGAATCGAAGATTTTTTTCTTTATTAATATTACAAATATGTATCTGAGCTAGGCCTGCCAGTATTAGTTTTTTTTCTTACCAAGGAGTATGTCGTTCTCACTACTTTTTGATCTCCCCTCGTATATTTTAATTACAGAAATTGATGGATGACACGATAAGGTTTACTCATTGAAATGGCGCTACAATGTCGCGGCGGGGTACCCCTGAAGTAAGACAGACCTTCATTTGATTGATTACCTACACATACGGTTCCCCCGTTTAAGAGCTACGGTGCCACAGACAGACACACATAGCGATCAAACTTGTAACACCGCTCTTTTTTTCTTCGGGGGTTAAAAATTTACACAATAACACAATTTTTTTTTATGCAAACGGTACCTACCTGACTTGCCCAAACGTCAAACAGCCGGATTTGTCGGCCAACTAGTGTATAAATGACACGAAAGCGCGACAGAGCGAACGTGTCGTTCCATACAAAGCGCATACTCCCCGCTGCACAATGTTGTTACTTGGACTGATAGCACGATTAGTTGACCTCAGTCGAAACAGGTCTTCAATAGGATCTTTTTTTGAAAATACATGCACTTGATGATAGGAGCGCGTTGTGCCCTTTCCACCGCTAGAAATTTTGTTTTTTCTGCGCCACCCCAGACAGGCTGTGTCTGTATACAGTAGGAAAGTACTCACTGAAGTATGAGTTGAGAAAATCTGTTTTCTTTTATTATTTTATCATGTTTAGTTATCGATACCCATCACGTCTGTGAAGTATACAAAAAAAAGTATTTTTCAATACACTTCCTCGAAAACTGGTTCATATCGCACAACGATTAGGTTCACAAAGCAATGTATTTCACACGCGTGCGATTTTTCATTTTCCAACACTTGTGCGGGAATAAAAATTGCCACAGATAACTTATACCTATACTTAGGCCAAATTGGTTCAATGCCTCTATTCACACCGTCTCGCGCCAGTTTCATTTTGGCACTTGCCGGTGCCAAGTCTCTATTCGGAGGTGAATGTTTTTTTTAATCTCAGCTAAGAGATTGGCGTCTTTAAGGCGTGAATATTTTTTGAATATAATAATAATAATAATAATAAAAAAAAGTTGTAGGACGGAAGAATTGATTGTTTTAGCAAAAATAAACACCTTTTCTAAATAATAAATCAGCTTTTATTTTTACATACTTTTCATCTTTTTTAAAGGTGCTTGAGCCAGTTGTCAACGTTTCGGCACAACGACTGTCGGATCAGGTGCGGGTCATCCAGCGTAATCATATGTTGGATGACACTGTACTTGATCGCTTGCGAAATGAAATGCTGAGTAGCCATGTCATTGCCCCCCCGTCGCAGACTAATATAGAACCACCACAGTCGGACACAAACCAAGCTGATGAGGGAAGTGATGACAGGGCTATAAACGTAAGTACCCAGTGCAATGAAGAATTGAGGAGTGCTTTGGAAGGTGCGATTCGGGAATATCGATTCATGTCTCCCGAACTTAGACCACGCTTACCTCGTTTGCCCATGCATAACAAAAATAGGGCGCTTGTGGCGGCTCTGGATTCGCAGTTGTCAAACTATTTTGATGACTGCGAAGACCTCACCGATACTCATTCAATTCTGTACTGCGCGGCTGTAGCGGCATGTCGTGTAGCTCACGTCAAATTTGCTAATGACTCTAGAGCTACACGACCGAAACCAGCCGTACCAGCTTGGCAGTGCAGAATTGAGCGCCGTATTGGTGGGGCCAGAGCACTCATCGGCAAACTAATCTGCTTCAGGGAGGGCAATACTCGCCCTAGAGTGATGCGCTTTGTGAGACGGGCGTTCTCAGGGACTGATGTCAGCCCTCAGGACTATATGTCCCGTGTCACAGAGCGCATCGACTTCCTGAAGCAGAAAGTCTATGCATGGGCAAACCGTATTCGTAGGTATAAGCGGCGAGTGGAACGATACACTCAGAATCGCACCTTCCAGAGCGATGAAAGGTGGGTTTATAGGAGTTGGGAGCGACCGGACCAAGGTGTGACTGACACGCACCTGCCGGATGATGATGCCATGTGTTCTTTCTGGCGCAGTATCTGGGCGGTACCTGTCAGTCACACCGAAGGTGATTGGGCTCGGGAAGTCGAGCGAGCCTGCGATCCAATACGAGAAATGGAGGCTATTACCATCTGTTCCCAAGATGTAGCTCGTGCAGTCCGTCCGTTGCCTAAGTGGAAGTCTCCAGGGCCGGACGGACTGCACAACTTCTGGATCAAATGGTTTCTTGGATCGCACGCTCGCTTGGCGGCTCAGTACCAGTCTGCTTTAGAGTCTGGTTCGCTACCCCAGTTCCTAACGACAGGAGTTACCCACCTGCTCCATAAATCCGGTAACACCGCGGAACCCAAAAATTATAGACCGATCACGTGTTTACCGACGGTCTATAAAGTTCTTACATCCATTTTGAGAGCTAAAATTAACGAACATATAGACACCAACTCCATCATGTCTGCCTCTCAAAATGGATGTAGGAATGGGTCCCGTGGTACTAAGGAGCTACTCCTCATTGATATGGCCATTAGCCAACAGGTTCGTCGTTCCCGAAAGGATCTGTCGACATGTTGGATAGACTATAAGAAGGCCTATGACTCGGTGCCACATACATGGCTCATGAGGGTGTTGGAGTTGTATAAAGTAGATGCAACTCTGCGCACCTTCCTGATGTCGTGTATGGGGCAATGGAGGACGGTCCTTCGCTATCCAGGATGTCGAAATATCCAGAGGAACAGCGAGCCGATAAGGATCGAGCGAGGCATATTTCAGGGCGATAGTTTGAGTCCGCTTTGGTTCTGCTTAGCCTTGAATCCTCTAAGCACACTGCTGGAGGATTCAGGTCTAGGATATCGGCTGCGGAGAGGTGGTCAGGTTATATCCCACCTCCTCTACATGGATGACCTAAAACTCTTTGCCCCCAACAATTTGCAACTGATGGAGCTACTGAAAGTAACTGAAACATTCAGTAGCGCCATCAGGATGGAATTTGGTGTGGACAAATGTGCGGTCATGCATGTAAAGCGAGGAGAGATTGTGGAATCCGTGGGAACCCAACTCTCGGATTCCATAAACCTTAGAGCCCTCTCCGCACCCGAAACCTATAAGTATTTGGGTATGTCGGAAGCGTTGGGCATCAATGTTACTGACATGAAGCAATCGTTGAAGGAGCGCTTCTTTGGCCGCCTGAAGAAAGTATTTAATAGTCTTCTATCAGGCGGAAACAAGGTGCGTGCCTTCAACGGTTGGGTCATGCCGGTTTTGATGTACTCTTTCGGCGTACTCAAATGGACTCAGACGGAACTCGACGCCCTGGATCGGAGGGTCCGTACGCTGTTGACTGCATATCGAATGCATCACCCACGGTCATCGGTAATGAGACTGTATATCCCGCGAAAGTGTGGAGGCCGAGGCTTTTTAAACGCTAAGACTCTCCACAACCGCGAGATATGCAGTCTCAGGGAATATTTCCTAGAAGCCGATGTGGGGATGCATCGAGATGTGGTCGCGGTGGACAAGGGCCTCACTCCGCTCTCCTTGGCTAAAGAGAACTGGCGCAAACCTGTAGTGCTTGACACTAACGATCGCAGGGAGGTATGGCAGAGTAAGGAGCTTCACGGACGCTTTTTCCGGGCCCTACATGGACCCGACGTAGATTTGTTAGCGTCCGTAGCCTGGCTGCGTTCCGGTGACCTCTTTGGGGAAACCGAAGGTTTTGTCTGTGCAATTATGGACGAAGTTATGATGACGAACAACTACCGGAAATATATTGTGAAAGACGGCACGGTTGACATCTGTCGGGCATGCCACCGTCCGGGAGAATCAATCCGACACATTATCTCCGGGTGTTCTCGTCTTGCTAACGAAGAGTACTTGCATAGACACAACCTTGTAGCCAGGATTATCCATCAGCAACTTGCACTGAAATACAACCTTGCGGAATCGGAAGTGCCGTACTATAGGTATGTGCCCGACCCAGTTCTCGAAAATGGAAATATCACATTGTACTGGGATCGATCCATCATCACTGACAGGACTATTGTTGCCAATAAGCCTGATATAGTGGTGGTGGATCGAACAGAGCGGCGCACAATGATTATTGACATAACAGTCCCGCATGACGGGAACCTCGTGAAAGCCGAGAAAGATAAACAAATCAAGTATCTTGACTTGGCTCGCGAGGTTGTCGACATGTGGGATGTGGACTCAGCGATCATTGTGCCGATAGTCGTATCAGCCAATGGCTTAATCGCTAAGAGCCTCGACCAACATCTAAGGAGGCTCTCGTTGGGCAGCTGGATTAAGGGCCTGATTCAGAGAGCGGTACTTCTGGACACGGCGCGCATTGTTAGGAGGTTCCTCTCTCTGGAGCCCTGACCGCCGGTAGCTTGGACCCTGTTCCCGATACCGGTGGGCTACTATGTTTTATATTTTTAAATGTTTTTTTTTTTTTTATTTCATGTTTTTATAAAAAAATATTTAAAAATGTGAAATATATGTATATAAATGGAATAAAGGAAATAATAATAAATATGTTTGGACATATCACACAACGCCATCTAGCCCCAAGCTAAGCAACCTAATGCTTGTGTTATGGTAACGAGATGGCTGGATATTTAAATAATGTTTATAGAATATCATCAAAAACCATGATTACTTATTACAATAAAAAAGAAAAAGTTTATGAACAAATTACTTAACTTTTATTTGTGTTGTAAACTCAAAAATATTTGAATTTTCTATTTTTTATATTAGGTTGTTTATCGGCTTTATACCTTTGCTTCTCCTTCAACCTGGCGAAAGCAAAGCGCGGAAAAAAAATAAAATTTAAATTATAGTTTCCTAATAATTCATGACAAAAATATTTTTCGTTATTTTATTTCTTCAAAAGTGTATTGAAAAACGACGTTTGATATACACATGGGCATTTGTTATTGCAGCTTTCGCCTCAAAAACAACCTCGCCTACGGCGCGGGTGTTAATTCCGCCTCGAATGCAATAACAAACATTTCCACTTGTACAAAATGTACTACGTTTTGTTAACTGATATTTCAAGTGACTACACTAACAGCGGTTAATGTCCCAAAAAAAAGTAGGTACAAGCCTACCTACTCGTAGCCTGTACCTACTCGTCAAATTAATTTCTTTTTTGTTTGATCGAGGTTAGATATCGCTACCCATCATGTCTACGGAGTTTCGTTAGCTAATTTAATTTGACCCTGTTTGTAATAATAACCCTTAGCAATATTATAAATTCGAAAGTGAGTTTGTTTTTTACGATTTTACGCTAAAACGGCTAACGGAATTGGATGAAATTTTGCACATGGGAAACCATGACCTGGATAGTGGATAGGACATTTATGTCTGTAATTTTTATGGTGTGCATAATAAAGAGTATTCTATGTATCTAATGCACTGACATCTCGGATGTTTTGTGCGAACTTGCGAAGCAGGGGCGGGTTGCTATAGTATAGTTAAAATCTCGCTGCAGACTTGGTCATAAATCATAATCGGAGTAGGGATGTGCGCTAGTTGCGCGCGCTCAAGGCCATTATCGATAACAACGATGACGATGACTCAGACGAAGAATTTTAATTTTCTATTTTTACTTTTATATATACGTTCTTTTGTTTTTATATATTTAATATGCTTTGTAGTAAATTTGGTAATAAAATAAAAAAAAATGTGTATTTATTTCTATCACCCATTTATAAATATATAAAACTATCGATATCACTCATCGACTGCAGTAATGCACAGGACTACGTGTGGGCGTGGCCTGCCCATAAGGCCCGTGAGTGGGAAAGAGAGCAAAACACTCGAATGATTTATGACCGAGTCTGCAGCGAGATTTTAACTATACTATAGTGTACTGTCAAAGCTATTCTAATACACGCTCCGGTGTACCTACCTGCGCAGGCGGCAAGCATACCAGCACAGCCCACAGGTAGGCCGGCTGCCATAAAGCTCGCGGTGGTTCGCACATCGAAGTGGAGTTTAGAAATAAAACGTACCTAGTAGGTAAATTATAAAAAATAAATATAATTTATTCGATAACGGAGTCGATCCAGTCGCGCAACGTGGCGATGTTGACGTAGAGCTGCGGCTCGCAGGCGACGCCGCACGCGCTGTTGTCACTCATGACGCCGAACAGCGTGTGCTCGCGCAGCAGAGGCGCGCCGGCGCAGTAGTTGCACGGCGTGGCGCGTGAGAAGCGTGAGCCCGCGCACAGTGGCGCCGCGCCGCACCTGCCGTGCCGCACCGCCTGCCCACGCAGCAGATGGCGCGGCGCCCACAGCTCCGCGCGCTCGTCCGACGCGCACGCCGCGCTGGCCACCACGAACACCGACACCTGCCGCAGCTGCCGCGACTCCGCGCTTTTGTCCACTGTCCTATACAACAAACATTTATTATGAGGTTTGAGATAATTATTATCTACTATTTATTAACCCCCGACGCAAAAAGAGGGGTGTTATAAGTTTAACCGCTATGTGTGTGTGTGCTCCGCCGTTTGTTAACAGCGGTAGGGATCTTAGACGCATAATGGGTATTTACTTTACTTTCAAACATATTGTGACCTAAAATTTGAAACACCAATGTGTATGCTATATAACTATGCAAGATTATGGAATTCTTGGTCTGATGCTGCAGCCAGGATATCCAGCACACTCTTGAAAAAACAATAGCAGATATGTCGTGTTTGGATTCGTTTTTATTTGATTCTACATACAATGGAATGGTGGCAACACGATGAGCTGATGCTGCAGTCAGGATATCCAGCACACTAGTACCTCATGAAAAAAAAAACCGGCCAAGTGCGTGTCGGACCACGCACAATGAAGGGTTCCGTAGTTGGGATGAACTAAAACAAACTTAACATTGTAGTTGAAAAATATGTACTCCCAAACATTCCAACTGTAAATGTAAGTTTGTACTCACAATATTGAGAGATTTACCTACCATGTTATTTTAAGACCACAGACTTCTTAAAGGTTTTTCTGTAATTTACAGGTAAAGATCAATTTTCTGTATTTTTTTCAAAACTTTAGGCTCAGTAGTTTCGGAGATAAGGGGGGGAATGGTCAATTTTCGTCTATTTTCTTAAATAACTTTAAAACAATTTATTTAAAAATTATTTTAAAAAATAGCAGATAGTAGTGTTTGGATTCGTTTTTTTGATCAGTATTTAGCTCTATTTACAGTACCATGGTGGCATCAGTTTAAGTTAATGTTACGTGTAGAGAAACTTAACATTCTGTAGTACCTAATAACAACGCATTTCTATGTTGCTAAATTGTTTAATAAGTTTAAAATTAAAAAAAACACCAACGCAAAAAAGAAAAGCGAACATTTAAAAAGTCAAAAATAATACATAACGTTGGTTGAGCCATCAAATTCGATTGAGTACACCTATATATAAGGTGCTACAAAAATATCTGCCACGGCTTCAATGGGAGGTATTATTGTTGTGTATATAGATTACAATAGTGGAGAAATTTCGTACCCCGGAATAGTTAAATCAATTTGAGAAAATAAAGTAATTAAATAAACATTTACTTTATTCTGCATAACGTAGTTCACAAACACCGTGCGATGTGTCGCTTCGTCAATGAAAGCAATTGCTACGTCTTTATAACTGTTCTGTGAATGAACACTAATTTAGTAATTATGAATGAATTGATGAGTTATGAATGTGGGTTCTGTCTTTGAATAAATGGATTAGATGGATGACCCAATGCCAAGGTGAGCACGTGCCGAGGGCTGAAGGTATGAGGGTGTATAAACATGTCATATCGCTAACGTTGCGCCTCACGGTACCAGGGCGAACCCTGTTGTACTGAAGCCCTTGTCACCCTACAATGGACCTCCGGGGGATGGACTGTTTTTGTCCTATACTCGTGGGAACAACATCAACAAAAAAGAAACTACTACACAAAAAAAGAGACGTTTAGAGAAGCGACAGGAGAAGATTGCTAATGAAAGCGATATCCACAAGCGACAACGCTTAAAATACAGACGGCTTTAAGTGCTCAAACCAACACATTGTGAGCGTACTACGGGTTACATAACGGAAAAACACTGCTACGCGCTACGAACTACGCCGTAGTCAATCTCGCATCAAAAATACTAAAAAGTTAAAAATAAAATTTTAAAAAAAACTTTTTAAAAACAAGCTTTTATTACTTGTTAATAAAAAGAACTAAAAAGTTAAAAATAATTTAAACCTAATAAGAAAAATACCATTATATAAGATACCATATTACAGATTCAGCTGATTGGTTTGATAACTTAACTGCAAAGTTATCACCAAGCTCCATAACATAATAAAAAAAAATAAAAAAACCAGAGATATCGGACAAAGAAGTAGCTTATGGTTGTTGACGACAGATTGCTACGAAGCAGAAAGAACAACAAAAAATATATATATATACCGGATGACTTTTTTTACCGTCTTGACAAAAATAGGATATATTAGGTGAACTAAGTAGAAGCGTATGGCATACCTAGTTTTTTTTTTTTTTTAATAGCTTAGTCAGAAAAAAATATCTAAGTATCAATAAATACTACAAATTCGTTGTAAACTTTTCATTTTAGAACAATAAAAACAAATTTTGAAGAAAAATAATAAATCCTTTAAAAATATCGAAATTCAAATCATAATTATGCAACCTGCATAATGATTTGAATTTTGATTTTTTTTAATTAAAAAAAAAAAAAAAAACTAGATATATGCCATAGGCTTCTACTCCGTTCACCGAATATACCCTATATTTTTCGAGACGGTAAAAAAAGTCATCCAGTATATATATAGGGTTCCTGGTAATTCGACGTATATCCGTCAGGGGCTGATAAGGGGGCCAAAATGCAACAAATTGAACCCCCCATATGTATGGCCGAAATTCAACAGTTTTCGAGATATTTGAATTTTAAGAGTTTTTCGATATTTACCCAAAATTTGACATTTAATTCCAAATAAAAAAAAAATACATATTTGAATGTGTACCATTAAAATGATGTTGTAGCTGGCACTTTAATTAAGCTATTGACGTAATTAAAACTACTTAATTTAACAATAATTAAAATAATGAGCGATTTAAGAATAATATCTTATTAATATTTTCATTTTACGCTTCAAAAATGTTGTCTCGTCACAAAAATTTCTATGACATTAATCGTACAAATAACTAAAACAACTTGCCTATTCTGTAAGCTTTCCAAAAAGGTATAAAAGTCAATTTTAAAATACATAATTCGTGGCATGGCATGTGTTTGAACCGGCGTGGCGGCGCGCGGTGCGGGGAGAGAAATCATCTGTGTTTTTAGTTTATGATCCTCCCTAAGACAACCAATTTTACTGGCGAAATTCTTCGTGATGGGGCGGGGTGTGCGGGCGGGGAAGTACACAGCGTCTGCTGCGCTCGCGTCGCCTTCCTAAGTTTCGACTCTACGCCGCGCAAGCACTTGTGTTGTTATCTTGCTATTAACCAATCTTTCATCGCGTTAATTTGTTATCGATCATTATTGTTAATTCTTGTTTCTCTTGTTATTCTTTTTGTTATCATTGTTATTTCGGATAACGTGGCTTCGTATTCTAATAACGAATACGCAGACATAATGTTTTGTTATGGTTTTGCCGATGGAAACGCGGCTACGGCTCGGCGAGAATACCAACGCCGCTTTCCCGATCGTCGACTTCCCCACGTTACTGTTCGGGAGCACCTATCGACGATTGTCTGAAACTGGCAGTGTTCAGAGAGCACAAGTCAACGCTGGCAGACCTCGACGGTACACGGCTGACGAAGAGGACACCATTCTTCAGTGTTTTATTGATGACCCAAACATCTTAACGAACATTATTGCAAGACAGCTCGTTATGTCCCAGTGGAAAGTGTGGTCGGTAGTACATCTATCAGGTAGACACCCATACCATTATCAACCTGTCCAAACATTGCATGAGGGAGATCCTGCCAGGCGACTCGAATTTTCTTGGTTTATGTTAAGCGCTGAAGCTGACCAGGAACATTTCCTAAGAAATATTTTGTGGACTGACGAGTCAAAGTTTGACCGGGATGGTATAACGAATTACCTATAACTTACATTTTTGGGCACCTAAAGTAGGCAGGAATCCAAAAAACTAAAAGAATCTGCGTCGCCAATGAGATTTTCCATGAACGTATGGATGGGTGTCCTTGATAATTATTTGCTGGGCCCTCATTTCTTGTCCCATAATTTGAACGGCGAAAATTACGAGGAGTTTTTAAGAAACAACCTAGACGATTTGTTGGCGGATGTTCCCGAAGAAATAAAAAACAACCTCATGTTTCAACATGATGGTTGCCCAGCACATTACCGGATTACTGTCCGACAGTGGCTAGATGAGAGAATTATGTAATTTAAAATTGACTTTTATACCTTTTTGGAAAGTTTACAGAATAGGCAAGTTGTTTTAGTTATTTGTACGATTAATAGTACAAATAAAAAAAAAAAAAAAAAAAAACGACAAAAAAATTATTGTCTCGTCAGACAACATTTTTGAAGCGTAAAATGAAAATATTAATAAGATATTATTCTTAAATCGCTCATTATTTTAATTATTTTGTTAAATTAAGTAGTTTTAACTACGTCAATAGCTTAATTAAAGTGCCAGCTACAACATCATTTTTAATGGTACCCATTCAAATATGTATTTTTGTTTTTAATTTGGAATTAAATGTCAAATTTTGGGTAAATATCGAAAAACTCTTACAATTCAAATATCTCTAAAACTATTGAATTTCGGTCATACATATGGGGGGTTCAATTTATTACATTTTGGCCCCCTTATCAGCCCCTGACGGATATACGTCGAATTACCAGTAACCCTGTATATATAGGTACCTACATTGCAGCCTTTCATCTGCCTAGCCTTTTCCCAACTATGTTGGGGTCGGCTTCCAGTCTAACCGGATGCAGCTGAATACCAGTATTTTACATGGAGCGACTGCCTATCTGACCTCCACAACCCAGTAACTGGTAAGACTAGTTGTCAGACTTTCGGGCTTCTGACGACCCGTAACGACTGTCAAAGATCCACGAATGACAGCCGGGACCAACGGCTTAACGTGCTTTCCGAGGCACGGAGGAGTCTCGGTATGTAAAGATGGTCACCCATCCACGGACCAACCCCGGCAAGCGTAGCTTAACCTGGTCGATCGACCCATGCGGCTGTTATTACTTAGCCACGAACTCCTCCATTGCAACCTTTAACGATAATTAACCTTCTTCGTCTTCGTCACAATAATCCAATATCGTACATACCTAATTAAATATTTTTATTAAACCTTTACACCTTGTATTAAATCTATACGAGGTGTCAAATCAAAGGAAATGGATTTTTGTTTTCAATTTGCCGTAATTTGTAAATAAATGAAAATTACAAAAACCAGCCAAGTGCGATTCGGACTCGCGCACCGAGGGTTCCGTACTTACTTCAGTTTTTTTTAGTTGCCCCACCGGCATGTATACAAATAAATAAAATTGAAGTGTCTAATAAAGCTTTTTACTAAATGCTAATAAAAACTGTTTTTAAAACAAGACTTTTTAATTACTTTTTTGTCTGTCTGTCTATTTGTTCCGGCTAAACTCCGAAACGGCTTAACCGATTTTAACGAGACTTTCACTGACAGGTAGCTGATATTATAAGGAGTAAGTTAGGCTACTTTTATTTTGAAAAAGAATTAGGGTTCCGCGCAAAAAAATAAAACCCATGAAATTGTGAATAAAGTCAAATTTGAAAAATTATTCATTTGGTAGCCAAATTCTCGCTATTTAACATCACGCTACGGACCCTTAGGAGCCGAGCAAAACGAAAAAAGTCTGAAAGAACGCTAAGCGAAAACGAAGTAATAGCGCGGGCGGGCGATGCGACGCGGCGGGTCGGGGGACGAGGGAGTTTTATTAAAATGTGGCTATTATTTTAGAATATTGTGTATATTACGACTTCCACTTGAACGAAGTCGCGGGGCACAGCTAGTCTTGAATAACTTTGAAACCTCAAGACGCACAAATTTTATTTTTTGGGCACAATTATGCACAAATTATATCTATCTACGCTACGACCACCACGTAAAAAACATGCTGCTGTTTTTCGTGAATATCTTCGGATCGGCTGGACGCACTAATTATCTGTCAAAGCCGAAATCCTGAAAAGCGACCACATTCCGCTGCGCTGGCGCGCACACGAACGGTCAGCAACAGAAGTCGGTTAACACTGCTACTTTTTGACATCATCTAAATTAATACAAAATGATACGATAACCTGCTTTTTAGCATTTCATTTTTAAGACATAATTTTCTTTGAAATTTATATCTTTTCCGTTTTTAATGAAGTATTTTTCTCAATAAATAAGATTTAGAAAACTCAAGGGTTAGTCGACTTTTGTTGCTGACTGTACAATACGCGCCGCGAAAGATGAGACTTGACACACCACGTGGTTTCACTTGCGCAGTAGACGATTTTAGGTCTCTTTAGCGGTATGAGGTCGGAGGCGCGGGAAGGGACCGGGCGACATCGGGGCGGCGGCGAGTGTGGGAGGCGCGGTCAAGTATCGTCTTTCGTGGCGCGTATTGTTAATGCCCTGTTTATTACCCACGACGCCCCGACGGCCACGGAGATGGTACATGCGTTTGGGGTAAGAGGTGCTTGTGTGTGTGTGTGCGTGTGTCTGTTACCATTTTTCTCGGGAACGCCTAGGCCGATTTTTAAGAACAGAATTCCCTCATAGCACAATGGCGTATCTAATGTTAGAAGCTACGTAGGGAACCATGATACGCTGCGAGGGCTGTTTTGAGGTTGGCTATTTTACAAAGTCTCCACAAGACGGACTGATGCGATTTGTTGACCATTCTCTGATCTACTGACTACCTGGTACTCGTTGACATGCCTGCACTGTCCGCCCATGCCTATTAACATTGCACTTTGGAAATATTGCGAAAGCCACATAGGTTTATGTAAAATTACATATTCTGATTTAAACTCAAACTCAACCAACAAACTCAAACTTCAAATTAGTCGAATATGGACTTTTGTGGGCAATTCTAACTTAAATTATTATTTTGATTCGAAGGTAACACTACACTCGCTTAATAAATAATGAATGAATGTCATTACCTGTAACCTCCATAGCCGAGGATGTCGAACCTCTCGCCGAGTGCGACGAGGAAGTAGTCAAGCAGACGCGGCAGGCGCAGCGGCGGCGAGCGCGCCCGCAGCGCGCGGTCGGCTCGCAGCGCCGCCAGGTCGTGCGCGCGCGCCGCGGCTGCGTAGCGCGGGTGCAGGCGCACGTCCGCCACAGTGCGTGGCCGCAACGCGCCCGCCGACCCGAAGTCCTCCATGATGACGAACGAGTCTAGAGAGTCCACTTCCTCGATAGACTCTATACAGCTGGCGGCCGTCAACGTCCAAAACTTTGTTATTTTAGTCAAAATGCAGCCGAACGTCACGTCTCCCGGGGGTTTGAGCTTGACTAGGGCCACGACCTGGTGTTTGTATGTATCCTCCGCGGGCACACCGTCGGAGTGATCCAAGAAGTCGACGTCGTCATACTCGTGCGACGGCTCCACAGTCTCCAAAGACTCTGTCGTGGTGGACGGATCCTTGCTATATTTGGTGGTGGTAGAGCCAGTGTCTCCGAGCGAGCTGCGCCCGTCACTCAGGTAGTACCGCGTCCTCGCAGTAGTCGGCTGAGAAGGCTCCCAGGTACACTCGACGTCTGGCGGCAGAGTGCTGTGCTGAGTGGTGCTAGGAGCAATGGCAGAAATTAATGCCGGCGACTCAGGAGAAATTGGTAACTGCTCTTCAATATCCTTTTCAGAATCTTTTTCAGGGGCCGGTTCCGGACATGTGCGACAAGCCAAAAAGTGAAGTATCAAAAACACTAAAAAACTAATAAGAACCCCAAGCAGGATAGCCCCTAGGATGGAGAGGAGTCCCTCAGTCCGCGTGAATGACTTGCACCAACCCTTCAGCTCCTTGCAGCACACATAACACATTATTTGTCGCGTCTGCCCATGACGTTGACTTGTGATTGATGCCTGACAAACACGACCAATTAGATCACAAGCGTTCTTTTTTTTCTTTGTAACTTTACTTATGAGTTTTAATTTGAATGTCTATAAATGCATGGGTTTCGTAGATAAACGAGCTAGGTTGCAGACGAGCTCACCAGTAGCTCAGGTCGTCAGGACCTTGTGATACCTTGTGTGACGTTTTCGATGTTGCTAATGCTGTAGCTAATTAGGTAGGCTTTGATTAGGTATTAGTTAGCGGGTACTACACCTACTGGGTCGGCACGTTAATGCACTCCTTGTCCTCATGCTACACAATGATTATCTCTTGCCCTGCTCGTTATCCCTTATTTGTCCAACAACCGTGATTGGCTTTCTGAACGGTCTGTCTTGACAGCCGAACCTGAGCTGCCCGGACTCCTTGCGTCCACCGAAGCCCCCGCCGAGCCGGCGCGGCCGCCAGCCCGCCAGCCGGCGCTCCGCCTCGCGCTCAACAATTATCTCTGCGCTGTCTATATACTCCTCCTGCATCTCCTTAAGAGCCTGGTCCACGCTACCCAAGTTTTCAAATTCTATGAATGCATACTGCTTGGATTTTCCTGTTACTACGTCTTTGACTACACGGCAATTACGTATTCTACCAAATTTCCCAAATTCAGCTTTGAGCGTTTCCTGAAATTTAATTAACTTTTTATTATAAAATACAATATACTTAGGTAAAGTCAACCGCACATCAGTGGTAACAACTAAACATTGACGCCGCCTTTATGTCGGAGCAATAACAGCGATTGACTGTAAATTGCTAGCTTCGACGCAAGCGGCTTCATCCGCGTGGACATCGAACTTCCTCCTACACAGCACCTCCACCCCCTTGCAGGGAGCCGAAAATAACACAATAACAATATTTGGAAACTGATAATGTTGGCGTTGGTTCTTCTAAAAGCAATACAGATGATCTACGTTCAATTCTTGTTAACGGACCAATCCAAATTAGTTTCTATGACAAATCATCCATTAATTTGTTTAATGCAAATTTGCACAATTTCCGATGTAGTTGTTTCAGTAGAATGAACAATATTTAAAAATGTATAAGCCCCTAATACAAAAATACTATAATGTATAGGTACGCACGGCTACACATCAAGCTATAAATTTCCAGTATAAGCTGATCTCGCATTGTATAGGATTTCCTTACAATGAGAGGTCAATGTAAACTGGAAATTTATAGCTTGATATGTAGCCGTGTGTACTATGTATAGGTTTATTTACAGGTATTTTTTTTATATAAGTAGGTTTATTTTTAACAGCTAAGTTTAGGAAAAAAATAATAAAACCCAAAAACCAATGAAAAATAGTGTAAGTATCCATATTTTAAGCCATTTTCAGTGCCATCACTGAAATGGCTTTTATGGATTCAGTATTTTTATCTCACGAAGCGACACGTAATATTGTAGTGGTAACCAAGTGTACAAACACGCTGTGAATGTGTGTGTAAGCGCAGGAGCTCTCGGTACCGGCCGAGACAATGGCGAAGTCGGAAGTGTGTGCGTGTGTGTGTTATGTGCTGACGCTACTCGTCTTCACACACACGTTCACAGCGTGTTTGTACACTTGGTAAACACAAGTACTACCCGTTCGCGTCCCAAGTTCCCTACCTCTAACACCCGCTCAGTTCCGATAGCAGCTTGCATCGGAACTGAGCGGGTGGTAGAGGTAGGGAAGTGCGACGCGAGATAGGGGCATTCTCGAAGTGAACGGGTAGTAAAGCGCACGTCGTTTCGTGTGACCAAAATAATAATAAAAACCCCACCGCCGTATTGGGCTTGCGCGCTTCTGAACTCTAGGTCTGTGCCGGTAGAGTTTACTTTGCCGAAACAGACCTGATTGAAACAGGTCAGTAGCCTGACCAAGAGAGGTAAGTACATAAACCTGCAGGGCGGCATGTGGCGAGCTGTTGGGCAGTAGCGACCCCATGGACCGTATCTCCCGGAAGAAGTCTTGTTCCTCACCTCTGGCTTATCTTTATTGGCCGGCTGGAGTGAAAACTGATGAGGAAAAGAGCTCCCACACACACTCACCACCACACAGCTCTTGTCTTTGTTGGCGGTTTGAGTGGGGATTTGCAAGAGCAAACAAGCTCAGAGGAAGGAAGTATTCCAGTAACATGCTGGTAAGGATTTTGACCATACTTCCGGGATTATCCTGATAGTCGTGGATGCCTCTCCACACCTCAAGCACCTCAGGAAGTGTTTCCCCTTTGTCGCTACGTCACTATGTGCTAGCGACTGTTTTCGGGGGTAAGTCACCCCCTGCCATTTTATCGGTGTATTACATAACATTGATCTGGCATTCCATTGATCCATTGATCTTCCATTGTTCTAAATAACCAATCCACACTTTAAATTGTCTAACGGGCCTCTGCAAGTTGGCTTCGGCCCCTCGTATGCCTTCCAAAGGTCCGGGACCCCAAGGTCCCGAGATATGTCAAAGACATTTAAAAATAATAATAATCAGACTATATGGTCCCACTGCAGGGCAAAGGCCTCCCTTTCTTTTTTCTACTCAACTCGATCCTGAGCCAATATGGACCAATCCCTCCTATAATCGTCAAGTTCGTCCTGCCATCTATGCCAGGGTCTTCCGCAATGCCTTTAGACTTCAGGAATCCATGAGACAAAAACACTAAAACATTTAACATACGACTCTCATTCCATAGTAATAAGGTATATGTGAAATGTCAATTATACGGTTTCATACATTTCAGTATTTATGCCTCTTTAACATAGAACAAATTACAAAGATTTTTTTTTTAATGATAACAACACTATGTAAACTAAGAATATAGTACCTTACACTATACAGGTACCTTATTTTTTTATTTAGATGTTATTTAATTTAAAATAATGATATAAATACAGTACAATCTCGCTAAACCGGCACTAATTCAGACACAAGGCTGATTAGTGGAATATGGGAAAATAATGTTGTATTCCTTTGCAAGTTTACATATGTTTTCGCCTTTTTCTAACCTCTTTGATATTTCCATCTTCTCACCCAAGGTCAAAGTCTTTTGTTTTCTTTCTCTATACTTGTATTAGTAGAACACATAATGACCAATTAAGCATGATAGACTGAATTATCAGCAAAAATCACTTGTTTACAGTTGTGACGCACAGTCGCATGATTGCCCACAAGGAAACTAACCTAGCAATACCAAAACTTATACTGTGCCGGATTACTGGACGTGTATTGAAGTGCTACATTACCGAGATTGTACTGTAGTTTGAAAATAAGAAATGTTGCACAATTTTGCAAACAATTTTAGTATCAAACTTGGGTCAGAGAGCCATCTTAGGACTTTACTATCAATGGTGTCAATTATCAATATTGTGGTGTAGATTGTATAAACATAAATTAGTTTGATAGGATTAATTCCATGGGTTTTGTTAAATGGATTCAGAAATCCAGATTGTCAGTTACCAGTTAGCTAATAGGCACTTCTCTAGAAGCCTTAAGATCACCCCCTGATTATGCTTACTTCAGTAGTTCTGGGGTTGAGTCTCCCTACAAATAGTGTATTGACAGCGTCGCCCTTCACCAGCTTGTTGGGGGTGTACTGCGAGCGCAGCGCCCGCAGGATGGCGCGGTCGTGCGGCTCACTGTCTGTGCCTGATCATACGGTAGGATTAGCTTAATATTTTTCGTGAACTTCTTAACATACAGCTGTTCATTTATGACGATGTTCATTGTTCAGTTAGTTACAGAGCTTAGGTAGTACTAGATACAGCGTCAGGCACGATTCCAAGTCTATAATTATTATCAAATCGAATGTTACCATGTAGCAAACCTTACCATCAATAGATCCTACTTTTATAGGATCATATTCAGTTGCATATTTTTTGAAATCATCTTCTCGCGACATTTTTATTGCAAATAATTTTGTAAGTTGTTTTTTTTTTCCTGTATTACACAAAATATGAATTTGAAAACTCAATTTTCAATAACAAACAACCAATTCTACTCGACCGACGCGACGTTCACGTGACGATTATATGTCTCATTTTATATAAACTAGTCTATGATTATATGTATGTACGTATTTGTTCTGAGTTACGTATGTACTTATTTACAACAAGAAACACAGAGAGAAGAAAAACAATAATAAAAATAGGTAAATATTAAAAAATCTAAAACGCAACTTTTTCGATTGATAGTTGATTGACTTGACAGTGACCACAGATGAAGTAGTATTGACAGTGACTTTGAAAGTTACAATAGAAAGCTGTTTGATAGTCACAGAGTACGTTTTTTTTTTTTGGCTTTGCTCGGTTTTCGCCTTATATTATCTAACGTTTCCGTGTGGTCCCGGATTAAGAATATGGCCACCCCATCTCATCTCGTGGGTGTCGTAGGAGGCGACTAAGGGAACTGGAGACCTAGTGCGTACCACAGAAGCACCTTGGATCACCCGCACGGTGGCGGGCAAACCACCAGCAAAAGCATTCCCAAGGAGGGTTGGTGTCAGGCTGGCGGCCGACTATAAAACTTTGCCAAAACCAACATGCAACATGAGTGGAAATAATATGACGCGCGATAGGGCTAGGGCGTACCCCACAGGCGACGCGCAGGGGCAGCACCCGGCTTCTGTGGGAAATGGACAAGGGTTGTCGCACCAGAACGGGCGGGTGCGACGTAAGACGCAAGCCCGAAGTGTGAGAGAATTTAGATTGAGGTGCGCTAGCTGGAATGTAGGTACGATGACTGGAAGAGGAAGGGAATTAGCAGGTGTTTTAAAAAGAAGACGACTGAACATAGTGTGTCTGCAAGAGACGAACTGGAAGGGTGCGAAAGCTAGAGAGATAGGAGAAGGATATAAGTTTTATTACTGTGGAAGCGATGGCAAGCGAAATGGTGTTGGTATAGTGTTGGATAGTCAGTTGAAAGAATGTGTGGTGGATGTTAAAAGAGTGAGTGATAGAGTCATAGCGGTAAAAGTAATTGTGGAGAGTTTGGTGATTAATATAGTTAGTGTGTATGCACCCCAGTCAGGATGTGAGGATAGTGTAAAAGAGAAGTTTTGGAAGGATTTCGATTGTGTAATGATGGATGTGCCAGATAGTGAAGAAGTATATGTGGGGGGTGATTTTAACGGGCATGTAGGAAGACAGAAGGATGGGTATGAGAGAGTGCATGGCGGTTGGGGATACGAAGACCATAACACTGACGGCGAAACACTGCTCCAAGCTGCTTCGGCCTTCGACCTGGCAATAACAAATACGTGGTTCGAAAAAAAAAATGAGCATCTTATAACTTATAAAAGTGGCCGCCACGCGACACAAATTGACTACTTGCTGGTAAGACGGGACAGCCTTAAAAGTGTCAAAAACTGTAAAGTGCTCCCAGGTGAAGACTTAGTCTCACAACATAAACTTATTATATTGGAGGTAAAAGTCGGTGTCTCGTCCAGTAGGAACAAGGAACGGCCCCCACCCAAAACCAGATGGCGTATGATAGAAAAAGAGGAATTTGCAAGTATGTTTAAGAGTCAAGTGGTAGATAAAATGATAGAAATGAAGGATATGGAAGGAAAAACTGTGAATTAATGTTGGAAAGAGATGGTGGATTGCATAAGGAGAGTAGCAAAAGATGTGTTTGGAGAATCGAATGGGAAAGGTATGATAAAAAAGGATACATGGTGGTGGAATGAAGACGTGCAAAAGATGCTCAAAGAAAAGAAAATTGCGTTTAAAGAATGGCAGGGTGTAGAAAATGGGAATGATAGTTTGAAAGATGATAAGAAGAACACTTATATAGAGTGCAAAAGAAAGGCAAAAAAAGCGGTAGCAGTTTCGAGGGCTAAGGCGCAGGAGAAGTTGTATGACTCACTGGACAGCCCTAGAGGCCAGAAAGAGCTCTACCGGATTACAAAAGCAAGAGAAAGGTGAACGAGAGATATTATTCACATTAAATGTATGAAAGACGACGCCGGTAAGGTTCTGTCCAAAGATGACGAAATAAAAGAACGATGGAAGATTTATTTTGAAAGGCTAATGAACGAAGAGAATGAATGGAATGGTGTGCTTAAAGAGGTACAAGTAAATATGGGTTTGGTGAGGGAAATTAGCATGGATGAAGTCAGAAAGGTAGTTCAAAGTATGAAAAATGGAAAGGCCTTGGGCCCAGATGATATACCAGTAGAAGTATGGAAGTGCTTAAAAGAAGATGGATGTATGTGGCTGACTTTATTCTTTAATAAGATGTTGCATGAAGGAGGGATCCCACAAGAATGGTGCAATAGTTTGCTAGTGCCCATCTTCAAGAATAAAGGTGATGTACAGGACTGCAACAACTATCGAGGAATAAAGCTCATGTCACATAGTATGAAGGTATGGGAGAAAGTAATAGAGAAAAGACTGCGAGAGGAGAGTGAAATTACCCCGAACCAGTTTGGGTTTATGCCAGGTCGAGGAACAATGGACGCCACTTTTGCACTCCGCCAATTGTGCGAGAAGTACAAACGTGCACACAAGAACTTGCACATGGTGTTCATTGATCTGGAGAAAGCGTATGATAGGGTACCTCGGGATGTGTTGTGGTGGGCCTTGAAAGAGAAAGGTTTGCCCGGGAAGCATGTAGAGTTAATTCGTGCTATGTACAGTCAATCTCGTACCTACGTCCGGTCGGCTGCTGGGAATACCAACGAGTTTAATGTGCCTGTTGGCTTGCACCAAGGGTCGGCTTTAAGTCCTTACCTCTTCCTGTTGATTATGGATGCTCTGACGTCGAATCTACAGGAAGAGGCACCCTGGTGCATGCTGTTTGCCGATGACATTGTTCTTGTCGGTGAAGATTTACCTGAGATTCGGAGCAGATTGGAGAAATGGCAAAAGAAACTGGAGAATGTTGGCTTGAAAATCAGCAGAACCAAAACTGAATATATGTTCTGCGATTTCGGCGGTATCTCCAGTTCTGGAGGCATAGCGCTTGATGACGCGCTTCTCCCGGTCTGCTCCGACTTTCGGTATCTCGGTTCACTCGTGCAAAGCGATGGCGAAGTAGATCGGACGGTTAAGCATAGGATTAACACTGGATGGATGAAATGGCGGCAGGTCACGGGGACAATCTGCGACTCCCGCATTCCCCTTAAACTTAAGGGGAAGATATATAAAACAATGGTTAGACCTGCTGTCTTGTATGGATCAGAATGTTGGGCCACAAAAGGGATGAATGAAAAGCAGTTGCATGCAGCTGAGATGAGAATGCTAAGAGAGATGTGTGGTGTTACACGAATGGATAGAATAAGAAATGAGTACATAAGAGGAAGTCTAAAAGTGGCACCGGTGACTGAAAAGTTGTGCGGAAATCGGCTGTCATGGTATGGGCATGTGATGCGGAGGAGTGAGGAAAATGTCGTGAGGAAAGTTTTGAGTATGAATGTCGATGGCTATAAGAGTAGGGGAAGACCCAAAGAAACGATGGATGGATTGTGTGAAAGATGACATGGCTAGAAAGGGGGTGACTACCGAGATGACGAATAATAGAGAAGTATGGAAAAAAAGGACATGTTGCGCCGACCCCAAATAGATTGGGATAAGGGCAGGAGAATGATGAGGTATATTATCTAACGTTCGCGCAATTAGCCAATGTCACGTTTAGTTCGTAGAAACAAAGTTAAGGAAACGAAGATATTATTATGATTACTTAATTATTAACTATAACGGGATTTAGGATAGGATGGATATATAGGGTAAGTACAATAAAGTTTATAAATTTTGTTTAGAAATTTTGTATTTTCCAGAAAATCAGAGTATAACTGACGAAATCGAGGTTGAGCAAAGTAGTAGTTGTAACAATGAGGAGAATATTTAAGTTTGCATGATGATTGGACTATACCAGAGGTTGTCGTGTAGCCGTAGCTCAATAGAAATCGGCGTCTACAACTGAAGTAGTCCGTGAGTACGCGGTAAGCAGTCAACTCTGGCGAGGTCGGGTTTCAGTGAAAACCATAGGGTCCAGGAGAGACTCGGCGCTCCCGTGGGGGTTCGCATAAAGGAAAGGTAACTGGAGGTTACTGGGCTATGCGCAGCCAGAGATCACACGCAGAACTTAAGTGTGTTGATTTATTTGGTTTGATTGTCTTTTGTGAGATAGCGCGATAAATGTGTAGTCAGTTGTACTTTGAATTTCCTGATTATCGATAAGATGTAAATTTTCTTCTAATATAAAGAGATAGTTTAGTTTAAATTAAGAGTTCTGGCAAATTAAGACTTTACGAGTATTAAATTGTGATAAATCAGACGTCCACAAACTGATTTTTATAGTTTAGGTTAGGAGTGAACGAGCTGTTGTGCGATGAATATTGTTTCCGAGTAACACACGAGGACGTGTGTATCGTAGGATGGCCGTGTCAGATCCGGTCAATAGTACGGACGCGTAACGAATCGCAAGCGCGCCACAGGCGACATCACGTGAGGTACCCACACCTACAGCGCGCTTCTACAGAGTCGTGATGTTTTAACCTCATGGCGAGCAGGACAGTCTAGTGACGGATCGCATCGGGGTAACATCGGGGTTACTACGCCACGGAACTGTATTCGATTCGTTGTGCTTATGGGTCGATTACACCTAACGAGTACAGCGGCGAGTCAGTGTCCTCGGCCGAGTGCTCGGTTGGTATAAACACTTTAACGAGTGCTCGGCCGAGTACTCGGTCGAGAAGAGAGGCGAGAGGGTCACTAGAATCCCAATTTGTTTACTAGGCCGAGTACCCACCACCCCGCTTCATTCTTCTGCCCCCGCAGCGACTCGCTATCCCGCTCGGTACGTATAAACACGCACTCGCTTGTCACTCGGCCACTCGCCACTCGATCGTTATTCGTCATCAAGCAGTGTGCGTGTTTGTGTATTTTTTCAAACAATTTATCAAAATCTCAATTAAAATGGCCGCTAATAACAAATGGAGCTTGGAAAAAAAAATAAAAATAAAAAAAAAATAAAATAAAAATAATAATATAATAAAAATAATGATATGGCAGCTCGTGACACTCTATAAAATACTTGCAAATATCGATAGCTTATCCCAGCTGCTAAATAACTTAATGTTACTTGCAGTTTAACCTTTGCTGGTATTGCTTCTCTCAAAATAGTATCTTGTCTTTGTATATATGGAGTTATGTTCTCCAGCAATGTCTCAAAGCGTTCTACAGTCATTCTCAAAAGTGCCTTGAATTCTTTGGGATCTTCTAACTGCAATTCATTAAACAGGCTATTTGTTGCTCCAAGGGCATTTCACCTTAAAATCCATTTTCTGGTCCAAATTCGTTGATCTTCCTCTTCTAATAAATCGCACAATTCGTTAATAATATCTGGTAACAGCCGATTTAAAACCCGTTTAAATTCTTTTTTTTTTCGATCCATTGCAGACGTCGTGATCAAAACTGAACTGACTCGCCACTGGTGTAAATACGTGTAAACACCCACTCGGTTCGGCAACTCTCTCGGCCGAGAGCTTATTTACTGACTCACCACTGAACTCGTTAGGTGTAATCAACCCATAAGTGATTGTGATTTTAAACACCGAGTATCGCACCCAGTGTGTTTTCATTGCACGAAACCCATCTTCTGCCCACGTCTGTCTAAATCTAACTGAGTAAATCCTGACGTTCCGACATATATATTACTTTGTTTTTGCAATACCTACTCCTACATTGTAACACACCAAAACAAAATTGTATATTTTCACGAAATTGAACATGAAACAATTCACATATAAATATTGAATTGAACAAATTGCGCGTAGCAAAACAAATGAAACGTTTCTGAGAAATAAATGCCACAAACAAGTTACAACTGTTTGTGGCATGATCTATTTCTCGGAAAAAAAGTGCAAAAATAAGTGACGTCATTCAATGGCATCAATTGTTGTTGCACTTTTTAAGTGGTACTTTTTTTGATAAAGCTACTATAGAATATGTTATTTGCGATTTCTTTTATTTTTGTATGGAGCTGAACCGTTTTTTTATTTTACTCCTAATTCTTAAGCTTTCTTAAGGTTTAACTTTCCGTATCATGAAATGCATCATATAAGCTATATTACCACTATAGCCTGAATCTCGGAAACCTTCGGAACATTGACATTTTCAACTTTGAAAATAAATAAAAAATATTTTATGCAAGCACGTCATTTAAAAGTTACGAAATGTACTTTCTTCCACACCACCTAACGAGGTGAAGAACTAGGCACCTTTCTTATAGTGGTGTCCCCAGTAGGCCTAATTCACATGGAAGAACATAAAAAATATAGATGTTTTATGAAATAAAGTTAGTGCGAAGCTGATAAGTAAAGTAACAAGAAGAACTTCGATACTCACTTACGCCGCTTACGCGCCGCGTCGTAAAAAAAGACAACCCTAATGAAGGTATAAGTTACGCGATAGAAAGAGACGCAACTTCTAGGTGAATATAACTGTAGTTAATTAACGCTGTGCGACCTGAATAGCACTTTATTTGGTTGTAGCAAGAGTCGCTATTTATTTAAATGATTTTGCGGAGTGAATCTTCTGTACCTACTTGTACTATTATGTATTCTGTGCCAGTGGTAACAAACAAGACCCCTAAGAACTTATAATCACAGCTTATAATATGGTGCTTATACATCCTGTTGTAGTTAGGTAATACATATTAATTAATTACCTACAGGTAGGTAATTAATTACTTAATATGTTCAGTTCGGCAAAACAGATTATAGACTAACTGAATACTGTATTACTGATCTACAAAGTGTAAATAATATTTTGAGCCAGGCTCATATCAAAGTCAAACCAAATAAAACCAACATATTGTAATTAAAAAAGCATGTTACACTATTTATGACTAACTGAAAATATCTTTCAATATACTCTTTATAACGCGACACTAATGTGTACAGCTATTTTACATTAATCTGACCAAATACAATTATAATAATCACTAAGAAATAAGATTATCCAAAGATGGCTGGTTTGTGTTTAGTAGCATGTGGTGAATGATATCAGACAACCCTCCAAGTATCAACACTAGTCCTCAGGCTTTAGCCACACACAACATTTGTTAAACAAACAAAATTGATGAACACATGACTCTTATAATTTGTATCAATGTATTTTACTTGCAAAACAAGTCTTGGTTAATGTTTAAGTCACAATATAAATCTAAGAAAAATTATACAAAATGTATGTAATTAAGTCCTTCAACTTCAAGGAAGTTTCCCATAAAATTTATGGGAAACTTCTTTGAAGAGTCCCATGTAACATCATTACATAATAACCCCTGTTAGTTGTCACTACTAACATTATAATACATACAACCAACTTTGGGCTTGCACAGACACAGTATGTATAAGTACCTATACACGCAGCGTGGACACATGCTAGCGACGTGTCCAATAGCAATTACATAAAATATAGTAAAATACTCAATTTTCCAGCAGCCAAAATGTTAAAGGCAAAGTAACAAAATAACATTGCTTTCCCTAATATTGTACAAAATGAAGCTTAGCAAACAAGTTTACAGAAGTCTAATCGCTTTTCATTCTGTACATAAAACCAGTGGCAGTTTTAAGGGGATGGACATCCGCTGTGACCATGACCAGTAGCATTTCCGTTCTGCTGGTTGGTGTGAGCCCTGGAGCTCAAGACTGGATCTACCACTGCATCTGCATGTCAAGTTTGTCTAATAACAAACCAGCCGTTCTATACAAAGGTTGGTAAAAAACTATATTTCATATGATATTAGAATTAGACAAGTGCAAGTCGGTGCTCCCAGTATTCGCGTTTCGCGTGGCGTGCGCAAGCATTGCAGCAGCGACACTAAAGTGCACCATGAGCATTACTGAGCCACTAGTATATTGGCATCACTCACCACCGCACCACGTGTAGGTAAGTAGATCATGACCTAGACCAAATGTCGTCACAGCTAATCTTTACGAAAATAGATTTCTATGTCAGTACCCATTCCAAAATTATGACCAAATTTAATCAACAAAAAAATAGAGCACTGTAAAATTATATTTTACATTTTATATTATTTATTAATTATTAGTCTTGCATAAAGCTTATTGCTTAATTTATCAGATCACTCATTTACACAGGTAGCTTGGAGCTATTCTCACAACATTGTACTGATTATTACTAAGTCTCGACTTATGGACAGAGCACGGTATGCGGGCGGCTGTGCCCATGTCTTGCCTCGAGGACGCCAAATTTATGCAAAATAGCTGCCTTTACAATGCGAGGATCATCCATGCGGAGCCTCGACGCAATCCCTCCAATACAAATTTTTTATACATAAGTTAATACAATAAAGTAATGGAATTTTTCAGCGACATTATTTAAACATATCTAAAGGTACTTTCCACGAGTTCCTCACTGTGTCACAGTACGAGTTCAGAGCAAGGGGTCATCGGAAGGGAGCAGCCTGTGCTAGTTGAGGGACGGCGACTGTCCGCCGTCCCACATCACGTCGATGCTGGGCCACTTGGTCTGTAGACACGTGAGCATGGCGTCCATGCTGGCGGCGCGCATGTTGCACTCCAGCAGCGCGGCACGCCCCGTGCGGTATATAACGCGCGCGTTGGGATTGCTTCGCCCCAGCCCGTTGTAGTGGTGCAGAGTAAAAGTATCAGGTGCACCACGTTCACATCCCGGGAAGAACTCGTCCATGAACGCACTCAATAGGATAATTCCCAAGTTCTCTGAATCCAACTTTCGTCTCATTAACTCCACATATTCAGGTTCACTGACCAGATCTGCAGCACATAATACATCTTGCAGAGCAGCTGAAGGAATAAAGTTGTTACCCTCTGGATCAAATGAGCGGAAAATCCGCTCTGCTGACTCACCAACCGTCTCAGGTGCAGCCAGCCGTCGCTCAAGAGAGAACAATACTGTTAGATGTGTGTCTGAGGCTAACACCCAAACAGGATGTTTTGGATTTTTGTAGAAAGACCCAACTGTGCAGTATTGCATATGTTCCATTATTGTAAGGAACCCAATATCATTTTGTCTTTCAATGCCCTGCAGTCGCAGTCCCCCCACAACTTGGTCATGGTCCCATACATGTGCAACAGCTCTTCCTGTGAGCATTAAATTAATTAGTCCCTGTGAGCCATAACCATATGTTGAATGTATGAGTGGGTCTGACAGTTCTGCTAGCTCTGCCTCCACAATACCAACCCCTTTGCTGAGAATAACACTATACAACAGAAGTAGAACACCATACTTGTCCTTCAATATTCGAATGTTCCTTGTGTAGAAAGTTTCTACTTCGGATAAAGTCTGAAACGGATGTACCTCAATCCTTTGATGGAAGTGTTCTAAGGTATCGTACGAGGAACAGGATTGATCCTCCACATTGTGGTGATTGCCGCTGCTAGTCTCAGCATCCGATTCATTCTTCCGGTAGACAGCTACACTGTACTTAGGAGCTAGACACTGGCTTAATATTGTACACACTGCCCTAACAAGTAAAGAATTGCACTTCTCTGATGTCAAGTCTTGAAAACTGTGTCCAGGTGTCTCCGATAACAATATTTTAAGCAGGAAGCCTTGAACGGGCGCAATAGCTGCACATGGTCCACCTTCCTGCTGCACGAGGGCGCTGGGCTCGTCCGGACTGAACTGAAAGCCCTGCGCCCATCGCCGGAAGACATCTTCCTTCACATGGTCGCCCCACAGCAGGCGGCGCGTGCTCGCCAGCTCGCTGTCCAACGACACACTTCCGGCGCTCATGATATTATCTTTTTTGGATGTTGTCACAGCAGAACTATTGGTATCGTTCGATCCGTTGAACATTTGCTTATGTAGCTCGATGTTTACGCCACCTAAAATAATAACAATATACAAAAAAGACACGGGCACATAGATGTTCGTAAAGTCTGTAGTAACGAGTAATGATGAAGGAATATATTATAAACTTAAGTCAAGCAAATCTACCACTACAAAAGAATCAAAACCACGTAGTACTTACAGCCAATACGAAGTACATGACTAACGACATTTACAACTAAATAATTGCTTTAGAAAACCAATTGACCATCTGGATCGCTTCAAATAGCATTATAAATCTTCCATAAATTGATAATAAAAACTTTTCATTTGTAGAAAAGAAAAGAAAAGCTTACGACATGAAGGCTGCCATTTTTTATGAAAAGTAGCAACATTTATATTGTAATGTCACTTAGTGTCAATAATTCTTTAAAAGAAAGTAATACTTATGATGGTACATACTAATTCCATGAGAACGACTTACTGACTAAACAAAAATTGTAGCTGATAGTTTACTAAGAAAACGACAAAGATTTTACAAGATTATACAACCTCATTTTTGATTTTATTTTTGGCGTAAGATGGAAAAATGGCGCCTGTTAGCAGTTTTTTGACAGCATCTCTTTTCCGACTCATTTTTTTTTTTTTTTTTTTTTTTTTTTCTGGCTTCGCACGGTTTGTGCATTCAGCCAATGTCACGTTTAGTTCACAGGTCAAGGTAGGGAAACGAAAATATTATAATGATTTCCAAACGGGATTTAGGATAGGATGGATATATAGGATCAGTATAATAAAGGTGATAGAATAATGATAATGATCAAATTACAATGACGAAAATTTACAACTTAATATTATTTAAAATAATGAATGAGACTATACATTTATATACAGGGAAGCTATTTGTACAAAGTAAAGAAATTATTGAGGTAGGAAAAGGAGTACTGAGGGACAAGAGGTTACTAAGAAAAGAAGAACGGTCATATAAAGGACAGGAGAAAAAAATGTGGTTTAGGTCGCCTACGTCTGTGCCACACAAGCACATGGGGTCGTCGATGATATGAAGTTTGGCAAGATGGGCTGGAGAACAAACATGACCCAGTCTCATCCGTATTAATACAGAGGTCTCCATCTTGCCAAACTTTGCCCTGCCAAACCACGGTTTTTCCGGAACATCGGGTTGAATTAATGAAAAATAGCGACCCTTTGACTTGCTTCCGATATCCCAAGCTACCTTCCAGGTGTCCCAAAGAAAAGTCTTTGGTAGGATCATAAGATCAGTGCTGAAATTTGTATAAGGAGCTAAGTCCCCACACTGCACCGCATCACCGGCGAGTGTATTAGCCACTTCATTGCCATGGATTCCAGCATGAGCCGGAATCCACGCAAATTCCAAAGTATTACCTTCAGAGATGGTTCTGAACGCAAATTCTCTTATTAAATAAATGATTGGCAACTGCGATTTGTGTTCGAAAGGGGATTTGTTGATGGCTAGAAGAGCACTTTGGGAATCTGTAAAAATTATAGTTTTTTTGAGCTTAAAAACACGAGTATATTCGATGGCTTTTAAAATACCGAAACATTCCCCCGTAAAAACCGAAGTCTCCGGAGGCAGTTTTATTTTTTGTACGATGTTGTATTGAGAATGGTAAGTACCTATCCCAACACAACCCATCGGAGAACGCTTGGCAGCATCCGTAAATATATGGTGATATTCTAAGTGATCAGCAAGGAAATTGTTAAAACTTTTAGGACAATCGGGATCTAATTTACTACGTACACAGTTAAATTTAATGATGGGGCTGAATTGTAAACTCTCATATCTACAGTTAAATATGGGAAGTTTATTGGAACGGTGAATAGGAGAAGAAAGTGAAAGGAATTTTTTATAGCTTATAACTAAACAAGGAGCACGTTTATGGGACCAGTAATCTGAAGATTCAATCTGCAACACTAAAGAGTCTAGTTTAGGAATGAGAGGATGAGTTGAGAACTGAAGAATCCGGAACAAATATTTGTCTGATAAGAATTGTCTTCTAAGATGTAAAGGAGCTTCCCCACATTCAACTTGGAGAGCATTAATAGGACTAGACTTCATGGCACCCGAAATAATGCGTAATGCTTTAGACTGAATACGATCCAATTTTTTAAAAGCCATGATACTACCAGGTTCTAAAACGAACAATCCATAATCCAGAGTGCTTCTGATAATTGCGTTGTAAATAAGTTTCAACGAAAACGGATGTGCACCCCACCACACACCAGAGAGGCATCTAAGCATGTTTAGGTGATTTTCACATTTGTTGACAATATAATCACAATGAGGAACACTACTTAATTTACAATCAAGTATTATACCTAGATATCTGAATTTATCTACAACTGGAATAGGTATATCCTTATAAAAGAGGTTTACTAAGGGAATATTTCTCTTCCGGGTGAATAAAACAGCCGCGCTTTTAGACGTGGATAAATCCAAACCGTTTAGATGTAACCATAACTCCAAATTAGATAAAGCAGAATTGATGGCACAGCGAGCTTGTTCAACAGATTGGCTTGAAGAATATAATAATAAGTCATCGGCATATTGAAGAACTTTAACATGGTTAGTAATTAAAGACGAGTCTAGATCAAAAGTGTAAATATTGTATAAAAGGGGACTGAGCACAGAACCCTGTGGCAGACCCCTCCATACAAGATGAGATACCTCGTGATCTCCTATTATCATGTTAACAGAGCGTTCAGTCAGGATATTAATAATAAAATTCGACAAAATCAATGGAACCTGCAAGGCTTTTAATTTATTTAGTAAAACTGATAATACAACATTATCATAAGCTGCATTAATATCAAGGAAAACTGCAATGGTGGAATGGTTATTAGAGAAGGATAATCGAATATCCGATGTTAAAATACTTAAACAATCAGTTGTACTTTTACCTTTTCTAAAACCATATTGTGATTCTGCCAAAAGACTGTTACTTTCCACATACCATTCTAGGCGATTTTTAACTAAGTGCTCCGCTAATTTCATCAGGATTGATGACAAGACTATGGGACGGTATGAAGAAACGTCAGATGGAGTTTTATTTGGTTTAAGGAATGGCAACACCATTTGACGTTTCCATTCAACAGGGATGTTTCCTGAATTCATGATAGAATTAATAAGCTTTAAATAATAAATGAGGACGTCATCATTTATATTAGCAAAAAAGGAATACGGGATGCCATCAATGCCCGGTGCAGAATCCTTAGTTTTATGAATAACACCTTTTAATTCAGTGAGAGTGAATGGAAGATTTAGTGTCGTATGAGTATCTTGGATATTGGATACGAGAGGCAGGCTAAGGTTAATAACCTCATCCGGTACCCATGGCGGTGCTAATTTATCTAAAAATTCACTGGCTAAAGAATCAGGAATGGGACAAGGGTTGTTATAAATGGACCTAAATCTACGAATATTGCGCCAGACAGTGGTAGGGTGAGTATTTGGAGAAATTGATGAGCAAAAATTACGCCAAGACTCAAATTTTTTCTTCTTAAAAAGTTTACAAGTTACATTAATTAAGTTGGTGACTATTTCAAAATTAATATCAGACATATCAAGGTTATAATTGTATTCAGCCTCTTTCCGTTTTTTAACCAATTCAGTGCACTCTGAATCCCACCATGGAGGCGAAGGAATTGTACTAATATTGTTATTTTTTTCAGGAAAAACTTCATCTGCCGCTGCGATTAACATAAGTGCTAAAGCTTCAGCACAACTATTTTCATTGCCATCAGAGATAACAGGCAAAGAGTAAAGCTTACTGTCAACAATGTTCCTAAATTTGTCCCAGTCATTATTATTTCTATTAGGTAGTTTATGTTTTAAGTTTGACCTCCTTAATGGTGCATTTGGTTTTGAAAGAGGATAAGAAATAACTATTGGAAAATGATCACTGCCATAAGTAGAGGTTAAAGTATGCCAAGTTAATGAAGAGGCTAAGTTTGGAGAACAGATAGAAAGGTCAATTGCACTTTGGTTCTGAGTGGGATCTGAGCGACGTGTGGCAGCTCCCGAGTTCAAGATGCATAAGTTATGTAAGTCTATTATATCAAGTAATTCATCGCCATAACAATTAGAAGTTGAACAACCCCATGATTGGTGATGGCAATTAAAGTCCCCCAATATTAAGAAAGGCTTTGGAAGAGAAGAAAAGAGATTATTCATCTCTTGAAGGACAGAAGAGGAAGGGTGAGGAATGTAAATAGAAACAAGACAAGTGTGATGCACTTTAATAGCTACAATTGAGATTTCCTCACTATGAGGAGGTAATGTAATGATAGAAAAAGGTATAGAATTCTTGATGAGTATAGCTACTCCACCATACCCATCAGATCTATCCTCTCTAATGGTTAAATAACCGTTGATTTTAAAAATATGATTAGATTTGAGCCAAGTCTCTGCAAAGGCAAAGGCAAATGGCTCATATTTGTTTAAAAGATATATAACATCACTCTTTTTGTTTACTAGACTGCGGCAGTTCCACTGGATTATTTTGGATGTGTTGTCCATTATGAATGGATTGAGATACATTGAAAGGCGGGGCAACGTTGGACGGTGAAATGTTGAACTGAGAAAGAAGATTGTGTAATGCAGAAAGAAAATCATTTATGGAAAAATTTGTGTCGTTTTTTTCATTATTATTAGAAAGAGCACAACCATTTGATGGTTGGGGAATGTCATAATCTTTAATAATGGCATTGTGAGCCTCTTTATTATATCCTTGTACAGATTTGGGAGGGGAGCGTGGTTTGAGGAAGACAGTCTTTTTATAGCTACTTGAAGCAGGCATTCTATTAGGTGAAGAGATTGATGGGGTATGTGCAAAGTTTTTGGAAGGAGAAGATAAAAGTGTTGCATATATAATCTGTGCTCTAGACTAGAATGATTGTCTGTGTATATATTATTCTGAGTCTATGGTTTTCTGCAGTAAAAAGTCTCACGTGCAATTGAACACCGAGTTTTATTTATGGAATTAACCCAGCAGCCTTGCACATATTTAGTGAATATGTGACAGTGCTGCTGGGTTAAAGATGGGGCACGTAAAACAAGATGGGGCACGTAAAACCCCAATGCAAATTTAGAGAAGAAGAATGTTTTAAATGCCACAAGAAAGGGCATATGGCAAGTGTTTGCAAAGCAAACAGTAACAAAACCAAGAAGGTCCATGAAATTACAAACGATGAAGAATTTTCTGTTATGCAAGTTAGTGAAGTACAATTGAATAGTGAATCTGTGTGTGATAGTTATGATTTGTCCAGTTTATTACAGGAAACGGAGCGTCAATTAAATATTAACAAAGTGGTATCAATAGATGAGAAGCGTCCAAGCCCTTGGTATATAACTTTAAAAATTAATAATATAAATATATCATTTGAAATTGATTGTGGATCAGATGTCACGTTAATGCCTGAATCAATGTTCATAGCATCTTTTCCTAATTTAAAATTATTTCCATGTAACCTAAAACTATCAGCTTATGGTGGTAACAATATCACCGTATTGGGTAAGACAAATGTAAATATTAAAATTAGAAATGAAGAATACTTAGCAACATTGATTATTGTCAAAGAAGGTAAAAAGCCCTTGTTAGGTAGGGATTGGCTGAGTGCTATGAAAATTGATTGGCAAACTTGTATAAAACGGTGCAATTTAATTATTCACCAAGATTCACAAATTAAACTTAACAATTTAGTAGAAAAATATAGTGATATATTTTCAGGGTTTCCAGGCGAAATTAAAGGTACTGTAGGCTCTTTAAAATTAAAAGAAGCTAATATTAAACCCATTGCATTTAAACCAAGAAGAATAGCTTATGCTGTAGAAAATTTAGTTAAAAAAGAGCTTGACAAGTTATGTACCGAAGGTAAAATGTATAAAGTGACAAATAAAGAAACAGGCACATGGGCTACACCCATAGTGACCATCATTAAAGGACCTCATAATATAAGAATTTGTGGGGATTACAAGGTAACAATAAATCCATTTTTGGAGGTACCAAATCATCCAATCCCTGTCATTGAAGACATTTTTGCAAAATTAAATAAAGATGATCAAAATGTTAAAACAGTATTTAGTAAAATTGATTTAAGAAAGGCATATATGAACAGGCGAATGGATGAGGAGGCACAAAAGCTTATGACAATTACCACACCATGGGGGTTGTATAGACCAACATTCATGATGTTCGGTATGTCACCTGCTCCACAGGAATGGCAAGATTTTATGGATGAACATTTTAATATGCCAAATGTATATTGTTTCATTGACGATATTTTAGTTGCAAGTAGTGATGTGGATTGCCATTTAAAAACTTTAGAGTGTATATTTCAAAAACTTAAAAATTTAAATATTAAAGTAAATAAAGAGAAAACTGTTTTGATGTCCCCACAATTAGAGTATTGCGGGCATGTGATTGATAAGGAAGGCATTCACAAGACACCAGGGCACATTAAGGCCATATTGGAAGCACCACAACCTAAAAATATTAAAGAATTACGTAGTTTCCTTGGCAATATTAATTTTTATCATAAATTTCTGAAGAATGCCGCAGAAAATTTAAAACCTTTATATACATTACTAAAGGATTCAGAAAAATGGGTATGGTCTAAGCAACAAGAACAAGCGTATGAATGGGCCAAGAAAGCTATTGTATCAGATCAAGTATTAATTCATTATAATCCAAAGCTGCCAATTGTATTGAGCTGTGACGCTTCCAAGTATGGGTTAGGAGCTTGTTTAGCTCATGAAATTAAGTTAGGTAATAATATTGTTGAACGCCCTATTGCTTTTGCAAGTAGAACACTCAATGAAGCAGAAGTAAAATATTCACAGATAGATAAAGAAGCCTTAGCCATTATTTGGGCAGTTAAGAAATTTGATTTGTATTTAAAAGGCAGAATATTTACATTAGTTACTGACCATAAACCACTGATATCTATATTTAATCCAAATAAAACAGCTGGTAGTATATATGCAGATAGAATGACTAGGTGGGCATTAATTTTATGTAATTATAATTATGATATAAAGTACAGGACTTCGCAACATAATGCGGCAGCAGATTTTCCGTCTAGGTTGCCAATTAAAAATAGTAATGAGGACGATAAAATTAATTTGGAAGGCAACATTAACAGCATTGTATTGGATAATCCACCTGTAACTTTAACTGAAATTGCCAAACATACTCAGAAAGACCCTAATTTAAGCAAGGTTTGTTCTTACTTAAGAGAGGGCTGGCCAAAGTTGATTAATCGAGAGTTATCATATGATGCAATCAGTACTTTATCACCAGGTAAATATTGCTTCACAGGTTTCTTACAAATCAACTGGCGAGGGATGATTACATCTTTTTTTATTAAAGATAAACGTGTACGGAGTTTTCTACCAAACATTAACTCACACGGTGCCTTGCCTGTTGTGGCATGTGGTGCTGTACGATAAGCTAATAGCCATTGTTGTATACTATGATCTAAACAATTTTTATCAAACTTATATGCTAACATGGCCTTTTTGAAAGTTTGAACACCCCTTTCTGCTAAGCCATTGCTGGCTGGGTGATAAGGTGCAGTACATATGTGTCGAATATTATTATTCTTACAAAAAGTATTAAACTCTTCAGATGTCCATTGTGGACCATTATCAGTCACCATTTGTTCCGGTAGACCAAATCTAGCAAAAATACTACGTAGACATTTAATTGTACTGCTGGAGGTAATATTGTTCATTTTAACTACTTCTGGCCATTTTGAGTGTGCATCTACAATTATTAACCACATATGCCCTAAAAATGGACCAGCAAAATCAGCATGAATACGTTTCCATGGCTCCTCTGGCCACTCCCATCTATGTATAGGTTTGATAGGTGGTAAGTTCCTATTTTGGATACTGTGAAGCAATATTTACCTGGTGATAAAGTACTGATTGCATCATATGATAACTCTCGAAAATGGTTAGATGGTGTTATTGAAAACCCAGTAGGAAATGTTATGTATGACGTGCACACTGACAAAGGTATACTCACCAGGAATGTTACTCAGTGTTTGCCTAACTATAATAGTGTAACTAATGAAAGTGTATTGGAGCAAGAAAAAGAATCGGAGAAATTAGATGTAAATAAGCCGTTAATTAACAAAGAAATACCAAATAACATTGCTAATTCTCCTATTCTAGTTCAGCCAGAAGTGCGTAAAAGTGCACGAACTCATAAGCCTGTTCAGAGACTGGATTTGTAGTAATTTAAAAATTTAATAAAAATTAGAAGAGAGGAGTGTTGCATATATAATCTGTGCTCTAGACTAGAATGATTGTCTGTGTATATATTATTCTGAGTCTATGGTTTTCTGCAGTAAAAAGTCTCACGTGCAATTGAACACCGAGTTTTATTTATGGAATTAACCCAGCAGCCTTGCACATATTTAGTGAATATGTGACAAAAAGTGTATCAGCATATGATTTAGTTACTGGTGGATAAAGTTTTTCCGCTTCAGCATAAGATACTGAACTTTGTGCCATGTATGTTTTAATTAATTTTTGCCTAGAAAATTCTGGGCAAGACTTATTCGTGGCATAGTGAAAACCAGAGCAAAGGCAACAAGATGCACTTTCTTGTTCTCTTTCACAACTGTCCCCAGTGTGGCCTTGGCCACATTTATAACAACGAGCCTTGGACCTACACTGAATTTTAGTGTGGCCAAAACGACAGCAATTAAAACACTGTACAGTAGGGAAAATATATAAATCTACAGGTAATGCATTATAGCACATAAAAATTCTCTTTGGTAGAACCTGCCCATCAAATGTAACAACTATGGATTGGGATGGTTTCCAAATTGTTGTACCATCAACAGTGGTTTTAAAATTGAGGCGTCTGACTTTTAAGATTGGCCCGCAACCTATAGGTACTGTTATGTTATCAATAACCTCCTCCGGAGACCATTCCGCAGGAACACCACGCACTAAACCCATTCTGGTAACATTAAAAGTAGGTATAAAAGCTTTGTAATTATATGTTTCAAGACTATTATGTGTAATAAAGGAATTTGCGTCCAGAAAATTCGAAAACGATAAAGAAATTTTATTGCGTCCGATTTTTTTGACACTCCCGTTGATTATGTTTTGGAAGGCATTGTGTTTTAGGAACTTGCCAAAAGTGATTGGGTGCAGTGTCGATCCATCGTCTGGTGAAATAATATTTTTTTGTACATGAATGACAAAAGGCGCGCTGTCCGTTTTGTCGTATGTTTTCCGACCTATCTGAGTGGAAACAACTGATGGAGCAGGGATATCGGGCATTTTGTTACTAGTACAAGGTATTTCTTTAGTGGCCATTACTTCAGGGCAGTTGGGTTCTGATGCAGTAAGTTCTGCCATGCAACCACAACCCGAAGACGCGGAACCGTGGTTTTTTCGGGTACGGCGACGCTTATTGCAGTGCTTGCACACATGCACACGACTCCGTTTTAAATGACGAGCTGAAGTCGACCCATCGGTATCCATGCCCGATTCATTAGAGATGATGGTAACAAAATTGCCAGCCGGGGGAATCAAATCCCCCGGATCCGGCGGGTCTTTCATACCTATTCGTTTAAATAACTAAAAAAACACTTACCACTACCGATGAAAATATTCTACACTAAAATTAAACTAAAAGTAAAAGAAAATGGAACACTAAAACTACGACTACTGATCTTATATTTAGGGTTTTTTAAATTTATAAAAATTATCTCAAAAAAAAGGCGTCCGTCAAGTACGAAGTTTCCCGCGCTTTCCCGACTCATTTTAAGATAAAAAAAAATTAAACTAGACAAAATTTCCTTCAATAATGTAATCATTTTTTTTTTTTTTTTTTTTTTTTTTTTGTAAAATCAAGTTTTGGCGCACGAGCGCCGCAAACTATTATCCATGTACACCAACAAGTGTTTTTCGTAAATTTACGAAAAATATTTTACTATGCGTTGCAGGTATACTGCTCGCCTTTGTATCGGGCCTCTCTCTCTCTCTTCTACGAAACATCTGCCGGCAGAACTGAAAAACTGTAACCCCAAGTAACTCCCTTTTGAGCACCTTATTCTCATTTTATAATAGGTCTTTACCTATGAAATTGCCGTTTTGTATGAAAAAATTGAAACGAATTTTTTTCATGCATTTTTTATTTGTATTAATCGAAGTAATCACCCATGCAATCAATGCATCTTTGCCAACGCAGTGGCAGTTTATTGATGCCCTTCTTAAAGAAATCAGCTGGACGGGAGGCAACAAATTCTTCAAAGGCATTTTGTACTGCCTCTCGGGTATTGAATTTTTTTCCCGCCAAGAAATTATCCAAATTCTGGAAAAAGTAGTAGTCTTTAGGCGCAAGGTCTGGTGAGTAGGGCGGATGACGGAGAGCTTCCAACCCCAGTTCTTGCAACTTGGAGACCGTCTGCTGTGCAGTATGAGGTCGCGCGTTGTCGTGCAGGAGCAGCGGAGACGAGCGATTGACCAATGCTGGTTGGAGATGTGCCAGCTTCTCCATCATTGTGTTCAGTTCTTCACAGTACACATCTGAAGTAATGCTCACCCCGTTTGGTAAGAAGCTGTGATGAATCACACCGGCGTTAGACCACCAAACAGTGACCATCACTTTTCTAGGGGTAAGTTTTCGTTTAGGGCATTGTTTAGGTGCTGAACCAGGATCCAACCAACTTGCTGAGCGCTTGCGGTTATCAAACAGAATCCATTTTTCATCGCAGGGAACAATGCGGTTCAAAATTCCTTCATTTGTGTGTCTGTTGAGCAGTGCAAGGCACGTCTCGACGCGTACTTCGCGCTGGCGATCATTGAGTTCGTGGGGCACCCATTTGTCAAGCTTTTTTACCTTGCCAATTTGACGCAAATGGACCAATATTGTTTTGACGCTAACGTCGAAAGCTGCTGCTAATTCAGCCGTAGATTGTGTATCATCAGCTTCCACAATCGCCTTTAATTCGTCATTGTCGACCAAAGTCTTCGGACGACCGCGAGGTTCATTTTTCAGGTCGAAATTTACAGAACGGAAGCGAGCAAACCAATAACAAGTGGTGCGTTGGTTTGTAGTGTTAGCTCCGTTAACGTCGTTGATGTTGTGTGCCGCTTGTGCCGCGTTGCAGCCACGACGGTACTCATATTCCATAATTACTCGAATTTTTAACGTATCCATGATGACGAAAAAGATTGAAATGCGATGAAAATGTAACACTAATCAATAAACAAATGACTACTTTTGGAAAAAAAAATCCATGTTTTTAAAATAAAATTAATTTGAAATTAGAATTCTTAGCCAAACAAAAATTATTTTGATTTGAAATGGCCAGTACTGCAGAACGGTAATTTCATAGGTAAAGACCTAATATATACTAGTCTACGCACCAAATGACTGTACTATATCTTCAATACAGTAAGGAGTGCATGTAAGTACATACCAACACACAATACTAGAACAGGGATTTAACCTTGAACTTGAATGACGTTGGCAGAGAGAAACTGTTGTTATAATTAACGGTATAAATTTACATTTTGAGCAATGGTTTTGTGAAATGTAAAAAAAAAAAACAAGATTTTGGTGGTAGTTCCGATTTTGACAACGTGCCATAAGATCTATACTTTTCAACTAACTTAACCATTGACGTATTGTATTGTATTGATGTATAAATTGCCTCTAATATAAAAAATACTTTTCAACTGTAATGCATTACTATATCTATAACTATTATAGATAAAAACACGAGAGCTGCCAGATATTTCGTTTAAAAATCTTATTTTGTACAGACGCCAGCACATCAAGCTACTGCAATCTGTCAAATTTCTTTAATAGATTTTTATCTTTGTCTCTAAATTATTTGGTTCAGGGTTGATTGGGAAAATTTGACAGTTTCGGGTGGCTTGACCTGCTGGCGTCTGTACAACGTTGAAACTGTTGTAAAATGGTTTTTGTTTTTGGACAAAAAAAGATTTATACTGACAGCCACCTGCAATCACTAACTTTCTGGCAGCACTCGTGGTTTTATCTAGTTGCTGCAATAAATTATTAAATGCTGCAATAGTAGATTTTCAAGTTTGACTCATTCCAAGGCTTTGGTCATAATTTCCGCCAAAGATACCATAACTGAATATATAATATTTTGCGATGGAACTAACCGAAACCAACTTTTTGCTTTGTACCCATTATCTGTCTAGCCTTTTCCTAAGCATGTTGGGATCGGGTCCAGGCCTGTCCAGGCTTCCAGTCTTTGGATGCAGCTGGATACCAGTACTTTACATGGAGCGACTGCCAATCTCCTGATGGTGTGAGAGTACCCACCGAACTCAATCGAATTGCTTATTGTAAATTAGTAATTTAGTTATATCCCAGTTACAATAAAAAATAAAAACAAAATTAAATTGATGTATTTATTTCGAAAAAGTCCTTGCCTTGTATGCAACGTGCCGTAAATTGTATGTAAACTGTTGCACGTTTTCGTTTCATGTTGAATCTCAATGTCCGTGACCACCGCCGGACCACCAACGCCTATCGCTTCCATATTTGGTAAATCGTTACTACTCCATTGGTACCAATTAATACTCGAACAACAACATTGGTACCCTAGTAGTTTTCGAGAAAATCGACTTTGAAGGTGGTCCGGCGGTAGTCACGATCCCTTCAGCAGGACCACCATGAGCGTCGGAAAAGGGGGCATGCTACAGCTATTCTAAGTATACAAATAGTTAATACCCTCATATGTGATTCATTTCGTAAAAAAAAACAGATCTGAAACATTTGTATTTACCGAGAAATCAACGATGATGACTTTCCGCTCTCGTTCAGCAGGACCACGACTTTGAATGTTGATTACAAGTTTGAGGAGTTTGTCGCTTTCCTCAAACCTACATAGAAAGTTACTACCCTGCAAGATAAAATCAGTACCCAAAATTCAAAATGCGGACTCCAGTAGTTTACGAGATATACCGTGCCATTGGTGGGGTGGCGGTAGTCACGGTGTAAAATTTTCATTTCAAGATTTCCCTATTAAAAACTCTGTGATTTCTTCCCAAATTTACACAAAAGTTACTACTCCTAAAGAAGATACGGTGACCGAAAATTCAGTTTCCTAATTGTTGTGTATAAAGAGAAATTAGCTTTCATTACTTTTCCATACTAAATCTACGCGTATAACCCGACCAAATTAAGTTGTCAGTGGTATTGAGCTGTATAAGAGATGTACACTCGTGCACATAAATTTATGGATGTCGGAATAGTAGTAGCGTTCATAATCTTCAAATTTTATACAAACTATACTTAGGTACATAATTAAGATAAAACCTTTGTTAGTGACGTGGGTAGGTAGGTAGTTACGTACTCGAACAATTATTTTTCTGAATTGTACCTTCTGTGTTGTTATATTATTAGTTTTATCGTTTTCTGAAACCTATAAATATGGAGACATGTGAACTCTTTTAAATTGCTTAATATTCATTTATTTCTTTGTCTAAAAAAAATTGAAACCATAAACGAATAAAAAAATTCTCGATGTATCCACGACACGCTTCGCGAACGCTTACTCGCTTACTCCAGTAATAACCTGCGCGCCATGCCACATTAAAAAGTTTTGGACCATAGACAAGATAAAATAAGATTCGAAATCATCTGAATCTGTCAGTTAGCTAGTTTTGTTTGTTGTTCTCTGAGTAGAACTTAAAATTAACCCTGTATCATGAGGATACATAATTACTTTCGTGTGAATAAATAACATACAGCCAAATGATCTCCGTTTGAACGCGTCTTGACAAGCTCTATATAGTTTGTGCGTCTTGACTCACGTTTTTTGACGAAATTTAAGTAAGTCTAGATGTAATTACAGCAGGTAACTATTTTAATTTATTAAATAATTAAAATGTATTAACAAGTACTTACCTACGTATTTACAATAGTAACTTATTTTTATTTTTCAGATTAAACTTGGATTAAAGTAAAATCATCTAGTTTTCTTATTCGAGACTTATCTTCAAGGAGTTTGTGTGAAGAAGTCTGTCTGGTAAGTTTATAATTCATTTATATAGATACATAACTACTTAAAGAAGTATACATGTGCTCAAGATAACAAACAACTATCCCATTTCATCCGTTTCATTCTAGAAACCTGTTTTGGTTTATTGTCTTAAGAACTTAGGTAGGTAAATAATTGAAAACGCGCGCCGCGCCGCACCGCACCGCCCGGGAAGAGTAGAGGAGTATGCGGCGTGGCGTGATGGCGGCAGAGCGTTGACAACGTAGCAGCGACGTACTATACGTTTCAACTAAGAATAGGACGACTCTAACGCCATATTGTGACAACAATGGGGTATTTTCCGGGCGTTCCTAAAAGGCTCAAAAGATGGCGCTGTACGAAGTGTAGCGATTCTGTCACTGCTCAATGTTGTTGGTTTAAAAATATTTCGTCATTTTAGTCTATCTCGAAACTCCAGTAATATTTTATTGCAATCAGAGACTATTCGCTATTTAGGATACTTATTTCGAAAAACGCACCCACGATACAGGAAGAAACTCCTAGTGTGGGGCAACGTTTTAATGAAAAAGAAAGAAAAGAAAAATAATTTTGCCAGGGATTTTAGAGTGTAGGATAAAAAGTTTTTGTAATATCTTCTGAGTATCGAATCTAGGTATTTATCATGATGTGTTTATTTTTGTAGGTATTTAGCCATTATTTTTATTTCTGATGACATTCATTAGCCTGTAGTAATACCTACCACTGAATAAGGAATCCTACCTCTATGAGTAATACTTTTATTTATATTTTTTTTATATTAAAAAAAAAGCGTTGCCCCACACTAGGAATTTCTCGTGTGTCGTGGGTGCGTTTACAAACACTTGAACTCACATACATAAACACCCGAGCTACCGGGCTGACAACCTTCCATTTGACACAAACATTAGTGACATTGCTCCTTTCCACTAGATCTTTTTTTGACTGCGATTTCCTTTTTATTTTGATAGTTTTATTTTATCTTGAAAACAAACAACTAGGACACTGATTACTGCACTGTGGACTGTGGATTACTTAGGATTTTTTGGGACTGATTCGCCATACTTGGAGTAACGCCATCTATCTATGGCAAGTAAACAAAAAACAAAAGATCGCCCGTTACATTTAACAAAAAACTTTTGTTTTCAAAAATAGTTACTATCGTTATTATCTTGTTAATGTTATTTTTATAAAATTATTGTTTATTTAAGAGCATGGAAGTATTAGAAAAGCGTGCATGAAGTCACGATCTGGCGCCCTAGCCGTCCTATTCTTAGTTGGAACGCGTAGTAGTTTATAATTTAGTAGGAAATAGGTATAAGTAATTACTAAGTGTGTAGTTATTTAAATAAAAAAATATGTACAGACGCCAGCACATCAACCTACCCCAATCTTTCCCAATCGAACATGAACCTTCTTCTTTTGTGATAACGTTGAAAATCTATTAAAAAAAATAGACAGACTGGGGTAGCTTGCTGTGTTGGCTAGTTAGTATCATACAGCCAATATAATACAGAATCATACAGCCAATTATTGGTTCAATGCAAGCCGCTGCAAGATTCCTAGGTTTATTTTTTCTAGGTTTCCTAGGTTTTAGATTTGGCTGTAAGATTCTGATTCGAATTAAACTAAAAATATTTTCGTATACCTACCTGAGTTTAAGTAGGTACTAATTAGCCAGCACATCAATCTCAATTGTTAATAATATTTGTTATTTTCAGGCATTTGCTAAATATATAAAAACCACAGGCTACAAAATAAAATCGATGGATGGACAAAATGTCAAATTTCAGCATCTTCAAATTTCAAGCCTATGTAGCTGTATGGACTTGGAACCGGAACTACACGGTATTATTAATATTCTAAGACTGTTTTTACTTGTTTTTGTGATCGATATAATTTAATTTCACTATTGCCTTAGTCAATATACCTCGTCAACATAGTTTTAGTGAAAAACATGGGAGGTAGAAAACCACAAGTATCGTTAGAGCATCAGAAGGAAGTGTTTAATAACTTCAAAGATACCTTAAAGTTGCCACTTCCTCCGTTAAGTGATAAAGTGTATGAAGAAATATTTTTAAAACTTAACTGTAAAATGTCAAACAAGGCAATTTACTTGTCGATAAAAAAGAATTTCAACTTTTTTTTTGACGTAACGACAGACAATTTAGCTTCAATTAGTAAACATGATGAACAGGACGGACTATCCGTATCATCAGATAGTGACTGGAATTGTGATTCTATTAAAAATACAAATAGCTATGTTAATAATTTCGAAGTTGACATACATACCTGGCGCAAAATCCAGCCAAACGCATTTTATACGAAACGCAGTGATCATAGTAAGCCATATTCCCTGTACCATAAGAAATATTTTTTAAGAGGAAATGCGTGGACTTCTATCTTTTGAGATGAACTATGGAAAAATATTAAATCTCCATGTAATTGGATCTTTAAAAACCATCAAGTGAAAAGTGAATTCGAGATATCTACCTGTGGAATTTGCAAGCAATGCTCGGCTAAAATTATGTTACATACAAAAATGAAATCTGAAAATTTTATTCAATTTGATTATTCAATTTTTAATTTTAATGCGGAATTCCACCATTCCCCTTTAATTAAAGTTAGATCAACTACGCTGAAAAAAAACAAGTTGTGTGAGTTATTAAGAAATAAACCAGCATCGGTCGTTCACAAAACCCTATCCACCCAATTACATCACGATGACATTGATGCTGAGCCGTCAATTCTTCCTAAACTGAATACTCTTCGAAAAATGAAACAAAGACATAAAATGTCTTTATTTTTCAACGTAAATGTAATTTTATCCTTACAGTGTATGTGTTATACCCCACCTTATAATAAAATAATACAAAGATTCTCTGTATTCCCATTTTATATTTACTATTGGACACAGGAACAAATACGGTACTATGAGAACTGCATCAACAACTATAATAATTTAAGAATATCCGTAGATGCCACAGGCTCGATTTTTAAAAAATTCTTCTTCCTCCATTAAATGATTATACTGAAAAATTTAAAACATATCAAAAACACAAATTTCTATACCAAGTTATGACGGACACTGTAAAAAAAGCAAGTATTCCTTTATGCCAAATGATATCAGAGAATCATGACATGATTTCTATACGTAACTGGCTAAGTACGTGGCTTCAAGGAAGGACGCCGCCTAATGAAGTAATTACAGATGATTCATCAGCCTTGATTGGGGCAGCCGTACAATCTTTTACAAGATTTACTTCTACCCAAACATATCTCGAGCACGCTTTTAAAATATTAGAAGGAAATACAACTGATTTACCAGAATGTTTCCTCCGCCTGGACAAATCACATTTTATTAAAAAATTATATAATTTGACCGTTTTAAATAATGTCGATGTAAGAGTAAAATTTTTTTATATTCAATGTATTAAATTGATCCGAAAATGTGAATTTTATGATCAAGTAAAATTAATTATTAGAGATGTTATTATAACATCATTGTACAAATTTAGAGGAATAACTGATAATGGCAATCTATCGCATGCGGAGCAGTCTATAGCACGATTAAAAAGTACTTTACAAAAATATAACGTAACGGATGAAGAAGAAATTGATGTCGTAAACACGTATGAAGTTGATGACAACGACTATTATCCCACAAGTGCTACCTTTACAAATTCAAAAAATATGATGTTTGATTATTGTTCCGCTGTTATTAATTTCGAAAAACAGCACATTGATGAAAACAACAGAGGAGGATTATACGAAAATATATATTACTTGCCAAACTTTCATAGTACCCTTGTAAGGCTTTTAAATAAATTGCCAATGTGGGGCAGTGTTATAAATTCATTTTTTAAGGCAGGCTATGAAAGCCCGAGCTCTTCAAATTGCGAAAGTTATTTTAAAGACATAAAAAAATATATTGTTGAATCAGATGACCGGGTTCGTATTGATGAGTTTATTATTAAACATTCAACCCATATAACAGGGGCATTAAAGTTAGCTTTGGATGATTCTGTAGTGAATCGTAGCGATATGGGATTACCAAAGAAAAATGAGAAAGAACTATCAGATGATGAATCAAGTGACGGTTTCGATTCTAGCTCCATTTTTATGAAACATCCCAGAACAGTAGAAAACTGGAGGGGAAAAGCCTTGAAAGACAAAAAAAGGACTACTATTGTTCATATACTTAAAAACGGAAATATGAGCACTTCAGGAATTGAAGGGACTCTGATTTATAACACTTGTGCCTTCGATTCTGTTGCGCAAAGCTTTGCGTATGCTTATAAAGATAGGAAAGCTTTTAAGTCATATTTAAAAGACCTAAATGATGAAACAAGTAGGTTTATAAAATCACTTTTAACTTCTCAAAAAGAAAAAAGCGCCAATGGAATATACGTAAAGCGAAGTCAAATTTTACTCAAACATTTCAAATCGGATACGTTTGAAAGTGTCAATGATGATGATCGTGATACCAATAACATGAAAACCAATGAAACCATGCTAGTAAATGATGATATTGATCATGAAATAGAAATAGGCACAAGCGAAAACATTAAACCTATCATAAAAAGTGTTGATTGTCAGTGTAACGTTTCTAAAATAATAGAGCAAATACTTGGGGAACACTTTTTTAGTGCTTTAAGAGTCAAAGAATGTTCCAACAAAGATTGTGAGATAAATAATAATAACCCACGGAAATGTAGCTACCTGCCTATAAATATAGACACTATACAAAAAGAGGGTATCGCTTCTCTGAATTCGACAGCAGAAGCCTCTTTAGAAGAGGAGAGCAAACCTTGCACCAAATGCAAATACGGTTACTGTAAGTTTAAATACGAACTAAACAATGTGTTATTTTTTGAATTCAATTACGAAATATCTACCGAGGTAAAAAAAATTCCAGAATTACTCAAGCTGGGAGACAAATCATATAGAGTACTATCAGCAATCATATTTGAATCTACGAAGAAAGATACAATGGGTCACTATAAAAGTTTAATATATAGACATTTACTTAGGAAGTGGCAACTTTATGATGACTTAAAATCAAAGTGTGCAAAGAGTCCTTCATTCGTAATACCGCATTGCATTATTTATACTAAAATTAATTGACCAAGTAGATAAATCGTTTAAAAGTTATAATGTTTATTTTATTTTGAGATTATTATTTTTTATGTTTACAGTTCACATAAACATTTTTCCTTTTATTTTGTTTGTTGTTTTTTTTAATAAAGATTTTTCATTATTGTAAAAATAAGTATTGCCACCTTTTTATTTTTCTAAGTAGTTAATTTGTAAATGATTAGTGTGGTCATTCACCTTACTTTTAAGATATCTAGGTATTGAAGACGTGTGGGCCTGCCGTACCTAATAATAATTAATCTGTGATTTTGAGATGGTTTTAAGAATGTTAAAACTAATTTTTATTCTATTCTTTAATTGTTGTAACTATGCATGAATATCGAAGCTTTTGCCGTTGTTATAACGAACCTATTTGCTAGATAAATAACAAAGTTATAGTTTTGTTTATGGTTCTACCTAGTTGCCTACTAGCAGGCATACTTACCGTAATAGTATCTACTGATTGATTTGTGATATTAAACCTAAGTGCACATTTTATATTGTTGATTTCTAAGTACTTAAAATTTTACTGATTTTACAAATTGTTATCGAACTGTGATCTCTATTTAATAAAACTTGTTCGATTTATAAACGTGTTTTCGATTTTTAAAATACTACTAATTCATAACCTAGCTTTAGCAAAGTAGGTATTGAATAAGTAACTAAATAAAAATATAGGTAAGTATCCAAGGTCCACAGATATCGGGCACACCGTTATCGCCGGTGTGAAGTGGCTGGAGAGGTGCCACGGCGTCCTTACCTTCCTAAAACAACCAACACCAACAACAACGAGACAACACCAACAACACCAACAACAACAATGAGGTCTAGCGTCAAGACGCTAGACCTCACCAGACACGGTTGTTTCGGGAGGTTCTTGTATCGGATCCGGCGGGAGGATACACCCGGGTGTCACCACTGTGTGGACCGCCCGAAGAACACGGTGGAGCATACGGTGGAGGTCTGCCCCGCTTTGGCGGAACACCGCCATGTCCTCACGGAGGTGATAGGCGGCGGCGACCTCTCGCGTCCGGCCCTGGTTCAGGCCATGTTACGAAGCGAGGGGAAATGAGAAGCAGTCAAAATCAAAGCATTTATTTGAAGTAGGCCAGTTACAGGCACTTTTGAATTGTCAAAAAACATAAAAAAAATAACAATTAAAAATTATGGAGCTACAGTCCCATTCACAAGACACAATAACTGTAGATGCCCATTCCAAAGCGGCGTAGATCTCTATGGAGAAAAACGGGCAAGAAACTCCATGGACACACTTTTTCAATCAGAAAATTATCAACAAAACCTTGGTTACATCAGTCACCTCCTTCTGCGAAGCAGTGATGCTAGCGAAGGACGAGGCGGAAACTTGAGGGAGCGGTAATCCTCTATCTCAAGCCCTAGCCACCGTGGGAGACGCCCAGGGTGTCGGACATCGCGACGAGGGGGGAGGGGATTTTTAGTCCTTATAAGTCTATCATTCATCATTTCCCTTCCTCTACACACAAGGCCAAAAAAAATGTCGGTAAAAATTTGATGAAATCGACTTCAAGTACTGAAAAAATACATACCTGTTACTTATGTAATTCTTTTATACTTTCGTTATTATAGCAACATATTTTTACTGCAGTAAATTAGGTTTTTAATAATACTTCGTTTTTTAGTAGGAAAGAAATACATAAGAAATACCTATCGCTGTTTAATGATATTCATATAACAACACAGAAGGTACCTACCTACCTACGTCATTAGCAAAGGTCATGGGTAACGATAGGTGATCTTATTTATCTTAATACGTAGTACGTACCTAGGTACAGTTTGTATATAAAATATAGATGATGAACTGTAGCTACTACTATTCCGACATATCCATAAATTTATGTGCACGAGTGTACATCTCGTATACACTTTAAAACCATTGACGACTTAATTTGGTCGGGTTATACGCGTAGATTTAGTATGGAAAAGTAATGAAAGCTAATTTCTCTTTATACACAACACTTAGAAAACTGAATTTTCGGTCACCGTATCTTCTTTAGGAGTAGTAACTTTTGTGTAAATTTGGGAAGAAATCATAGAGTTTTTAATAGGGAAATCTTGAAATGAAAATTTTACACCGTGACTACCGCCACCCCACCAATGGCACGGTATATCTCGTAAACTACTGGAGTCCGCATTTTGAATTTTGGGTACTGATTTTATCTTGCAGGGTAGTAACTTTCTATGTAGGTTTGAGGAAAGCGACAAACTCCTCAAACTTGTAATCAACATTCAAAGTCGTGGTCCTGCTGAACGAGAGCGGAAAGTCATCATCGTTGATTTCTCGGTAAATACAAATGTTTCAGATCTGTTTTTTTTTTACGAAATGAATCACATATGAGGGTATTAACTATTTGTATACTTAGAATAGCTGTAGCATGCCCCCTTTTCCGACGCTCATGGTGGTCCTGCTGAAGGGATCGTGACTACCGCCGGACCACCTTCAAAGTCGATTTTCTCGAAAACTACTAGGGTACCAATGTTGTTGTTCGAGTATTAATTGGTACCAATGGAGTAGTAACGATTTACCAAATATGGAAGCGATAGGCGTTGGTGGTCCGGCGGTGGTCACGGACATTGAATCTCATCATGTTGAAACATGAGGTTGTTTTTTATTTCTTCGCGAACATCCGCCAACAAATCTTCTAGGTTGTTTCTTAAAAACTCCTCGTAATTTTCGCCGTTCAAATTTTGGGGCAAGAAATGAGGGCCCAGCAAATAATTATCAAGGACACCCATCCATACGTTCAGGGAAAATCTCATTTGCGACGCAGTTTCTTTTAGTTTTTTTGAATTCCTGCCTACTTTAGGTGCCCAAAAATGTAAGTTATGGTAATTCGTTATACCATCCCGGTCAAACTTTGACTGGTCAGTCCACAAAATATTTCTTAGGAAATGTTCCTGGTCAGCGTCAGCGTTTAACATAAACCGAGAAAATTCGAGTCGCCTGGCAGGATCTTCCTCGTGCAATGTTTGGACAGGTTGATAATGGTATGGGTGTCTACCTGATAGATGTACTACCGACCACACTTTCCACTGGGACATACCGAGCTGTCTTGCAACAATGTTGGTTGAGATGTTTGGGTCATCAATAAAACACTGAAGAATGGTGTCCTCTTCGTCAGCCGTGTATCGTCGAGGTCTGCCAGCGTTGACTTGTGCTCTCTGAACACTGCCAGTTTCAGACAATCGTCGATAGGTGCTCCCGAAAACAGTAACGTGGGGAAGTCGACGATCGGCAAAGCGGCGTTGGTCGTGTACTCCCCCGCCCGCACACCCCGCCCCATCACGAAGAATTTCGCCAGTAAAATCGGTTGTTTTAGCGAGGATTATAAACTAAAAACACAGATGATTTCTCTCCCCGCACCGCGCGCCGTCGCGCCGGTTCAAACACATGCCATGCCACGAATTATGTATTTTAAACTTGACTTTTATACCTTTTTAGAAAGCTTACAAAATAGGCAAGTTGTTTTAGTTATTTGTACGATTAATGTCATAGTAATTTTTGTGACGAGACAACATTATTGAAGCGTAAAATGAAAATATTAATAAGATATTCTTAAATCGCTCATTATTTTGTTAAATTAAGTAGTTTTAATTATGTCAATAGGTTAATTAAAGTCCAGCTACAACATTATTTTTAATGGTACCCATTCAAATATGTATTTTTTATTTTTTTATTTGGAATTAAATGTCAAATTTTGGGTAAATATCGAAAAACTTAAAATTCAAATATCTCGAAAACTATTGAATTTCGGCTATACATATGGGGGGCATTTTGGCCCCCTTATCAGCCCCTGACGGATATACGTCGAATTACCAGTAACCCTGTATACTGGTGACCCCGAACACGAACGTCAGCGCAGCCTCCGTGCAACTCCTTCAGCGTGACGTCATCAGCATTACTTCCTCAAGCTTTCGAGCGACAAGTCACACAGCCAGCCAGCAGCCACGGCTTCAACGGGTATCCTGACCACCAGCATGCAGCGGACGCGCATTCCTGGTCATCACCTACAGCCTCAACCTCAACCCAGCGCTGTACACTCCGACTCACTGGAGCATAACGCAGCGCCACAACGACTCACTGGGGAATCACCGCAGACAGTTCCAACTCACCGTGAACTATGCGCACCCGGTTCCGACTCACTGGAACCACAACTGGCACTGGCAAGCATCGCAAGATACACGACTCAGCCCACTATCGACTTCCGGTCTCCGGAGGGGAGTGATGTGGCGGAATCTACATCGCCACATACGAAGTACGCGTCACACTGACGTCACGCAATCCTGCATCGCACAATCAAAGTTTACCGCGCGACTAGCATATATACAACGTCCCGACATCAATCATCAGGCAGTTGCCCACCAGACACAACACCCGTCTGGTGGGAGGATCCTCCCTTTTCTAGAGGATGAGTGAACTTTACATCCTGTTCCCCATGCCTCTATAAGTAAAAAAAAAAAATAGATTTAAAAACTTTTTTACAAACGACTTGCAAAAAATCACTACAAAGTGAAAAATTACTTTAATTTCGAAAGTCATTCTTTTTTTATTATTATTATTCTCCAACATACATTTATTTTTTTGTTTTTACATGTTTACTGACCAAATTTTCCAGTTTAATAGCGAGAAGCGTTTGTTAAATACAAATAATTTAAGTAGTAAAAACTAACCTTAAAACTACCAAACATCAAGGATCAGTCATACCGGCACGGACAGATTGCGAACAAGCCGCGGACACCAGCAGTGCTATTCTGTACAAATCTCACCGTGAAAACCTAGGTGAAGTGAGTTATCATTCTGCCTGATGCTAGGGATTGACACTATATTATAGCTCACTCCACGCTCACTTCACCCAAGTTTTCACGGTGAGATTTGTACAGAATAGCACTGCAGACACTGACAGATGCTAAGTACTTAACGTTTATTCGCGCATATCAGTGTCCGGGACGTGAACGGACCTTGCTCCGTTAGGGGCTGAAAAAAGATTTGTGTACAAGTACATAGGTACTTACATTTTATATAAACTCGTTCACATACGTCTGTGTCCGGGACGGCAGTCAGCGGTCAGTGCTTGCCTTATGTGTGCCACGGCCCTGTTAAATGTGGATAGACCTTTATCCATCGGCATAAAGTTACATGCTTTGTGCATCTGGAGGTGTCCGTGTCCGGAGACGCGTCCACAGCCCACCCGCGCCGGCACGAGCGCATGACCAAACTCTTTTGTAGTGAATCACAGATTACATAATCATACATTCACCTATACTATTTATACTAATAATATAAAGCTGTAGAGATTGTTTGTTTGGCTGAACGCACTAATCTCAGGAACTACTGGTTCGAACTGAACAATTATTTTAGTGTTAGATAGCCCATTTATTGAGGTAGGATAAATAACATCATGCTACGAGGAATAGGAGCTGAGCATCAATGACAAATGTTGCAAAAACGGGGAACATTTTATTCCTTTAGAGAGCTTCTGTTGCGTGCGCTGCGTAAACGGTTGAAGTTTGAAGAAGAAACGCAACAATCATGTATGACGGAATTTTTATTCCTAAAAAAATCCGTGATAGCATTTATGTCTATCTTTTAAGGTTGCTTCACTATATCTTTTTAATGGTAATCAAATTTGTTATAAAATAATGCACTAATTGCGAAGGTGTTTTCAAACATGGTACCTATTAATCCATAACCAAATAAATATTCATCACAAATCATTCACCCCTTCTCCCATGGGGGTAGGCAGAAACTATAGAATAATTATACTATAAAAGGTGCGGATTTATTTCTCGGTAACGGTAGACTCCTCATTATCGAGAAATAAACTTTTAAATCTTGATTTATCATAACTTTACTTAATTTAGGGATTTGTTTTAACAAATCTATTTTATTAAATATTTTTGGCACTAAATATTATGAACTTCTTTCCCCATAGTAATTTGTTATTTTCAGTTGAACTAAGGTTGAACTAGTCTTTTCTCTCCACTTCTTGTGTCTTATAACTTCTTGACTTATCAAATATTCGACCTTTGGTTTTGTATTTTCGTTTTTTGCCACAGACAAAATAAAGTAAAAAGTAAATTAGTTTTCACTTTGTAGTATTTTTTTTGAAGTCTGTTGTTTTTTTTTTTTTGTTTTTAGGTTTTACTTTTTTGTCGTGGTTCCTAGTTCCTATCCCACAAAAATTCGAATACCACTACCTGTAAAATAAATTAGAACATCATCCACATAAACTAAGTAGGAAAAGTACGTATTATTGAAGCTAATCCAAAAACTACCCGAGCAAATTTAATTTTTACATGGGACCATGTTCGAGGTATACCCTCCAGAATAAAAAAAAGAAAAACTGTAAATGTTATGCGTGGTCATACATAAAAAAAAAAAATTAAACGTGTCGACTTTTCGTCGGTTATATTATAAATATATATTACAAACCACTTGCCCGGGATTCGTCTGATTTCCAAAATCAGACCAATCTGGGGAAAATCTAACTTAGAGAGATGTATTGATTGATCGCGTACACTCCTACCAACTTATCTGTGAAATGGTGAAAATTGGAACTACGGCCGTCATGTTGAAATGTCATTCGATTGTCAGCACAGAGTACATATAAATCACAGAGTACATTTTTTAATTTATATTAAGTAGATTGTCAGTGTCTACTACATTCGGGTTCTCTGGTTGTTTTGTCGTGATATTGCTGAATTTATAAAGTTAAATATGCCGAAAGCTATTTAAAGTGATGCTCGAAACAGTATTCTAAAGGTTAAAACCTTTTTTGAAGAAGAAGCTCGGGCGGGGTCTCCGATTATTCCATTTAAGGACGCTGTTACAAATGGGTAGTCAAATCATTATTTTTTTACACAAAAGTATGTTTATTAAATAAAATGCTTTGCATTCTTAAAATGTTTTTTGGCCGAATTGTTGATAGATGTGCATGGTACGATTCTGAACTGTAAATATAATTTTAGGTAGGTACAGTTTCTCAAAAAAGGTACCGAAATGAAAATTTTTACTTCAAATCAAATCAAAAACTGGTTTTAGGGGTTAGGTACGGTCATAACTAAATGCTAGACATCCAGGTACCTCTTGCAGGGTAGGTACCTACTTAACTTCGCATTAAATGAAAGTTGTATCCCCCCCATGGAACATTTTATCTGCTGAATTTCCACTTCATTGAATTACTTTTTAGATATAGCCATTGTTTATTGCTGAACTGTAAATGATCAAATTCTTTTATTTATTTTATTACTTTTATATAGGTTAATTTGTAAAAACTGTAATTCTTATTAAACGATTATGTATAATGTGAAATTTCCTTCTTAAGAACTTACTCAATTTTGGGCACCTTATATTAATTAGCAACACTGAATCGACGGTGCCGTCCTCTTTCAGTTCACAGATAATTTGGTAGGACTGTATGGTAGGTTTAGACATTATTACTTCAGTTAAAAAATGGTAACACTGAGTCGCCTACCGCCTACCATGCCGCCTACCGCCTCCTCCCCGGTGTTCTTTTCCTTTTCCCCCACTTCCTTCTTATCTGTCAGTAGTGTGTAGTGCATTACGTAGTATCCCCTAAGTGTAAGTAGTCTGTGGTGTAGTGTCAGTCAGCCAGCCTGTCAGCCAGGATCAGTCTGTCATTCAATTTTAATGCCAATGAGTACTGTTTGGTGGTGATGTTTCTTTACAAGTTTTTATTTTCGTGATACCTATTTAGAAGCTTGATGTTTTGTTGTATGATTTTGTGTAATTTAATTGCCGCTACGCTATTTTAAGAAAGTGCATTATGAATTAGTTGATTAAAGTTATTAATTGAATGTAGGTGAATAGTTTTTGTGTTTTGTTATTTGAACATAATGAAGGTGGATGTTGTTTGGAGGCGACGCAGCGCTGCACAACTAGCAGGTTGGTGCGAACTCCTTTACTTTAATAGTTCCAGACCGTAATAGAATTTCGAGTCGAGGTAAAATGTTTAACTACTACTATACTTTAGGCGTTCGTGAAAGGTCGAAGGTTGTCTATTGAATTAAATAAAATCATTATAATTGAAAGTTTTGGTCGCAATCTAAAATTATTACGCTTGCGACAAAAATAGTGAGAGAACCCACCCACATGCATTACAATTCGCCATGTAATAGCTTCTTTTGTTGAACCAATGTTCTAAGTTGATAGGTAAGGCCCAAACTGAAACTAATGGAAATGGTTATGATAAACCTTCAGATGACAATAAAACAAAGAACTCTGTACTTATAATCATGTAAACTTGTTATTAGTAGTGATGCTGAGTTATTAACTAGAGAGAAACATTCAGTCACAGATTTAACCTTCAAGATAACACTGGAGAGGGAAGGCACCAAATTACTTTCAAATGTCTATCATAAATGCTTGCATTTTATACATTTCGTTCAGTTAAATTCTACACTTGTTGACACTGAAGCTATGACAATAAGAAATGATGGAAGTTAAAGAAAGGAAGGAGAGAGGTGGAAGTGACTTGTAGATATGGTGCCTATTAGATGTGGTAGGTACCTATTATTTAAACAAAATATAAGTTGGAGGGGGGAGGGGTTAGAATGTGTATATTTTGGTAAAAGTATGCAGCATTTATAAGCACTTTTATAAACCAATACTTGTAAAATCAAATTATGTTTTGAATGAAGCAATAAACAATAAACACAAACATATCTATAAACAAAATTTTGCAACTTATTAGCCTGTTATTTAAAATATTTGCAAAAAGTATGTATTGTTTCTGTCAATGAATGGAAACTCCACCATTATCTGTGACCTAGTCATACCTGCCAGGTATTTGAATAAAAACTGGCAGCCTTGACTGTAAAACTAAATAACTGCATATTTTATACCAAACCCTGCTTGTAATGTAACTGGATTACATGGTAATGGTGCAGCAGTGCAGTCGAGTACAATATAATATAGTGGACAAGACAAGACAAGGCAAATAAAATAATCAACTAAAGTACTGTAACCTACATCTGATAAATTATAAAAAAGATGTTGAATGTCTCATTATCTCAATTTAGGAAAAATCTATATCATAGATAGAAGCATTTATAGATAAGGACCTGACTTGACAATAAATAAAACTTAACATCACACCATGCTGTATTCTTTGCATGAAAATACCACATGTACTGCAACAAGCAAAAATGTTCTCTCTCTCTCTATCTAATGGCATCTCAATTATTTAATGTAGTCACAGAAAACTAATTTAATCTGCTACTTAGTTAGGTACATATAAATATTAATTGAGTGTTGGTGACATTTGAAACTTTCAATGTGTTACACCACAGTGTTATAGATAGTTACCAAGAGCTATAACATGTTGGTGTAACACAAAGCTTAATAGATTTCCTAAAGAACATCAACAAAATCATCAAAATTATTATTCTTATAAGCTACACAATTTTATGAAAGTCTTAGAAGCACCACAGATCTGCAGGCTAATTGCGTAACACACTATCAATCGGTAGCAATGGGTTTCATTTTGAAAGTTAACAACAATCATTGAGTTATTTAAGTTGTTGAACAGACAAATTTTTCGAACATATGTAGCAATGGATTAGCAATATCCTTCAAAATCATTCAGATTGTGATTGTTATTGTGTTACACAATTAGGATGAAGGCGTTCATCGTTCGTTGCGCCTTTTCGTGGCCCAATACTATGAAGTCCAGCACTAAACTAACAGAGCAAAGGCTCTTCGCGAACGCACCACGCCCGGTGTGTGAAGCTCCTTATTTAGACGAAATTCTTAAAATATGTATTATACTTAAGAAGTCAGCACTCTTATCGAAAAACTTCCTCGTAACCATGACGTCAACGTCTAGAAGGAAAACATTCTTATTTCGAAGGTGCATCTCTACTTAATACGAGTATTTAACATAATTATTTTTTATCTAGAAACAAATAGTTATGAGTCACGTTAGTCACTAAATACAAAGTAAAACAGTTATCATAAGAGAAATGCGCGAGATTTGGTGGCCTCTCACGGCTCTCACTCAGCGAAAGCACAGCACAGCCGGCCATTGTTCGTGTCGCGTGCCGTATGCCGTGGGCCCATGAGGCGGAGTGCCGGTGCAATGTGCATGTGCTGATGCTTCACTTGCAAGTGGAAAGTGCGCACACAACACTTTCGTATTGTCTCAGACATGTTGACTCCGGGGTTTTAGTGAAATGAGGTGAAGGCTGCTCGCTAAATGCACAGCTCGTAGAGGCAAGTTGTAGTCGTGTCGTATGTCGAGCTCCGTCTAGTGCGGATGCGCAATCTAGTAGCAATCGTGCATAGGGATGCTGAGATCTTATGTCAAAGAACAGACACGTCAGGATTTCTACCAAAGCTCCTATTCCAATCTGCTTGTTACCTCGAATAGTTTTTGCAGGAAGAAGTAATTCTCGTTCTCATGAGTCATCATCTCGTTGCTCTAAAAGTTTAAAATACTTACATAATAATATGCATTCATTCCTAATTAAGTAGGTATGTAGGATTCCAAATATTTACTATAAATGCAAGACTTGGCCACTTGACTTGAATCCGTGAAGTAACGAAAAGTCCATTTCAGTTATATTGCTCGCCAAAGCGTGGCGAATGTGCTTGCAGTACTGAAGGGTACCGTTACTGAAGAAAGGCGCCCGCGCCGGCGCGGCGAGCGCTGTGCGAGACTGCCGTGACGTGAGAGTACATAACGGGTACACCCTGGGCTCTGGGGTGATCCCCTATGGTGTCGTTTGTTTAGGGCAGAGTTGTTTCCGGTTCATACTGATTATTGTCTTGCAGCTGAGATTTGGCTGAGAAAATGTAAAGAGGCACAATGTATGCGTCCCTATTTCTTTGTGCTGTTACTTGTTCGGGCAACAAATACAATTATTTAGATTCCGTAAAAAGATCGACGCGAGGACATTGTCCCCAACCGCGGCGGCACCCTCCACTGCCAGTTTATTCATGACTAGCACTTCCCGCGCGGTTTCGCCCGAGTGGATGTCGGAAAATAGCCCACGGAAACGTACTATCGGGAATTCCTTCCTTATTCCTTGTCTAGATTATAAAGGGAACCTCTGTGCAAAATTTCAGCTTTCTAGGTCCCAGGGCTAGGCGTTGATGAGTCGTCAGTCAGGAGTCTCTTTTTATTTATACAGTATGGGGACCGCTTATATGCAATAATTTCTAGGACACACTTGGTATCGCCTTTTCTGACGATATACAAAAAATGAACGAAATCGGTCCAGTAATTACGTCAAAAAGTAGAGTTTTCATTTTGATCAAATTTAAACACTCTGTAGAATTGGATCACTAGGTCAATGATTCAATGAACCCTTTAAAATGCGACGTTGCCACTCAGTGCAAACTATCACGATGCTGTTACGTACCTATTCTATTTATTTGCCGAAATGTAAAATCGGTACACCTGCACGACAGGCTGGAATTTAATGTAAAAAAAAAAATTCAACGTTTGAGTGCGTGCGCAAAACTAAGCGTGTACGGGAGACGCAGCCGCGGACCGCGCCGCCCGACGACACCCACATTCGATTAATACTGTAACGGTACGGCCCACTACCCTCACAGACACAAGACCAGTACAGACTGACTATGAAATTTAATGTTAATGTGGTTTTTTTTTCGGTATACTAGTTCTTGGAATTTCCTATTGAACAACTTCCTTGGCCTGCCATGGTCGAAACTTTGTTTTGTTTACACAAACATAATCCATCACTGGGACGCGCCAACATTTCCTGCGGGTGTACATCGGCAGCGGTGTCTTTTGGCGGCTTCTTTATACAGAGCGGCACGAGCCACGCGGCTTTCTTCAAAGGCGATTCAGCGAAATAATATTGCGGGGGGCGCGCGGGTGCGGGGTGCGCTCGCGCCACGTAGGGAAGCACACCTGTTATCGACTATTAGCTTTTGTTAAAAGGAATAAAGATAATCAAAAAAGCTGTTTAGCTATAAACACTTAGGTGGTGCTATGGTGTTTTAAGAATTATTGTCATAATTCTAAAAACCACTATGCCCTGAGTATTTAAAGCCAAACAGCTTTTTTGTTTATGTGTGTTCTTATTAAGTAGATTTAGAGATAAAATGCAAAAAGTAAACAACAACAATTTATGAATTGTTTTCGCATGTTACATAGTTAGTTACCGACCGGCTTCCGGTTGATCGACAGACCCGATTGATACTCAGGATTACTCAGGAAGTCACTAACTTAACGGTAGTTTCGTAAACTGTTCAATCGTATTTTTAATGTCCAATTAATATTTTTAATTGTTAAAAATAAATATTCAAATTACACAAAGATACTTGTATTCTAATGCCTTGTTTCGGTAGAAAAATTACGTGTAAAAAGTTATCGATAAGCGTTAATTACGATAATTGCACCATTTGCCCTACATTATAATATTTTTTCGCCAGCGCCATCTTGGAAGTTGCGTTCCGCTTTGTCAGTTCACCGCTAGTCTTTCGCAGAGATTTCGTCTACTTGCGCGCATTGCTTCAAAACGTGAATAGCAAATACCAGTAAATTTAGTGCTTAGTTAGTTTAATTTTTTATCAGTGGAATGGACACTTATTAGTTTATTAGTTATTTGACTTTGTGTGTGTGTAAATTGTGTTTTTAAGTTTTTTGTATACATTTTTTAAGGTGAAATTGACACGACTTTTGTGTTCGCGTGTGTCTTTTTAACAAAATGCCAAGACAACAGCATTTTTACAGTGCTGCAGAGTATACAGATATGGTGTTATTGTATGGCGAATGCGGCCAAAATTCAGCCTTAACTCTACGTACTTATCGTGAGAGACGGCGCAACTCGCTCATCAATACCGCTTTTCCATTAATGTGTGGGCAGGTATTCACGGAGACCAAAAATAATCGGCCCCGTTTTTATCAACGGAAACCTCAATGCACAGAAGTTTCTGGATCTTTTTAACGGCCCAATACCCGATTATCTAGAGGAATTGTCTGTGGTAGCTTACAAGCGGGTTTGGTTCCAGTTAGACGGAGCTCCTCCACATTCCGTACTCCTCGCGAGAGAGCGGCTTAACACCATGTTCGGCGAGCAATGGATTGGTCGCTATGGCCCCCGCAGGTGGCCAGCTCGGTCACCCGACCTTACGCCTCTCGACTTCTTTTTATGGGGCTTTATAAAAAATTAAGTTTATTCGCGTGTCTCCGAAACCGAAGATGAACTGCGCAATCGTATTGTCGCCGCCTTTGACAAATTAAAAACCATGGCTCTGGATCCTGAACGAAATTTGCTGAGCAGGCTTCGGGATAACATTGTGCGGCGATGTAACTTGTGCATTCAAAAACGTGGTGGACACTTTGAAAATGAGAAAATTTAAGTTTATTCTTTTTGGAACCAATGTGTAATATTGAAGTATTTAGTTCAGTTCAGTTATCGCGAAATAAACACGTGGCGGTACAAATGAACTTAGTGGATTTTATTTTCGTCGCACATTGTCAAACGAATCAAAGTGCCGGCGCCGACAAAAAAGCCGCCATGCCGCCCGCGTGCACCGTTGCCACTCTTCGCTCCTGGGGTCAAGGTACGTTGTCTAAACAGAGTGTTTACTTTAAGTGAATTTATTTTAATATTTATTTTGTTTGAAAATTTAACTTTTTTAATTTTCGGTTTTTTATTTATTATTTAATTTTTCTATACTTCTATGGAGTAATATTCCTTGAGCTTTCAATTATTGCCAAGATGCCAATTCCATACTGTATAGATTAGAGCAATTTAGGATTTTTGCGAGCACACCAACAGTAGGTAAACATATTCACATAATGTAGCAGTGTATGATGTATCATGTCCTCAGTGTTGCCTTCCTTGTCCTTCATCGTGTTCACGAAGTTTCCATTGTGTAGTCACCTTAATTACTATTGTGTGCTCATTAAGCGAGGCTCACTCGTAATACCAAATCACCAAAATCAACTACGAATCGAATATCGAAATCGAATCGAATCGTTTACCACGTCAACCTAATGAATGGGCCTTATGAAACAAAACGTGGTTACCTAATTTAAAACTTAGCGTGGTCTACCTATTTTGATTCAAAATGGGCAGTTTTAAATGTTGAATAAATATGTTTGCACCAGCTTAAGGCGCTTCCCCGACCAAACGTCCTTGAGCGTTTGGTCCTGTCCCGCAGCTCTGTCTCACTCCCTGCGCATGCCCCTTTATCATAGAATTCACAATTGGAATTAACTTAATACAAGAATAGGTCTGTAGCGATCTTTTAAAATAAACTAAAACGTGAATTTATTAAGTATTTTATATTATCTATCCATTAGTGTAATCCTCAAATAATTATAACGTCAAGTTTAACAAAAGATGCATCAATCAATATTATTTTAGTTACTTTTTTTGCAAGGAGATTTTAAATGTATTTATTACAAATAAAAACAAATAAGAACGTGCAATGTGATGATAGGATATCGGACATTAATAATGTGCTTTTAGAGGTAGTTTGTTACTTTTGATTAATGAGTTAATAATCTCTGAATAACGCACTATCGCAAGATTTTAGTCGGAATAGCGCCTTAAGAACTATTAGCATGATGTAACAAACTAATGGTTACACGGGGACATTCTCCTACCTATATTTCAAACCTGTCTTATGCCAGAGTGCCACATGAACTGTTAAACAGTGGAGTTAATAGCATTACGAGCTAGTTGTAGAAGAGGACATTATCGCTCATGAGTAGGTCACACTCGTGCAGGCTAGGGGAATGCACCAGGTGGCCACTTAACACTATCGATCTGTACCAGCGACGTTTGACCGACTACGATTCTACATACAATTTGAATTGTGCATGAATAAAGTCGGAGGGACACACTTGAGCGTCATTTTGCTGGCAAACGACTCGCCAAAAATGATTGCTCGACGAGAGTATATCTATCGACGTTGCTCGGTTTTCTTGTTAAAACAGCTATCGTGCTAGGCTTCAGCATTCATATTTAGAAGCACTTTTCTTCTACTAAACTGGACGACCGCCGTCTGACCCGCCTGACATAACCACGGTGAATACACTCGGAACTAAGGTTAGCTGCCAGAACCAGAACAATGGACGAAACGATCCTCAAGTGGAACTAAAACTTGAATGGACGTTTTCGTGAAGTCGTCGTGACAGTTGTATTGTAATGAGAGAGCACATGAGAAGGCAAGCTGCAGCACGTTTACTCCGTACTATACCAGCAGGACTGCAGTACAGCCCGCGCTTACCACGACACGAAGAACCAACGATAGAAGTCAGATCAATGAAGTCAGTTTCTTCCTCGAAAGAATCGTAAAAGAACCTCGTGAGTCTGCAATAATTATTGTCCAACCGTCAAGATATAAGACTCATCATCATCATGTGCCGGTCGGCTTCCAGTCTAACCGGATGCAGCCGAATACCTGTATTCTAGAAAGAAAATAAGTACGTTTATGTGCGATAAACATGACGCAAAGAGAGAACATACTTAAACTTATTTTTATCTTGTTCTATGTTTTATATTTGTAGCTGTTAGTTGTTCTTTATAAAGAAAATAAAAAAATAAAATAAAATAAACGCACTTTTTTTTTAAAACAAATAACTAAAAAGTTTAAAATAATTTTATTCCGATTGGAAATAATAGACGAATAGTTTTCAAATAAAAGCGTGTAACACCCTCTTTTTTGTCTAGCTCTTGCTGGTAAAATGTAACACGCTAATTTTATTTGAAAACTATTCGTCTACTGTTTCCAATCGGATTAAAATTATTTTTAGCTTTTTAGTTCTTTATAATAACAACTAACAAAAGCTTGTTTAAAAAAAAAACTTTTTAGTACTTACATATAGCCCTGGATTTCATCTAAGACCACAGTCCTTGTCAAGACGAATCAAACGAGCCCAAACTCGATGGGGTGGCGTCGTTCTGTTACAGTTTCCTGACCACCTTCCGGCTCCAGCATCAGACCCTGGATATCATTTAGGACCAGAGTCCTTATTCAGACGAATCAAATGAGCCCAAACTTGATGGGGTTGCGTCGTTTTATTATAGAGTTCACATGGCTTCATCAACAGATCAGCTCCATGTCATAATAATATTGGACTATCAGCCTAATATATATGCATACAAAATTTCAGCTCAATCTGAAACCGGGAAATAGGTCAAATTTAACTTGCAAGATTCCGTACAGTCAGACACCGGGACAGGTAAAACTAAATAAAAGCTTGTATAAAGAACAAGTTGGGGGAAAATATGCGTCACATCCGCGCAAAATGGCCATCGCTAAGCATAATGCTGCGACCGCATGCGAGACAGAGCCCCAGCGCTGCTGTTCAGCGACAGTCGGCAATGGCATGATGATGTCGACCGGTGCAGCATGCTAGTATTATTTACCTGGTTCATGCGCGGTAAACGAGAAGCGAAGTTTTATTGTTATGACGGATAGAGCCGTATAACGCACCGGAACGTTAAAATCATTCATTGAGTTAATATGAAAAGATCCATGATTATAATAGTCGGTATTACATGGACCTATCTGACCTCCACAGTCCAGCCAATTACTGGGTAACTCAACACTATGACTTGGTAAGACTGGCTGTCATATTTTTGGGCTAAAAAAAAACATGGAAAAATAGAAACAAAGCCCGGAAAGTCGCAGGTTTTCTGAGGTAGTGTGTCGAGAAAGGTGCGGCGGCGGCGCGGGCGCAGGTGCCGCGCCGGTGCGTGTCGCCCCGACCTGCGGCAGCTGCGGCCGCTCGGCCGTCTCGCACACGATCGATACTTGCGAACTATGCAGCAAACATCAGCCGAAGCAAATGGTTTATTATTTCTCATGCCATAGCTGTTGTCTAGAAAATGTACTGTTTACTTATGTTTCATTTGAATTGGAATAGTAGCACTATGATGATGTTTATCATTCTTGCATTCTTCATTCCTTACTGATTGTTGATGCATGATGGCTAGTCCACTTTATTATTTTTGTTTATCTTCCATGATTCTACTATTTACAAATATTTTCAATTCATTTATAAAACTGCTATTGTTAAAAAGCGTGAATTAGCCCAAATGACAATAATGTTGAACTCGATGTTTAGGAAGCGCATTCGATACCGTTGTCGGCTCAATATACGGTGCTCCTGGTACGGTTCTGCTTATTGAGTAGCTGCGTAGACAATTTCATAATTGCTACGTATGCGTTACGCGAACCTTGGCAGATACTGAGGTCCTGTTATAATGGAACCCGATGCGGTGTCTCCGTCGATCGTTGAACCCGCCGCCGTGTCGCAACGCTGCATGCTCACAATTTTATTCATACGCGGTCTAGCTACACGCAAATCGAAACAAGACTTCACTACAACATTGCCATTGTAAATTCAATGTCATGACTGTATTTTTCCCCTCGAAGCAAAAAGTGTTGACGCTCCAACAAGCCGAGATCCGTCGTGCAGATCCATAAGAGCTCCGGCCACCGCGGGTGGAAAGGTCACAGGCATCTTTTATCCCTACAAGTATAGCTCTTAGCGTAGCTGTAAAATATGTTTTTCATAATGGCTCTGGTCCGGAATAAACAAGACTGCAGGCGATGTTTTGTTGACTGCAACAGTGTAGCACGTACTTCTGTCAGTAAAGATCGCTAGCACCTAGCTAGCTAATCCTGCAGTCAGATCTTGCGGCTCCGGCGCCGGCGTGGGAACTTAAGTACTCCTCCTACCTGATGCTCTAGTTTCCATTGTTTGAAATCTAATTGCTCTTGCAGAGACAATAATAATGATGGCATGTGGGTAATCGAACAGAATGAGAATTTGCAAATCAGAAAGGATCGTTTTCCAATATTGTCCAAAAGAAAAATATTTTAAAACTAGGTCTAAAAAATATCCAAATATAAAATTGCTGATTACACGAGATTTTAACGAATCAGTGTTTTGGGATGTTGAACATAGAGTCGGTAAGTAATAGCAGACACGTTGCAAATTAACCACCAGATTTTCCACCAGAGATGTGCTATGCTGCGAGGATGTGAAAGCTAAGCTGCGAAACTATGTGACCGTTTCCACTGATGCTAAGCTGTGTAGCGGAGCGAGTAAGATGTGCTATGAAGATGCGCCGACGCAAGGTAGTTGTGCGAGGAAGATGCACATAGCTACTCCACTCGCGCATCCATAGCTCCCATCCATAGCACGCATCTTTCCATATAAAAAAACATAGTTTCATTGAACCCGTTTCCACCAGTGCTTTGCTATGTGGACTAATGAATATGATTGGTGGATATCAAACGCATCCCTAGCAACGTAGCATAGCACATCTCCGATGGAAAAGCACCCTTAACGTCGAGTCTCGGCGCATGCGCATGGCTGTCGAGGTGAGGAGCTTCGCCATCCATTCAATACACCGCTAACGACGGATACTTCGTATGCTCAGTGTACAACAGTTTGTCATTGAAAGAAAGCCAACTTTGTGGTTTATTTTACCCCTGGAATTTAAAGTGATATCGAAGATTTGCATCATGATTTTGCTACATTTTGTAATTTTCCAATGTTGCATAATCAAATCATCAGGAGCTCTGTTCATTGCTAAATCAAATACCTCCTACTAATCAAATGTCCGCATCATTTGGGGAATTAAATTAGCAGTTACTTAATGACCCTACGAAATAATGACAGTTAATGAAGAGCACTACACTATTAATTAGTCGAGTATTGAAGAGGGACCTCATCACACGCAACGGACGGTTCCATGGGAATTGTGAATGTAAGACGCTGACTCATGATATTTCGGTACATTTGATTATTATTGTAATTATGTGCCGTAACCCGTCACCAACAAAGATATTATCTATACTATAATATTATAAATTCGAAAGTAACTCTGTCTGTCTGTTACCCTTTTACGCCTAAACCACTTAACGGATTCCGATAAAATTTGGCAAGGCATGGCAAATTTTGATTTTGCGATGGTATCCTGGGGAAGGTCATAGTGCATAAGAATAATGTTTTTTACTAACACAGCAGGTAGGTACTTATAATTGATTGTTTGACTTCTTTATATTTTAATTTATTTTATTTTATTTCTCTCTATTTTGATAATTTGTAAAAAATAATTTGTAATTGTATGGATTTATTTTATCTGAAATAAACTGATTAATAGGCTACTTCTTATCTCAAAAATAGTCCTACAGGGGGTGGTATAGGGGATGAAAGTTTGTGTGGGAACCCCAGCATTTCTTATGTTAGGTATATGAAAATTCTAATGTATGACAAATAAAATGATATTTATCTTTATGCTTTTGGTAGAAAATAATGAATATTTGGTTCAGCGTTTTTGGGGGTAAACTAGGGGTTGATTTTAAAATTCGCGTCTGTCTGACTGTTTGAACGCGATAAACTCAAAAAGTACTGAACGGATTTTCATACGGTTTTCACCAATGAATACTTTTGCCCGCGGCTTCGCCCGCGTGGTTGTCGAAAAATATCCCATGGGAACGTACATGTGGAGAACATAGGGTCGACCGATATAACTGTGCAAACTCAAATCGCTACGATATGTCGTTGCCGTGTACGGTGGGCTTAAAGCTCCCAGTCAGCATGAATTTTTTCGACATCTTCAACAATCATCGTCATTTTTCAGCCATTTTACACAAAACCTTAATGAACACACACACACTGATTCACTGCGTCCATACCAATGGACGGAGTGAATCAGTACTTTTGAGTTTATCGCGTTCAAACAGACAGACAGACGCGGCGAAGGACTTTATTATTATTTATTATACTAGTCACGCTCTAATAACAAATAACTTTTGACCGAGTGCCCACTCGTTCAAAAGTTATGTTGAAATAATTTTGTACGAATAAACGTCGAATGAAATAAAGACTAAATGTTGTGTGTGATTTCCCATCCAAAAAAAGAAAAAAACTTTTTTTTTTTTTCTTTTTTTGGATGGGAAATCATACGAACTATGACTACAGTCCTACCAACTTATCTGTGAACTGAAAGAGGACGGCACCGTCGATTCAGTGTTGCTAATTAATATAAGGTGCCCCAAATTGAGTAAGTTTTCAAGAAGGAAATTTCACATTAGACATAATCGTTTAAGAATTACAGTTTTTACAAATTAAAAACAATGATACCTATATAAAAATAATAAAATAACATGACGGCCGTAGTTCCAATTTTCGCCATTTCACAGATAAGTTGGTAGGAGTGTACATTTCCAATCCCTTAAATCTCTTAAAAAGAGGTAGGTACACAAAAATTTAAATATTCCAACCTCTATTGTACCCCCCTTTTTTATTTTGTGGATGGGAAATCGTCAAATGACTTCTCCCGCTCTGGGCGAAGCGGGAGGGCATGTCAGACTTTTACTGACTAAAATCCACCCGTGTTCCTTCAGTTGCCCGTGCCAGGGCCACGGTATCTCTTTCGAACTACCCGCGACCCCGGCGGCATCGGCCCTATTGGACCCCGTCACTGCTGACATCTCTTTGAGGCGCGCGTGGAACACAACGCACCGTCGACCCGGGCCTGGTCCTTCCCGGACGGCGAGCTACCCATTACTCGTCCGCAAGCCCGCGCCTACAGTGGCCGGGAATCGGCGATAGATTCCCGCCGCCCAGGGCGTCTCCTGCGGCGGCTAGGGGCGCGAGGGCGCGGCTGTTGCCTCTCCCTCACGCGTTCCGCCTCCTCCTTCGCGAGCATTACTGCTTCGCAGAAGGTGGTGACGGCCTCCCATGCACTCTCGCTCCGCACCATGGCCTGGACCAGGTTTGGACGCGAGAGATCGCCGCCGCCGATCACCTCCGTGAGAACACGGCGGTGCTCCGCCCAAGCCGGGCAGACCTCCACTGTATGCTCCACCGTGTCCTCCGGGCGATCCACACGATGGTGACACCCGGGCGTTTCCTCCCGCCTTATCCGAAACAATAACCTCCCGAAACAACCGTGTCCGGCGAGGACCTGCGTCAGACGGAAGGTGAGGACGCCGTGGCGCCTCTCCAACCACTCCTCAAAGAGGGAACTTATCGCCGCAATTGTGGCGTGCCCAGCGCTGGGTTGCGACAATCGCACTCTCCATGTCGCCATGAGATCCCGCCGGAGCTCTGTCCGCTGTACCGTGATTTCTCACGGCAGCGGAGTTACGCCCCGGCGTTTCGCCTCCTGGTGACACTCCCACACGTGCGCGAGGACTTTTGTCTCCAGATCCCATGGCGGTAATCCGGCAAGGAGGCTCGTATTGTACCCCCCATAAGGGATGATTTTTTAAAAACGCTGAACCAAATATTCGTTATTTCCTACCAAAAGCATACATTTGTATTTAAGAAACTTAAGAAATGCTGGGTTTCCCATACAAACTTTTATCCCCCCCTTATCACCCCCTGTAGGATTATTTTTGAGATAAAATGTAGCCTATGTCCTTCCCCAGGATGCCATCTACAGCCCTGCCAAATTTTATCGGAAGCCGTTCAGTGGTTTAGGCGTGAAAAGGTACCAGACAGACAGACAGACTAGAGTTACTTTCGAATTTATAATATTAGTATGGATATAGTTACGAGTAGGTACGTACTGCTTGTCTATAACCTCATAATATTTCGTACGTGCTTAGCTTAAAATTCTTGCATATTAATCTAGTTTTATATCTTCCTATTATGCTAACTAAAATAATTAATATAATAACAATATTCATTCTTTCATTTCGTGAATATGAGCTCATCTGTGCTGGCAGCTATGATTAGCTTTAGAGTAATTAGTTTAATTACTGTATTGTTACAAAAAGAAACACTTCCAAACTGGTGAACCAGAGTCAACTGTCGGACTGATCAATGGTTTTCCTCATTCGGTCACGATATCTGAGAATCTGGACAGGAAAAAATCTAATAAACGATCACATCGGACTGGTCTGTAATAAATTAATCTTATCGACACACGCAGCTCATTTGCATACCTATACCAACAGGGCTGCAGGGGCTGAACATTCGGGCCCCCAGAAAAAACACCTAAGCGTTGAGGTGTCGCCTGGTTGGTGAAAATAAATTCTCAAAAGCAGCCACCCACCTCCGCCCAAGACTTCCCGCTCTTTCAACGCTTGTGATGATAACCTCTCGCATAATACTGGCTAACTCATCAAGTAACTGCACCCTAGTTTCCTCTTGCGCACGCACACGCCTCGGAACGCGATACGACGACAGTAAAATATCTTACTCGACTGCTACACAAACAATACTGACTGGTTAAGATTTGTTAGCGTCTTCGTCTCTATTGTTTGCCATATTTTTAATTTGTTTTATCCGTTACGCACTTGGCACAAAGTGTTCAGTTGTGTGATACGTTCCTAACTGTTCGTGTTTGATATTTCCTTAACCTCTTGATTGTTCGATGATGTCAATACCAAGTGCAACTTCCAAGACCTCGTTATTTTCGTTCGAGATATTATTTTAAAATGTTTTTACCTGAATATTTGACTGCTTTTGTAATATTGTCAATCCGGATCTTCGGCGTAACAAATTCGATACGTTCGAACTCTTTGTTTCTAAGAATTTTTTATGTGCCAGTTAATTAACAATGTAGCGTAGCAGTTTTCCCAAAGTTTTTTTCGTGTTTGCTTATTCGTTGACGTCAGATGTTACGACAAACCCTGTGTATGTACTCTGTGAACCCTGTAAAGTGTGTACCTGTGCAGGCTCGAGGGTCATGATCCTAGCGCCATGCGTCGAGATCATTCACGTGTGTCACACGTAGAATGGGGAAAAAAACTGTTCCCACGGCGCCGGCGGCGCGCAGCCTAGTAAACTATTTTTTTGTCAATTCGAGAAGATACCGTACAAGTGTTATTAAATCCCCGAACACTTGATAGTCTATCCAGTTGGTTTCGAGTACCCGAGACTGGTTCCAACGATGGGCTAGTTTATTTTGAATACGAGCATATTTATGTAGTCTAAAAGCTGACAATTGTTGGCAGTTTATTTTCATGTTTATAAATTTTTTGCGCATTTTTTTGTTTTTTTTTGCACTTGCAAAAAATCTAACTAATTATTACTTCAATCAATAATAGCAGTGCTATTATTGATCGAAGAATTATTATAAGTTAGCATCGCGACTGTTTACAGTTCTGTATTCTTTAAGGCTCCTTCAAACAGTCGTGATACGCGGTATAGTCGCGCGCGACACAACGGCACAATCTCTAAACAAACGGCGTGACACGCGATATAGTCGCGCGCGACACAACGGCACAATCTCTAAACAAACGGCGTGACACGCGATATAGTCGCGCGCGACACAACGGCACAATCTCTAAACAAACGGCGTGACACGCGATATAGTCGCGCGCGACACAACGGCACAATCTCTAAACAAACGGCGTGACACGCGATATAGTCGCGCGCGACACAACGGCACAATCCCTATATACAAACAGGCGTGACACGCGATAATCGCGCGCGACACAACGGCACAATCTCTAAACAAACGGCGTGACACGCGATATAGTCGCGCGCGACACAACGGCACAATCTCTAAACAAACGGCGTGACACGCGATATAGTCGCGCGCGACACAACGGCACAATCTCTAAACAAACGGCGTGACACGCGATATAGTCGCGCGCGACACAACGGCACAATCTCTAAACAAACGGCGTGACACGCGATATAGTCGCGCGCGACACAACGGCACAATCCCTATATACAAACAGGCGTGACACGCGATAATCGCGCGCGACACAACGGCACGATCTCTATATACAAACAGGCGTGACTCGCGATATAATAGCGCGCGACAACGGCACAACCTCTCTATACAACATTATTTGTATTCCTGTAAGTGATTTATTAATTTTCAAACAACATACAGTACCGGCGCACGCGCAGCTCACCAAAATGTAGCATAAATCATGTAATCTGACAATTAGACGCCTATTACTATTGTTTCTGTTAACGCTGCCTTAACCATTGTTATGTTTCAGTAAAGTGAGCGTTCGTGCACTATTAGTAATATTAGTGATTATTTTTTTATTTAGCTATTTATTATTACCCGAGTCTAAATAGTATATCGTGCTGCGTATTGGTGTAATTAATTATTTTGTTACAAAGAGTGATTACCACAAGGATTATTAAATAATAGTATGACAGACAAATCATGCATAAGTGGTCAGTCTCTATGTCAAATATGATCATACAAACTGATAACTATACTCAATGCGTTTACATAGCACTGAAAATTATTCCATAATGTGATTCAGAAAGTAGCCCTGACTGGGGACTATGACACTGGTGGCACATTCTAATTTTTGTATAACGTTTAGAGGGTTGGAATACCTCTGTCACAACACTAACATCGCTTTTCATTTAATGACATCAAATTATGACTCACTTTTGACTTTAATTAAAATCGGTAGTTAAATCTGACTGGATCTCTGAATAAGTAGCAGTTTGGCAATTCTTATGACTAAGCGACATCTAATCGCGTTATTGTATTTATAACGTTCGGTTCTGCGCCGAAAATTGCAAATCCAATAGTGCAATAATAGTTAGGCTGAACCCCTAAAAATATGATTGCACTGTTCGATTTTCAAGTGGTGGCTTGTAAGTGTTTCCTAGTGTTAGTGAAAACGGGCATTAGTCTGTGCTCAGTAATACGGCTACACTAAGACACGGACATTCCACCTGTGAAGAGTGGGCATCGCATTAGTCGGTGCTCAGTACGGCGACACCAAGACACGGACATTCCACCTGTGAAGAGTGGGCATCGCATTAGTCGGTTCTCAGTAATACGGCAACGCCAAGACACGGACATTCCACCTGTGAAGAGTGGGCATCGCATTAGTCGGTGCTCAGTAATACGGCAACGCCAAGACACGGACATTCCACCTGTGAAGAGTGGGCATCGCATTAGTCGGTGCTCAGTACGGCGACACCAAGACACGGACATTCCACCTGTGAAGAGTGGGCATCGCAATAGTCGGTTCTCAGTAATACGGCAACACCAAGACACGGACATTCCACCTGTGAAGGTGGGCATCGCATTAGTCGGTGCTCAGAACGGCAACACCAAGACACGGACATTCGACCTGTGAAGAATGGGCATCGCATTAGCCAGTGCTCAGTAATACGGCAACGCCAAGACACGGACATTCCACCTGTGAAGGTGGGCATCGCATTAGTCAGTGCTCAGTAATACGGCAACGCCAAGACAAGGACATTCGACCTGTGAAGAGTGGGCATCGCATTAGTCGGTGCTCAGTACGGCAACACCAAGACACGGACATTCGACCTGTGAAGAATGGGCATCGCATTAGCCAGTGCTCAGTAATACGGCAACGCCAAGACACGGACATTCCACCTGTGAAGGTGGGCATCGCATTAGTCGGTGCTCAGTACGGCAACACCAAGATACGGACATTCGACCTGTGAAGAATGGGCATCGCATTAGTCAGTGCTCAGTAATACGGCAACGCCAAGACACGGACATTCCACCTGTGAAGGTGGGCATCGCATTAGTCAGTGCTCAGTAATACGGCAACGCCAAGACACGGACATTCCACCTGTGAAGGTGGGCATCGCATTAGTCGGTGCTCAGTACGGCAACACCAAGACACGGACATTCCACCTGTGAAGAGTGGACATCACATTAGTCTGGGCTCAGTACGGCAACACCAAGACACGGACATTCCACCTGTGAAGAGTGGGCATCACACTTTGCTGGACGCCTTACAAAACTGCATACTGCATTCAAACCAAATTAAGATCTTTGTCAACTTCTTCTTTATGTGTATGACTATACTGCAAAGTTTATACTCGCTACAGTCGCTAACATGTGAATCGGCGCGGTAACAGAGTTCGTCGGCTCGTGTCTACAGCAACCTGTTACTTATGGCGTGTCTGCACGCAACGCACTCTCTTCAAAGAGTGCGTGCGCACGCGCATCGGTCGCAGATATCGATCTGCCTGCGCACTGGGTTAATTGTTCACAGCACTGCGTTAGCTGCGATGGTAAATCACTATCAGGCTCTCATCCCTCACCATAAACTATGGAGATAACATGCACATGAAAGTGAGCACGGTTGGATTATTCTGTGGCTTGTTTTAATTTTGACCTAAGTATTATTCATTTATTTGAATCGACAAAAAATTTTCATTACCTACAACAACAACCCACATCACCTACATCAATTCTATTAAATTAAATTTAAAAATAAAAAAAAAAATAATTCAGGCAAAAATCCATATAACATGAGAAAAAATAAAATTTCACAATACTGCCACATAATACAACAGAATGAAATGTTAATATGTACAATTAAAATAAATGAACGAATACAAATTGAAAAGGGTCAGAGATTTAAAATAAAAATAAAAGTCAATGTAATTAAAATAATCGAAGATTCAAAATACATAATTGTCAGGGTCACAAAATTAAAAATTTAAATTTCACAAAAAACCACACAAAACTAGTCATTATGAATATATATGTCAAGGTCAATCAAATTTATGCGCCCAGGCTATAGATGTCTGTTACAGCATTGTCTAATGTAGGGGCAGTCAAATCGCTCTTGAATGTACGATTTTTTCTAAAAGTATGTTGGGCCAGTACCACACCAGTCCAACACACAAGCGCATGAGTTCAATCCCAGCATCACGGTGTAACAGTTGGGCGGCAGCGTGTGACGCGCTGTCTGCGCCGGTCCGCATCGCGCACCACCGTTACCCGGAGCTGCTCGGTTTGCCGAGGACACCTGCTCTGCACCGACGCAGTGAGTGAGATCTACAACACTATAGAAACTCCACTAATCTGCAGCGAATTCATAATGCTTTTAGATACTGAGACATTTATCCAAAGACATGGCAACAAAGCTTTTGATTTTCTTCTTGGTGTCGATGGCACCGGGCACGACAGTATTTCAAATCATGTTGGCTCAAAACTTCGCCACTTCCTCGGCGTCTCCTGGACTGGACGACATTACTGTAGAACAATGGCGTCCTATTTTGATGAGCATAAGTGCTACACGGATAGGATTACTTACTAAACATTCCAAAAAAAAATGTAAATGGGGAAGTGACCTATACCTTTTACCTTCTATCACAAACCCTAGTTGCATTGACCAGCAAGGCGCGGCGCTCACGGCTGTTGGGTCACTTTCATCTTTGAGTACTTATACCAATCACTTAAGTTTAATTTCTCTACAGTTATCAGTTATGATACGAGTATTTCCACGAAAATGGAGATCACGTTTTATTGTTGTATCTCCGCCATTAGTTACCACCGACGTTCCAACACCGACCGATCGTCGGAATTAGTCATGGTATGTCAGATATCACCTGGCTGCGCGATTCGCCGTCAGTTTAGCTCCGAGCTGAAGGCCGTTATGTCAATTGCTTACTGTAATTCGTTACGAAAACCAGTGGATAACTCGCAAACGTACCATGTCCAGTAGAAAGTTCTTTGTTTGGTATCTGGTGCACAATGTCTGTGAAACTGTTACGAATGTGTAATGGTTTGCCACATTTGTCACGTGCATGTTAAAGAAATTTCGAGGATATGCATGCATGGTCAAAGCAAACATGTATGGAAATAGATTCCTCCCTTTTTTTTGGAAGTCCTAAAGGGGTCAAAATAACTGACGCCTTTATTAGTCCTTAAAACAAACTTGGTTCTGCTAAAAAGTGTTAAATTCAAACAAACATTACGAGATAGTAATTTGTATGAATGAAAGCACTTTTACACATTTTGACTCATCTGGTCCTTTGGTGCGCCGCTTCCGCGAACGTTGTTTCCTGGAAAGCAAAGGACTAAGTATGACTATGAGTCATTGGTCGTTACCTGATGACCGGTGACGTCATTGCGCCGCTATGCGCACGCGCATTGGATCTACCGAACACACCGGCGCGGCGCGCTTATGTACCTACCTACCCACATTGTTTATGGTGTGTTATGAATTTCTGATCAAACGCTCAGCTGTATAATACTGCTTGTATTATTAGTCGCAAGAATTTGGCTTTGTTCTATAATGGCTGCAGTGCTAACTATTGTGCCGGGTGTAGACTGCTAAGACCTGACTCATAATATTGTCTTTGCTCTAGTAAAGTTATCGTGATGGAAGAAAGATTAAAGATTAAATTGTTCTCTAACAAGTTTCTCTCTTCCACGAAAAGTTTCAAATGAATTCTGCTCCAAGCCGCAGTCGCAGACGTATTGCGGTTATATCTTGTCATCCCTTTTCATAAAGTTTGGTTGCGCTGCCTGGCGTTAAATTAGAACCGTAAACTTCCGGAGCCTTCTCTAGCCACATCCACAAATAATATAATTAAAGAATACAATATCATTTACAATGCAAAGTAAATACCTTCTAATATGGTTTGCAGCTACGGATGGCCGTTGAAATCACACGTATAACGGCCTATTGTGTATGCTGCTACATGAATTTGCACTCTGATGCATCGTTACAGGTACCACGTTCGTGTGTTGGATCTTGGATGCGATGTGAATCTCAGGCAGCGGGATAGTGGCGCAAGATGAACCTCGACGCCCACGCATTGTCTATGCGGCTGTTACGTGCGGCGGTACAATATTAACATGTTGTACCGGCGCGCGCGGCGGTGTTACTCCGAGTAGAACACCGAGATTCACAACAGAGATGAGAATAGACTTCCAACTGCTGTAGTAGTGCTGAGTAGTGCTGCCAACTAGCGCCACCATTGAGAAAAAAAATCAAAATACTGGAGATACGGAACAATTTGAAAGGAGGATGGGCACCAATGTATGGAATCTGGTACCGGCACCAATCAGAATGTATGATACACCGTTGGAAAGGTATTTTTGTGTAGATTAAGAATAACCATGGCGCTTGTCCCTATTCACTGTCCGATCGGAGTAATCCTACTTGAAAGTTATTTATTTTTGTTACGTCAGTTTTTTCCATTTGGCATGGTATTTTTATAATTATTATTAATATTATTCATTATCTGGGTAAATAAAACAAGTTCGAAGTAAGTTTTATCATTTATTATATATAAGTAATTATATAAATGTGTCTATATATCGACAATAATTTTAATAGATAATGTATAGTATGATGTATAATATATACTATATAGTATTATTAATTATCTATAAAGATGCTATTTAAAAACAATGCTGGCTCATTAAAGCCCTCGTGTCTAGCATATCCTAAATACCAGACAATGGATACTATATGCGCACAGGAACCTACCGTGCGGCGTTCCGTCAAACATGTACAATAATGATGTAATATTATGTATTCATTTCTATTTAGCAATATGTAGCAAAAGTATTTTTTTGCTCTCACATGTCGGGACTGTATACGTGCACGCAAAAGCCACGCATCTTCGTCAATTCCCTATTCAGTAATGTCTTCCAAAGCAGATTCTCTATATGTTTCGATGAGATACAAGCCGTTGTTTAGGTGTTCGCTGCAGTAAGATTTTGCGAGTTTTAATTGGTATGTCTCCAACGACAGCAATATCATGTCCTGTTCACTCAATCGTGGAAAATCGGACACATCATTGGCTTCCAATCTCTGGAAATCGGCTCTTCTGTTATTTAATATTTTTTCTTCTACATAATTATACAACACGTTTGGGGTTCGCATTTTTTCAGATATTCTTTGTAGAAAAGCGCGTATTGGCTATCTGCGATTGGCGTGTGGAAGTGATTTGTTATTGCTGCTGCAATTTTAACATCCACAAACATATTTGCATTGTATTTTTAAAATATCTTTATTAATTTTTAATTGTATTATTAATATAGTGTGCGCACTTGATATCTGCCTCGGTATAGACCTCTTCGGCACATTACACAGGTACGAAAACGTTCCATTGCAATCAAAATAATCCAATCGATAAGCACTCAAGTCCAGTAGAAAGCCGCAGTCAAATAACGGGTAACAGAGTCCAAGTTAATGCCAGGGTCTAAAGGCGACGTGAACAATGAGGAACGAGACAATGTAGTAACTTACACAACAATTATCAGCGAACGACTACCAAGGGAACATGCGCAAGCGCCGCAGCATGTCCGCCCTCGCCCCCACCCCCGTGCTGACCGCGTTAACCACCACACTGCGTAAACCCCCGTTCGTACGGGCGTAATAAAATCGCGGCGGGATTTTATAGCGCTCGGGATTTTTAACGCTCTGCTTAGCGCCGAGAGTGCAAAATCCAACAATGTGTTTTTTCGACGCGCTAGAATGTACTCTGTTACAGTTAAGTTGGATTCTCGACGCTCGGCTCAACAACGAGAGTTGAAAATCCAATGCGCTATAAAATCTCGCCGCGATTTTATTACGCCCGTGCGAACGGGGATTATGAGAGCGAGAAAGATAACAATACCAGTTCCAACTTTCTACTCATCTACTTACGTATACTCAGGGTTAATAGTAACAAAAATATTGCTCCAATATTGTTCATCAATATCAATTAATGTATGTGTATGTTTATTGTTTAATAGATAGATCACCCCTAACTGAAAAAATACCAAACCGATTTTGTTGTGATTTTCATCCGATAACTGAATTTTATTTAGCTTAAAATCTGTGCAGATATCATCAAAATCTGTCAAGCTAAACCGGCAATATAATTTTTTAAAATTCTTTTTTGAACTAAATATCCAGTATGTTTAAAAGACTGTATTTCAAAACGGACAATTTAAACGGGATTGGTGCCATAGTAGTTTTTTGTGGTCTTGAAAAGGGCTATCCAACGATGGTAAATTCATTTTGATTGGACATGGGTACCAAAACGCCCATCATCCTTTCTTATGCTCACATTTTTAGTCAGTTGAGGTAGAATTATTTGTTACAAAAAAACCAACACTAAACCTTCTAGATCCGAAGTCTTAGCAGTTAACACCAAAAACGGCCGATTGAAATTGTTCCATATCTCCAGACTTAGGATCCTGTCATCGCAAGCATTGTTCTGTTCTTCATATCAATTGCTTTGTTTCCATCTTCTGTTTATTCATCAGAGTTTAGTTTAACTTTTCAACTCAAACTCGAAGCATTTCAGTTAAACCAATTACAGATTGAATTACAGGCACTTTTGAATTGTCAAAGAGTCGCTCGGCCAGTTGATCGTTGAAACTAGTTGCTCATTCCAATACGTAGATATCTATAAGAAGAACGGGCAAGAAACTCCTGGGTACATTATTCCTGTTGCTTCTATTATGTGAGAATAATGTTAAAAATAAAACAATTCAAAATATAAGTGTAAAAATAAGCCCTGGCAGTTAAGAGATGAAATGACACGTGTCTAGTTAAATGTATTTTCGTTTTTTGCCACCGACTTCCGAAATTAAAGTTATTTTTCACTTTGTAGTTGTTTTTGGAAGTCGGTTGTATTTTTTTGTAAAAAAGTTTTTATTTTTCACTTTTTAGTTGTGGAACCTACCACACACAAATTCTAATACCACTACCTGCAAAACAAAGTACTCGTAGAACATCATCCATATAAAAGTGGGGAAAAAATACTTATTATTGAAGCTAACTCAAAAACTACCAAAGCAAAGTTAATAAATTTTATATGGGACCAACTGTGATGTATACCCTCTCGAATAAAACAAAAACAATCCAAATCGGTCCAGCCATCTTCGAGTAATCGGGGAACATACATAAAAAAAAAAATTAAAAAAAAAAAAAAGGTTCCGACGAATTGATAACCTCCTCCTTTTTGAAGTCGGTTAATAAAACAATTCAAAATATAAGTGTAAAAATAAGCCCTGGCAGTTAAGAGATGACATGACACGTGGATCAGCACCATCCAGCTCAAGCATTTTGTAGGGGACCGAATGATCACACGTGCCACCATCAGCGGTGACACTCAACTGCCACGCTCTTCAACATTGTACATCATAAGAATCATAACATAACAAACTGCTCCTTGGTACACAGTTACACACGATCTCGCATTGCATAGGAGTTTCTTACAATGAGAGGCCAGCTTATACTGGAATGTATAGCTTGATAATTGTAGCCGTGTGTACTCACATTTACAAGTTCATGATGTTCTTGGTTAAGCTTAATCACTACTCCAATTAGCTTAGCTTATTCTCTGAGATAGTTTCGAAACCTGCAATCAACAACAAATAAGTGTTTTAAGTTCAGTGACACTTGCTCGTTTAGACTTTGCGTAAAGCGAGTCATTACGTCACGGTCCTCAGTTCCTATTGTAAGTACATGGACCAGCTATGTGTACCTATGTCCTACAACAATACTCCGAACAGTATAAATATACTGTTACCGCTAAATAGCGGTGCTAATTATGAAGATTAAAGTTGTAGCAGCATCAAGTGTGGACTAGTAAGTCGTGTGTTCTAATGGGACGCAGTAGCAGAAACGTTTGATTGTAGACGGTAGACTAGACTCTTGTTTGACGAAACAGGTAGCAAGGTGTAGGTTGTAGCAGCATGAAGTGTGGACTAGTATGATAACAAAAAAAATTGTCATAAAAAATATGCAATATGAGCAGTTAACGTGGCCACTTGCCAACCTAGAGTCGATTAAATGTTAAATGACCATAAAATATTTTCTTATTAATTGTATTGCAGAAACTCTCAAAATTAATTTCCCGAATTAATGTTACTTAGAAAATTCTAGTACAAGGTTGGGCCAATTTCCGAATTTTACGTTGGTTACGATAGCGCTGACAGACGTGCATATCCGTTGCGCGTGCGCAGCGATCGCGCGCGTTGTGTAATGTGCATTACTGATTACTGGATCAATTGCGTAGGCCTTCTGAGTCTTCACTGAAACACTTTCGATGCGTGCGCGCAGCGCGTGATTAATTGACGCGTGCTGATCTTAGTAAGTGAAAATTACATTAGTTAGTTATTAGTAAGTTTCGCATAATAACGTCTTACTAGTCTTAGTCTTCAGGAGCATTACTACCTAGTGCGTTGAATGTAAGTTTATAGCATTTAACATCGCACCGTCGCCACAGTTTCAATTTTCAAACATACCAATTGTTAGGATTCGCATATGATCTCTCCCTAAGCGTTCCCTCATTGCTGAGAAAACTGCACTTGTTTTCTCCATCTGTTACGATTAACTAATACCGTTAGTTAGTTAGTCGGATATTTGATTCCTAGTCTCCAGTTGTTTGGATTTTTAATCTGACTACCGTTTCAGACTCCGCCCTCTCTCTAGGTATTTTGCCCTATTTTTAAAACGACTTCAAAAAAACGAGGTTTCTCAATTCGACCGTATATTTTTTTACTTTTTTTTTTGTGTGTTCGCGGATAACTTCGTCGTTTATGAACCGATTTTAATGATTATTTTTTTGTTGTAAAGGAGATATCCCAAGGGTGGTACCATGATAAGGAAACTAGGATCTGATGATGGCATCCCAGAGAAATCGAGAGGAACCTTCAAATATTATAGGCACACATCTATAGCGATTTGGGTATTTTTTATAGTAACTCGTGTATTTGTTCCCGGAAAGCACCATTCAGTGAAGTGGAACTGATGAGGAAGACCACAGATGGCCATCGGAACTACTCAATAATTCATATTTCACGGATTGCGATTCGATTATTACTAAGCAATTTATGCTCGTCATAATACATATGTTGAAGTGGAGCTGATGGTGACTTCACCATCAGTTCCAGTTCTCTTGGTTCCTTACTGGGAGAACTCTTCAACAATTACCTTGTATCGGGAAAAGCAATATTTTATAAAAGGTGATGAGCAGTTGACATTAGGCTATTTTAACTTAGATAAATTACAGACTGACCCACTAAAAACTGAAAAATAAAAAACTTTTTTACAAAAAAAAAAAACAACCGACTTCAAAAAAATACTACAAAGTGAAAAATAATTTTAATTTCGGAAGTCGGTGGCAAAAGCTAAAATACATATCCAAAGACACCGACTTCCGAAATTAAAATTATTTTTCACTTTGTAGTATTTTTTTTTGAAGTTGTTTTTTTTTTTTTGTAAAAAAGTTTTTTATCTGTTGCCATGAGGTGTTTCAGGTTCAGTAGGTCTGCGAGCGATTCTACACAGGTACATTATTGGTCTTCCTTATTCTTAACACTGGCAATTTGGTGGGTTTACGCCCAGCTTGCCTACGATGTACGATGCATCTCAATCGCACGTTTTCCTCATTACAGCTGGCCTAAAATATCTCCGAAGGAAAAGTATCCCGGATCGTAATATTTAAATACGATTTAAAAAAAAAAAAAAAAAAAAAATAATTTTATTAACTTCAGTTGTACACTAACACTTATCTTAAAACTATGCAACGTTTCAACAAAGAGTGTTTTCGATGAACTCTGGCACCCAAAGTAAGATTTAACTTGTGTTTAGGGTGCCAGCGTCCTCGCCTAAGATTTGAACATATAGCAACAGTTGTAAGACGAGCACAGTACCTAATCAAATTACAATATAAAATACTAAACTAACTAGCCAAAGCAGCTATGATGTGGCCTATTTCTGTACCTATGTATGAGTGTTTGTATGAGTGTGAGGGAGAGATAAATATGATGAAAACCCGACATTAAGACCCAATGAAAATTTCGAATTCGCAGATAACGACGATTGAGACCTATAGAATGTACCAACCTAACTGCAAGTGTTCCTAAATCGTAAAAATAATTAGGAACAGATGTTATGGATATCCATAACATCTGTTCCTAAATATTTATACGATTTGAGACTAATGCAAATTGTGAATTCCCAGATTGCGACGGTTGTGACCAATCTTTGACCTTGTGCTCGTTTTCCTCATTACGTCTGCTCGAAAATTTTCCAAAAAACACGAATCGTACCTATATTTAAATACGATTTGAGATTAAGAGGATATAATAATGTGAAGTGGCGAGGAGCTCGTGGCTACGTAATAACAGCCACACGGGTCGATCCATCAGGTTAAGCTACGCTTGCCGCGGTTGGTCCGTGGATGGGTGACCATCTTTACATACCGAGACTCCTCCGTAGCTTGGAAAGCATGTTAATCCGTTGGTCCCGGCTGTCATTCGTGGAATTTTGACAGTCGTTACGGGTCGTCAGAAGCCCGAAAGTCCAGTCTTACCAACCTTACCAAGGGGTATCATATTACCCAGTAATTGGGTTGTGGAGGTCAGATAGGCAGTCACTCCATATAAAATACTGGTATTTAGCTGCATCCGGTTAGACTGGAAGCAGACCCCAACATAGTTGGCAGACCGCAGACTGATGTGAAGTGGCGATACGCGGCGCGAGTAGATCTGTTTCATACCGCTTGCTTTGCCTCCCTCCGGGGTGATATGATGGAAATGTCCTTCAAGATTTGCAACTCTTTCTAGTTGCAAATCTTGGAGGACATTTCCTTTTTGAAATATTGTTTCGGGCGACAATGTTTTTACCGCACTAAACCTTTACAAAATGAGACAATTTTGGTCTCATTAGATTCAGTACACCTTAATCTAGGTCCTATACGTTTTGCTTTTTTAGTAATTTTAAGTCAAAAATGTAGATATTTAGATGCTAAAAAAACTTTTTCACAAAAAAAATACAACCGACTTCCAAAAACAACACTACAAAGTGAAAAATAACTTTAATTTCGGAAGTCGGTGGTAAAAAACGAAAATACATTTAACTAGACACCGACTTCGGAAATTAAAGTTATTTTTCACTTTGTAGTGTTGTTTTTGAAAGTCGGTTGTATTTTTTTATAAAAAAGTTTTTATTTTTCACTTTTTAGTGGTTCACATGTGCTTACCCCTTCACAGCGTACTGGCGTGATGTTATGTTATGAACTGGTGTAAACAACAAACAGACATGAGATTTCAGCAATCCCAGTCCCATTTGCTATCATTTATTGAGGAGTTCCGTTGCCTATCTCAGAAGTTCTTCATCAGATTTTCACCAAATTGAAATGGGACCACTCCGAGAAAGTACTCTTCCAAAAACTATCCAAATCGCTTCAAGTGTGCCTATAAAATTGGAAGAGTTCTCTCTATTTCTCCAGGATCCCATCATCAGATCCTGACTTGATGATCATGGGACCACCTGGGCAAACCACCACCAAAACACCCACCTGAACAAAAAAAAAAATCTAAATCGGTCCAGCCATCTTCGAGTAATCGGGGAAATGGTTCCGACGAATTGAGAACCTCCTCCTTTTTGAAGTCGGTTAAATAACCGTGCTAATAACTTACATCGTACGCAATATTAATACGATTATTAATAAAGAATAAAAAAAATCTTTATAATAAAAACTTACGGTCCTAGTTTTTCATTATATCTACAACATTCCCAAAAATTATGAAAATTATGTTTATGGGGGGAAAACGTTATCGCTTTTTGTATGAAAATGTACGGCTTCACAATCCTCTTGAGACCCAAAAACCAGTACAAAATAATAGTATCAGTAAGTAGGTACCTACATAATTAAAGTAACTCGTTTTACTCAATCGGCTCGTACAGCTAAACTGAGACGATAAGCAGTCGCTTCCCCTCGTCTTGCAGTCGGCGCGCGCCGTGGCTGACGTACAGTAGGTAAGTCGTCTTCAATTTCGTAAGTAGCCACGACGTTTTGACGACATGGTTAATGCCTACAGTGATTTGCGCGTCTCTCAAGGTGAAGGTCTTACTTCAATACAAATGACTGTTTCCGGGATTACACGAACATATTTGCAAGCCCCAACAAGCTGGCCTCAGCTTACGAGCAAACACATTTCAAGTGTGAGAAAGCCTCTGGCTGCAGCTCACAATTCTCCTTTGAAGAGAATGTGCGCAGTTAGTTTCCCATAAAGTGTTTGTGGCTCGATTGTTGCTAATAAAACCGCCATGATGGCTGGCCGAGCGGCTACTCGATCTCGTGACGAATCGATTCTAACTCGATTATGTGCAGAGCGCGTGCTCTGCTCGCGCCGCTGCCGCTAATTGGATTGATATATTCATGACTGTAATCTATAATAACGGTCAAAGAACTGTGTGTGCCCTGACATGGACTATCTACAACTTTTACTCCACTGTTCATAAGGTTTCTCTTGAGTGCCTTTCTGCTATCTCTATGGGAATGCTACAGACTTACAATCGATAAAAAACCGGCCAAGTGCGTGTCGGACCACGCACTATGAAGGGTTCCGTAGTTGGGATGAAATATTCCAAGAAAAAACTTAACATTGTAGTTGAAAAACATGTTCTTCCGTACATTCCAACTGTAAATGTAAGTCTGTACTCACATATTGAGAGATTTACCATGTTATTTTAAGACCACAGACTTCTTATAGGTTTTCCTGTAATCTACAGATAAAGATCTATTTCCTGTATTTTTTTCAAAGTTTTAGGCTCAGTAGTTTCGGAGATAAGGGGGGGGGAATGGTCAATTTTCGTCTATTTTCTTAAATAACTTTAAAACAATTTATTTTAAAATTATAAAAAAAAATATATTTGAATACCCTCATAGTAGGTCCTTTCATTTGATATGTAACACGGTATAGTTTGCAAAACTTTTTTTTTTTAATTTTCTTATTTGCCCCCAAAAGTGACCACCATATTCAAAATTCATTTATTTACTTTACCTGTCCGTATTTGGGTCACAGAAATTCATATGTGTACCAAATTTCAACTTAATCGGTCCATTAGATTCGGAGCAAATTGGCTGTGACAGACGGACAGACAGACAGACAGACAGAGAGACAGCCAGACAGACAGACAGACACACGAGTGATCCTAAAAGGGCTCCGTTTTATCCTTTTGAGGTACGGAACCCTAAAACTATAGAAAATAAATAAATATAAATAAATAAATATGTTTGGACATATCACACAACGCCATCTAGCCCCAAGCTAAGCAACCTAATGCTTGTGTTATGGTAACGAGATGGCTGATAAACTACTTATATACATTTTTTTTTTGTAAATACATACATATTATAGATAGAAAAACACCCAGACTCGGAACAAATACTTGTAGGTCGTACAAATATTTGTTCCGTGCGGGAATCGAACCCGCGACATGCTGCGCAGCAGTCAATCGCTCAACCACTGCGCCAACCGTGTCGTCAAAAGCATAACGTTTGTATATTTCTCCGATTTTCGTAGTGATATCTTTGCCGTCCAAAGCTATATCTAAAAACAGAACCAGTTTTCGATTTTAATTGCTAACATGTTCTTAATTACAAACCTATCAACCACAATTACTGGGCAATTCAATCCATCCATAACCTAACAATATGTTTATCGATACAGCGGAAAGAGTAACCGAACTACGTATCGATCGACGCGACGCGACGTTACAGGACATAGGTTTAAATGATTGCATGAATATTTCAAAAGATTTTAAATCCGTATCCAGTATCCAAATTCGCAAGGTAAACTTAAAAAACTGCTGAAAGTGCAAATTGACAAGCATCTATATGCGTGTTGTTTGGAACGTTGCACTAAATTCTTGTGTATTGGGGCCAATGCAATCACGGAATACCGCGGCTTTCGTTCAGTCGTGGTCACCAAGTTTCGGTCGGAGGTTTAGTGCCTGAGCGGTAACAGTAAATACGTTTAGGAGCGATCTAGGTGCCTATGCCGATAGGTAATAAATTGGAGCCGCGGCCAGCGGTCTATCGGAGCCCTGGCAGAATGTCGGGCGCTCTCACTGCGCTGGGTGCAAGGCACTAGCGGTAGCCCTGAAGTTTCTATCTCATATCTACAGCATAAGATAAAAACATTAGTATTTACACAATATAAGCATTCCTTAATTGTAGTCACCAAGAATGTGGTTTCCGGTCTACCGTTATATTGCATATGGTAGAAAGAGTGTCACAAAAAAGAAAAGGCCCAATCCTTCACTACCACTTAACGATAACAACGCGTTTTCACCACTTGCTGTAATCTTAATGAGCTCCAAATGCGACCAAAGATGCTACAGATAAGTGGAAGCTTTTGCTTTTACAATAAATGTGTTTCTGTTGCGTTGCATTGGTACCATTCAAATAGTCGAGCGTTAAATACGCGGTGGGTCAAAGATGTCAGCTGTGAATAAATAGTGGAAGGTCTGTAGGCCACACACAACTTGTTCCCTGTGATACATTTCAGTTCAACAGTTTGTTGTTGCTTGCGTTGTTTACCGCAGCTTCGGCTGATTTGTTTCATTATTTTTATGGGGATTTGTTTCTGTGTGATGGCCGAGTTTCGGATCCAGATCATATTTTGCAAACATTGAATAGATGTTATTAATTTCTGAAAGTTATCTTTTGTAATCGCTGTCTCGCGAGTCTTGTGCCACCTGCAGTGACCCGGTTGCATTGAGGCTCTACATGCGCTTGTATGCAATATAACGTTTATTCCCTCGTATGAAACTGTTTGCACAACGCACACATGTTGCGGGCGAGCACACCAATCACTGGGTTTATCGCGACTGACGTCAGTGTCACTGTATCTACGTATACTTTGTGATTGATCTGGCCATTCTACGATGCTCCTGCCAGTTTCTAGTGAAGTGTTCGGAGTGTGTATTGTGTACGGTTCTGATCATAGTCAAGTCGCGAAAATATCTAGAATAGCAGGTAAGGTGGTTCTCTAGATAGATCACGTCTAAATAACTAAGCAGACCAATCATTTATGTCTTTGATAGAGTCTTGAAAAAGAGCAGCAGGCATACTCTCTTAATTCACTTACCTGTCATAAACTACTGTTCACATTTATGTTTTCCTTGTTTCAGCCTGCTGGGTGGTCCTGGCGGCGTACGCGGCAGCATCGCCGGGCGCCCGCGCTGTCGGCCCACTCGGCCCCTCCGACCGGCCCGAGGCCTACTTCAACGGCAGCTCCTACCTCCGGCTGGCCAAGCCCATATCACTCAAACAACTCGTTGGACTCAGTTTCCGGACATGCGTCGGTAAGTCAGCACCTTGCTGTTACTCCATATACTGTTCTATCAACAGCTTTACACTTGAACTCAGTCAGTCAGCCCTGTCTAACGACGACGTTAACTTGATAGCCACATACAATAATATCTTTAAAGTGGACTTAAAGAAATGAGAAGACCAGACATTACCAAATTGAGCTCCAATTTATACCGTTTCTCCCAATCATAAAAGCATGGTTTTTGTTCCGAAAGAACGCATTGACTACTGGGTACGGAAGGCAATGTTCCAAAGATCCAGTAATTCTTAGGACAAAAACCTCCGTCGCTGTCCCGCCTCCCGACGACGACAGAGCGGTGCGAGCGGAACGTACATCAATCAAAGTGCTCCTCCTCAGCTGAGCGTCATTACATCGCCGCGTTTTTGCTGATTATTACGTGAAGTGCACGCGTTACTGCATTGCAGAACACGCTTCGTAGTTCTGAGAAGCGCACATTGGTGACGTTGACAGAAGCTGTTCTTTATTGAAATTTCATTTGACGATTTCTAATTAAAAATCAAATTGATTCCCTCATTTTATGGGCAATTAAAGAATTATTGACCCTTCGTCCAACGTCCACGTAATTTCAAGTTTGGCAAACTTTTGTCCAGCATTGTGATCAGTGAATCAGTTTCCTCATATCAATTTCATGCTTAATTATTTAAATCAAACCATTTGGCGCATCTGCGTATCTAAAAATTCAAGGCTGCATCGGTAATTGAGTACCATTCGATGGACAAATTGTCATATTGAATCATCATCGCGTACATAACGTATGATTATATTGTACAAATGAGCATGTCATGTCGTGTGTTTGATCAGACTGTGGCAGTGTTGTGATGGACGTCCAGCGATCGTGCGCCCATTACCGCGACATTACGTCACAGACTCACAAACACTACTCACAGGTACAGCATCAGCATCACACACGCGAACGCCGCTCGGCCGGACCGGTCGCGACTCACAGCGTTGCGTTGTTGTAATCATGATTTGTTGAGAGAAAGGTGGTCAATCACCCACTCGATGGTGATACACTGCACGACTCGTGTAGGCATGATTAGATTATGTTGAATCTTAGCGTTTTACGGACCACGGACTGTCCAGTCAATGCTTTTCCTGAGCCTGCTAGATATTTCATGTAGCTACTGTAAAGTGCTAAGGTTGTAGGTATTGGTATTGCGTTTGTATTTTATAAACAAACCATTAGTTTTATGTAACGTAGCGTAGTGTCTGGCAATATCTATTGATAAATCTAGTAACTACACGCCAAGCATTTTTGCATAAATTACGCATCGCTTCGCAAATTGCGAAAAACAATAATAGTCAGCTATGTGACTCCCACTGGTACAGTACAGAGTAAATCATTGCGTGCAAGTGCAACATAACGCATATGGATGACTTCGCAGAAAAACAAATGACGGCCGGCCGTATACCCATACGATGACATGGAATTTAAGCCTATAGAACTTAGATCAACAATAAAAAACTTTTTTTACAAAAAAAAAAAAACAACCGACTTCCAAAAAATACTACAAAGTGAAAAATAACTCAAATTTCGGATGTCAGTGTCTTTGAATCTGTATTTTACCGTTTTGCCACAGACTTCCGAAATTAGAGTTATTTTTCACTTTGTAGTATTTTTTTGGAAGTCGGTTGTTTTTTTTTTGTAAAAAAGTTGTTTATTTTTTACTTTTTAGTGGGGCAGTCAGTAATTTATCTAAATTACAATAGCCTAATGTCAACTGCACATCACCTTTTACAAAATATTGCTTTTCCCGATACAAGGATGTTAATAATTGAGGAGTTATCCCAGGGAACCAGGAGATCTGGAACTGATGGTGAAGTCACCATCAGCTCCACTTCAACATATGTATTGTATGAGCATATATTGCTTAGCAATAATCGAATCGCAACCCGTGAAATACGTATTATTGAGTAGTTCCGATGGCCATCTGTGTGTGTGTGTGTGTGTGTGTGTGTGTGTGTGTGTGTGAAATTTGGACAGTTTTAGATGACGTTTGCACAGCTTTTTTGCAAATAAGGAAGAAATATTTTTATTTTATTATTTGCAACAGGGACTGAAAGGGGGTCTTAAAAATTCGAAGTGGGGCTACTAGGGTGTGTGGGGTATCATATGAAAGAGCGCTGTTTGCACATTCTCATAGATTCTTTTTCTTTTTTTTTAGGCCGCATAGTTATCGACTTTTGATTAAAAAAATAAAATAAATACCGCTCCCCCCTTTATCTCCAAAGTTTGCATAGAGAAAAATCTGAAATTATTCTATTGGATAGAAGTTTATGTAAAGACTACGTGAAAAATAAAACAGTGTCTGTAAATAGCCCACTTTTTCAGAAATCGGAACGGAACCCTCGGTGCGCGAGTCCGACTCGCTCTTGACCGGTTTTTTTAATTAAATAAACTATGAGTTTTAGGTTACCTACTTGGAATAAAAAAACCTCAATGAACATGCAACGAACGAACGCAGTGACATAAAGTGCAAGGGTTGCCATAATACGATTTAAAATTTTCCCATTCGATTAAATAGGACATCTTACATACAGTATTGTTCCCCAAATTATAGGGAAACAATTTAACAAATGGCGAGTTTTCGACACACAAAGATACCGCTGTCGCCGTGTGGTGTCGCTTCACTTTTGATGTTTGCGGCGCTCCATCTTCCTTTCTTTGTTGATCTGAGCTATAGAAATACCTCTCCGGAGTTGGATTGCAGAGCACACGGATCAAAACAGCGGTGTTTGTATAGTTATAGTAATGAGTAGCTGTGGTCCGCGGCTTCTCCCGCGTGGATGTTAATGCTTCCCTATTTGAATCGGACTTTGTTTACAATTTCATGGGTTTTAGATTTTGTGCGCGGAACCCTAATTCTTTTTCTAAAATAAAAGTACCTAGCCCAAGTTGTTCCTTATAACATCAGTCATCAGCCAGTGAAAGTCCCGTCAAAATCGGTCCAGCCGTTTCCGAGTTTAACCGGAACAAACAGACAGACACACAAAAATTAAAAAAAAATGTTTTTGTTATTTAAATGCATTTAGAGAAAAGCACACAAACACAAACATGACATGATGTTTGTTTGACATTACAAACAGACACACTTCAATTTTATTTATTTGTAGATTACAAGGCTCACGCGATTCACTCCGGCATCGGCAGACTGTGTGCTACCCCGCAGGCCGCAACCAATGTGTCCCTGTATAACTACACTCGTATATTTTGTTTAACACGCGATTCACTCCGGCATCGGCAGACTGTGTGCTACCCCGCAGGCCGCAACCAATGTGTCCCTATATAACTACACTCGTATATTTTGTTTAACACGCGATTCACTCCGGCATCGGCAGACTGTGTGCTACCCCGCAGGCCGCAACCAATGTGTCCCTATATAACTACACTCGTATATTTTGTTTAACACGCGATTCACTCCGGCATCGGCAGACTGTGTGCTACCCCGCAGGCCGCAACCAATGTGTCCCTATATAACTACACTCGTATATTTTGTTTAACACGCGATTCACTCCGGCATCGGCAGACTGTGTGCTACCCCGCAGGCCGCAACCAATGTGTCCCTATATAACTACACTCGTATATTTTGTTTAACACGCGATTCACTCCGGCATCGGCAGACTGTGTGCTACCCCGCAGGCCGCAACCAATGTGTCCCTATATAACTACACTCGTATATTTTGTTTAACACGCGATTCACTCCGGCATCGGCAGACTGTGTGCTACCCCGCAGGCCGCAACCAATGTGTCCCTATATAACTACACTCGTATATTTTGTTTAACACGCGATTCACTCCGGCATCGGCAGACTGTGTGCTACCCCGCAGGCCGCAACCAATGTGTCCCTATATAACTACACTCGTATATTTTGTTTAACACGCGATTCACTCCGGCATCGGCAGACTGTGTGCTACCCCGCAGGCCGCAACCAATGTGTCCCTATATAACTACACTCGTATATTTTGTTTAACACGCGATTCACTCCGGCATCGGCAGACTGTGTGCTACCCCGCAGGCCGCAACCAATGTGTCCCTATATAACTACACTCGTATATTTTGTTTAACACGCGATTCACTCCGGCATCGGCAGACTGTGTGCTACCCCGCAGGCCGCAACCAATGTGTCCCTATATAACTACACTCGTATATTTTGTTTAACACGCGATTCACTCCGGCATCGGCAGACTGTGTGCTACCCCGCAGGCCGCAACCAATGTGCCCCTATATAACTACACTCGTATATTTTGTTTAACACGCGATTCACTCCGGCATCGGCAGACTGTGTGCTACCCCGCAGGCCGCAACCAATGTGTCCCTATATAACTACACTCGTATATTTTGTTTAACACGCGATTCACTCCGGCATCGGCAGACTGTGTGCTACCCCGCAGGCCGCAACCAATGTGTCCCTATATAACTACACTCGTATATTTTGTTTAACACGCGATTCACTCCGGCATCGGCAGACTGTGTGCTACCCCGCAGGCCGCAACCAATGTGTCCCTATATAACTACACTCGTATATTTTGTTTAACACGCGATTCACTCCGGCATCGGCAGACTGTGTGCTACCCCGCAGGCCGCAACCAATGTGTCCCTATATAACTACACTCGTATATTTTGTTTAACACGCGATTCACTCCGGCATCGGCAGACTGTGTGCTACCCCGCAGGCCGCAACCAATGTGTCCCTATATAACTACACTCGTATATTTTGTTTAACACGCGATTCACTCCGGCATCGGCAGACTGTGTGCTACCCCGCAGGCCGCAACCAATGTGTCCCTATATAACTACACTCGTATATTTTGTTTAACACGCGATTCACTCCGGCATCGGCAGACTGTGTGCTACCCCGCAGGCCGCAACCAATGTGTCCCTATATAACTACACTCGTATATTTTGTTTAACACGCGATTCACTCCGGCATCGGCAGACTGTGTGCTACCCCGCAGGCCGCAACCAATGTGTCCCTATATAACTACACTCGTATATTTTGTTTAACACGCGATTCACTCCGGCATCGGCAGACTGTGTGCTACCCCGCAGGCCGCAACCAATGTGTCCCTATATAACTACACTCGTATATTTTGTTTAACACGCGATTCACTCCGGCATCGGCAGACTGTGTGCTACCCCGCAGGCCGCAACCAATGTGTCCCTATATAACTACACTCGTATATTTTGTTTAACACGCGATTCACTCCGGCATCGGCAGACTGTGTGCTACCCCGCAGGCCGCAACCAATGTGTCCCTATATAACTACACTCGTATATTTTGTTTAACACGCGATTCACTCCGGCATCGGCAGACTGTGTGCTACCCCGCAGGCCGCAACCAATGTGTCCCTATATAACTACACTCGTATATTTTGTTTAACACGCGATTCACTCCGGCATCGGCAGACTGTGTGCTACCCCGCAGGCCGCAACCAATGTGTCCCTATATAACTACACTCGTATATTTTGTTTAACACGCGATTCACTCCGGCATCGGCAGACTGTGTGCTACCCCGCAGGCCGCAACCAATGTGTCCCTATATAACTACACTCGTATATTTTGTTTAACACGCGATTCACTCCGGCATCGGCAGACTGTGTGCTACCCCGCAGGCCGCAACCAATGTGTCCCTATATAACTACACTCGTATATTTTGTTTAACACGCGATTCACTCCGGCATCGGCAGACTGTGTGCTACCCCGCAGGCCGCAACCAATGTGTCCCTATATAACTACACTCGTATATTTTGTTTAACACGCGATTCACTCCGGCATCGGCAGACTGTGTGCTACCCCGCAGGCCGCAACCAATGTGTCCCTATATAACTACACTCGTATATTTTGTTTAACACGCGATTCACTCCGGCATCGGCAGACTGTGTGCTACCCCGCAGGCCGCAACCAATGTGTCCCTATATAACTACACTCGTATATTTTGTTTAACACGCGATTCACTCCGGCATCGGCAGACTGTGTGCTACCCCGCAGGCCGCAACCAATGTGTCCCTATATAACTACACTCGTATATTTTGTTTAACACGCGATTCACTCCGGCATCGGCAGACTGTGTGCTACCCCGCAGGCCGCAACCAATGTGTCCCTATATAACTACACTCGTATATTTTGTTTAACACGCGATTCACTCCGGCATCGGCAGACTGTGTGCTACCCCGCAGGCCGCAACCAATGTGTCCCTATGTGACTACACTCGTATATTTTGTTTAACACGCGATTCACTCCGGCATCGGCAGACTGTGTGCTACCCCGCAGGCCGCAACCAATGTGTCCCTATATAACTACACTCGTATATTTTGTTTAACACGCGATTCACTCCGGCATCGGCAGACTGTGTGCTACCCCGCAGGCCGCAACCAATGTGTCCCTATGTGACTACACTCGTATATTTTGTTTAACACGCGATTCACTCCGGCATCGGCAGACTGTGTGCTACCCCGCAGGCCGCAACCAATGTGTCCCTATATAACTACACTCGTATATTTTGTTTAACACGCGATTCACTCCGGCATCGGCAGACTGTGTGCTACCCCGCAGGCCGCAACCAATGTGTCCCTATATAACTACACTCGTATATTTTGTTTAACACGCGATTCACTCCGGCATCGGCAGACTGTGTGCTACCCCGCAGGCCGCAACCAATGTGTCCCTATATAACTACACTCGTATATTTTGTTTAACACGCGATTCACTCCGGCATCGGCAGACTGTGTGCTACCCCGCAGGCCGCAACCAATGTGTCCCTATATAACTACACTCGTATATTTTGTTTAACACGCGATTCACTCCGGCATCGGCAGACTGTGTGCTACCCCGCAGGCCGCAACCAATGTGTCCCTATATAACTACACTCGTATATTTTGTTTAACACGCGATTCACTCCGGCATCGGCAGACTGTGTGCTACCCCGCAGGCCGCAACCAATGTGTCCCTATATAACTACACTCGTATATTTTGTTTAACACGCGATTCACTCCGGCATCGGCAGACTGTGTGCTACCCCGCAGGCCGCAACCAATGTGTCCCTATATAACTACACTCGTATATTTTGTTTAACACGCGATTCACTCCGGCATCGGCAGACTGTGTGCTACCCCGCAGGCCGCAACCAATGTGTCCCTATATAACTACACTCGTATATTTTGTTTAACACGCGATTCACTCCGGCATCGGCAGACTGTGTGCTACCCCGCAGGCCGCAACCAATGTGTCCCTATATAACTACACTCGTATACTTTCGTTTTCATACACATTCTGTTTCATTCATTCGGCAGACTCATGGAATTCGTCGTGTTCCACATTAGGTATTCGATCATTACATTATAGTAGCCGCTAGAGCTAGAGCGTGTAAGTTGGGACGAGACAGATGTCCTAGATATGGAGTCGTTGCTTGGCTTGAGCTGCTCCTAACATACGGTAAAAGTAAAACCTAATGAATTCAGTGAGAAATACTTGTTGTTCCTAGAGCACCTGCCCCGCACTGCCTCCATAGTCTCACCATTGTCTGAATGCTGATCACACGTAATAGCACTGTATACAATTTCACATAAACACTTACCGTTACACTCATTTTCCAGTGACCAAATGTCACCATGAGAATTAACTGAGCGCGGCCTTTGAACCGTTATATGCGGTGCGCTTGAGTTGAGAGGTGAAATGTACGGGACACCTAGCCTTACTTCGCACCTTACTCTACTCGTAGCTCGGAGACTCGGGGTTTATGTAAATTTGCTGATTTATTCCGATGTTCCCACACTCATCATTCTCCTGCCCTATCCCAATTCATTTGTGGTCGCCGCAACATGTCTTTCTTCCATACTTCTCTTTTAGTCATCTCGATAGCCACCCCCTTTCTAGCCATATCATCTTTCACACAGTCCATCCATCTTTTCTTTGGTATTCCCCTACTTTTACATCCATCCACATTCAAACTCAAAACTGTCCTCACGACATTTTCCTCATTCCTCCGCATCACTTGCCCGTGCCATGACAACCGATTCTCACACTGCAACTTTTCAGTCATCGATGCCACTTAGACTTCCTCTTATGTACTCATTTCTTATTCTATCCATTCGTATAACACGTGTCACACATCCTCTTAGCATTCTCATCTCAGCATTCATCAGGGTTCTCTTAAAAATTGTTGAGCTAATTGGTGCTGATCCATGCGTCATGTTCGTGAACGGGCGCCGTCAGTTGGGGCTGGCCGTCTCTTAGCTGCCATGGCTTATTTTTTATTTAGTTGTTTTAGTTTTTATCTTTTTATTACGGACGCTTTTTAACGTGCACGTCTTTCTACATTGTTCTCATTCTCACATGTATATTTTCAACATGAACGATGTAACCAATATTTTGTAAAAATATTTTTTTTTATTTAAAAGAGTATCCGTGGAGTTTCTTGCCCGTTCTTCTCCATAGGGACCTACTACGCTTTGGAATGGGCAACTAGCTTTATCTTTCTGACTGACCGACCCATTGACAATTCAAAAGTGCCTGTAATTGGTTTATTTGAAATAAATGCATTGAGTTTGAGTTCAACCCTTTTGTGGCACAAAATTGTGATCCTTATGTCCCCACACTAACAGCTATGTATTCTAGTGATGCTTGGTTTAATAGATTCATTTATTTTATTTTTTTATATGCTCTTTATCAGAAGATGAAACTTAGGAGTACCAGAAGGAGGATTGTTAATCAAATCAGCTAGAACTTTTCTTAAAAACTGTTACATGGCTGATGGCGCACTGTTCTAGCGAATCTCGTCTGCTCTATACATGACTGCTTCCATTGTAAACAATGGTCGTGTATTGCAGGTGGCGAGCTATTCTCGCAGCGGTTCGAGGGGTACACGCTGCACGTGACGGCGCTGTTCGAGCAGGTGGTGGTGTCCTGGGCGCGGCCCACGCAGCCGCACCGCGAGGTCGGGCTGGCCAAGGAGACGCTCGACAACCGCTGGCACTGGGTGGGACTGCGCTACAACTCCGACCCCCCCTCACTGCTGCTCGAGGTCGATAAGGACACACAGGTATGTGCTCACCCTCACTAGGTGCCCAGATGATAAACTAACATTTCATTGAAGTCTTCTACGGAAGCTATAACATTTTTGATCCGAGTGCTTCCAAAATTATGGGAAGGGAGTCAGCAGTAATGGCAACTGAAACGGTGTACAATTGTTATGGATGACGTCGCGTATCCTTCAGCTCCTGCACTTCGATGAGCCGGCGCGTCCGCTGTGCACTTGTATAAACGAATCTTTACGGAATAAATGTATTGATACAGATGATATGAATCGTAATTAATTTATTGATTTATTAAAAAATTATGCACGAATAAAAAAATCCGAACAAAGGCGGACGGCATTAGTAATAAAATAAAGCAGTGTTGTCTTCTTCTACTTATATATAAAAATCAATTGCTGTCCGTTAGTCTCGCTAAAACTCAAAAACGGCTTGACCGATTTGTTTTTTTTTGTTTTGTTTGCTCTAATACGGGGGTGGTTTAAAAAAAAAAAAAGAAGTTGAAATTTTGATAGGACAACGTCTGGCGGATTAGCTAGTCGTCAATAAAATACGTTGGGTGCGAGCATACAAATATAAAAAACAGTGCGAGCGAGAGGTCTCGAAACCGCTCTCGATATTAATATTCCTGTAAACCCGTATGTCGACTGAATTGAAAACCAATTATTTAAAACGTAGCTTTTGACATAAAGTTCAGTAGCGATTCATCTTATAGTTAGATGGTTTATTAGCACCAACGATGTGTTAAAGAATTCGGTTCTACACTTTGCGTATAAAACAGAAGTCTACGCAAAGTATTTGAAAGACTTAGGTACTAGAAGTTGTTGTTATAATATAACGTTCGGAGCCGTGCGCCTGTGTGGAGCTAACAGTACCATATCAGCTGGTTAACGCCCACTTGTATAGTCCTCTCATTTATTGCACTTGTCTGATTGTTTGCCATGGATTGCACGATGTTATACAATCAATAGGCATAAGATTTGGAGAATTCTGGTGCTTAATATCATAACTCCTTATTCGCTTAAAAGGACCTAAATGAGAAAAGGAGGAGCAATATATGTTATTGTTCAAATACTGTTAGCTACTGTTATGTATAAGGGCGCTTTCAATTTAGACGTTTCGTGTCGCACCGCTGCGGTGCCGAAGCGGTGCGTCTGTCGTATTGCAAACGGACGGTCGTTTGTTTTCATACAAAGCGCGCGATGCGGCAACAGTGCGGCGTCGATATCGCGAACGCTCGACAACCGGACGGCAACGTCGCAAACACCACGTGTATGAAAACAAACGTCCGTCCGTGCGCAATACGACAAACGCACCGCCTCGGCACCGCAGCGGTCCGACACGAAACGTCTAAATTGAAAGCGCCCTAACACCCTCTACCGTACTTGACACACTGGTAAACATATTGACGACAATAACAACTTCACACGTCATTGTCCTGACGTAGACTGAACTAGCCGCGGTAGTGTTGCTTTTAGACCGATTATTCCTCTGATCATAAGAAGTTTCAAAGGTTACTTTTCAGTGACATTAGGTCGCTTCTTAAGTCGTGATACTTTGAAAATGCCTATGAAATTGACGACGACTTGGCGAAGCTGACTGGAATCCACTGGATGTGAGAGGCACAAGAGCTGTCGACGTGGCGATGATTGGGCTGCCTATGTCCAGCAGTGATGATGTTGTCCCACATTGTTGTGCAGATAATATCGAACGTGACGTGGAACCCCGAGCTGCTGTCGCCGGGCGCGCTGGAGGCGGGCGGCGCCGTGCTGCTGGTCGGCAACGTGTTTAGCGGCTGCATCCTCGAGGGCCCGCAGCTGGAGTTCCACGCCGCCACCGCGCAGGTCCGGAACGTGGAGTTCGGCCACTGCCCGTTGACAACTGACGACTGTGAGTACACCACATTGCCGGCCGTCACTTGAATAACAAACTGTTTCACTGTTGATGATAATGCTTCATTTTTTATACTTTGTACTTAATGTAGTTAATTTTAAGATAGGTCCCTACATCGTCTTTACATTTAATTATAATTAACTGGCTTTTGCACGCGGCTTCGCTCGCGTTAATTTAGAATTTGACAATCAATTCGAGTTGTACTCTGCTTGTAAAAATATAATTCAATCATCATTCGAACAACACGTGGCGGCATCTATTATCGTAAGAACGTTATTGTTGTTTTCTTCGGGAACAGTACTTTTTTCGGGATTCATCCCGAAACAACACACGACACGACACGAAACGGTGTCCGGTATGTCCGTTTCCGTACACCTGACAACGTAATGCAAAATTTCAGGTTGATCGGTTCAGTGGTTTAGGCGTGAAAAGGTACAAACAAACAAACAGACAAACTTACTTTCGCGTTTCTAATATTAGGTAGGATGTGTAAAAAATATCGTGAAACATTGAGCTACGGAGTGTATTGTTGCGCGTGCTCCATACGAAACTAGCTTTTGGAAGAGCCACGTAAAATCTATTATATTTTCTTGTAAATTTTAATGTTCAAAAGTGCCTTTTAATACTTAAATTATTTGTGTGTAAATCAATCAAAAATCAATGTAAAACCTTTGTAATCTTTTTAACTATAAAGTTTTTATTATATTATTATATTTACTTTGACTTGACTTAGATACCAAGCCACAGTAGGTATGTACCTATTAGGTGTACTGCCGTACTACACACTAACTTGATCGAGTCGTCATAAATCGACACAGAGGGCGCAAAATCTAATATAATTTAGCTTTGTAGTTCAACAAATTATACTGCCGCATACAGATAGTGCAATCCACGAAGACGCGCCCCACTATTCCTCCTAACCGTTTATAGTATATGTGTGCAAGCTTCCGCCAATGTTTGAGTGTTATCGGTACACACTACCACGCTAATTAGTGTGTAGCGATAACACCCAAACATTGGCGGAAGCTTGGACATTTATACTATACTATAAACGGTTAGGAGGAATAGTGGGGCACGTCTTCGTGGATTGCACTATCTATTAGGTTGGGGAAAAAGTCTTTTCGCATTATAGTATGTATGAACTTAAAATAAAATCTCTTTGGCTATACTATTTGTATCTGGCTGGTTTTGGTATCATTGAAAGTTTAAATTTTAAAGATCATAATTCCAAATTCAAATTAGGAAAATGTTTGATTTTCATTTGTTTTTCGTTCTGTCAAGATGAGTGAATCTAATGAAGAAATTCGATACATTTTAAAAGTTTACTACAAAAAAGGTAAAAATGGAACGCAAGCCGCGAAAAAAATTTGCGATGTTTATGGACCCAGTGCAGTGTCTGTGAGAGTAGCACAAATTTGGTTTAAGCGTTTTCAATCCGGAAATTTTGATGTCAAAGATGCACGTCGCTCTGGTCGCCCTATTACGGATAAAATGGATGCCATTTTTGATAAAGTGGAGCAAGATCGGCATATCAGTAGCTACGACGTAGCTGAAGAACTGGGAATGGACCACAAAACAGTTCTGGCGCATTTGAAAAAAACTGGGTCCACAAAAAAGCTCGATATTTGGGTACCTCACGAGCTCACTGAAAGAAATCTAATGAACCGTGTACTCATTTGTGATTCTTTATTACGACGTAATGGAACCGAACCATTTTTGAAGAAGCTGATAACTGGTGATGAAAAGTGGATCACGTACGACAAGAACGTGCGAAAAACGTCGTGGTCAAAGGCCGGTCAGGGTTCACAGACTGTGGCGAAACCCGGGTTAACTCGCAACAAGGTGATGCTGTGTGTGTGGTGGGATTGGAAGGGCATTATTCGTTATGAGCTGTTACCACCAGGCAGGACCATCGATTCTGAACTCTACTGCGAACAACTGATGAGATTAAAGCAAGAAGTTGAGAGAAATCGGCCGGAATTAATCAACAGAAGGGGTGTGGTTTTTCATCATGATAACGCTAGACCTCACACATCTTTAGCCACTCAGCAAAAATTAAGAGAGTTTGGCTGGGAGGTGTTAATGCATCCGCCGTATAGTCCTGACCTTGCACCTTCAGATTTCCACCTGTTTCGGTCTCTTCAGAATTCTTTAGGCAGTGTCAGGTTAACATCACGAGAGGACTGCCAAAACCACTTGTCGCGGTATTTTGATCAGAAGTCCCAAAATTTCTATAGCAATGGGATGATGTCCCTACCTACAAGTGGTAAAAAGTTATCGAACAAAATGGTACCTACATACTTTAGATAAATGTAAAAAATGTATATTAAAAAATGTTTTGAATTTTCTTAAAAAATGCGAAGAAACTTTTTCCCCAACCTATTATATACCCGAAAGTGCACGCCTTACTTTTTCGAAATATTTTGTAACGATGTGACGTCCATGGACAGTTTATGATATATGTATGTTTATGCCTGATTTTCTACTATAAAACAGGAAAATCAAAAATTTAAATGAGAATAACTAATTCATTAAAAATATTTAATTAAAGCGCAATTTTTTAACTCCGGAAGTTGCGATTACAATTAAGATGAGATTAAGATGAGATTAAGGTTATATCAATATTAAGATATTGGTATAACAATCAGATTAATTGTGTTAGGTGGGCAGGCTCATTATCGGATGAGTATAGGCTGGGGTGCGGTGTGAGGCAGGGCGGCCTGACCTCCCCCCGCCTCTTCAGTCTGTACATAAACCGGTTGATCGTTGAGCTCAGCAACACTTATCAGGGATGTTATGTTGACGGAATATGCGTCAACAATATTAGTTACGCGGATGACATGGTGTTGCTGAGCCCATCGATTAACGCAATGATGAGTCTGCTTGAGATATGTGAAAGGTATGCGGAGTCCCATGGGCTCAGATACAATGTGAAGAAAAGTGAGGTACTAGTCTTTAAGGCAGGCACTAAAAACTACCCAATTGTACCACAGTTGAAACTTTGCGGAAGTCCCCTAAAACAAGTCACATCTTTCAAGTATCTGGGCCACTGGGTTTCTGAAGACATGAAAGACAACCTGGACATCGAGCGTGAGCGCAGAGCGTTGGCTGTCCGCTGCAATATGTTGGCTCGCAGATTTGCGACGTGCTCGACTGACGTAAAGGCTGCGCTGTTTAGAGCGTACTGTCAGTCGTTTTACACGTGCAGTCTGTGGGTCAACTATACGCGGAGGGCATACAGCGTTCTGCGCGTCCAATATAATAATGCGTTCAGGGTGTTGATGGGGTTGCCGCGCTACTGTAGTGCTTCCAGCATGTTCGCGGAGATGGCAATTGAGGGTTTTCACGCAATCATGCGCAAGCGATGCGCCTCCATCATGCACAGGGTACGCGCCAGCCCCAACAGCATCCTGAAAACCATAGCGGACAGGTGGGATAGCCCCATACTGGGACACTGGATAGGCCTACATGCCAGTGGGGCCTAATTATATAAAAATATTTTTCCGGGTAGCTATAAGTACTAACACTAGTTCTAAGTTTTATTTTGTATACTAACCAATCAATGGACTCTGTCTGAAATATAAGATTTTTATTTTTTTTTTATTTATTACACACCGACGTTTAGTTAAATGTTTTAATTTTCCGAACAAATAACAATAGAGCTTGAAACAGGAAGTTATTCATAAATTCTCTCCCTCTTCCCTCATTTTAATAATCTCTCTTCTAAATCTTTTTCCCTCATTTTAATAATCACTGTAATAAACTAGACTTCCTTAAGTTTGCATGAGCTGGGCCGATAAGCCGGTATCGGGTAATTCAATGTTGTGTTAACTTCCAGGCATTGACAGAAAGGATGTGCTGCGCATCCAGCCCAAGGACCACTGTTACAACGAGCCCTGCATGCGACACGGCACCTGCATATCGCGGCACGACAGGTATTAGCCAGCTTTATCAATACTGTATCTAGATCCAGCCCAAGGACCACTGTTACAACGAGCCCTGTATGCGACACGGCACCTGCATATCGCGGCACGACAGGTATTAGCCAGCTTTATCAATACTGTATCTAGATCCAGCCCAAGGACCACTGTTACAACGAGCCCTGCATGCGACACGGCACCTACATATCGCGGCACGACAGGTATTAGCCAGCTTTATCAGTACTGTATCTGTCCTGCGTTCGCAATTTACTTTCCAACCATGTAAACTAATGTGTGTTTTGGAATAATATACTTAATCAATTTCAGCTCAGTTTGTTCTACAACATCGTAATTTTGAAGACTTTTTCAATAGTACTCAGTAATTCTGAAATCAACTTAATTTACACTAGTATAAAGTTGAAATTTGCTTAAGTGGACAGTCAGAAGAAATAAATTAATTGGAAACAAGGATTTGAATATCTCTCGTAAATAGTGTCTCTACTAAGCAATCAGCAGGAACTTATTAAGGCGCGGACTAACTACGATTTTTAAACGGCACACAACCGCGTAATCTATTGTCACCATTAGCTGGCTTGAAATAAGGTTGAAAATTGAAATAATATTTGTGTTGCCGAGATGTGACTAAGCCGCGAATGTGCATTTATTTTCCGGGTTTTCTTTGGATTATCCAGAATATACACAATAAATTAAATAATTGTTCTGTTAAAGTTTTAAAAAAATGCTAATTCTATTGAATTCTTAAAAAAAAAGAATTTCGTTATCGCTGAAAATACAGAGATGTTCGACGCCAAAGTTTATTTTTGTGGAGCAACTTCCAAATTTTTATTGGGAATATCAAACTATTTTTTATTATTCCATTCGGTTAAAATTTTTCTTTAAATCCTTCCCTGTTGTATTTTTGCGTCGGATAGTGTCATTGCGTTACGTCATACTCGACAATCCGAGATACCAATTTTTGTGAATATTGAGCTAATTCCCTGCTTTAACATTGTACTGCTCGTAAACTTCCAGTTTCTTGCTAAACTTAATGAAACCTCTAATTGTTACGAAAGGTTGTTTCGCCATCTAAATGTATTGTGATAGCCTTCTCTGTGACCTTCTGTTAGCATGGCAGTCGCAGCATTTCGGATCCCTGAGTGGCACATACAAGTATACTCGGGGCATATAATAGTTAACATAACGATGAGTCACAAGTAAAGCAAACCTTATTGTTAGCGCATGTTGTTAGCGAGTTCAACGCTTCATTCATTGTTTTCGCGACGCGTTTGACTTTGACAACCGTTGCTTATGAAGTTATGACTACGTGTTTTTCTTTTATGCTCATGTTGTCAATTATTATATGTTTCGATAAATATACCTGATAAGAACCTGATTTTGTTGATTGTAGCATTTGTTATGATTTGTTAGGGGTGTTTATGCTGTTGAATAACCAATTCAATACATAAAGTAATAATTTGAAGCGGTCGACTTAAATATTTATTTCATATCTGAATAATTTGTAATGCTCATGTATTGTCTGTCATAAAAGGCACAAAAGACATAAAATGAAGGGCGCAGACAGCAGCGACTTCATATCGCCAAATGACAAGACTGCGATGACCTCTGCCTACCCCTGTGCACACAGGTGTGCTGATGTTTCTAAACGTTATGTACGTGTCTGTCAGATATGAGTGCCACTGCTCGGCACGATACACGGGCAACAACTGCGAGGTGGACGCCGGGGACCCGTGCGCCTCGGGCCCCTGCCAGAACGCGGCCCGCTGCGTCGAGGACACCCGGGGAGACTACTCGTGCGACTGCCCCCCCAATTACCATGGTATGTACTGTTACACATTACTCCAGGAAAGTAATAAAAACATTTGTTTAAATCGATTCATTCACTGATAGACAACGCACAGCCTAAACCGCTGGCTCGAGAAGCATGAACACAAGAGCTCCTTATGTAACGAGAGCACTAAGGCAGAGTTTTTAAAAATTCATTCTTTAGTAGGGTTCAATAGGGGACGGAAGTTTGTACGGAATGTTGTAAGTATTGCCGCAAGTATGGGGAATCGCTTCGGGTACACGGCTTGTGTTGAAATAATCAGGGACCGAAACCGGTACGATCATTATCGGTATTTTTCGGTTACAACCTTTATTTTTTTTTACAGGTATTTTCAAAGGTTACCTTAATTCTTAAATACTGAATACAACCTGTATCAATACCGGTTACCGAAATAAAAATTACCTCTATCTTAGGTACACGTGCCGTCGGCATACCGAGTTAATTTCTATGATGAGGGAAAAAGATAAACAAATGGTATTTTACCAATTTACAATGTAGGTACTTAATATTATCTTACTTACCATTGTTCATTTCCTTTTTTTTACTTCAAGCTTCAACTCAAATACCTACTCCGCAAAAAGGCGAACTAAAAACACGTAAACAGTACTGGTAGGTACAGCACGCATGACGGTCTCCCTGCTAATGTATTTTCTAATGCCAACAAATTGCCGGCATTGCGATATTCTGTTTCTTTCTCGTAATCAAGGTCATTTTTAGGTAACCGGTATTAAAACGGTAACTTAAATAAAGGTAACATGTTTCTTCTGCTTGGGTTACCCAGATAGCGGTTACCTTAACCGTAGAGGTAACGAAAATTCTTCGATACCTGTACCGTAATTCATAAAGGTTTTCGGTCCCTGGAAATAATAAACAATAATAGATAGTGTAGAAACAATAAGAGATAGGTCGAGTGGAGCATCCGCAACAACCTTCGTTTGAATGTAGCCAAGTGCTCCGTGATGTGGTCCACTCGCGCCCGGACTCCTTTGTGTTATCAATACAAGGTGGAGGATGCGCCGAAGCAACGAGTGTCGCAGGTACGACACTTAGGCGTGATCTGCACTCAGGAACTAACCTCCGTGAGCATATCAGTAAGATATGTAAGCAGGTGTACCGAAACCTAGGTTTCGTACTCAGGCAGGCTCGGGGGCTCACCAACAGCACGACACTCAAGGTGTTGTATGCCGCGCTAGTCAGGAGTCACCTTGAACATAGTGCAGTCATAGGGGCTCCTCACGAGGCGAAATATAGTGTCATGTTGGAACATGTCCAAAATAAGTTCACTAGACACTTGTATCAAGCTGTATGGGGTATATCCATTTTACCCATTGATGTACCCTATACTATTTGTACTGGGTGTGGTAGGGTACAACGCGTTAAAGGTGCGACGGGACTTTGCGCTCGCAGCGTATGTAGTGCGCGCTACTGCGTGGCGGGGAGCATAGCCCGGGAGTGCTGCGGCACCTGGAACTTTGCGTGCCGGACCGGTACGTGTGGAGGCGGCGACGCCCGCCCCTGCTTGCTGTGCCTGCAGCCAGAACCAACTTACTGGCGAGGACTCCTCTCACTAGAGCATGCGAGGTTCACGAGAGGGTTGATGTATAGTGGTGCAACTTGAGTGAATTCGCAAAAGCTGCAATAGATGTAATATGTTATTTAGATTAGGTTAAGATTTAGGATGTTGCATGTCGGCCACTCTATCGCATTCGATCGCAGATCTGTAATGGTAGATGTAGGTAAGATTTACGTAAATAAATAAAATAGAATGTAAGTACGTACAGTAAGTATTGGTGTTGTGTTGCAGGCACGTACTGCGAGCTGGAAGTGTCGCTGGACCCGCAGTGCGTGGCGGGCCCGTGCCGCAACAACGGCAGCTGCAGCGTGGCGCCCGGCGCCGACACCTACGTGTGCGCGTGCCCGCCTGGTGCGTACTGTTGTGTCGGCGCAGATAGCTCGTGGGGATATCACTCGTACAGCTAAATTGCCAGACATTTTGTTCATTACTTCAACATTTTTGTCTGAGACTAGAATCTTTGAAATTTATCTGTAACTGAAGCTGAAAGAGGAGCTCGTGACTAAGTAATAACTGCCGCAAGGGTCGATCCATCAGGTTAAGCTACGCTTGCTGGGGTTGGTCTGTGGATGGGTGACCATCCTTACATACCGAGACTCTTCCGTTCCTCGGAAAGCACGTTAAGCCGTTGGTCCCGGCTGTCATAAGTGGATCTTTGACAGTTGTTGCAGTCGCTCCATATAAAATACTGGTGGGTATTCAGCTGCATCCGGTTAGACTGGAAGCCGACCCCAACATAGTTGGGAAAAGGCTAGGCAGATTGATTGAGAAGCTCAAAGAGGGCTGCTTAAGTGCAAGCTTCATCTAGATTTCAAAGATTCTAGTCTCAATAGTCCAGTGTAAATGTGCTAGTTATAGCATATCTATGTGATGTGGGACGTACACGTGACTGGCGAAGTGTGAAGGTACTCCTGTGCCTCCCGCTTCAGGCGAGTGAGCTAAGGATCAGCTGCATAGTTGTCCTCGCAGCTGCAGTAATGTGTACGATCAGCATTGTGTGTCCGCTCTGGCAGGCTACACGGGCCGCAACTGCGAGACGGACATAGACGAGTGCGCGGCGATGGCCACGCCCTGCTTCAACGGCGGCCGCTGCCAGGACGCCGTCAACAACTTCACCTGCGACTGCGCCGGCACCGGTAACGTTCTCTACATCATCATAAATTGTATAAGTTGTCAGTTTTCTCACACGACTTTGTGACCGCTTAGTTCTTCTAACCGACGCCGTGGAGTTGGTGACCGACTATACGTATCTGGGGGTAGATATTGCTATACATATTGTAAACTAGCTGACCCGACAGATGTTGTCCTGTCTCAGCTATGAATGTTCTAATGTTAACGCGCAAAGTTAAAATAGTCGTTTTCTGAAATTTTCCAATTTTCTGCGCAATTTTTCTTTCCTTAAGAACTGTCTACAAAGTATTACAAAACTTTTAAAAAAATATGAATGAAATGGGTAAAGTCGTTCTCAAGTTATGGCGTGACCAAGGGAAATAGGAATACAAGATAAATACTTGCTTAGATATAGCTCAGAAACTCTTTTGACCTTATTTATTTTAATTAAAACGCTCGCCACACTAGTACATTTCATCCGTGCGCAGCAAGGGCGTGTCGCTAGTTTTAAATAAATAAAACAAGCCCCAGAGAGGTACTGATGCCTGGCGACAGTTAAACTGGACTTGATTATGACGTAAAATGCCGAGTCCCCGCTGACTGAGCTGCCCGGCAAGTTGCAAGGCTGCCTCGCGTGGCGCAAGGGGCGCGGCTGGCCCGGCCTTGGTTATGTAAATGTTGCGTTGGCAGGCTACACGGGCGCGCGGTGCGAGCTGAACGTGAACGAGTGCGAGGAGGAGCGCAACATCTGCGGGCACGGCGTGTGCTACGACACGTACGGCAGCTACGTGTGCGCCTGCCAGCTGGGCTACAAGGGCGAGCGCTGCAACAACGTGTCGGCGTGCGCGTCGGGCCCGTGCGGCGCGGGCGGCGCGTGCGTGGAGGAGGCGGGCGGTGCGGGCTTCCGTTGCGTGTGCGCGCGCGGCTTCGCGCCGCCCTACTGCGCGCCCGCGCCCGCGCACCCGGCCAGCTGCCAGGACATGCTGTGCCCGCCCAAGTCGCACTGTACGTATGCCTGCACTATGCGCCATACCGCACCTTTATTCATTACTAGCTTCTGCCCGCGACTTCGTCCGCGTTTCTTGTCCTCCCGACCTACCCCGTCGCATGGCATCGCCTGCCCGCGCTATTACTTCGTTTTCTGACTATGTTTTCTTTTTACTCGGCTGCCAAGGATCGAAGCGTGATTTAAACATTATACATCGATAAATTTTGTGTTTTTATAATTTCTATAAAACCAAATGTATGTAAGAATTAAATCAATTCGATTTTCTATATGTGTGTTATTCGACTATAGTCAACTGCTGTACTAAAACCGAAAAATGATTAGCTGAAATTTTTTCGATAGAAAAAAATAATAAAAAATAAAAATTCGATAATAAAAAATTGCCTATGTGTTAATCCAGGGTATAAGCTATCCACATACCAAATTTCATCTAAATGGGTCCAGCCGTTTGAGCGTGAAGAGGTAACAAACATACAAACTCACAAACTGTCGCCTTTATAATATTAGTGTGATATACGTAATCCTAATCGTAATGCCTTCATCAAGAAATTGATTATCAAATGCAAAAGTAATTATTAAAATGCGACTGCTAGTTCCAGAGATTAGCGTGTTCAAACATATAAATAAACAGTTCATACAGCATCATTATTAGTGTAGATATCCCTAACATCTCAGTTTATTTATTTTTAAGGAATTCTTTTCATTTTTTTTTTTATTTAATCTTCAGGGTTTTCATGACAGTCAATCAACCATCTAATTATTACGTCCTAGTGTTCTGCGAATACTCAAATCACAAAAAGTGAACAATTGTTTGCATGTCCTGTCAGTGAACCTGAGCCGGAACCAAACATTACAAGACATTGTAACAACTCCCCAGTAGACCCAGATGTGTCCATGTTCTGTAGTATTCTCATGATTAGAATACTTTTGTTGCAGGTATACCAAACATGATGATAGCGGGTGTGGTCGCTAAGCAAGTGATGTGCGTGTGCGACGTGGGCTACTACGGTGAGTTATTATTTACAAACATGATGATAGCGGGTGTGGTCGCTAAGCAAGTGATGTGCGTGTGCGACGTGGGCTACTACGGTGAGTTATTATTTACAAACATGATGATAGCGGGTGTGGTCGCTAAGCAAGTGATGTGCGTGTGCGACGTGGGCTACTACGGTGAGTTATTATTTACAAACATGATGATAGCGGGTGTGGTCGCTAAGCAAGTGATGTGCGTGTGCGACGTGGGCTACTACGGTGAGTTATTATTTACAAACATGATGATAGCGGGTGTGCTCGCTAAGCAAGTGATGTGCGTGTGCGACGTGGGCTACTACGGTGAGTTATTATTTACAAACATGATGATAGCGGGTGTGGTCGCTAAGCAAGTGATGTGCGTGTGCGACGTGGGCTACTACGGTGAGTTATTATTTACAAACATGATGATAGCGGGTGTGGTCGCTAAGCAAGTGATGTGCGTGTGCGACGTGGGCTACTACGGTGAGTTATTATTTACAAACATGATGATAGCGGGTGTGGTCGCTAAGCAAGTGATGTGCGTGTGCGACGTGGGCTACTACGGTGAGTTATTATTTACAAACATGATGATAGCGGGTGTGGTCGCTAAGCAAGTGATGTGCGTGTGCGACGTGGGCTACTACGGTGAGTTATTATTTACAAACATGATGATAGCGGGTGTGGTCGCTAAGCAAGTGATGTGCGTGTGCGACGTGGGCTACTACGGTGAGTTATTATTTACAAACATGATGATAGCGGGTGTGGTCGCTAAGCAAGTGATGTGCGTGTGCGACGTGGGCTACTACGGTGAGTTATTATTTACAAACATGATGATAGCGGGTGTGGTCGCTAAGCAAGTGATGTGCGTGTGCGACGTGGGCTACTACGGTGAGTTATTATTTACAAACATGATGATAGCGGGTGTGGTCGCTAAGCAAGTGATGTGCGTGTGCGACGTGGGCTACTACGGTGAGTTATTATTTACAAACATGATGATAGCGGGTGTGGTCGCTAAGCAAGTGATGTGCGTGTGCCACGTGGGCTACTACGGTGAGTTATTATTTACAAACATGATGATAGCGGGTGTGGTCGCTAAGCAAGTGATGTGCGTGTGCGACGTGGGCTACTACGGTGAGTTATTATTTACAAACATGATGATAGCGGGTGTGCTCGCTAAGCAAGTGATGTGCGTGTGCGACGTGGGCTACTACGGTGAGTTATTATTTACAAACATGATGATAGCGGGTGTGCTCGCTAAGCAAGTGATGTGCGTGTGCGACGTGGGCTACTACGGTGAGTTATTATTTACAAACATGATGATAGCGGGTGTGGTCGCTAAGCAAGTGATGTGCGTGTGCGACGTGGGCTACTACGGTGAGTTATTATTTACAAACATGATGATAGCGGGTGTGGTCGCTAAGCAAGTGATGTGCGTGTGCGACGTGGGCTACTACGGTGAGTTATTATTTACAAACATGATGATAGCGGGTGTGGTCGCTAAGCAAGTGATGTGCGTGTGCGACGTGGGCTACTACGGTGAGTTATTATTTACAAACATGATGATAGCGGGTGTGGTCGCTAAGCAAGTGATGTGCGTGTGCGACGTGGGCTACTACGGTGAGTTATTATTTACAAACATGATGATAGCGGGTGTGCTCGCTAAGCAAGTGATGTGCGTGTGCGACGTGGGCTACTACGGTGAGTTATTATTTACAAACATGATGATAGCGGGTGTGGTCGCTAAGCAAGTGATGTGCGTGTGCGACGTGGGCTACTACGGTGAGTTATTATTTACAAACATGATGATAGCGGGTGTGCTCGCTAAGCAAGTGATGTGCGTGTGCGACGTGGGCTACTACGGTGAGTTATTATTTACAAACATGATGATAGCGGGTGTGGTCGCTAAGCAAGTGATGTGCGTGTGCGACGTGGGCTACTACGGTGAGTTATTATTTACAAACATGATGATAGCGGGTGTGGTCGCTAAGCAAGTGATGTGCGTGTGCGACGTGGGCTACTACGGTGAGTTATTATTTACAAACATGATGATAGCGGGTGTGGTCGCTAAGCAAGTGATGTGCGTGTGCGACGTGGGCTACTACGGTGAGTTATTATTTACAAACATGATGATAGCGGGTGTGCTCGCTAAGCAAGTGATGTGCGTGTGCGACGTGGGCTACTACGGTGAGTTATTATTTACAAACATGATGATAGCGGGTGTGGTCGCTAAGCAAGTGATGTGCGTGTGCGACGTGGGCTACTACGGTGAGTTATTATTTACAAACATGATGATAGCGGGTGTGGTCGCTAAGCAAGTGATGTGCGTGTGCGACGTGGGCTACTACGGTGAGTTATTATTTACAAACATGATGATAGCGGGTGTGGTCGCTAAGCAAGTGATGTGCGTGTGCGACGTGGGCTACTACGGTGAGTTATTATTTACAAACATGATGATAGCGGGTGTGGTCGCTAAGCAAGTGATGTGCGTGTGCGACGTGGGCTACTACGGTGAGTTATTATTTACAAACATGATGATAGCGGGTGTGCTCGCTAAGCAAGTGATGTGCGTGTGCGACGTGGGCTACTACGGTGAGTTATTATTTACAAACATGATGATAGCGGGTGTGGTCGCTAAGCAAGTGATGTGCGTGTGCGACGTGGGCTACTACGGTGAGTTATTATTTACAAACATGATGATAGCGGGTGTGGTCGCTAAGCAAGTGATGTGCGTGTGCGACGTGGGCTACTACGGTGAGTTATTATTTACAAACATGATGATAGCGGGTGTGGTCGCTAAGCAAGTGATGTGCGTGTGCGACGTGGGCTACTACGGTGAGTTATTATTTACAAACATGATGATAGCGGGTGTGGTCGCTAAGCAAGTGATGTGCGTGTGCGACGTGGGCTACTACGGTGAGTTATTATTTACAAACATGATGATAGCGGGTGTGCTCGCTAAGCAAGTGATGTGCGTGTGCGACGTGGGCTACTACGGTGAGTTATTATTTACAAACATGATGATAGCGGGTGTGGTCGCTAAGCAAGTGATGTGCGTGTGCGACGTGGGCTACTACGGTGAGTTATTATTTACAAACATGATGATAGCGGGTGTGGTCGCTAAGCAAGTGATGTGCGTGTGCGACGTGGGCTACTACGGTGAGTTATTATTTACAAACATGATGATAGCGGGTGTGGTCGCTAAGCAGGTGATGTGCGTGTGCGACGTGGGCTACTACGGTGAGTTATTATTTACAAACATGATGATAGCGGGTGTGCTCGCTAAGCAAGTGATGTGCGTGTGCGACGTGGGCTACTACGGTGAGTTATTATTTACAAACATGATGATAGCGGGTGTGCTCGCTAAGCAAGTGATGTGCGTGTGCGACGTGGGCTACTACGGTGAGTTATTATTTACAAACATGATGATAGCGGGTGTGGTCGCTAAGCAAGTGATGTGCGTGTGCGACGTGGGCTACTACGGTGAGTTATTATTTACAAACATGATGATAGCGGGTGTGGTCGCTAAGCAAGTGATGTGCGTGTGCGACGTGGGCTACTACGGTGAGTTATTATTTACAAACATGATGATAGCGGGTGTGGTCGCTAAGCAAGTGATGTGCGTGTGCGACGTGGGCTACTACGGTGAGTTATTATTTACAAACATGATGATAGCGGGTGTGGTCGCTAAGCAAGTGATGTGCGTGTGCGACGTGGGCTACTACGGTGAGTTATTATTTACAGTCCAATAATAACTTGCCATTCTTGTATCCAACAAAGTTAAACCCACTTACCTAAACCTATTTCTATGTCGTTTTTCTTCTGTAAAGGGAACGGCGAACTTCTGCCGCGTTTTGGCATGCCTGTTGTTGTGTTGTTGTCTGTCCAAGTCGACTTTGCGCGTAGGTGACAGACAAAAGTAATATTGGCGAATACCGAACCAATACGATCTGACTCGCAGGAGCTCCGGGCGTGTCTCCAAACTGCACAACCCTGGAGTCGGTGTGCGAGGCGGGCGTGTGCCAGAACGGCGCCACGTGCGCGCTGGCCGCCGACCACTTCAACTGCACGTGCGCGCCCGGGTACAAAGGTACGCGCCCGCGGCTGCCTGTTGCTGTATCTGTCGCTGTTGTTCAGTGTCAGCGGCGCCCGGTGAATGTGGCATGTGAACAGTTGCCACTGTATACAGGGCTTTTTGTAATTGATGGTGAAACTTCACACTTTAAGCGAACAATAAAAAAAAGAATTTATAAAATCATTTATTATTTTGAATTTATGGAGACATTTATTATTATTATATTTTGATATCGTTAATACGTTTGTGAAGTATTGCCAATTAATTTTAAAAGGCTATTGTGTAGTTTAAATTTTTTGATAACTTGCAACACTGCTGGTTTAGAATTAGTTTTGTATTGTTGCATTGAAAATATTTAGTGAAGTGGCATAGAATTACCATGTCATTCCAGAATATGTGTGAATAGAATAGACTGATAACTTTTCTTATCTTTGATTGTTGTTGTCTGCCTGTTTAGATGTTTAATGAATTCTATCATGACCGTGAGTGATCTCTTGCATTTTACGTCCCCTGCCCATGTTTCGCTTTCTTTGTTTGTGAAAACTCCTAAATCATGCGATTGCCTTAGCATTAATAAAGTCATCAATAATTTGTTTTATCATTTTGTCGATGTTTGAAGGAATTTTAATTTTGACATCTCCATTAGCGCGCAGCGGCAAAGGGTCTTCTCACACTTATCAAAGTAAAATCAGTTTTGTTCCCACGGGGTAAGAGTGTAAATAGCGAGCCAACGTCGCGACGCGCCATCCGAGCGTGTCGAGGCGAGCGATATCGTTTATATCCTCATGTAGTCCTTAGATAATTATAAAGCGGCCAAGCCGAGTCCGCGTCGCTCAGTGTGGGGAGACCGTGCGACGACGCCAAACAGCATCGGTTACGTGTGCTCAGCTGCGAGAGAGGGGTTGTGAAGAACAGCCGTGAGGTGGATGTTAGTGCTCGTGATGTATGTGTCGCTTACGTGTGTGCATGTGCTAGGCGCGTACTGCGAGCAGGCGGTCGGCAAGGCGCTGTCCGACCTGAAGGCGGCCGAGCGCTGCGCCAGCGGGCCCTGCCTCCACGCCAAGAGCTGCCAGGAGCTCGTGAGTATCCGTCCCGCCCCCAGGCTTGAGTGAGCTTCTTGTTGTTGCATGCTTGTTTGAGTTTTTTTCATTAGCTTTTTGAGCAACTAAGCTAAGCTAGTTTTAATTAAGTGACACTTTACACTTGACAGGCTTCACAAGCTAATCACACGAATACAATATTAAACAGCACTCGAATCGAGTCAAATGGATTGTTGTTGGTATTTTCGTTCATGATAAGTTCAGCTTGATAAGTACCTATCACGTTTCTATAATTCACGTTGGGAACACGTAAAGTAGATAAAGCTGCCGGTTCACGGTTTATTTGGATAGAACACTTATCGAAGCTAAATAACATCACTGTTTTGCGCAATATTTATAAGTTATGTAGTAGGTAGTATAAAAGAAATAAAGAAAAAATAAAATAAAAGGTATCTCATTACGTATGGTGCGTCCAGGCGACAGGTTTCCGCTGCGAGTGTGAGCCGGGCTGGTCGGGGCCGCGCTGCGACGTGGCGGGCGCGGGCGCAGGCTCGGGCTGCGGCACGCGCGGCTGCGCCAACGGCGGCGTGTGCCGCGACAACGGCGCGTGCGAGTGCCGCGCGGGCTGGGCGGGCGCCGCGTGCGAGCTGCCCGAGCCGGCGCCCGACTGCCGCGCGGCGCCCTGCCCGCCGCAGCACGAGTGCGTGGAAGCGACGCCGGCGTGGCGCTGCGCGCCGGCGCAGGCGGACTCCGCGTGCGCCTCCTCGCCTTGCCACAACGGCACCTGCCTCGCGCTCGACAACGGCCTGTTCCGCTGCCAGTGCCCGACGGGCTACAACGGTCAGTGCATACCTACCTTTTCTTTCTGTAAACTGCGCGACGGATTCTAATGTTGTCTTAACCATCATTTAGAGAACTTACGCCGGAAAGTTTATGTGTACTTATAATAAATTAATATTACCTTGCATATTGTTGGGACTTTATGAGTATCGTGGTTGGAGAAGAGCGTGAATAAAGTTCCTGTACAGTCAGTCTATTCAGATAACCGTGAATATTAAGCACAGTGACGCTTCTCACTAGCTACACAGAACACAAGTTATGCACGGCGGGGAACACGGCTGGCCGCTCACCTCTATGCGCGCAGTACATTGCATGTTGCACCGCTAGCATTATAGCTACCTGTAGCAGCCCCTACACATATAAAAAAGAAATCTTAATGTTTTCTCAAATCGTATAAACCGTGCAAAGTACGTGTGGCTGTGTGACTGACTGGCATGGCCACTATCAGGGATTTTAATTTTGATAACACAAAAAAAGTTGTCGATAATTAGTCGCAACTTTTCGTAAGTCACAGATTCAGTTGGGTCTTAGTTTAGAAGATATAATGAGTTAAATTTTTTAAGTATAGTCCACGAGCTAGATCAAAGATTTTATCGTAAACTCTTCGATCTAGCTCTTGGACTATACTTAAAAATTGAACTAATTATATCTTCTAAACTAAGAGTAGACTAAATCTGTGACTTTGCGAAAAAATGCGACTAATCAGCGACTAAATTTGGGAGAAAACAGATCTTCGCTAGGTGCCCTAGTTTTTGAGATAAAAATGTGGCCAACCCGGGGAGATACTCTCCAGATCAGCCACCTCAATCAATCTGCCTAGCCTTTTCCCAACTATGTTGGGGTCGGCTTCCAGTCTAACCGGATGCAGCTGAATACCATTATTTCACATGGAGCGACTACCTATCTGACCTCCACAACCCATTAACTGGGTAATACGATACCCCTTGGTAAGACTGATTGTCAGACTTTCGGGCTTCTGACTACCCGTAACGACTGTCAAAGATCCACGAATGACAGCCGATCAGATCAGCCACCTATGTACCCTTATAACTTTTGAACCAGTGACCGGCAAATTCTGATATTTGGCGGCAGATTTCGACTAATTAGCGACTAATTTTTTATGTTATCAAAATTAAAATCCCTGACGATGGGCATGCCAGTGTCAGCCACACCGTACGGATCGCTAGTGTATCAATAAATCATATTTCGAAGAAGTTAAGAAGCCCACATGCCCCACATATTTAGCTATTAGCTTCATCTGATTATGAGCATTATGCACATACAAACGTCTGATTGGCCAATAATGTTCTGTTCATACACCAAATGTATAATTGTATATTATGCAATTAGTGAATAAAGGACGGACTTAAAGCGAGGGCCACAGATGAATCACGAGCTAGTGAAGGATTCTAACGACTGAATCGTGACTAATATTTGTATAGTAATTACGTTAAAAAATATTTTTACTGTTTGATAAGTTTGTTGAATACAAGAAAATGCCCAGATCTTATCTATATACAAACACGGGTCCAATAATTCGTAATATTCACTACCACTATTCAATCTGTGTTCAAAATCGATGACCATTACTGTTGTTTTTTTTATTGTAATGATGTGCGATAGCGATTCTGCAAAACAATTTTTTTTTTTTATTTGGATTGACGCGAGTAATTAATATGACGAATGTCAGAAATCGATACTTGGAAATTTAAATAAAATTGTTTTAAGTATTAAATATAATAAGCATTGTATATAATAATGATTTACACTTTTCTTATGTAATTTTAATGGTTTTTCGGAGATCATATTATTATTGAAACCGAGTCAACAGACGGGACATATTAAGTACCTACCTCATTTATTGAATTTTGTGCGGAAGTGTTTCTATATTTAAATTTAAATTCGGAATGCGCTCGCTGTTCAAAATTATTTTATTCTTTTGGACAAATTATTTATTGTGGATTTTATTTTTGATACTTTTTGGTAATTTGTTACAGAATATCTAGTATACATTTTTTAGGTAGGCTTAGCAAAATTTTGTTTGGGAATGATGATAAATTAATTCTATAAATTGGATATTCCGCAAACACTTACATGCCAATATTTTTGTTAGTTGTACATGAGCTTAGTAGTTTTTTAAATGGTTTATTTTTTGTGGTAGTTTCCTAACGAAATTTAAAAATCTGGACAAGTGTATGTCAGACCACGCCAGTGGAGGGTTCCGTAGTTGTGATGAATATTTACGCATGCACATTACACAGTATTCATTGCATCGACTGCAAAAACAAGTTTGTATTTCATAGTATTTCTCGAAAAAACTATGAACAACAAAGTTAATTCTGCGGCTGTAACCGAAAATAGGTGTCCCATATCTCAAAAACTATTCACTTAAAAAACAAAGTCACTGAAATATCTTTATCATTTAAATTACGAGACCCATAAATATCACACCGCCATCTTGAATTTTCAGTTAGACTTCACTGTCAGTTTTAGCACCCTCGAAAACCATGAAATCGACCCATGACAAAAAATTTGAAAATTTTCGCAGCCGCTATCTTGGATTTTCATTTTGACCAAATTCTCAATTTTTTTTTCTCTTTTAACTTCACACCACTTCAAGCTAGTAACATACAAAAACAAATAACAACAAATCATCAACATTAATGATGAAAATTATCCTTTACAATTTCCTTTTCAATGTTCCTTTTATATTTAAAAAATCCCATATTTGTAAGGTGATCTCTATTCTCTGATATTACACGTTTGTTGCACACATACGCAAATGTAATACACTCGCGAGCGTGGCGCTCACTCACACACTTATAAAAATTGGCTTCAAGTTTTAAGTTGCGTTTTGTATTGAACACAGAATCTGGACATTCTATAATCTAAGGGGGGAATGGTATAGAAGATCTTACTTCAGGATGATGCACAAATCAAAAACATGTTTTTGTGAATCGTGTTATTTACTACTACTAATAATATAAGTCTTTTTCATAGTTCAATACATAGTTAGATCTATTGCTCATCAGAGAACACTTTTCCTACTAAATACGCTGGCGAATCCCGCAGCCTTTTGCCCTTTAAATTGATAGAGTACGGCAAAACTGAGGGGTACCGCCTGTAGATACCCCTGCCCTCAGGTGTCCACGCGCGCACCTTGCAAGCCGTACCTTCTTTAGCCGTCACTCCCACCCAAGCCACTGAGGACAGCACAATATCCCCACAGACCGTCTTGGGTCCCTCCCCAGGGTACTCTAGTACCTCAGCCCCTTGCTGCAACCCTGGCCAGTTCTTCATTCTCTCTGCTCCTCCGCTCGGCGCAGCGAACAACTCGGTGCCCACAAACTTGTCATAAAGCTCGTCAGCGTCCTCAGTCTTCGCGACAGTGATCGGCAAACTCTCCGAACAAAATATTGTAAAGCGACAAGGTTCCGCAGAATCCACGAGGTCGATGCGAGCCAACCCGCCGATGAATATCGTGGATCCCTCATACATGAAGTATGTCTGAGGTCTGATCAGCTGTTTTGGAATGGTCACAAGTAGTTCCTCAGTGCTTAGGAGGGATAGCACTTGATCAGGGTGGATGACGCCGGGAGTGTCGTACAACCATTTACTGTTAGCAAATACTTTGTGTTTTTCGTTCAAAACCATCATCTTCTGTTTGTTGGGGTCGCGGTTGTCGACGTCGTAGTGTTCGGAGAACGAGCGTCCAATATGTCCGATCAAGGCGGGCGCTTCGCTCGGCGTCTTGCCATGCAACTGAGCGTTTCTAATTTGCTTCTCAACCCTGTAGAGTTTGGCTTCTGATTGTAATCTTCGTGTTCGTTGAAATATTTTCCACCCCGAAGGTCTGTTTATGGGGAATTTGAGGAGGTTGAGTGTCGTCCCGGGCCACCGGCTGACTGTGGCGCGTTTGATGATGTCAACGGCGTGTACTTTGCAGTAGTCGGACTGTAGGAGAGCATTGAACAGGGAGCTCTTGCCGACGTTGGTGCAGCCGACGAGGAACACGTCGCCCTTGTACAGCCACAGCTTGAACATGGCAGAGATCAGGTCTTCCACTCCATAGCCTGTTTTAGCAGATATCAGAGCAATGTGCTTGATGTTGGCTTCACCTAGTTGCGTCTTCTTGATTTCTGTCACTAAGGATTTCTTTATGCGTTTCAAGTATCCATAACTATCGCCAGGTAATAGGTCCACCTGATAAAACAAGCATTTCTATATCAGATTTTGTGCAAATAGGTTATAGGTAATACGGGCTGGTATCCGCAACTCCACCACGATGCGCGTATTTTGCATAAAATATAGGATTTTGTGCAATTGTTTTCCACAGATTAAATTGGACCTATAATGCTGTAGGTGACATGAAAAGAGGCATTTAAAAGTAATATTGTGAAGTTGTGTCAGTAAGCACTGATAAATAACAAAACATTGAATATTGTTAAGAAATCCAAAAATATTAAGTTTGTCTTACCTTATTGCCAACAACTATGATGGGTCTGTCTTTGCCTATGATGTCCACAATACCAGGCCAAATGGAGCATGGGAAGTCCAACAAATCCACCATCAGTAGGACCAGGGATTTTACATTTCTGGAAAGAGTTCAAATTAAACTTTGAGACACCCATACTTATAAAAATCTTTGTTTACTCACAAACTTTTTTTTCTATAAATTGTTTAAGAAGCACAAACAAAAACAGCTTTTAATTGATTTACAAGGTTGCCATGATTAATAAATAAAAAAAATAAACAAGACATATCAATAAATTAATTGTTCTTACATTTTTTCAATGTTATGTCAGTCTTAATCTCACATTATTAAGTGCACTAGATTATGATAATTACAATTGTATATGTTACGGTTAATGTGATTAATTGAAAATTATTAATAATTATCCATCATTATTAATAATTACCTCATGATTTGGTAAATGTGAATATAGAATTGAAATCACTTCATCACTTTTAGCAGTTATTATTAATAATTCACTACTCTCGTTGGTAAAAGACATAAAATAAAGTAAGACTCGAAGTTATTTGTCCAGTAGGTATTAATAATACCACAGTACTTACAAATACATAACTAAAAGAAACGTACATGCAAAATCGTTTATTCTTTGGTTTTGCTTAAAAATATAAGTACAATCATACACTCCGTAAAATCAACATTAAAAATTAAAATCTTTCTTTTATATATTGCTTTGTTCAATAGGTATTTATTGATAATACCTACTTACTTTCTTACTTTTACCTCGACTTTCGGTAATTATTAATAATGATAGACAATATTATTAATAATTTTCAATTAATCACACTTACCGTAACATATACACAAAGTTTTTTCAGTTTGTTTACCTGATGGACTGTAAAAGTTTCTCATACTCTTCCGGCTGCACATGCACATCCAGGGCAATGTTGTACTCCTTGAGGAAGTGACATCTTTGGCACTCCATAGTCTTCAGTTCTTCCACCTCTCTGTGCTTGAAGATCTCGCTGGGCAGGTACCCCGGGATGGCAGGGTCGCTGCAGTGGAGGAGGGCACCACAGCCTCCACATGGCACTCTACTTACACCTACTGTAGAGTCAGGAGTACCATATTGGTTTAACCATTCGTTTTCAGTTTCTGGTCCATCTTCCAACTCGGAAGCAATTTTAGTGTCATCAAAGTACTCATAATTGGTCATCCATTGATTAATGTTTGAGCGATCAAATTCATGCTCTGTCTTTGCATTGGTATTAGTAGCATGTTTAGATGGGAGTACTTTACTATCGTCATAGTCTATTGTTGAAGAGGAACCAAAAGGCAGTTGGAATTCCTTGTCAGGTTCTGTAGTAGAGGCCACCTCTTCATCTGGCAGCAATCGATCTTTGTCGACGTAATACTGTAAGGATATCGGGAGGGGCGGCAAACTCTTCTCCTTCAACTCTTTGCTTATGGTCGCCTTCGCTTGTTTCACAGTTCTCTTGTGATACCTATAATAACCTAATTTCAACTTGTCGTTTTCCAAGTAGGAGTTGAATGTGATTTTATCCTTATATTTCTGCAGTAACTGTGGCAAATCTTTACTGTTGTCAGTTTTCTTAACATTTGGTTCAGTTTCAAGGCCAGTTATCGCCCGCACTTGGGTAATACGTTTGTTTTGTAAAAACTTTTGTCTCCGACATAACCTCAAAACATTGCGCATTGAATAAAGCATGGCGCTCATTCATACACTTTACACTTGTATTAGAACTCATTTAAATAATGTGACCGTCTCTTTTTTCTTCAAAAATACGGCTTTTCATTATAAACACGAAATAGGTCGCAACAATAATATTAGCTTGCCTATTTGACAGCAGAAATCGGCTGTCAATTGTCAATGTCAGTCATGCGGCACGGCAGTGTTGCACTTTTATTAAAAACCGGTTAAGCATAACCGTAAAGTATTTGTTACCGGTTTCTGAACTAATCTGTATTCATTTATACTTGGAATTTATAAAATACAATTTACTTCAATTAAAATAAAAACACGAGTTATTTAGAAACAATTTTAACGTTTTTCTCTTACAAAATGAATCCTTATTTACAAAGTCTTCTGTTTTTAAAGTTCATTTTCCAGTTTCATTGCCGCTGTTGGTCTAAACACCTGCATAAACTCAGTGTGAAATATGTAATATGTGACTAATTTAATGTCTGAGATTTAACGAGTATTTATTCCAAGTGATTTACATTTCCATTCTTACTCTTTGTTGGTTGTTACTTTTGATTATGTTAGTTCAACTGTTATTTTTGTTCTCAATTATTAAAGGTATGTTTAGCAAGAAATAAGCCAGTATTTATAATTGTAATGATAGCATTAATCAAATTATATTTTTATTTTCAGGTCGCTTTTGTGAATTGGACGTAGACGAATGTTCAATTATGCCGAAAATATGTAACCACGGAGTATGCGTCAACGTTCCCGGATCCTACGAGTGTTATTGCAGGCCCGGTATGTGCGAATGAAAGTCGCAGATATGTGTAGTTGCCCTCATTCGCTATCAACTATTATGTAAATAATTCGCTTTATTATGTGTAGGCTATACGGGCGACAGCTGCGAGCAGGACATCGACGAGTGTCTGTCGTCGCCGTGCAAGAACGGCGGCACCTGCCAGAACCTGGAAAACAACTACGAGTGCACCTGCATGGAGGGCTTCGAAGGTTGCCAGATAACTATGATCATTTTATTACTTCAGTTGTACATCTATCCCCTATGCTAATATGTTACATGTTGTGCTTACAGGCAAGGATTGCTCGATAAATATAAACGAGTGCGAGGCGAACCCGTGCGCGGCGGGCTCGACGTGCGTGGATGGCATCGCGAGCTACTCGTGCGTGTGCCAGGACGGGCTCACCGGGCCCAACTGCGAGATAGACATCGACGACTGTGAGGTGAGCGCTCGGGCGAGGTCGCGGCGTATTGTTGGCTGGCGACATCTTTACTATTTGTTATGCAGTTACTGCAATGTTTCTGTTCATTATTCATATTGTTTAACGAGGCGTCTGGTTATCAGATTTACATTTATTTTCACGCAATTTTTGTACCATGACACAATTATTATCAAGTTCGCGTGTCGTATTGTAATAAGATTTGTTTGTGGTGAGTCAGTCCGCGCCATGCCAGCACGGCGGGCGCTGCGTGGATGGGCTGAACAGCTACGGCTGCGAGTGCGGCGGCACGGGCTACGCGGGCGACGACTGCTCGCTCAACATCGACGAGTGCGCGCCGCAGCCCTGCCGGCACGGCGGCACGTGCGTGGACGACGTCAACGATTACCACTGCAACTGCTACGCGGCCTACACCGGTCAGTGACGCGTTAGCTAAGTCTATATGCCACGAACCGGCACTGAAACACCGTCAGCAAGACGATAGAATGTATTGAGAAGAATGAGCAAGAAGCTCCGTAGAACTACTCTTTCACAATATCTTGTACTTGTACAGTAATTATATAATAGCGGAAGAGCGGAGTCTCCTAACACAAGCAACTATTGCTTAAAAGGAGATCTCCAATACATTTGTGACAAAGCACTTTGTAATTAATAAACATTTTTATTTTTTTTATTTTTTATTTATTAGTAATTATATAATTATATTTGAAGACGATGTACCTGCAACAGTCCGCAGTCGATCGAGGACATCGGTGTTGTGAGGCACGACGTCGACCGACTCTGTGTGACTGGGACACCTACACCTTTAGCGAAAATAGTTTTCACTAGGGTTCACTTATTTTTCGCTACATCTATATTTTGACTTCATTTACTCCATTTTAGTAGATTTAATAGGTAACTTGTAATATGTTCAGGTAAGAACTGCGAGCTGGACATAAACGAGTGCGAGAGCGAGCCGTGCAAGTACGGCGGCGTGTGCCTGGAGCGCTCCAACGCCAGCCTGTACGTGGCGGCCAGCGCGCCGCGCGTGCAGGTGGGCGTGCAGCCGCAGATGTTGCTGCCCGCCGCCTTCTACCAGCCCTTCTCGCTGGAGACTGCTAGCGGGTCAGCATTGCACCACGCATCAATCATCTTAACCCGTAACACAAACCAGCCGCTTCAGTAGTGCTATTCTGTAAACATCTCACCGTGATAACTCAGGTGAAGTGAGCGTGAAGTGAGCCGCCATTCCACCTGATGCTAGGGTTGACACTATTGACAGCTCACTTTAAGATCACTTCACTTATGTTTTCACGGTGAGATATTTACAGAATAGCACTACTGCATATGTCGCAGGATAACTGTCAAAATCGAAAAGACCGCACAAATCCTGATATTAGCTGGTAGCACGTGAAACAGTGCCGAAACGCATAATCTTTTTTACCAATTTTAATTATTTTTATTGACAACTCACACTTATTCATAAAATTAAGTATACCAAAATGGTTTTCATAAAAAAGACCAAACTGTTCGTAAGACAGTTTCCCCGTATCTCCTGTGGATTTGGATAGAAATAGAAAATGTATGTTTGCATAGAATTTAGGTATACAGATGAGTTGTGACAATGTAATGTTTTCCCATAATGCGTGAGGTAAAGAACGAGCGAGGCTTACAGTAGTCGCATGATAGGCTAGTTGATAGTTTTTAGAAAACCGATTAAAAGTGTTCCTTGTGGTCTATTTTCTGTAAAACATAAATAATAGGTTGGGGAAAAAGTTTCTTCGCATTTTTTAAGAAAATTCAAAACATCTTTTAATATACATTATTTACATTTATCCAAAGTTTGTAGGTACCATTTTGTTCGATAACTTTTTGCCATCTTGTAGGTAGGGACATGATCCCATTGCTATAGAAATTTTGGGACTTCTGATCAAAATACCGCGACAAGTGGTTTTGGCAGTCCTCTCGTGATGTTAACCTGACACTGCCTAAAGAATTCTGAAGAGACCGAAACAGGTGGAAATCTGAAGGTGCAAGGTCAGGACTATACGGCGGATGCATTAACACCTCCCAGCCAAACTCTCTTAATTTTTGCTGAGTGGCTAAAGATGTGTAAGGTCTAGCGTTACAATGCTGAAAATCCACACCCCTTCTGTTGATTAATTCCGACCGTTTTCTCTCAAATTCTTGCTTTAATCTCATCAGTTGTTCGCAGTAGAGTTCAGAATCGATGGTCCTGCATGGTGGTAACAGCTCATAATGAATAATACCCTTCCAATCCCACCACACACACAGCATCACCTTGTTGCGAGTTAACCCGGGTTTCGCCACAGTCTGTGAAGCCTGACCGGCCTTTGACCACGACCTTTTTCGCACGTTCTTGTCGTACGTAATCCACTTTTCATCACCAGTTATCAGCTTCTTCAAAAATGGTTCGGTTTCATTACGTCGTAATAAAGAATCACAAATGAGTACACGGTTCCTTTCAGTGAGCTCGTGAGGTACCCAAATATCGAGCTTTTTTGTGTACCCAGTTTTTTTCAAATGCGCCAAAACTGTTTTGTGGTCAATTCCCAGCTCTTCAGCTACGTCGTAACTACTGATATACCGATCTTGCTCCACTTTTTCAAAAATGGCATCCATTTTATCCGTAATAGGGCGATCAGAGCGACGTGCATCTTTGACATCAAAATTTCCGGATTGAAAACGCTTAAACCAAATTTGTGCTACTCTCGCAGACACTGCACTGGGTCCATAAACATCGCAAATTTTTTTCGCGGCTTGCGTTGCATTTTTACCTTTTTTGTAGTAAAATTTTAAAATTTATCGAATTTCTTCATTAGATTCACTCATCTGGACAGTACGAAAAACAAATGAAAATCACACATTTTCCTAATTTGAATTTGGAATTATGTTCTTTGAAATTTAAACTTTCAATGATACCAAAACCAGCCAGATACAAATAGTATAGCCGAAGAGATTTTATTTTAAGTTCATACATACTATAATGCGAAAAGACTTTTTCCCCAACCTAATATTTAATCAAAATAACAACACTAATTAACAATACTAATTTTATAAAACGTGATTTCATTTTCATAGTCAAAACGGAGCACACAGTAAGTCGACGTTCGCACGGACGTAAAAATAACGCGGCTATTTTTTTTCGCGCACTGGAAATTCAACGCTCTGCTTAGCGCCGAGAGTGGAAATTCAACAGTGTGTTTTTCGATGCGCTAGAATGCACTCTGTTATTGTTAAGTTGGGTTCTTATGATGTTTGTACCACGGGATGACGTAATGAAACACGGGCACTCTGTTAGATCGTATATTGCGGACTGCCGGCTGCGGCCGGCGCCTGACCTACCTACCTTACATATTTATTTATCCATATACCTACATTACAGTTCTCAATGCTCGGTTTGAAAATCCAGTGCGCGACAAAATCCCGCCGCGATATCTTTACGTCCGTGCGAACGTCGGCTTATGGCTGCTCGAGTGATGTCATCATCTTTATACGCCTGTGTTCACCAGCATTACCACCGCACCATTATTTTATTTTTATTATTTTGCTACCGGTTAGGTATTTAAACAGTTGGTTAGTTTAAAATTCCTAAGGAAAGAACTGATTAATTAAACATCCGTTTCATAAGTCGGTAAAGTCCCATAATCGTAAAATCTGTGACATTTGTGACACATTGTCTTCTGTCAAATAAGTAAAAACAAATAATCAGTATTTCTACCCTCTGCTTTTGGATATCCCCTATGATGTTTGATATCGATTCAAATAATCGATTATTTATTTGTATCTTATTTTTTTACTAATTGAAGAGATCCCCCGAAAAACGTTGTAACCATCAAAAACGGGTTTTATGATGGATAACGTAACCAACGTCTTTTTAATGGTTACGTTTTTCGGGGGACCCCTTCATTAATGAATTTAAAAAAAACTGATTATCATCGATTATTACTGTCAAATCAAATCGATTAATTGCGATTTCAAAATAAAGAAGTGATGACAGTGATCTAAATATCTAAAACGCAAGCAGAACGGACACTATTGAGTGTCCGTCAAAAACGTCACGTTTTGAAAAACGAGCTATTGAGCTCGTTTTTCAAAACGTGACGTTATTGAATAGATATTATTTAAATCATACATTACAATCATATTTTTACTGAGTATTCCATAAATAAACATGCGAATGCAATTTACTTTTTCAAAAAAATCCCCTAAATTTAGGGGAAACTATCTTGGTGGGAACCCTGACAAAATGTTATTTTGTCAAACTGACATGACTGAAATTGATACGTGTCGCGCTCTGATTGGCGTTCAATGTCAGGTCACAGATTGATGGGACACTCCGCAAAATCATTTAAATAAAAAGCGACTCTTGCTACGACACAATAAAGTGCAATTCAGGTCGCATAACGCTTCATTACGTACAGTTATATTCACCTATAAGTTGACTCTCTTTCTATCGCAAAACTCTTATACCTTCCGACTCGTTAGGGCTGTCTTCTTTTAAGTCGCGGCGCGTCGAACTAGCGTGCGAGCCGGCTGGTGCGCGGCAGTCCACACTGAAATGACCCAGTGAGATGAGCCCGCCGCGTACTTGTAGCTTCATACCTAAACTGCGGAGTGTCCCATCTGTATTAATCTGTGGTCAGGTCACCAATGGCTATATTTTTACGCAATTATTTCTCAAAAATATTAATTAATCTGAAAACATTTTAAAATCTAAGTTGAATTTTGATACTTTTAGCTCACAACAATTCTACTTATTAAAATTCAGAAGGTATTTTTCTTACTGTCAACTAGCATAGCTTTTCAATCAAACTCAAAACTTTTAGGAAAATATTTTCACTTCCTGTTATACATTTCCGTCCCTTCTCACGAAATCACCCACAGATGGCAGGAAAGCGAGAGGAAAAATCAAAAACCTCTCTAGTTAAATGTAAAAAAATCACCATGAATAAAATCCTGTTCCCATATTTCAGTTTCGAGTGCGTAAAATCACCATGAATAAAATCCTGTTTCCCATATTTCAGTTTCGAGTGCGTAAAATCACCATGAATAAAATCCTATTCCCATATTTCAGTTTCGAGTGCGTGTGCGTGCTGGGCACGACGGGGTCGCGCTGCGAGGTGAACATCGACGAGTGCGCGTCCTCTCCCTGCGAGAACGGCAAGTGCATCGACGGCATCGGCGGCTACACGTGCGACTGCTTCGCCGGCTTCGAGGGCGAGCACTGCGAGATCGAGATCGACGAGTGTCAGAGGTCACTTACCGTATTATCCTTTTTTTTTTTTTTTTTTTTTTTTTTTTGACGCTGAGAAATGCTTTATGCATCCCCGCTCGTGGGGGACGAGACGGGGTATGTGGGACTCCTGTCGGAATGACAGTATACCCACTAAAACTCAGCAGTGTTCCCACATCGCCGTGGTGGGAGGGCCATGGGAAACCGGCTCAGCCTTTACGTCCACAACCCTCCCGGCGCATGCCCGCCTAGCTGGCGGGCCCCGCATGCCCCCCCGGATGGGAGGCTACGGGAATGACCGGGAACACCTGGCCATTCCCGTCCGACACTGGTGGGGGCCTGTGCAATACAGGCAAGGATGCCCCCACACCCGTTGCCTGCTGGCCCCCACCTAGGAGGAGTCGTCTGCTTCGACCCCTCCTCCGCCTTCGGAGCGGCGCCGCGTGAGGGTCGTCCTCCCGCGCGCGCTCCGCCGCCATTTCGGCCGCAGAGGATAGGGAGAGCGGCCGACGTCATACCGACACTCCTCTTCCCCTGCGGCCCCACCGCGTCCGCCATCAAACGGTGGCGGCCCCGTCAAGGCCGCGGAAGGTAGGGAGAGCGGCGCACCGCAATACCGGCACTCCTCTCCCGCCGCGGCCTCCAATCCTCAGCCGCGATGCCTCCCATAAGACACCGCGGCCCGCCTCAGTTGCGGTGTCGCCCATACGGCCACCGCAACCTACCCGCTGGCCGCTACGTCGTCGGCTTATCGGCAAAAGCCCTGACGAGCGGCCCCCGCTCAGGTTCCTCTTCGCTTCACCGTGGGTGACCAAGCCACGGCTACTGAGCCCCCCCGCCTCGACAATGCGGGAACCCTTCGGGGGGGTTACCGTATTATCCTGCCTTAACCACCTAACTGAACATTGATTTGCTCTATATTCGGTTCCAAAACCATTCGGTACCATTTAACCCTTTTACGTTCGACCTCCATCTCCATGGTCATCATAATCAGTCAGTCTTTTCCGACGCCGCGCCGTTGGCGTCATTGATGGACCAAAATAATTTTCCACGTTTTCAAATTCAAGTATGGTGAAAAGTACGGATTTTTTATCCATTCATCTCCCTTCAGATACACCCCATGCGCGCACGGCAAGTGCTTCGACGGGCGCGCGAATTATTTCTGCCAGTGCTCGAAGGGCTGGGGCGGCCAGAACTGCTCCGTGGTGCTGCAGGGCTGCCGCGACGCGCCGTGCCGCAACAACGGCACGTGCCACCCCTGGCTGCGCGACGAGACCGAGCACCGGTTCAACTGCTCCTGCACGCCGGGACATTACGGCACTACTTGTGAAAAGGTACTGTCTGAGAAAACACGGTCGTCAGCGATCTCGCTGAAAGTACGGTTTCCTAGGAAAGCGGTTCCGTCGTATTATAACGGCCGTCATGAAAGTCTGTCATTTCTTGACCATTCGCCGCACTCTTAGGAAACTAAAGCTTATGAGATATATTATGGATTTACTTCGAAAAACAATGGTTGCTCTTTTAATTGAAATTATTAAAGAATCGAATGTTCTTAGAAAGTTCTTAGTACACAACAAAACTTTGTTTTGTAGTGTTTGACTTTTTGTAGGTAGTCGTTATCGTAACTCCGACATTCGTGTTGCAGATAACCACGATGTCTCTAGAGAAGAGCAGCTACGCGGAAGTGAACACGTCGCGCGAGGAGGGCTACGACATCTCGTTCCGCTTCAAGACGACGCTGGGCAACGGCCTGCTGGCCATGGGGCGCGGCCTCACCTACTTCTTCCTGGAGCTGTCTAACGGACGGCTCAACCTGCACTCCAGTCTGCTCAACAAGTGGGAGGGCGTGTTTATTGGATCGAATCTTAATGATAGCAAGTGGCAGAAGGTAATATTTTATTGTAGTTTGATATACAGTATGGAGCTCACATATATGCAATAAATCCAACCACATACTTGATAATCACCTTTGCTGACGATATACAAAAAAATAACAAAATCGGTCCAGTAATTAGGTCAAAAAGTAGAGTTTTAATTTTGAGTAAATTTGAACACTCTGTAGATTCGATCACTAGGTCTATGAGTCAATGAACTTGAATCCTTGAACATGTGTGCAAACAAAAAATCCCTGTTTGGTGAACAATGGAATGGGCACTGTGGTGCACCGCAGGTGGCCAGCTCGGTTGTCCAAACAGAGTGATTACTTTTACTGAATTTATTTTGATATTTATTTTGTTTGAAAAATTAACTTTTTTAATTTACGGTTTTCAATTTAACATTTAATTTTGCTATACTTCTGTGGACTAGTATTGCTAGTAGATTAAATTCTTTCACATGGTGCCAGTTCCATACTGTACAACGTGCGGCCGCTATAGCGGCATTAATTAAAGACAGGCAGGCCTAGTGGTCAGTAATCATAACAATTATAAAAAGATAAAATAATTCATAAATAAAAAAATAAAAAAAATTTCAAACAAACTAAATTATAAAATAATTACTAAAATTAGGATCACTCTACGCAAACGACTCATTCATGAAGCTGTTGTTCTATGTCAGCTGGTAAGAGGTTGTTGACCGACAACTTTTTTTTTGTTCATCGTTCGTCTATCGTACGCATGGCCACAGATCAAGCTATACATTTCCAGTACAAGCTGATTTCGCATTGTATAGGATTGTCTTACAATGAAAGGTCAGTGTAAACTGGAAATGTATAGCTTGTGTAGCCGTGTGTACTGACCCAGCTGTGAGTAGTTTCATTATAGAATTTTTTGCCCCCAGAAAAAAACTCGAGTGGCGTGACCTTTTTTTTTTGGTTCGTTTTAATTTCATCTCTGCGCTATAGGTTGCTCCAAGATGCTATTTTAGAAACTATTCGGCATCTTTGTATTCTGCGAGTATTCGGCAAAATATGCCGATTATAATCGGCACATAACAAATGAAATAAAACAAATAATTTGTACTTGTTTTATAATTTCTAAACATTACTTAGAGTAGGTATCTAAAGTTACAGTCTTCACAATATAGAACAACATACACAAAACAAACAAACAGTCAGTAATTAACCTAACTTAACATCATTAATCAACGAAATATGGCACATACATAACCAAATAACATGGCAATGGTAGGTAAGTAATATTCATTAATTCAGATGTTTAGTGTTAAAAAAGTCCTATAATAATTTTAAAACTAAAGTTACAGTCTTGAAACATATTCAAAAACCAATAAGGTAACATTATAGGAACTTATTAATCAGAAACACAAAACGAACGAAATAAGTAAACAAACACGTCACAACATGCTCAGCGGCCGCGCGATGACTAAGCCGAGTGATGACGAAAAAGCCCGAACACTTCCGACAAGTAGGTATTAGGATGATCCGCATTGCCGACTAATCGGCAATTTGAAAACCGATTAGTCGGCTAGTCGGTTACTCGGCAAATACTATAGTTATTACTTATTGATTTATTTTAGTGATGGGCCGCATCACTAAAATAAATCAATAAATAATAACGTTTAGTGAAATTAAGGACGCTGTTACAAATGGGTAGTCAAATCATTACTTTTTTACACAAAAGTATGTTTATTAAATAAAATGCTTTGCATTCTTAGAATGTTTTTTGACCGAATTGTTGATAGATGTGCATGGTATGATTCTGAACTATAAATATAATTTTAGATAGGTACCGTTTCTCAATAAAGGTACCGAAGTAAAAATTTTCATTTCGGTACCATTTTTGAGAAACTGTACCTACCTAAAATTATATTTTTAGTTCATAATCGTACCATGCACATCTATCAACAATTCGGCCATAAAACATTTTAAGAATGCAAAGCATTTTATTTAATAAACATACTTTTGTGTAAAAAAGTAATGATTTGACTACCCATTTGTAACAGCGTCCTTAAAATATCTTTATCAAACGAAAACGCGGAACTGCCGCTCTATTCTGTAAAAATATCACCGAGAAAACTTAGGTGAAGTGAGCTGTCAATAGCGTCAATCCCTAGTATCAGATGGAATGACAGCTCACTTCACCTAAGTTTTCACGATGAGATTGTTACAGAATCGACCGGCAGTATACGCGTTGCAAGTTAATGTCGTGATTGCCGCGGCACGTTGTATATATTATAAAGAGGTAAAATGGTTTGTTTATGTTTGCAAAAGGTAATCTCTGGAAGTACTGATGCGATTACGAGAAATCTTTTTCATAAATTTCCCGCGGACGAAGTCGCGGGCAGCAGCTAGTTTGTATATTGTAAATTGAGGTTTTATGAAAACCTAGGCTTAAATTTACTTTGGTTTTATTATCGAGTTTTGGTAATATCTGTAAGCTACTGCCCTGTAACATTTTAATATTTTTAACAAATGTAAGGATACTGTTGTGTGAAACGTGTCTCTCATATCTTCTACATAATGTATGTCCGCTGATGTATGTTACGAGTACAGCCCTGGTGCTGCAGGTGTTCGTGACAATAAACTCGTCGCACCTGGTGCTGGCGGCCAACGAGGAGCAGACCATCTACCCCATCAGCCAGAACGAGGCGTACAACTCGTCCGTCACCTCGTTCCCGTCCACGCGGCTCGGCACCTACGGCTCGTCCTACGCCACGCTCACGCACGGACCCAACTTCTTCGTCGGCTGCTTCCAGGACGTCGTCGTCAACGGGCAGTGGGTCAGTATTTGCAGTACTGATGAAGTACCCGGCTGTTCATAAAGCATATAATTATCGAGGCTTAGATAATGTTCTATTTTTTAGAGCGTCATATCTATCGCTTACACCTGAGCGACAGCCTCTTTCTAACTCTCTGGGTCATCTCGACGCGCGGATATCGAACTGTGTATTATACACTTCTGGACACATCTTTTGGCCCACCTTGTATTTTCAGTTTCGTTTGGTCCTAGCTAAAATTTTATATTAAACCGAGCAAAAAGTTTTTATGCAGTTTTGAACCTGGCACATTCACAATTTCATTCAATAGTCTTTTTTTGAATTTCGAACACAGAATTTAAAGAAACAAAAGACAATTTGGAGCCTGTTTGTTGATATCAAACAATCGAATATTAAGAAAACTTGGTTTTATTGGTTTACTTGGATTTAATTCTTGAAAAAGTGATTGATATCTTTGGTTTAGCAACAAACATTACTTATTCTTAACATTAAGGTGAGGTTCTATCAATAATCTATGGATACTTCACCTGAAGTCGCCGCCCAAGCTGTGGCACTTATTCAGGCCGGACACAGCCAAAGAAACGTGAGTGCTCAACTTAATTTAAGTCGATCTGCGGTCCGAAATGTTTATCGGAGGTACCTAGAGACTGGCGGCTTTGTTCGTCGCCAAGGAAGGCCACAATCTCGGGTCACAACTAAAAGGCAGGATCGATTCATCGTGACGACCAGCTTGAGAAATCGTCACCTTACCTCCATTGAGATACAAAACCAACTTCGCGACTTCCACGGAGTATCTGTGAGCGCTCGAACTGTTCGGAGAAGGTTAAAAGAACGCGATATGGTACCACACAAGCCAGCTAATGGCCCCAAACTAACGCGAGCCCACCGAACAGCGCGCCTTCATTTCGCACGCAGTCATTTAAATTGGACACAGCAAGATTGGAGCCGTGTACTCTTTTCTGATGAGTCTAAAATTGTGTTACATGGCAATAATGGAAGGAAGAAGGTCTACCGACGTAAGGGAGAGCGTTTCGCACAATGCTGCTTTGAAGAGAGGGTTGCTTATGGCGGTGGCTCATGGACTGTCTGGGGCGGTATATCCGCGAGCGGCAAAACTCAACTTGAGGTTGTTATAGGACCACGGCTGCCAACATTAAATGCTGAAAGGTACATTCGTGAGTGCTTAGAACCTCACGTGATACTGCGTGATACCATACGCGGACTATGTGGGCCCAAATTTCCTTTTTATGCATGATAATGCAAGAGCCCATGCGGCCGGCATCGTCAGGGAATATCTTCGGGATGTCAACATCACAGTTATGGACTGGCCAGCCAGAAGCCCAGACATGAACCCCATTGAGCACATGTGAGACGAGCTAAAAAGACGTGTTAGGGCTCGTCAGCCAGTTGCCCAGACGATGCAGGAGTTGAAAACTGCCATAGAAGAGGAATGGGAGATGATCCCTCAAAATTTCATAGAGCGGTTAATAAACTCTATGCCTAATCGTATGAGAGCTGTGGTAGATGCCCATGGAGGCAACACGCGTTATTAAATTAAACCTTTATTTGATAAAACATGTTTTTTATTCAAAAATCAATTGCCTTTAACAAGGCGCATATCCGACTTGTTAGGCGTAGCTCCATGTCGTATGGTATTCTGAATTCAAATTTAAAACAATACGATCGAAAAAGATGGTAAAATGTATCAGGTTTAAAACTGCATCAACAGTTTTTGTTCAATCTAGCAATCATATTTCGGTAGGGGCCATCGAAACCTAAACTCTAAGGTGGGCCAATAGATGTGTCCAGAAGTGTATGTTTTAATTTATGAATCTATAAACATCGATGCTGCGAGCTACATTGTGCACGCCGTGCTTGGTTGTGTTCTCTGTTTATTATCTGCTGTTTTATGCAGTGGCGTGCACATAGATTTCAGACAGGGTATGCACGGCTAAAATAAAAAAAAAATACATTTTCACGCACACAGTCACATTATTGCTGTGTACTACACGGGTTGCGTTGTATGAAGAATAAGCACGGCGTTGTTTTGCTTATGCTCACCGGGAGCGCTGCCTGCGCGATGTTTGCCGCTCGCTCCAAGAAATTAGTTTCAAATAAAAATAATAGATGGCGCGTAAATCGCGTTATAAACAGTGATAGCGAATAAGTTAGATTAATATAGTTATTACCATGATTTTTCTTGAGTTAAAGTTATTTATCATTTCGAGGGGCATGTATGTATGGGACTACAGGGTATGCAGAGCTTATTTGCATGTATGGTGTGCACGCCACTGGTTTTATGGAAGTCGTCAAGTAATTATTGAATGTTCCAGGTCTTGCCGGAAGACTCAAACACGACAGGCGCGGAGACAACAACAGAGCTGACTTCAGCCGCCTCAGGCGAGGAGACGTCTGTCGAGCTAGCCGACGAGGACAGTCCGCTGGCGCGCGCCGAGCTGCACGGCGTGCTGGCGCAGTGCCCGCGCACGCCGCAGTGCGAGCCCAACCCGTGCCAGTCCGGCGGCGCATGCGACGACGCCTGGACCAGCTTCGTGTGCACCTGCCCGCGCCCGCACCTCGGAGACACCTGCCAGTACAGTGAGTCATGTTATATTATTGTTCAGGCGTCCTTTCGACCTTCCGAACACGAACAAACATTTTCCGCCATAATAAATAGTGGTTAGAAGGAATTCACTTGTAACATATTTCATTTTCATTACTAAAATCTACGATCCCGCACTCGACGGGCTGTTCAGTGCTTCTATCCTTACAATTATCGATATTGTAAAGCTGTGTTATGCCAGGTACGGATTTATTAAATGTAACACATGACACAAATTCACCTCGTTGTTGAGTTACATGTCATGTTGCACGACATGAGATGTTACGTTCCACTAGTTGATACCCGACAAAGCCGGGGCATGACATGTTGGTGTACAGTAAATTACCCGGTTGTTGATACGGCACTCGGGAGTTTCAGTAAAAGTTCGGCTTTGTAAAACTCCACGTGCCTTATCAGCGGCTGCGCTCTGTGTCTATCTATGTTTTCATATTTTGTAATAGTACCGTTTGTTGCGCAGACTACACGGCCGCCACGTTCGGCCAGGAGGCTGCGCTGGCGCGCTCGGTGGTGCGCGTGTCGGTGGCGGACGCGGCGCGGCGCGGCGTGCGCGCGGCGCTCGACATCTCCATGTTCATCCGCACGCGCAAGCCCACCGGCCAGATCTTCTACCTCGGCTCCCTGGCTAGGTAGATATTCATTACGAGCTTGTACATATTCGGCCTTATTACAAAACAAGGTTTATTATACACCCAGGTTTAGACGAGTGAGAAATTTTTGATAAATTCTGAATACAAAAACTCATTTTAAACCCCAGTTCGAGATGTCGATTTCGTGTAAAGAACTCATAACACTTTGTGATGTTGTGCTATTCAGCGTTTAAAATAAAAAAAAAAACTGGCTCCAAGGTATAAGCTTGAACCAAATTTAATGAGACGGATTGTGATCTATCGCTAATCGATAACACCTCACTAACTCACAATATATACTGAACACAATAACAACAAAAAAAAAAAAATGTTTTCTGGGGTAGTTAATATGGAGACCGCAAAACCTCCACTATCAGTAGACTTAAAACATACCTAACTAAAATGTAGTGTACTGTACTAGTACACCTGTGTGCTGGCGTGGTTATTATAAAGTGTATACGTTTCTAGGTTCGGTCAAACAGACGAGACCCAAGTGGGCGCCTCTTTGGAAGGTGGCGAGCTGCTGGTGCACCTGCGCTTCAACCAGACGCCTGAGAACTACACGGTGGGCGGCACGCGGCTCGACAACGGGTACCTGCACCTCATCGAGGTACTGTTCTCACTGAGCACCCACCCCTGGCTTCTGGGAGACTGCTGCCGGCTAACATCGTTATCATACAACCATCCATTGCGTTTATTCTTTAAATTAAACCAAGATTAATTTTAAAGAGTAGTTAACAGTTTGTGAAATTGTCGTGCGGGTGTGTACTGCGCTTATACACACTAGTGCCGCCGAGCAACCTTGTTGTGTTCCGGTGTGCCGCCGGGGTCGCGGGTTGTTCGAAGGAGATTCCGTGGCCTTGGCACGGGCAACTGAAGGAACACGGGTGGGTTTTAGTCAGTAGTAAGTAAGTCTGACACGCCCCTCCCGCTCCGCCCAGAGCGGGAGAAGTCATTTGATGATTTCCCATCCACAAAAAAAAGGTATACCGGTGTCATAACAGCCATTTTGGATTTGAGATGAAAACGCACTGCGCCGTCATTGGTATTGCAGCTACGTAGGTACGGCTACAGGTAGCGGTGACGGTCTCGGCATCATGCAGGCCGCTTCTATATTAGCTTTCACTATACACAAAACAATGATAGCCTGGTTCGATCAGTCACGATCCCTCGGAGTCCACGGGTGAATGTTATTAACATTCAGTTGTATCAGCATAGACTGGGGGATATATTGTTATAGTTTCACTTCCGAGTGCAGGTGGTGCGCAACTCCACGCTGGTGCAGGTGAAGCTCAACGGCACCGAGTACTTCCGCAAGTCTATATCCGCTGCCAAGACGATTGACGCTCAGGTAACCAGCATTTCATACAAACATAATATTATTATTTTTTTTAATTTTTTTTTATGAAAACAATGATGATGAACTATGGCGACCTATAAACGACCAATAGGAAGCGTGCACCGCTTCTGAGGCTTCATAAGTGCCCGGTTTATGTGAAATAAAAAATATATATTTTAATTTTGATAAAGCATGTGAAAGATGTATCGCTAGAAAATCACCTCCTTGGTGATTGACGAGGTGACGATTAATAGAGAAGTATGAAAAAAAAAGAAATGCATATCATTTAATGCTAAACGTGTTTAAAACATTGTTCTGTTTCTGTCAATCGGTTGCAGATGACAGAGACAGAATGATGTTTGAAATTTGTTTAGTGCAAAATGTAATTGCGGTGCGAGCTGACTTTAGTGTGTGTATAAACGAAGTTTAGTGATCGTGTATCGCGTGTGCAGGTGCTGTACCTGGGCGGGCCGCCGCCGCCGCTGCTGGCGGGCAGCACGGAGCCGCCCCCCACGACCGCGCCGTCCCCCGCGCCCCCCGCCGCGCAGGCGCAGGCCGCGCCCGCGCCCGCCAGCACGGCCGCGCCCTCCGCGCCGCCCGCCGCGCCCGAGCCGGATGACAGCGCGTACTTCAAGGGAGTCATACAGGACGTGCAGGTATGTACATGTTGCAGCCAACTAGTTCGTTTGGTCAACTGCGTAGCATTTCATCTCACTAAACGCCGCCATTCAATCAACGGCCTGAATCAGGGTATTCCGGTAAGTCATTTAGATATATTATTGTGGCCTGTCAACCTTATTGACAGTGTGGATTTCAGCGCCAGGTGGCAGAAAATGGAACTAAATTTAAATTGTAATTTCTGGGCTAGGCAAGTAGTTATACGCTATCGATCCAAGTAATTTGCCTAGCCGTTTGATTGAATGGCTGAATATCATTCAGGCCGTTGATTGAATGGCGGCGTTTAGTGAAATGGCTAGGCGGTTCACCAAACGGCTAATTCAACCCGTTGGCTGCGACATCCACACATCGAACACGAGCGTTCTGTTATTCTACTAAGAGTTAATTTTTCCAAAGACAGATATCTAATAGGTCTTTACCTATGAAATTGCCGTTCTGCAGTACTGGCCATTTCAAATCAAAATAATTTTTGTTTGGCTAAGAATTCTAATTTCAAATTAATTTTATTTTAAAAACATGGATTTTTTTTTCCAAAAGTAGTCATTTGTTTATTGATTAGTGTTACATTTTCATCGCATTTCAATCTTTTTCGTCATCATGGATACGTTAAAAATTCGAGTAATTATGGAATATGAGTACCGTCGTGGCAGCAACGCGGCACAAGCGGCACGCAACATCAACGACGTTTACGGAGCTAACACTACAAACCAACGCACCACTTGTTATTGGTTTGCTCGCTTCCGTTCTGGAAATTTCGACCTGAAAAATAAACCTCGCGGTCGTCCGAAGACTTTGGTCGACAATGACGAATTAAAGGCGATTGTGGAAGCTGATGATACACAATCTACGGCTGAATTAGCAGCAGCTTTCGAAGTTAGCGTCAAAACAATATTGGTCCATTTGCGTCAAATTGGCAAGGTAAAAAAGCTTGACAAATGGGTGCCCCACGAACTCAATGATCGCCAGCGCGAAGTACGCGTCGAGACGTGCCTTGCACTGCTCAACAGACACACAAATGAAGGAATTTTGAACCGCATTGTTACCTGCGATGAAATATGGATTCTGTTTGATAACCGCAAGCGCTCAGCAAGTTGGTTGGATCCTGGTTCAGCACCTAAACAATGCCCTAAACGAAAACTTACCCCTAGAAAAGTGATGGTCACTGTTTGGTGGTCTAGCGCCGGTGTGATTCATCACAGCTTCTTACCAAACGGGGTGAGCATTACTTCAGATGTGTACTGTGAAGAACTGAACACAATGATGGAGAAGCTGGCACATCTCCAACCAGCATTGGTCAATCGCTCGTCTCCGCTGCTCCTGCACGACAACGCGCGACCTCATACTGCACAGCAGACGGTCTCCAAGTTGCAAGAACTGGGGTTGGAAGCTCTCCGTCATCCGCCCTACTCACCAGACCTTGCGCCTACAGACTACTACTTTTTCCAGAATTTGGATAACTTCTTGGCGGGATAAAAATTCAATACCCGAGAGGCAGTACAAAATGCCTTTGAAGAATTTGTTGCCTCCCGTCCAGCTGATTTCTTTAAGAAGGGCATCAATAAACTGCCACTGCGTTGGCAAAGATGCATTGATTGCATGGGTGATTACTTCGATTAATACAAATAAAAAATGCATGAAAAAAATTCGTTTAAATTTTTTCATTCAAAACGGCAATTTCCCACCTATTATTACTAATACTTGGTCCGCGTGGAATTCGTACTTTCCCGAATTCCATAATTCCCGACCTCCACGCGTGCGAAGCCGTGGGTAAAGTCTACTCATTTGATATGTACTATATAAAACTACACATAACTAGGTATTCAAATGACTCTTGTGATACTATTACAAACCTCCCCTGCGCAGCTGCGGCTCAGTTTATAAACGCACACTCGTGTTTTAATAACGACTCTTATGTAACAGTTTCATAAACTATAATTTGTAAATTCACAGCCATAGTCAACTTACAGCTGCAGCAGCTCGGTCCCGACACAGCACCAGACTGTGTAGCTCACTAGATCATGGAGCGCAGCATCAACACTGACGCTGTATCGCTATACCAGTCAACTGAACTTAGCCTTACGTTGTTCCCCCAGATCTCGAACGGCGTGAACGTGACCATCGTCGAGTTCTTCCCGCTGCAGGTGCCCGGGCTGCAACTGCCGCCCCCGTTCGGCGAGGTGTGGCTGGACCCGGCGGGCGTGCTGCGCGGGGTGGTGTCGGACGACCTGTGCGCCGAGCGGCCGTGTCTGCACAACGCCACCTGCACCAACACCTGGAACGACTACACGTGAGCACAGCCATCTTCATCTTTACAGTATGAAGCATGCAACAATAGCTCAGTTCAACTGATCAGCAAGGAGCAACCTTGCCTACAAGCTGATCTCAACTCATTCACTACCTACTTACTGTGCCCGCCTTCCGCGCCCAGCATGTCCGAGCTAGTTTTCAAAGCTAGCTCGGACACCACAAAACAAGTTTTCATTCAGGGACAGACCCAGTTTTTTAGTACTTTATAGTTGCTACATACCTTAATATTTGTATGTGCAGGTGTCAGTGTCCTCGCGGCTACAAGGGCAAGACATGTTCCGAAGTGGAGTTCTGTCAGCTGCAGGGCTGCCCGCTCAACTCGCACTGCCGGAACCTGGATGCAGGGTGCGTGCTCCTAACTCCTAGCCTTCATCCTTACCTAGTTTGTACCAGTTCTGGGACCAGCTCTGTGCTTATTACCTTGTTAGGAGTCGGGTAAAAAATGTGCTGAGATGTAAAGTTCAAAGTTAAGACCAGCTGCTGTAGTATTTTATTTTATATTTTCTGAAAATCTTACGCTAGGCATGTACAAACCACACCACTCTTGATGACTATTGTCTCATAATAAATGATGAAAATTTAATTGTGTCAGGTACGAGTGCGTATCGAACGCCACGTTCGACGGCGTGAACACGACGCTGACGTACCAGCTGCGCGTGCCCGGGACCGTCAGCATCGCCACCGACGAGGACCTGGAGCTGCCCGAGACGCTCACCATCACATACAGGTCACTACAATGTGTCACTTTGGCGCTAGTGCACGACGACGCCTTGAAATAGTACAGCTATCCCTCCGCTAGAGAATATTGTGTTATTCGTACGATGACCCACCGACCCGCCTCGCGAGGGGCCTCGCGCTTGTTCAGTGTCACGCGCCTCGCACGACGTCGTGGCGGTCCCAGATACTTGACGCGAGCGCTGGTCTGGCGAGGCGGCTCGGTCGGTATGGAGCCAGCAATATATAACTCGATCCTGTTTATAATTTCGCAGGAGCAAGACGGGCGGCACGCTGTTCCACGCAGAGGGCGCGGAGGGCAGTGGGGCGAACGGGGCCGGCGGGACGTGGTTCACGGTGGGCGTGTTCAAGGAGCAGGTGGCGGTGCAGTGGCGCCTGGGCGCGGCCGCGCTGCCCGCGCTGCGGCGCATGCGCGCGCACTCGCACCTGCACTGGACCACGCTGCGCTTCACCTTCAGCAACAACCAGCTGCGCGGTCAGTACGCCACCACACGCACACACTCTTACTTAAACACAACACACGCTGCTTTCGTGATAATTAAATGTCAACACACGAACAAACCGGCGCACGCACACATGCTCGGCACGGAGTTCTCAAGCTATATCAAATGAATGCCAGTCTGTGTGTGCATGGAGCCGACTTTCATTGAATACCGATCTATTCGTGGCCTCCATCAGCCTGCGTTTGGAAATATCTCGGCTGGTATTAATGAGTTAGTTTACAGGCGCGTTCATCGACCCCAACGGGCACGAGGAAGTGGGCCTGACGGGCAGCGTGGACACGCGCGCCTGGCAGCAGCTGGTGCTGGAGGGCCGCGTGCAGCTGGGCGGCATCGGCCACCAGGCGCCCAGCACCACGCCCGCCATGCTCACAACCATGGTGAGCATACCTACCAGTTCTGTTTAAGAAAATAAGCCGGAGTAATTGTGCTCCACAAGACTATACGTTATTATTATTGTAAATAGTAGCTCAGCTAGTAATAATAATAACGTATAGTCTTGTGGAGCACAATTACTCCGGCTTATTTTCTGCATTTTCATTCTAAAATAAAAGAAATAACCAAACAAACGATGAGGGCGCCACTGCGCGGTCGTTAGCCTCCTAAGGTCCAGCCAGCTGAAAGTCTCAAGTGATGCGCTAACCAACAAACAGCATTTTATTTATATTTAATAAATTATAGTTTAAAAAACTAAAAAACACGCTTTAATACCATTAAAAAGAACTAAAAAGTAAAAAATAAAAAAGCGTGGGGTGCTTTCGAATTACAGAGTTGGTGTAAGAATGTCGTACAAAACACCCCATGCTTTTTTTACAATGACATTAATTTTCTCGTTAATCAATTTATTCTTATAATTATTGAAATAAAATATTTTTTACTTTTTAGTTCTTTTTAATGGTAATAAAGCGTGTTTTTTTTTTTACTATAATTTATTTTTAATTTTTTTAGAGATAAATCGTTAATCCTGTTGATCCTGATCAGAATAATGGGACAACATTTTTAAATTATTGTATTGTCACTGGGCCCTGTTATGCAAAATTTCGAATTAATCTGACCATTTAAAGTGGGTAAAAATCGAGTTCGAAAATTCCGTTACATACAAACATACATACAGATGAAGCTAATAAAAGCGTGTTAAAAAGATTAAAGTTCTTTGGGAGACTTGTACAGCTGAATAAAACAGAATAAAAATAATAAGTGTAACAATTACAAATGTTCACTTATGCAAACAGAACAGTGAACCACACAAAATACACATATATTATTTAGGTACAGATATTTTATAGAACACTTAAGTAATCACGCAACCAGCATCGTTATCCACAAATTAATTCAAAAGTGAAAATAGTTTTCAATACACTTCCTCGAAAACTGGTTCATATCGCACTACGATTAGGTTCACAATGCAATATATTTCACACGCGTGCGATTTTTCATTTTCCAACACGTGTGCGGGAATAAAAATTGCCACAGATAACTTATACCTATACTTACTCTAAATTGGTTCAATGCCTCTATTCACACCGACTCTGTTCGGAGGTGAATGATTTTTTTAAATCTCGGCAAAGAGATAAGCGTCTTTACGGCGTTAATATTTTTTGAATATTTAAATAATGTTTATAAATAGAATATCATCAAAAATCATGATTATTACAATAAAAAAAAAAACGTTTATGAACAAATTAACATTTATTTGTGTTCTAAACTCGAAAATTTTAGAATTTTCTATTTTTCATAATTAGGCTGTTTATCGGCTTTATACCTTTGCTCCTCCTTCAACCTGGCGAAAGCAAAGCACGGAAAAAAAATAAAATTTAAATCACAGTTTCCTAATAATTCATGACAAAAATATTTTTCGTTATTTTATTTCTTCAAAAGAGTATTGAAAAACGTCATTTGATACACGTGGACATTTGTTATTGCAGTTCTCGGCTCAGAAACAACCTCGCCTACGGCTCGGGTGTTAATTCCGCCTCGAATACAATAACAAACATTCTCCACTTGTATCAAAATGTACTATTGAACAAGGTCCAAGCAAACATAGCATACAATTATCTAACATAAATTAACAATTATGCCTTGTGAAATTAACGTATGACAAACTACACTATGATGTGTGATATAACTACTAAAAACTATTTTATGGTATTTAAAAGGATTTTTTATAAATACTATTTTAAAACTGTGCGAATGACAATGCAAATTATATCAGCAAAATTATCGTTATATATATAACCAATATAGAAACAATAAAAAAGCTACTAATTAAAATAATTGATTAGCCTTTAACAGCTTTGCCATCCGAGCTGGGCCGGAGCCACGTGGGCTTGTGTATGTTGCAGCCAACACTAGCTTAATAAATTAGCTTTTCAGTTAACGCCTTCGCGGGCAGTTAACGACTATAGACATTATAACAAGTTAACTTCTTTGTGTTTCGTTTACCGTCCGCCAGCCGCCTAGCCTTTTAACTAAACGGCGGTTGGAAGCGAGTGGTGCCGCGGTAGGTATTGAGTTGGCTGGCTACGACATGTACACTCTAAAGTACGATTATTAATTCCAGTCAGTAAAATGACAAGTGCAACTGTCACTGATACAAAAAAGGGTGACCCGCTACAATAGTGATGTTCGACAATCAATAGACTTAGACATTTAGTCATGCTTTATTTTATTAGGTATCAAAGCGTTTTTTTTATTGTAAATATTTAATACATACCGTATTAAATAATACGATTTTAGAAATATGGACCTTACCAGCATACTAAAATTTCTCACTACAACATTATTACAAAAGCTGGGAAAAAAATGTATAAAGAGATTCAGAGGAATTAACACTAGAAAGTCGGGAAAATACAAGTAATTTTATACGTTTTTATTCATTATGGTTGCTATTGATTCCGACTCCGATTCTGAATCGGTATATTCAGAATAGGAATCGGAATCAGTTACATTTATAATGAATGAATCCACATATTCATCTATGATGTGGTCGAGTTGACACATTTTGTCTTAGCCTTTTATGGCATGGTTGATGCACTGTCTCCAATTTTCAGGCGTCCTTCAGGCCTTCTTCAAATAATTTTTTTAGGCCTTTAATTTTAAAAGTTTTATTGTTCCTGGCGACGTACCTCTTTGCTTGAGCCCAAACTAACTCTATTGGGTTGAGCTCACAGTGATAAGGGGGCAGACGCAGGATTGTGACACCGTATTCAGCGGCCAACTCTTCCACAGCATAGCGTTCGTAATTAGATTTTTCGTAATTTTACTATTTCTATTAATCGAGTCTTTATCATTGTAGGTTGATATTGAATTTGTTTTTCATCCAACCACTGAATAATATCAGCCTTCCGCCAGTTTGGAGTGGGGATACGCTCGACTTTTCTTGAATGGTACGGTGCGTTATCTAATACCAGCACCGCATTTGGCTTTAAATTTGGCAAAATGATTTTAAGCCATTCCTCAAAACACTCCCGAGTTCATTTCTTCATGATAGTCCATACTATTTTTCTTCGATTCAAAAATAAGTAAACCGGCTTCTACAAAACCTTCATCACTGCCTATATGTGAAATTATTAGGCGTCGACCTTTGCCGGTTGGGCCCTTTAGGCCTGTAGTCAAACCTTTAGAAAACGCTTGTTTGGAAGGTTCTATTGTTGTATCCACTCAAACTTTACCAGTTGTATGACCTGTTAATGTACAAAATTCATATAAATAATATAATACTGACACAAATACATTTTGAAACTGAACAACTATTCACTAAATACAGTTGTAAATAAAATTATTCAATTACCTTCATTAATCCAGGTCTCATCTTGATAATAAATTACTTTTCCTTGTCTCCGATATTCTTTGATTGTCGTCAAGTACCGTCTACGCCACAGAATTAAGTCTTGACGGTCTGTCAAGCAGCTGCGTCGTTTGCGACTGGCATATTTAAATTTTAAATGTTTTAAAACTGCTCGCATGGTACTCTTTGACATATTTGGTAGGTCAGGGTCATCATTTACAACCTGATGAACCTGTAAAATATTATAAGTATTTAATTTTTGTAAACTACAGCGAGACAATGACAATGTGTGTTAATTATTATTATGTATGATGTACAATTATGTATTTTGTATTGTATTATAATTTTATAAATTTACATACCTTGGCAATAGTTGGAGGGTCCTTCGCATAAAAGAATTGGTGAACTTTACGACGTATCGCCGAAAAGTCAAAATCATCAATTTTATCTTTGAATGTCAGTTTGGGTCCGGATTTTTTCTGATTTGATAACTGAACGTTCTCCTTTTTTTCTTTCAGTATCCGATACACAGATCTAGTCGAAATTCCCAAAATTTCAGATACTGTCTTCACACACTCATCTTTCTTTGGAACATCAAAAGGTTTTGCTGCATTTTTATTCCATACATAATTATATGCATTGAGAACCATTTGTTTCTCACTCAAAACAAATGATCGACGCTTTCTTTTTGGAGGGAGACATCCCTCTTTAGAGGTGGACGGTTGGGGATCCATCTCAAACACCAACGTAACAAAACTCAACAAAATAACAAGTTAACAAATAAGAAATTGCAGAGGACACTAAACACTTCTGACACCGTCGGAATTCGGGAGCAGAATGAAAAACAAAATGGCGTCCATAGCGTGACAAGTGATGACCATAGTGCTTCCAATAACCAAAAACAAATAATATAACAGTATTTTATTTAATATTTAATTACCTACCGTGTATGTCTTCTGTTTAATTACCGTAAATTACATATTTTTATTTATATAAAGGCAATTTGATATTGAATAAAAAAAATGTAATCTCGGCTAACTTTTAATTGTAAAAACTCGATTCTACCACATCACTATTTATTTGGGACTAAAAACCCGCAACACTGGAAATGTCATTTTACTGACTGGAATTAATAATCTTACTTTATATACTCTTTGTTTAGGGAGGAAAGAATTGATCGTTAACGAAACCGTTGTTATTTGTTGTGCAGAGCGAGAGCTCGACGGACCCCAACGTGTGGGAGTACTCGGAGGGCGAGGAGGTCACCGGAGACAACCTGGCCGGGGAGTACTTCAAGGTAAAGTTTATTCTACAAAAATACAATGTTAAATTCTATTGAAACTACTGCGACACTAATATCAATTATTGGCTCGCGTTTTGTACTTACAGAGTAGTTTTCTTTCTAAAAGAAAAAGGTAAAGCAGACGATTCTGATGACTTTGAATACAGACTTGACCATTAATGCATAAGTGCTGTGTACACACATGAAACTGATCCTCAAGAGTGTCGAGCGCGCGGCTCCTGCGCACTTTAAACAACTGAAAATAAGGGTGTTACTGAATGCTTCGCCTTCCTCTTGTGTTGGGCAGGGCTGCATGGGCGCGGTGCACGTGGGCGGGCTGCTGCTGCCGTTCTTCACGGAGGAGGAGCTGTTCGTGGGCGCCACCGCCGCGCTGCTGGCCGCGCAGCCGCACTACGCGCTGCTGTGAGTATACGTCATCATCTGCTTCCTCTGGCGATTCATCTGACGCAGATGTATGTCAAATGTCAGACGGTCAATAGCGATTGGTCATCGATTGAATAATAATGTTGGTAAACATTTCAGGGTTTATTTATAAACGTTACTTGCAGGTAAACACATGTAAACATAAACATATATGGTTGAGCAGACGTTAAGCGTTCTCTGTAACAGAAGAATCTGTTGCCCTGAAGTGGGGCAATCGTGAATCGTAGGCCGATATTATTATCAATTGTTCAGAGTGGAGGTATTATATTACAACAGTATTATAATACCTCCACTATTCAACTTCACGTAGTTAGACTGGAACCCCAACGTAGTTAGGAACAGGCGGCAGATTGATTGAGTGTAGGTATTACTGAGACCGGTATTGCGATGCTAATTGTTACGTACGGTATGTTGAACTCCCGCTGTCCCACAGCGCGGGTCGGCCGTGGGGCTCCGCGGCGGGCGTGGGCTGCGTGCTGTGCCTGGAGCGCGACTGCGCGTCGGGCGGGCACTGCGCCGACGTGCGCTCGTCGTACGCGTGCGCCTGCCCGGCCGGGTACTCCGGCGACTACTGCCAGGTACGTCACGTTGGCAAGTGATCATCTTGTTTTTTCAATACAAGTTCGTAAAACAATAACACGAATGTGTATCAACAACGCCCGGGTCCTAGCAATGTTTTCACATTTATTGCTTTGAGGGCTCATTTTTCGATCGCCAAATAACTTATCGAAAGAATAATTATGGCGGTCTGACATAAATTGTTTATACACAAGCTGTCGAACTGTTATTTTTATTTCTCAGATAAAAGAAATCTGACGATTGAAAAATCTGCAGATATAGAAGACATGGTAATATCTCACTTGAGCTTCGTGCAAGTGACGTCAGAAAAACGGTGTCAAGACGTTTCATTTTGTCGATAACTTTAGCGATGACACCTCAGTGTTGTGTATGAGTGGAGTGAGCCGAGTGTTACGTTGTAGATCGACGTGGACGAGTGCGCGGCGCACAAGTGTGAGAACGGCGCCACCTGCAAGGACGGCATCGCCGCCTACACCTGCATCTGTCCCGTGGGCTTCGACGGCCAGTAGTGAGTTATTACTTGTATTTTGTTATACTTTAACGTAACGCAACCGGCGACATGTGCGGGTACTAGAGGTGCAGCTCTGCCTAACTCCTCGGGATTACGGACATGATGTGATGCTATGTAACATGATTCAAAGTGTTACACATCAGTGTAATACTTTCAATGTTGTAAAGAATTTCTTGTGGCGGGGCGCTTTCCGTACTCCCAAGTGTTGCCACTGACGCGTGTCGTACGGTTGACGGCACTTTTATGTGATGCTGTGATAATGTGTTCATCACGCAGTGAATATGATCGGCCGCGACTCGCGGGCGATACTAAAGCTCACGTCCACACATAGATGTTGACCTCGCTAGCAACAAATCGCCTGTCGAAATCTGTGTGTCGGCGTGAGATTTTGAAGTCGCCAACGATCGAAGCGCCGCTTGTGCACGAAGCAAGACGATGTTATATTCTCCGCAGCTGCGAGCACGACATCGACGAGTGCCTGTCGGGCCCGTGTCTGCACGGCGGCACGTGCACCGACGCGGCGGGCGGCTTCAGCTGCGCCTGCGCAGCCGCGTGGCGCGGGCCCACCTGCGCGGCGCCGCGCGACCGCTCGTGCGCGCACCGGCCCTGCGCGGCCGCTGCGCAGGCCTGCAAGGACGTTGAGCCTGGTACGCATGAACACGAACCAATCGATATGTGTAGCAGAATTAAGAAGGATGAGCTAAGGCAGCGCGAAATTAAAACTTTCTTACGTTTTTGCAATTTGCAGGTCAGTGTCAGGTTGTTTGTTGATCAAAATATGATTAAACATGATAAAATCATGAAAACAACTCTCTGAAGTTCAAATTACCCTATTGAAATATTATTTCATGAAGTCATGACATCTGAGGCCACTTCTAACTAAAAGAGATCACACCTCTATTAGTTAGACAATTCTAATGATTGTAAATACGTATTTGTTACGGTTATGAATTATATTTTGATTTATTAACAAACCAGACGTTTTCCTGCAAATTGCAAAAACATGTAAGAAAAGTTGAATTTCGCGATCTATCTTAGCGCATCCCGCTTAAGTGTCTCTATTTATTTATACTTTATTGTACATCAGTAAATACAGAGCAAAATAATAAATTGAACACTACACACATACAAAAGGCGGCCTTATCGCTTTGTTTTTGCTTTGTGCCTTTTAGCATAATTCACGGGAGATTATTTACCCGAACTGAGACACATGTTGACCCCGCTAACGTTATGTGCGGCCCCCCACCAGACCCCCCCACCGGCAACAACTTCACGTGCGTGTGCAACGAGGGCTTCGAGGGCGTGTACTGCGAGTACGCCTTCTGCGAGGTGCAGCCCTGCGTGCACGGCAAGTGCGTCAACGACACCAAGGTACGTACCTACTCATCACATTCATCATTGGTTCAATTCTTTGTATTCTACGTGTTCGTACGAGTCAGATTCGTACGATAACGCATCTAAATACGACCAGCTTTAGAACTAAAAATTCAATGACATGTGACATCCAGAAACCTGTACTGCACTGGGTCCGCGTGCCAAGTGCTGGATTACTGTTCGCTTTCTCTCTGAGACAGAAGCTGGCAGTTTCAGCAGCGGGAACATTGGTGGGCTACATTCATGCAGGGAGCCTCGTTGGCTTAGTGTCCGCAACAGGGACTGCGGAGCGTGCCGGTAGCGCAGCTATTGAGTTTTCCCATCACAATTTTAGTTGGGAATGTCATTTAGTGCCCAATTGGGATGTTATGTTGCTGTGATACGTATAGCGTTGTGTTTATCGAACAGACGGCGATGTGCGCGTGCGCGGTCGGGTTCAGCGGGCGCTACTGCGAGACGGAGCGCGACGAGTGCGCGGAGGCCGGGGGCTCCGCCGCCTGCCTGCACGGCGGCCGCTGCCTGGACGCCACCGGGGCCTACGTATGCGACTGTGACGGGACAGGTGTGTAGCTCGCACTAATATTACTCAACTCTACACCTACACTACCACTATCTTGCTAAACGCATGTGTAACGATTTAGAAGAATGTTCAGTGTTCTCTTTCAGTTTGACCGGCAATAAGTTGTAAGCACAAACAGTAAGTACGCCTGGCGAAATGTGCGCGTACAGCTCTGCGCCAACATGTGCGGCCAGTGTGGCCGTACACTATACTACGTCTTAGTATGTGACTGTTGATGGGTACCATGTGGACCTGACATATAAGCGGACGTACCTTTACCGGTCTTGTCAGTAATCAGGAAATTCTAGCCTTGCTCGTTTGTTTTTGCGTCAGTCTCAAGCACTTGTCAACAAAACAGCTCCCAAAAATGACTAAATGTTCAGTTAAATGGTGTAAAAACTATAGCGGCGGAAGCAGCACTATTTCTTTTCACTTATTTTCACATTATTTTATTACATTTATTGTTATTTATCACAAAATTTAATCAAATGTAAAATAAAACGTCGTGTTATCCAACTATGTTAAATATAGTCGATATTTCTATGTATTGTTGACATCTGACAACCACCATAAGTTGGCTGGATTAAACCATTCAGAACGAATGACAAAACTGTCGAGTGAGTCAATTTGTCATCGACTAGTGCTTGACAATGTCGAAAAATATATCGATATTTGTCAATATGACTGAATGAATGATGATGTTATTTGTACAAAATTAATTAATTATTTTAAATATTATTATTAATTTAATGTCATGTAAGTATACATGACATTAAATTAATAATAATATTTTTTATAATTAAATAAAAATATTATAAATGCAAAAATTATAATTAGTATGTGTACTTAAAATATTTTTTTTAAATTTTATACAAAATTTATACGTGTCGTTTTGCACCCTCGTCAAATTCACTTACAGAACATCAAACCGAACAACCTTCTCCATGGGACCAACATCGTAATCGCGAAAAAATTTTCAACTGTCCCATAGAAAACTTCAATACCTACTCGACGCAAATGTATGGGACGGCTGATTATTTTTTCGCGATTACGATGTTGGTGCCATGGAAAAATTTATCATCCTAACGCATTAGTCAGTCAGCGCCAAAGCGGCGCAATGACGTCACTCCCGAGTCGTCAACATTTGTCCTCTCCGAGTACTTTACATACGCGCGAGCACGACACTTATTAATTAGCAACATTTAACTGTATGCCGCTGTACGCTGCTGCTGCCTGCCGCCTCTTGTAAAATCCGATCAATATTAATTAGGAACATTGAACTGTACCTATCTGCCGCCTCTTGTAAAAACTAATCTTCTTCTTCCTGCCCTTATCCCATATTACTTGGGGTCGGCGCAACACGTTTTCTTCTTCCATTCTCCCCTGTCAACCGTCACGCTATCATTCACTCCCTTCTCTTTCATATCATTCCTCACACAATCCATCCATCTTTTCTTTGGCCTTCCTCTGCCTCTCCATCCATCAACATGTATATTCATCACTCTTTTAGTCACATGCGTTTTTAAAGGTCGCGAAATTTTTAGGAATTCATATAGACGATCAATTAACTTGGAAACCGCAAGCAGAAGAGGTGTGCAAAAAGTTAAGCACTGCAGCTTATGTTCTTTTTAACTTGGCAAAAAAAGTTGATATAGAGACGTCTTTAGTAGCATACCATGGTTTGGTCGCATCGGTTTTGAGGTTTGGAATAATTTTTTTTTTTTAAATAAACTTAAGGTTTTTTTGATACGGAAATGTTATTCGTTAAGTGATTTTTTGAATGACCCTATGTGTGACATCTTGACAGTTTAATAATTACTATTGACATTCTTTGATACATTGTTGTGCATAATCTGGACTTTTTAAAATAATTTATTTGTATCTTAGTCATTTTTTTTTTCTGTTTTAATCTATTTCACTATTTTATAATTTTTACTCACTTGTTGATAGTGACATTATTTGTAAAATGTTGCATGCCAAAACTCAGGCAGAATGTACCCGGCTCACTATATGTTTTTATAACAACTTATTGGACAATACCTACATTCTATGCGAATAAATGATTTGATTTGATTTGATTTTAAACATATTTAAACGACGTTTAGCTACTATTTGTATTTTTGATAGCTTCAAAAATTATCAAAAAAGTGAAAATAAGTTCTCGACAGGGACTGTTTGTGATTGAATGTAGGACATGCTCCAAATATTGGTATCAGTGATGTTCTACTATGACAGTTCCCAGTGTGGGCACACATCACACCCTCCTACACCTGTGCTCGTGTATCTTATCGTTGCGCGCGCGATCGCCGACAATCCACCGCGCCGATAAGCGCTGATACCTACTGATAACACGGACCGCGGTTCGCAAACTTTTCTATTGATGACAAACACGGAGGGCGTTTCATATTATTCAAATATTAACATTATTAATACTCCCAGTCAAAGTACAAAATTGTCTTATAGGTAGGTGTGACATCGTCATGATTCACAGATGTCCTTGTTTATGCCGCGAACTATGGTCATTTATTTCCTTTGTGCATTCTAGTATTATTTCCGATGAATAATTTCATAAATCAGAAGAACATTAAACGTACTGGGACAGTCTTATTGCCATCCAGATAAGGAATATGATCGTGTTAATCCGGGACGTACCTAAATAACCTAGCCTAAACATTGTACACAGCTGTGCGGAACACGCTATTGGAACAGCATACATTTGCCGACGTGAATATTATTGAGTGCACACACGCCGCCAGTGTGGTCTCCGTCACGACACCACAGTCTGCATGTTCCGTAGGCGGGAACAAGTCGCGCTCGATAATTAATACTATTACAATAGAACGTCCTCACAGTATTAATTGGTCGGTATCGGCAGATGCAAGAAAATCGCGCGCGTCATACTTTGTGAATCAGTGTCCTCCGCGAGCCGCGCAGGCGCAGGCGCAGGCGAGGCTATTCGGCACTCGCAACATGCCGCTACTGAGACATTTACTTCATCAATATTAATTTAGTGCGAAGTGGTGTGTGATGTGAGCAGACACCTGTGACAGTGTTGTGATGATGATAACGTTACCGAGATGACGAGCCGACTGCTAGTGATCGTGTTGCTGGGTATGTATATATGGCACTACGTTATTAGCTAACTGTAACAGGCGATAAGTGTGTGACTCGAGACAGAGAAAGTAATAATAATTTAGAAATACTGGAGTGGTCAATAAGTTATTGTGCGTTAGATTGTTGATGGCAACTCGGCGGCGGCTGATATCATTGCATTGTTTCTTGCGTGACAGGGCTTAGACAAACAGAATGAGTCACCGGGCCCCCCCACCTCCGCGCGGCGCCGGCGATCTGCTCACCAGGGAATGGGTTTGGGAGGAGGATGGCAATCCTTAAAGGTGCAGGAAGAAAGACAAATAATTTGAACGAGGCCACGCATAAATTAAATAAAAAGCGCTATGGTAGAGAACTTCTCACCGTGTCGGTCGTTGAAAGACGTTGTTGGAATGATACAGAAATACAAGCTTGATCAAATCTTGTTAAATCTCCGCGTCTGTGCTCTCGGGCAAGACAACACAAACCCATCATATGAGATAACATAAGGCTTGACTGCAGATTAGAATAACAAGGAATCAAAAACGCAGAAAAGAACATGAAATTATTTTTTTTCTCAGTTGGTTTCAATATCGGTAACAAACCACGGTTGTATTTCTTGATGCTCTATGTAGCGCATTGCTTATGATTTTCCTCTCACGTGACGCGAAGCTGTTTACAAATGTTAGCACATTACAACGAAGGACAACAAACTTTTATTCATAAAAATAATGAATGCAGCTTTTAATATGTATAAAAGTTAAATTTAAAAATCCCCGACACAATTTTACCCTCCTTTCTTTGTTGCTACTCCATCATCAGACCCTGGTTATCATCCATTTAGTACATACCTGTTCATTGAGAGCATTCCAATGAGCCCAAACAAGATACGTCTACTGTGAGTTGATGAGGGTGTTGGGTACCCTGCACATTCCAGGTGATGCTGCAGCCTCAATTCTAGATTACTATGTTATTCTAATATCATTGAAGTAACAGAATAAATAACAAATTACGACTCCATCAGACCTGTGGAAAATGCTCACCATCCATTCATCAACTAGAAAACAGCTGATAATATTCAACCGGCTGCATAGATTTTCTTGAATCATAGTTCAGAACACTCGATCAAGTCACCTTTCAAACAAAACAAAAAAAAATCGAAATCGGTTCAGTCGTTTGGGAGCTACGATGCCACAGACAGATACACACTTAACTTACACTCCTCTGTTTCTGCTGGGGGTTAAAAATGGATTTAATATTTAATTTAATTCATAGAAAAACAAAAACAGTAATTCAAGCAAGAATGATGTCGAGTGCATGTCAACACAAATAGAATGTGGGTGCATTCAATAGTTTCGTGTAAAAGACACTTGAACGAACAACTGTTGCAATAACAGACAGTGTGTACATATATATTACTAATTGTTGCCCGCAACTTCGTCTGCATACCAGGTTGAAAAGTAGCCTATGTCCTTCTCCAGGTCATGGTCTACCCATGTGCTAAATTTCATCCAAATCCGTTCAGCCGTTTTAGCGTGAAAGCAAACAAAAGTGATGACACTTTCGCATTTATAGGATGTCAATCTATCAATCTGCCTAGCCTTATCCCAACTATGTTGGGGTCGGCTTCCAGTCTAACCGGATGCAGCTGAATACCAATATTTAACATGGAGCAACTGCCTATCTAACCTCCACAACCCATTAACTGGGTAATACGATGCCCCTTGGTAAGACTGGTTGTCAGACTTTCGGGCTTCTGACGACCCGTAACGACTGTCAAAGATCCACGAATGACAGTCGGGACCAACGGCTTTCCGAGGCACGGAGGAGTCTCGGTATGTAAAGATGGTCACCCATCCACGGACCGACCCCGGCAAGCGTAGCTTAACCTGATGGATCGACCCGTTCGGCTGTTATTACTTAGCCACGAGCTCCTCTAATATTAGTTAGGTTGTAAATAAGTTAAAATGCAGCCAATCAATAATATAGCCACAGATCAACATTTCAACTTGCTGCTGTGCACAACAAGTGACCCTGCAGTTTCCTGATCTTCTCATTGCCACTATTTGTTGTAGGTTTCTTTATGGTAAACAAAAAATGTGTAAATGTTTTCGCATCGCTGAGCAAGTGGTGGCGCTGCATCGCTGTGAGCAAGTGGTGGCGCTGCATCGCTGTGAGCGCTTTGCCGCGGTTGTTAGAGATGTTTCTAGATTAACTACAAGTTTTATTCCGTCCCACGCTAGGGAAGGTGTAATATTAAAATTAAATAAGTATTTCCTGGCGTTCAAACGTATTTCATAGAAAGTCCAGATACTTGCTCGCGTAGGCAGGTACTACTATAACAATATTCTCTGTTTTCCTCAACAGCCTATCAAAACAAATAAAGGGTTTCTAACCACAGCGTGGTGACCTCACTCATTATTTTATTCTTACAATTGTGTTAAAACCATATTAACTCGTGATATCATTACAAAACGCCATCGAAGGATATGGGTTTGTTTGAGCGAGAGAACCTTAACATTGTTAACTGATAACGTTATCACGGCGATACAATTAGTACTCATGATAACAACAACCTGAACTAGGTGGGTATATTTTATAAAGAACTAATACGCTGAGTTGAGGTCAACAGATGTTAAGGCGCGGTATTAGCTCAATATTCACAAAAATTGGTTTCTTGGATTGTCGAGTATGACGTAACGCAATGACACTATCCGTCGCAAAAAAAAAACAGTGGACAGAGAAGGGTTTAAATAAAAATTTTAACCGAATAGAATAGTAAAAAATAGTTTGATATTTCCAATAAAAAATTTGGAAGTTGCTCCACAAAAATAAACTTTGACGTCGAACATTTCTGTACTTTCAGCGATAACGACATTGTTTTTTTTAAGAATTTAATAGAAATAGCATTTTTTAAAACTTTAACCGGACAATTATTTAATTTATTGTGTATATTCTGAATAATCTAAAGAAAACCCGGTAAATAAATGCACATTCGCAGCTTTGTCACATCTCGGCAACACAAATATTATTTTAAATTTTCAACCTTATTTCAAGCCAACTAATGGTGACAATAGACTACGCGGTTGTGTGCCGTTTAAAATCGTAATTAGTCCGCGCCTTAAGCGATTTACGGCGAATACTTAACAAGGCAACTTAATTTGAAGTCGTCTCTACGCCCTCATGCTGTGTGTCACTTTTACGACGATCTTAAAGTGTCGTTTTTGTATGCTTCCGTAATACTGCGGTCAATGGAACAGACTTCTCATCGCAGTACAATCCGGTGCATAGCTGGGCCATTGCATTACCAATAACTAGTTAGTCACGGGACTAAGTGATCATTTATAATGAACTTTCTTGGATTTTACTAAGCATGTCTTATGTCCCCCAGGCTGGACGGGCGCGCGCTGCGAGCTGGACGTGGACGAGTGCGCGGCCGGCCTCGTTAGCTGCGGGCCCGGCGACTGCCTCAACCTCAACGGATCCTACACGTGAGTACACTCCTTGTTACGTTCCACAACGAGCACACTGTGATGCTGTGCTCTGAGATACTAGTATGTGGTGCCCTGGCACAATACGAAATTTTGCCGATTTCGCTGATTTACGCGATTTTACAGATGTAATTTTACAGTTTATAATACTGTATTTCTATAAGTTTTAATGTAAAACATGAAAGATCATTTCAATTGTGATCTAATGATTGAGCTACTTTTTTAATTTGCGTCGAGTGTATAATGCGAGAATTAGGTTGTTTTATACGAGTCTTTAATAAAAATAAAATAAATAAATAAATAAATTGTTTATTTTTCCAATGCCAAATGTTTTTAATTTACTGCATTCTTTTTTCAGGAAATGGATTGATTTTGAACTGAAGTTTATTTCTGTTGTTTTAATTTTATGAACGAGAGTTCTAAGTAAGTAGTCCTCCCCCCTGCCAGCTAAGCGGTTATAGCTGGCAGGGGGGAGGACACTTGACTCTAACAAAAATTAGCACTTTAAAGCTTAATATTTCAGAAACGGATCCCTAAATCAAGAAATTGTTTTCACAAATCCGCAATATTTTTGAAAGACCCATCCAACAACATCCCACACCAATGGGGTAGACGAGAAAAAAAATCTTCACTTTACGTGTACAGAAGGTACCCTAAAAAAATTTTTTTTCAAGATTTTATTTTTACCACTTTGTCGGCATGAATATGTATATCCATGCCAAATTATAGCTTTCTAGTACTACGGGGCTCTGAGCTAAGGTGCGGAGGGACAGACGGACGGACATAGCGAAACTATAAGGGTTCCTTGTTGACTACGGAACCCTAAAAAGTAGCTCGTACATTAAATCATAATTGAAATGATCTTTCATGTTGTGCATTAAAACTTATAGAAATACAGTATTATAACTGTAAAATCACGTAAATCAGCGAAATCGGCAAAACTACGTGTACTGCCTCGTTAGAGATAAGCTGGAAGTAGAGGGAGCAGCCCTTTGTGCAGAAGTGGTATGATGCAGGCTGACATGAACGAGTCAGCAAATCTCCATGTTCAAATTGTTTTATTTCCAATAATATATTTTTCGATGATTACAGATGCCTGTGCGCGGCCGGGTTCTGCGGCAACGAGTGCTCGCTGCAGGACCCGTGCTACGCGGCCGGCGAGGGCAACGCCACCGGGCCGTGCCTGCACGGCGGCGCGTGCGAGCAGCGCTGCGGCGCGCGCACGGACTACGTGTGCCACTGCGTGGGCGGCTGGGGCGGACACAACTGCGAGCAGCAGGTACGAGCATGTCACTCTGCACTAGTTCACTTATTCGGTTTATTTATCCTAAGATATACGCAGTAACGTACGTGTTCCTACTTTCTGCTTGGAAAGTAGGAACAACATATACACGGTAGTAGTATATACATATGTTGAATCGTAGTTAGGGTGAAACATTGGAATAATAAAATTCGTGTTTCTGTTTAGAGTGCCTTGGTATGAATGAACGGACCGACGGAATAACTGAACTAGTTGAGCGAGCAATAAGAGTCATATTAGTTAATAAACCATTCATAACCGACCTTCTTTAATTTACGATCGGCTATTCTATAAAGTAATTCGGTGTGCAGGTGGTGGCTTCGGGCTCGGAGGGCTCGGGCGACACGTCGTCTACGGTGCTGATCGGCGTGGGCGCAGCGCTCGTGGGGCTGGCGCTGGCGGGCGCGGCGCTGGGCGCGCTGGGTGCGCAGGCGCGCCGCAAGCGGGCAACACGCGGGACCTACTCGCCGTCCGGCCAAGAGTACTGCAACCCGCGCGCCGAGATGATGCAGCACGCGCTCAAACCGCCGCCCGAGGAGCGACTCATATAGCGCGGACGCGCCCAACACTGGTGTTAGGTACGTTTCCAACGTTGTATCACAACGAACTTACACACACAAAAGACAAACACATACAACACATACACAAAAACACACACATACACAAAGAACCGAACACACACACACACACACACACACACACACAACATATGAAACGAACGTACTATGGACAAAACTTAAGCATGCTGACTTAAGAAAATATTCCTGTGCGAGCGCAGCTAGTGACAAACGAACAATGTGCTATCGAGTCGTGAGCCGTGCATGCGATTATCGCCTTTGAGGTGATCATGCGGAACTTTGGCCCATAGTACGTACGAACGTGTGTACGTATTTCGTACATATCGAAAGTAAAACCCGAATTCAAAAAGTAATCATAACCATACAACAATTTTCCTTCTTTTCAGACCCGAAATAAAAAATTGGAATCGAACAAAAATATAAAACTTACAAGAAGAAAGTAAACACGAAGCTCGTCGCATATCAAACAAATGAGAGCTGTGCGTGTGTGTGTGTGTGTGTGTGTGATGACGTATGTGTGTGTGTGTCACGAGTGTTCTAGTTGTACCTGTACTTTTTTATACATTTTGACCGTGTGAGTGTGTGCGTGACTAACTTAATACTAGCTTTAAGATGTACGGTGATACCTCCCGTGAGAATGTACTTAACTTTACCACACTAAACGAATTATATTAGTCTATATGAATGAGGACAAGGCGCGATCACACCAGCCACCGGCGTCGCTGGAGATCAACTCGAGCGCGATGTTTGTGCTATTATTAGATGTTGGCTCTATTTTGTACGGGTTTTTATGTATGATAGTGTTTTGATATAGATATTATAATGTTCAGTGCAGTGACTCATCTCCAGCGACAGTGGCGCCATCGCGGTATATTACTCTTCGTTCAGTGACTCATCTCCAGCGACAGTGGCGCCATCGCGGTATATTACTCTTCGTTCAGTGACTCATCTCCAGCGACAGTGGCGCCATCGCGGTATATTACTCTTCGTTCAGTGACTCATCTCCAGCGACAGTGGCGCCATCGCGGTATATTACTCTTCGTTCAGTGACTCATCTCCAGCGACAGTGGCGCCATCGCGGTATATTACTCTTCGTTCAGTGACTCATCTCCAGCGACAGTGGCGCCATCGCGGTATATTACTCTTCGTTCAGTGACTCATCTCCAGCGACAGTGGCGCCATCGCGGTATATTACTCTTCGTTCAGCGGGTGTACATTTTTTATAAAAATGACAAATTTATAAATAAATACAGACTTAAATAATATAATAATATAGAATAAGAGCTCGATAATTTTGATATGAACTTATTTAATACAATAGACTCTGTTTAGGAGCAACGTATGATGAAATATATGTAAACAAAATATTGCAATATAGTTAAATATACAGTGCCTGCCTTTATGGAATTTTTATCATAAGGATTCAGATGAATTTGGTATTTTGTATTTCAATAATGCAATACATAATTGGATGATAAATAAATTGTAGGAAATATTAGCTGACTGCCCGTGTACTGTCTCCACATGATGTAGATAAGGAATATTTATTACCTACTCCCTAGCTTGTAAGTAGTTCGTAAGAGTAACACCTCGCTGCTGAGACCTCGTGCTTACGTGAAACATTCCAAACATTACATTCCAATTTCCATAAACACTTGAATTTTTTTAACAACACTCGTCTGGATATTTTGCAATTCGAGATATAAGTGCAATAGACGGACTTGTGCTGCTGACAAGTATGTGCTTAGTACAGGGTCCAGGATCTAAATGATATTTACATTAAGATAAAATCATACATTTGGTGGCAAAACCTGATCGAAGGATGGAAATATATAATGTGTATTAAGCTTTAAAATATCGATAGAATAACGAATGTCTCAACAGCATGATGCTGCTGTCAGTGCTGGTGAACAGAGCGGTGTGCTAACGCGGAGTTTGTAACATAGTCGACTTGCGCTGTGATATCAACTTGGTAATATGAACTGTATTATATCGGTGAGTGAAGCCGTCTTCACTGGTCCTGTCCGGTAGCTTGCACAAACCGCTCGGTTTATCAGCGTTATGTATTGTATTGTACTAGTATTGGACGTAAATTAAGTGGTATTGAAAGCGTGCAAGATTCTAAATTACAATATAGTGAAGACGCCACTCGTCCGCCACACGAGCCCTGCACTCGGACGCGCCACACGCGCTGCGCGTGTTGCGACACAAGCAACGTAGCAACAATTTATATTATCGACACTTATTGATTATTATTATTTGAGCAACACGTTGAATAAGGCAGCTCTTGTTGGACAGTACACAAGTATAACGTACAGTAGATGTGTCGTGCGCGTGCGCCGAGTGCAGCGGGCTGCGGCGAGCCGTCCGTGCCTTACAACAGAAGTCTGTATATTTATGAATTCTATACACTACTGTGACAACGGTATTATATTTAATTATTTAAATGCTAAACAAAACATATTCATATACTTGTAGACAATAAGTACATGTAATTTAGGTGTATCATATAAGTATGTAGTTGTCTGATGAAGTGACGGCCGTGCGGGCCGCTGTACTCTGTGTACTGATGAAGTGACGGCCGTGCGGGCCGCTGTACTCTGTGTACTGATGAAGTGACGGCCGTGCGGGCCGCTGTACTCTGTGTACTGATGAAGTGACGGCCGTGCGGGCCGCTGTACTCTGTGTACTGATGAAGTGACGGCCGTGCGGGCCGCTGTACTCTGTGTACTGATGAAGTGACGGCCGTGCGGGCCGCTGTACTCTGTGTACTTATCCGTGCTCAACTCGCTGCCGCCAGCGTTAATCTTTTTATTTTGATTTTGTTGCGTTGTTTAGATATTTAGCAAATTATTGTTTTATGTGACTTAAATATTCAATTTTGTGATAACTTTTTCGTTTTAATGTTGCGTCTGTTTGTGTATTATGTTCGTGTTTACGTATGTTCGTTTGTAAATGTAGAGAAGAGTTCCAAATCAGTATTTATAGATTTCGGCCGTCCGTTAAATGTATTCAATTGTATTGTATTAATGTATATTATAGCGTTCTACACTTTTATGGAACTATTGTACATTTTGTATTATTCAAAGTACACTCACAAGTTTCTCTGATGGGGACTGCAGAGTGAATATAAAATTAATTTAACAAATAATAATATAGGTAGGTAGGAACTTTAAATCAATGTATATTTCCCTTATCAAAACAGTTCATCTAAATCCCGAATCGCTAATGTGTAACATACTAGTCTTCGCTTGACGATTGTATTCACTCTGTTGTATGTAACTGATGTGTTCCGTCACTGCGCTGATGTTGAACACCGTCCACACGCCGCCACTCCGGCGCCCTCTCGTGTACAGCACTCGAGCCTTTTGGCCTTACTCAATAAACGAATATACTATTTGAAAATGTTGGTTTTCTTTTTTGTTTGATGCGGATTAAAATACCCCATTATAAACCCTCAACAAGCTGTCTAGGTGAAAGAATAAATATATATATTTTTATTCTTTCTATTACATAGGTTTATTAATAGGTCTTTACCTATGAAATTGCCGTTTTGTATGAAAAAATTTAAACGAATTTTTTTCATGCATTTTTTATTTGTATTAATCGAAGTAATCACCCATGCAATCAATGCATCTTTGCCAACGCAGTGGCAGTTTATTGATGCCCTTCTTAAAGAAATCAGCTGGACGGGAGGCAACAAATTCTTCAAAGGCATTTTGTACTGCCTCTCGGGTATTGAATTTTTTTCCCGCCAAGAAGTTATCCAAATTCTGGAAAAAGTAGTAGTCTGTAGGCGCAAGGTCTGGTGAGTAGGGCGGATGACGGAGAGCTTCCAACCCCAGTTCTTGCAACTTGGAGACCGTCTGCTGTGCAGTATGAGGTCGCGCGTTGTCGTGCAGGAGCAGCGGAGACGAGCGATTGACCAATGCTGGTTGGAGATGTGCCAGCTTCTCCATCATTGTGTTCAGTTCTTCACAGTACACATCTAAAGTAATGCTCACCCCGTTTGGTAAGAAGCTGTGATGAATCACACCGGCGCTAGACCACCAAACAGTGACCATCACTTTTCTAGGGGTAAGTTTTCGTTTAGGGCATTGTTTAGGTGCTGAACCAGGATCCAACCAACTTGCTGAGCGCTTGCGGTTATCAAACAGAATCCATTTCTCATCGCAGGTAACAATGCGGTTCAAAATTCCTTCATTTGTGTGTCTGTTGAGCAGTGCAAGGCACGTCTCGACGCGTACTTCGCGCTGGCGATCATTGAGTTCGTGGGGCACCCATTTGTCAAGCTTTCTTACCTTGCCAATTTGACGCAAATGGACCAATATTGTTTTGACGCTAACGTCGAAAGCTGCTGCTAATTCAGCCGTAGATTGTGTATCATCAGCTTCCACAATCGCCTTTAATTCGTCATTGTCGACCAGTCTTCGGACGACCGCGAGGTTCATTTTTCAGGTCAAAATTTCCAGAACGGAAGCGAGCAAACCAATAACAAGTGGTGCGTTGGTTTGTAGTGTTAGCTCCGTAAACGTCGTTGATGTTGCGTGCCGCTTGTGCCGCGTTGCTGCCACGACGGTACTCATATTCCATAATTACTCGAATTTTTAACGTATCCATGATGACGAAAAAGATTGAAATGCGATGAAAATGTAACACTAATCAATAAACAAATGACTACTTTTGGAAAAAAAAATCCATGTTTTTAAAATAAAATTAATTTGAAATTAGAATTCTTAGCCAAACAAAAATTATTTTGATTTGAAATGGCCAGTACTGCAGAATGGCAATTTCATAGGTAAAGATATATTATATATATAAAATAATTTTACTTAATTTTAAAAAAAATAAGTACTATTAAAATTTTATTTCTATTTTCTATTTCTTCAATATTTGTGAAAATAGTTCCACTTTTGATTCCCTATTTCAAAGATTTAGGTCGGTCTTTTTAACGTATAAATCCACGGACACTATCGGTGACTATCACAATGAAATGAATAACGATAACTACGAAAAATTGCTGGTTAATTAATCAATTAATTCCAAATATACCCAGTGATTCTGTTCTAGTTATTGACAACGCACCCTATCACAACAAATATGTTGACCCCCCCAACTCAAACACCATTAAACAAGAAATGATCAACTAATCAGACACGAAATTCCAGTTGATCCAAAATTAACAAAAACCCAGATTTACGCTATTATATGTCAGCAAAAGGAGAGGTATACAGAGTTTTCCGTGGACAAAGTACTTGCCGAACATGGGCGCACTGTGTTGCGATTACCACCATATCAGCCGGAGTTTAATCCAATTGAAAATATATGGTCTCAACTGAAAGGCTATGTAGCCTCTAGAAATGTGGGTATGAATTTAACTACAGTAAAAACATTATTGACTGAAAAAGTAAATATGATCGGGGCTGAAGAGTGGAAAAAGTGCGATCATGCAATCAAACGTGAGAATGAATATAGAATCATTCAACACGGTTTAGACAATTACACTGATAGACTAGTGATCAATACGGCTGACAGTGACAGTGATATTGACCTCTTTGAGAGCAGAGATAGTGAAATGGAAGTAATTGAGAATTATAATTATTATTATTTTTATTACAATGTCTCATTTTAACAATAGGTATAATGGTGTTTATTATGTACACTACAGCTGTAATTTTCCAAAATAATAAAATACGTAAACATAATGTGAACATGTTTTTTTTTATTTTATTTTACCCGAACCTAAAGCCATCACTTATAGAAAAATTGGTATATTTTATACAAAGAATAAAAAGAATTATCAAAAGAAGCAAATCATAATTGTTTTAACAGCTCCTAAGGCCTCTGCCTCGAATTTCGCGGGCAGCGGGGCGGCAGCGGCGGCGGCGCGGGAGCGGCAGGATTTTATGCATAAAAACAAATGGACCGGACCTCGAAAACAGCGGCGCGGTAGCGGGGCGGGATAATGCGAGACGCGCCGCCGCCGCCGCCGCCGCCCCGCTGCCCGCGAAATTCGAGGCAGAGGCCTCATAGATACCGGACTGTTTGTATTTCGTGCGACAGAGATAACGCTCTACGAAGCCGAAATTAGCCGATTGTCTCTTTCCAAAGGTCGATGTGCAATATTTATCGCCGGGGACTGTAGTATAGGACCAAACCTGAAATCGCGAAAATAAATCTGCTGTTCCCTACATTTACATATTGCCAAGCAATGACATTTGCAGCCGAGTCACTTGCCGCGCTCCAATGACATTTGCAGCCGATTAGCTTGCCGCCATGTACCTAATAATATAAATATTAGGTCCATGCTTGCCGCGCTCCAATGACATTTGCAGCCGAGTAACTTGCCGCGTTCGTATGACAATTGTTGCAAACGGGTAAGTAATATATACAGGGTGTCCAAGAACCTGGCGTCCAACTGGATTCCCACGATGCCCCAAGTTCTAACAGTACTCAGAAAAATATTTTAAAAAATCCACCCCATGTACTTACAGAATTATACTGATTTCAAAAAAAAAGGGGAAATGAGCACCCTGTGACATACTTTTGAATGCTGTGACTGCTAATGCTGATAATTTCGATATTTCTTGGAGGTTTTGTAATCTAGGGTATTGCTGTGTCTAAATAGAATGTAAAAATAAAGTACTTATTGTACCATTTTAAAATAAAATATTATTTTAACTAAAGGTGATATGGAAAACTATTGAATTTCGCAACTTTGACCGACTGTAGTGTAAAAAAAATGTACCAAAATAGTATGGCAAGTGACGTCAAATTTTGACGCGTTTATTCCTCTTTTTAAAAAGGTATAATACTTACACATTAATTTGAAAAAAAAAAAATTTGATAATATTTTTACTCAACAACCCAATTTTTACGAAGTGCCTACCTACTAACGGTAACTGTCGGACCCTTTCTTATCTTAGAAACTGTTATGTTACTACTATTATTTACTTCGGTTCCAAGAGTGAGCAAGAAGGAAATACACACAGGTAGATGGGTTCCCAGTAGAATAAAAGCAAAGAATGTTAGTTTAAAGATATTTTATTACAATAAATGTTCAAAATGTTGACCACCCGCGGCAATACAAGCTCTCACTCTCCTTAAAAAGGACCGCTTTATGTTTCGCGAGTAACTTTTTTGACGTATCACCTGCACTGCTTGTGTTATCTTCTCACGAAGGTCAGCGATGTCATTAATGGGCTTCGCATAAACGAGCTCCTTCATAGTTCCCCAGAAAAAAAAATCCAGCGGATTTAAGTCAGGTGAGCGGGCTGGCCACGGGATTGTTCCTGATCGCCCAATCCACCTGTTCGGGTATTGCTCGTCCAAAAACTCTCTAACGGATACGCGAAAATGTGCTGGACAGCCGTCGTGTTGGAACCACATATCTGGTGGGGTCTCTTCTAGTAAGTTTGGCAAATCATTTTGAAGAAAATTTAAATATGATTCGCCAGTCAAATTCTCGGGCATCTCAAATGGACCAATAATATTCCCACAGAGAATACCGGTCCACATGTTCACTTTGAACCGGTACTGGGATCTATCTTCTCGCATCAAGTGCGGATTTTCCACATGCCACTCGTGCAAGTTGTGTAGGTTCATGTAGCCATCCTTCTTAAATGTTGATTCATCTGACCACAAAATTTTGTCGATAAAGTTTTCGTCTTCTCGATGTTTTTGCAGGATTGTTTCACAAAACGCGACTCGGCTCGGATAGTCTCGAGGTAAAAGACTTTGCACTCGCTGTACGTGGTACGGATGATATTCTTCTTTTTGGAGAATACTGTGTGCTGTGCTCTTCGGTATCCCCGTATCAGCTTCTATTCCTCGCACAGAGATGCTTGGATTTGCCGACACCGCCTCTAAAACTTCATCGCGTATGAAGTCATTTACGGGTCGTCCTTCACCAGCTACTTGATTGGGGAACCGCCCATCACATAGTGATCTGTGCACATTAATGAAAACTCGATGGTCGGGATATCGCGTAGCCCTCGGATACCTTTCTCTGTAAAGTCTCGCTGCAGCTCGTCCATTACCTCTACATTCTCCATAAATGTAGTGCATATTTGCGTATTCTTGCGGAGTGTAGGTCGCCATGGTAGCACACACAAAACACAAACTGTCCAAACACAGGCAAAGGTCGTCGTAAAGAGTTCGTTTCAAAGTCCAGAGCACAAAGAGTAATCGAGTCCAATAAACAAAGCTTTAAATCGTAGTACGTGATCAATGGTAACAATAAGAGAGAGGTGCGTAGTAACGGCAGGAGGCAGTGACGCGTACTGACCGTACTGTTATCCTAAATAGCACGATCCCAGATAGCGTCACTATCTATCTCACTCGCACCTCTAACCTTTTTCTCCCTCACTCTTACCTGAATAATGGGGTACCATAAAGAAGAACCAGCAAATCGCAAAGATAGTTTCTGTCTTGCTCCCTCCTGTTGTAATAACGAATCACTATGGTGAGATGCATGCACATACCGTCCCTTACGGTCTAACCTGTTTTTTGAGAGGCCTGTTGTTATTTTTATGAGCATACAATAGTAATTCTTTAGAGGTTAGATTCAATTCGTCGTAAATTTTTCTTTCTAAGAATTCTGTTAGACATCGTAAAAATTGGGTTGTTGAGTAAAAATATTATCAAAAATTTTTTTTTTTCAAATTAATGTGTAAGTATTATACCTTTTTAAAAAGAGGAATAAACGCGTCAAAATTTGACGTCACTTGCCATACTATTTTGGTACATTTTTTTTACACTACAGTCGGTCAAAGTTGCGAAATTCAATAGTTTTCCATATCACCTTTAGTTAAAATAATATTTTATTTTAAAATGGTACAATAAGTACATTATTTTTACATTCTATTTAGACACAGCAATACCCTAGATTACAAAACCTCCAAGAAATATCGAAATTATCAGCATTAGCAGTCACAGCATTCAAAAGTATGTCACAGGGTGCTCATTTCCCCTTTTTTTTTGAAATCAGTATAATTCTGTAAGTACATGGGGTGGATTTTTTAAAATATTTTTCTGAGTACTGTTAGAACTTGGGGCATCGTGGGAATCCAGTTGGACGCCAGGTTCTTGGACACCCTGTATATATAATTACAAAATCTCTAATATTTACAAGATATAACAGCTGAATCTATAATTTTATTTTATATAATGATCAGTTAATATAATAAAAGATTGATATAATTTTAAAGTAACTAATTTTTATAAGCATAACATACATTGAATATAAAATCGTTTGATATACCACTCAAAAGACATTAATCCTATTTAAGGACGCTGTTACAAATGGGTAGTCAAATCATATAATTTTCACACAAAAGTATGTTTATTAAATAAAATGCTTTACATTCTTAAAATGTTTTTTGGCCAAACTGTTGCGTGCATGGTACGATTCTGAACTATAAATATAATTTTAGATAGGTACAGATTCTCAATAAATGTACCGGAGTGAAAATTTTTACTTCGGTACATTTATTGAGAAAATTTACCTATTTAAAATTATAATTATAGTTCATAATCGTACCATGCACATCTATCAACAATTTGGCCAAAAAACATTTAGAGAATGCAAAGCATTTTATTTAATAAAGGAACATACTTTTATGTAAAAAAAGTAATGATTTGACTACCCATTTGTAACAGCGTCCTTAATCTAATATGATAAAACGCCTAGTAAAAACACAAAGCAAAAGCTTTCATCGTCTAATATACGAGACATTCACCGCCTCATCTAACGCAAATGATTCACCAACAATAGAGGGTATCTGGCGCTCGGCGGCCGCTACCGCGGCACGCTGCTCTCCTTCGCCCGATAATGTTCACTGTTCTAACCTAACTCAAGTGATTCCCCAACAATAGAGATAATGGTCACTGTTCTAACGATTCACCAACAATAAAGAGGATCTGGCGCTCGGCGACCGCTGCCGGGGCACGCTCGCTTCGCTCGCTCGCCTTAAGTCGCCTTCGCGTGATAATGGTCACTGTTCTAACCTAACCCAAATGATTCACCAACAATAAAGAGGATCTGGCGCTCGGCGACCGCTGCCGGGGCACGCTCGCTTCGCTCGCTCGCCTTAAGTCGCCTTCGCGTGATAATGGTCACTGTTCTAACCTAACCCAAATGATTCACCAACAATAAAGAGGATCTGGCGCTCGGCGACCGCTGCCGGGGCACGCTCGCTTCGCTCGCTCGCCTTAAGTCGCCTTCGCGTGATAATGGTCACTGTTCTAACCTAACCCAAATGATTCACCAACAATAAAGAGGATCTGGCGCTCGGCGACCGCTGCCGGGGCACGCTCGCTTCGCTCGCTCGCCTTAAGTCGCCTTCGCGTGATAATGGTCACTGTTCTAACCTAACCCAAATGATTCACCAACAATAAAGAGGATCTGGCGCTCGGCGACCGCTGCCGGGGCACGCTCGCTTCGCTCGCTCGCCTTAAGTCGCCTTCGCGTGATAATGGTCACTGTTCTAACCTAACCCAAATGATTCACCAACAATAAAGAGGATCTGGCGCTCGGCGACCGCTGCCGGGGCACGCTCGCTTCGCTCGCTCGCCTTAAGTCGCCTTCGCGTGATAATGGTCACTGTTCTAACCTAACCCAAATGATTCACCAACAATAAAGAGGATCTGGCGCTCGGCGACCGCTGCCGGGGCACGCTCGCTTCGCTCGCTCGCCTTAAGTCGCCTTCGCGTGATAATGGTCACTGTTCTAACCTAACCCAAATGATTCACCAACAATAAAGAGGATCTGGCGCTCGGCGACCGCTGCCGGGGCACGCTCGCTTCGCTCGCTCGCCTTAAGTCGCCTTCGCGTGATAATGGTCACTGTTCTAACCTAACCCAAATGATTCACCAACAATAAAGAGGATCTGGCGCTCGGCGACCGCTGCCGGGGCACGCTCGCTTCGCTCGCTCGCCTTAAGTCGCCTTCGCGTGATAATGGTCACTGTTCTAACCTAACCCAAATGATTCACCAACAATAAAGAGGATCTGGCGCTCGGCGACCGCTGCCGGGGCACGCTCGCTTCGCTCGCTCGCCTTAAGTCGCCTTCGCGTCCCGCGGCACGCTCGCCTTCGCGCGTTAATGGTCACTGTTCTAACCTAACCTAACCCAAATGTCGGATTGCTCTGAATCGGGGTGTTATAATAATGATGGTATCAATATATATTTTAAACGATAGACCTAATGATTTTTGATTAAATAAACGTTATATCTAATAACGTTATACGAAATAAGTTTTAGAGTATATACCTACATGTTACATGTAAAGAAATTATATCAACAGTTGGTATATCTCACGTTTATTACATCTTGTGAACGTTATTGAAATGAAAATATACCATCTAACTTTATAATATGATATGAGACGCACTCGTTGCCAACATATTTAATCATAGACGTCGATAGTTCATTTGTCTTTCATTGCACTTGCAATTAATTCCCTTTGCTCTGGTTCGCTTCGCATAATGTGATTTGTTTCAAAATGCCGTTTTACAGACGATGTTCTACATACCACTGTTTCATAACATAAAACACACCGCTTTGATGCCTTTTCATGCTATAAGTTCTCAATACTTCACACTCATATGAACTTTGTTACTTTGAACTAAAATGCAAACCGTTTCGATCGGTGCCGTGCCCAAAACATTTAGTCGCTGGCACGCGTGCCATTGGTTCGCCAGCACCATAAGACTGCTCTGCTAGTCCGTCTCTGCGGACACGGAAAGCAATCTAGAACATCGACGCTGTTAATATTTTGATTTCAACTTTAGTTTTATAGTAAACTTTGTGCTTGCTGGTAAAAGATGCAAGTCAGGGATGCAGAGAAGAAAAAAAACAAAAATATAGCTCTAGACACGTCCTTTATTCAAATACTGTACAGGCTTTATAGATTATGATACAATAACAACGCGTGCCTTCTGTTTGGCGAGCACACCGCGCGGCGGCAGCAATGTGCGCCTGCGCCGGCGCACTCGCGGCCACACATCACGCTGATGCGCAGTAATTGGTAATGTTATCAATAAACAGTCGCCGGTCCGCCCCTCACACACGTCGGGCACACGACCGGCGACCAGGCCGCGCTCGCCGTGGCGCCGCTGAGCTCATTTGTAAATGAACACTCAGAAGAAAAGTATTGTCATGATATAATCAGGCTAAATGTACAATCACTTCATACCCAACGCGAAATTATTTAATAATTAGTTGAGGCGCCCGCGGCCGCACGCTGAGCGCGGCCTCTGATCTATGATCGACGGCAAGCCACGCGCTCAAGCTACGCAAAGGAATGACTTAGATTTACCTCCTCGCACTATTGAATAATCTGTTAGTTTAGTTCTCCCCACCAGAGCGGGCGCAGCTTTGTTTGGCACCACACTACATAATTTATACAAAATGTCAATGTCAATAAAAATCACAATGAAAAAATATATGGAGGGATTTGGAAGAACTGTTTCGATTACATGGTTCACTTAATGGGTGACAATTTAAAGTCAATAATAATAATAATTACATCAGTATATCAATAATAAAAGTTCGCGCGTGTCGCAGTCTCGTGCGTCAACACGCGCGCTGACGTAGCACCACTTGTGAGCACGCGAGTGTTACGCTAACATCGCGGAGTGTCGGCCGACACTGACCGGAGAGGCAAGACTACTTGGGAGTTCGCACTATGAGATGTCTGCTCGTGCGACCCTCGCGTGCGACGTTCGCACGAGCAGAGCAACAGAGAGTGGAGGAAGCACAGACGCTACGCAAAATATAGGAACAATCAGTCGTCGTGTAGGTCGTCATTAAATTGAAAAGTTTCCTACTTACATTCAAAAGAAATAAAAACAATGTAAATCATACAAAACTTGTCGGATTGCACGAACACAACCATTCTCTGTAGAACTGCTACCTAATAATAATTAACATTAAATTACGAGTCGTAAAACAATATGGCATAATTTATATTACATAAAAACAATAAATATAATGTATATGCATTGCTCGTGGTCCCGGCGGGACGTATATAAAAGCTAATACACAATTAGAGCTGGTCGGTGTGAATCTCTTGTAATACTGTCCACAACAACATCACAGGCGGCACGTCACGACGGCGCGGCACGGCACGGTGCGCCACGACGTAGGCTCAGGCATCCTCCGGCCGCGCGGCGTCGTTCTCTCACGCCGTTGGCTACCTGTGGACACGACAGTAACGGTTAGCCCGCTGTAACATAAAACGATTTGCAGAGCCTGCACGAGCTATGCGAGAGAGGTCTTTTGAGCCTCGTACAACTCTACAAAATTGTTAAATTATTGTAGAAAAAACCGGCCAAGTGCTTGTCGGACCACGCACAATGAAGGGTTCCGTAGTTGAAAAGAATTCATCCCAAAAACAAAGTTAATAAGGTAATCCCAAAAAAAAACTGTATGTGATAAAATTACAAATTAATTATTTTCTGACTTTTTCTTTTACTTGTGCTGTGAGACCTTGCTTTTTGCCAAATTTCAAGATTCTAGGTCAACGGGAAGTACCCTATAGGTTTTGATTTACTTGCGAGTATCAAAATATGTCGCGTTAATGGCCGTATGTTTTTATTGCGTTAACTTAGAAGCTTGATTTTTGTAGAACTTCAAGGGACTATAGACGTATTTGATATCAAATTCAACTTGATACCTCCACGCGTTCCTGAGAAAAATGGTCTTGACAGACAGACGGACAACGAAGTGATCCTATAAGGGTTCCGTTTTTTTCCTTTTGAGGTACGGAACCCCAAAAATAACGTAACACAGAAATTACAAGTACGTATGAGTTACAATTAACAATCTACAAATCTTTAGTATTTATAAAAGCGTGGCACAAAGCGCGGCGGCGACGTCACACTCCCGACGGCCTACATCATTTTACGATTTGTAAAAATACAAGTCGTACAATGGATGGCCAGGGCTTTTTGTTTATATTGTTGTTTTCGTGATGTCCAGTGCGAGTGGCGATGAACAGTTTGTTTGTGTGCTACAGGTAGTGTTACCTATTGTCGTGCGGGTGCAGCACCACTCGCTGGTAGTCGCGGCGCGCCAGCTGCTGCCGCTGCCGCGTGCCCAGCTCCGCCGTGCCGTCGCGCGTGATGAACAGCTGCAGACCTGACGCTGCAGCACAAACACACATTCATCAAATTACATATTTCTGCTGAAAGTTAACTTGAGCAGGATGTGGGGAAAGACTTGCAGATCACAGTACCAGCCAGCTCAAGTACCGGTCAATGAAGAAGTTTGGCCAACCCTCTTGCTTTTAGCTAGGCCCTGGACTGCACCGCACAGATTACAGTTTGTTCATATGTAGTTGAGGTACAAGGCTAACCAGACTTCCTCAATGAGAGAACAAGAGAGAGAGCTATACCTGCCGCCAGATAACCGCGCAATAAAACTAGTTGACGCCTGCTACCAATTTATTCCAATATTTCAAACGACACTAAAACATGCTAAGACAGTGTCGCTTACACGATCAAAACAAATGTATCGCGTGCTTGACGCGCGCACAACAACGACAACATGTTTTTGATTTGATGTGTAACATCTTTCCTCTCGCTTTCCTGCAACCTGTAGGAGTGATTTTGTGAAAAGGGACGGAATTGTGTAAGCCATCAGCGTCGAAATTTTTCGTCGATTATAAAAAGAATCAGTTGTTCCATACATTTTGACCGTGTAGATATAGCGATTTTGTATGAAACAAATTTTTCTTTTTAAATAATCAATGAAAAATTAGTAATGCCATGGTACTCACTCTCAGCGGAGTCCTCGACGGCCTGCTTGAGGTCGGTGGCGGCGAGCAGCTCGTCGATGAGCGAGTCGGGGTTCACGCGCGTGTTCTCCACGCGACCAGACGCCACGTGCTGCAACACACACAATCCCTCGTTATATACATTAGAGTATATTACGTGCACATTAGAAAACATACGACAACGAATGTTGCTGTATTTGAATACTTACATTATTCTTCTTTGACCTGTAAGAGATGAGCTCAGCCTATAAAAGCCCTCCCAGCGACAGGGGCTCACACATCACTCAACAGACAACACAACTAGAATTAGGTTCCTGTATTTCGGTTGCACCACAATTCACTAAATACGTTTAGCGTTAAAAGAATTTAAAACGTCATTCTGTTTCTATTAATCGTTTAAAGATGACATAGACAAAGATGTTTTGGATACAAGTGGGTGTGTGGGGTAGCGCTAAACAATAGTACCTGCGCGTCGTCATTGTCCTGCTGCATGAGCGCGGCGCGCTTGCGTCGCTCGAGCGCCGCACGCGCACGCTCCAGCGACCCGCCCTCCGACGCCGACGCCGTCAGCGAGCCCGACGATGGGTTCCTGGTGTCATAACGCACACATGTACACACGGATCTTACAAGCACAGGAGGCTCCACACGTGACATCAGAGGGGACCTGCCTTAAGATAAAATGTATCGTGACTATTAATACGAGTAACCTAATCTTAAATTTAATTTTTTTGCAAATAAATGTCTTTTTTCTATGGTTACTGAACTCGGTGGAATTTATCATATTAGACAATCAGCTATGAGCTATTGTGGGTGCGGCAGGTAAAATATGGGGCCATAAGCTGCTTGGTGTGCGGAGCTTTAGAAGTAGATTAAAATTTAATAAATACAGAAATTGTACCACTATTCAGGCGACTATTTTTTTTGGTATAATCCTACTGCAATAACAAGAATAATTAGATAAAATATCTAATTTTAAAAAGGGATTTATTATATTTGTTGCCTGATAAATGGTTACATATTATATGCCTTATTTATGAAGCGCATTACAGATACAATAAATGCAATGCAAACCCATGCATCATTCAGTTAGTTACTGGCACTCAGCATGCACAAACAGCGTCATATTTATATTAAGCATATTATAATACAATTATGGTAAGTATGTACAGACAGTAAAATAGACGGAAGGCACGCATGCGCATGCGCCGCACAGTTGTAAAATATTTGCCATTAAATAACAACTATAGACCTTATCGTATAGTCCTACATGTTAACACATAGTATAAAGAATACCTCAATTATATAAAAACAATCTGTTCTAATAAAGCTAGAGTGAAATATGCTTAAATACTATTTTACCAATAATGTTTTATTAAGAAATTTTAAACATATTAATATCCAACAACTATAAGAACATCACAAAGAAGCTTGGATACACAGATACGTAACTACAATCACATCGACACGAGACAACATCTAAGGATACGTAGATCCACGCGTCACACAACATCTCTCACACGTGCCAGCAGGAATAGCAGCTTGTACGAGAGTGTGGTGACGCGCGCATCGTCCGCATTGTGTACGTGTGGAGATGTTGTAGCACTAACAGGGCGGAGCTGGGGCGGCGCGGCAGCGAGCCCACGGGCGGGGCGGGCCCCAGGCCCCCCGCGCCGCCCCCCGCGGGCCCCGCGTCCCGCAGCGCCCCGCACGCGCCGCACTCCCCGCCCGCGCCCGCGCTGCCCGCGCCGGCTCTTCTGTACAGCCCACACACTACTTCAACTGTCTGCTTACACACAGTCAGGTACCGACACTAGCTCGGTACTAACAATACAACATCTTACCGACTAAATACTTATAACAGAGGAAGACCGCGGCACACGGAAGAACATTCACAGTTAGAAGACAGACCAGAGGAAAAACTAAAACAGACTAAATAACCCGCCGAAACCACCCGCAACCGTTAGTACGCGGCGGACATTACCAGCAGGACAGGACAGGACACGACAGGAGGCAAGCAGGCGCGGGCGGCACTCACCTCACGTGCTCGGTGTAGCTGTGGCGCAGCGTGGGCACGTCCAGGCGCCGCGCGTGCCTGTGGAGCCCGTCCTCCGCGTCAGTCTTGGGCGTGGACGTGAGTAGCGCGCCCTCGTTAAGCGCCTGGTTCGACAGGCTCCTGAACCGGTGCCGGATGTCGATGCACTCCGACGAGCCCAGGTCTACTTCGGGATCGGACGGCACGCAATAGAACTCGTCCTCTATGCAGCCGGAGAGCCTGTTCGCGTTGGACACGAGCGAGTTCTTCCGGTGCGCCAGCGGCGTCAGGAACGGGAAGTTGTTGAACAACTCCTCGTTTTTCTTGTTCTTCTCGAGCAGCGCCGGAATGGTGTTGAGCGACTTCTGCTTGAAGATCTGGAAGTTGGTGAGCGGCTCGACAGCAGCGCTGATGATGCTGGCGGCCACTTTCTTCTTCTTGTCGAAGTAGGTGGGCATGGCGAAGGAGTTGTCGTGCCCGTTAATGAGCGTGGCATCGGGCGTGCGGTACTCGTCGCTGGCGGGCGAGCTCAGCGCCAGCGCGTGGCGCGGGATGACGTCGGGCGGGCCGCTCAGCGTGCAGTTGGCGGTCAGGTACAGCTCCGAGCTCTCGCTCACCATCGTCTTCTCCATGAGCAGCTTGGCGAGCGCGCGGCCCGCGTGCTTGCACGACTGGGAGGGGACGAACAGAGTGCTGGTGGTGCTGGTGCGCTCTGTGCGGACGCTGCGGGGGGCGGCAGGGGAGGGGACAAACGAAAACATAAAAAAATAAATGATTAAAAGCTAATAAATAAACGTGGCGAACCGAAATAAATAAAGTTAGTTACCGTGCATAACAAAATGTTAATAAATGAACAGAAGCATAAACAATGGACACTGTACAGTTTGCGCGCGAGGTGAGGTGCGCACGCGCGTGCCATGCAGCCGGGGACCAGCGGTGACGTCACAAACGAACACACTTGCCGTTCAAATGGTTCCGTTGCCAATCATCGTCGTACCTCCAAATCTTCGATGATCACAATTTAGTTCCCGCACCGAAATGTTCACATACACAATAGTGATAATAAACACCTTATAATAATGGGAAGCGGTAAGGCTTGGGATGGCTTGCACCCTAGGTATGGATCCTTCACCGGACGAGCTTGCCTAGCCACAGTTGATGGTCGTAAGGGCGCCTGTTCACCTGTTGTGATGCGGCCGGCCCGAGTCCCCGGCCGAGTCGCCCTCCGAGCTCTGCCGCGAGTGCGCAGACGCAGCCGACGAGCTGCCGTAGCCGGACGCCTGGAACACAATCATCAATCATGACTTGGTGACACTTCAGACTTGGAAAGCGATACTTATGCTGGTAATATTGAAGATCAAATGAAGAAGCTTAGTTACGGAACAAAATATGCTTTTATGCATTGCAAATACATTTTGGACGCACACCAAAATAATTTTAAGATGCTACCAAATTAAATTGATTTTATTTATGGTGGATAAATAAATGCTCACCAAAACCCATTTTTTTTCGCATTTATTTAAATGCACCAATTTATTGAGTTTTAAACAGCATGCCTTTCTATCTCACAGGACTGTTGACATGTCTCCCAATTCCCGGGTCCGTACCTTACTGCTCATGTCTCCGGAGGTGTTCGAGGAGTTGCGCGAGTGCGTGTGCTGCTGCTGCTGCATGCACGCCGCACACGCCGCGGGCACGCTCGCGCCCAGCGTGCCCGCGCCGGCGCCCACCGCCGCCTGCATCGTTAGACCTGGAAGGTAATGTTAAGCGTGTAAAGATATGTTGTGTTATTGTGCTTTTCGTTCAGGCTTTCTTCAGTAACAGGTCATTTTTAACATTATTTAATATTCGAAATCTTTACAATACTGGCTTTCTTATTTAGATTGCATGAAATAGTTTTTTGCACTTAATAATTACACGCATAATTATATATCATTACTATGATAGGGAAGTAAACCTCGACATGCACGTGGCACCACACACTCCCTCTTCAGGCTGCAGACATGATGAAACCTTGTTTTTATTTCTTTCTACAACATGTAAATGTTCGTAGGAAGGAAGCTGCTTACCGGGGTGGTCAGGCGCGGAGGTGCCGAGCGGCGAGTCTTCGCCGTCAGGAGTGGGCAGCTCGGACGAGGGCATCAACGACAGGGGCTGCGACACGCTGCCCTCTGGAAACACATATAGCTAGGCGGTAATATGGCGTAATAGACAAAGCGACTGTGACACTGGATACAGTTACCGAGTATGGGTGGCAGACACGATGCCCAACTGTTCCAAGAGCCGTGTGATATATTGGGACCAGTACTGTATATTGCGGTTAGGCTTTTCTGTTCAGGTATGTGGTGACGATAGAGAGACGCAACTGAACCATGTCTTCGTAGTACCTCCACGTTGATCAAGCGTTTATACTGCAGCCCCTCCCTTGCATAGGGAATCAAAGCATCTTGATGTAGCAACATACCGTAGTTTTTCTTCTTGGTGAGCGAGCCAAAGCCCGAGGAGGCGGTGGAGGAGGCGCAGTCGTCGTCGGGCTGCGCGCCACCCGGGACGCTCTCCGAGCCGCTGTCGGCGGCCGCCATGCCGTCCGGCGCGTCCTGCTTGCGCTCCGGACTGGAAGCATGCGCCACACGGTATATTTAGCATGCGAGTAACAACGATAATTCGGCGCACTTGTGACATTTTGCTTGAATAGGTTATTTTAATTATTTTTAAAGAGTATGTATGGATCGTAGCAGGTGGCGTTTTGTAGTTTCTGTGTGGGAAAAAAAGCGTGAATTTGTGCATGTATTTTATTTTTCTTTTATGTACATTGTTTTCTATTTTGTGAATGTGAGAATGTTGTAGGCCCCGTACGTCTCACAGATGATTCGATTTGTTGACCATTTTCTATTTTTTTCTGTATCTGATACTTGTTGACGTGCCTACACTACCCATACCAATAATTAGTGTAATTTAAAAATATTGTAAAAGCCAATTATTCTCAGAGTCACTCTAAATAATTGGCTTTTACATGTGGAAGTTTGTTCGGCTCTTCTCCATAGGAATCGACCAGTTGGAGCCGTGCACCTAGCTTCTGACGTTTCATAAGTGCCTGTGTAGGTTTATGTGAAATAAAATGTTTAAAGTTTGAGTTCCGAAGAACAACTGTCACAGAAGTCTCTTATGTGCTACGTACACTTTAAACAGCGGGTCCCCAGAGATCATGTTCATCTTGATGCGCACACGCAGCACGGAGTTGTCCTGCCGCCGGCGCGGGTCGTAGCCCTCCAGCAGACAGCGCTTCGTCGTCTCGCCCGCGCCCGCCAACTCCGCAAGGTTCACGTCGCAGAAGCCCAGCTTCTGGTATGACCTGCCGCCTGTAATACAACGTTAGTTTTTTATGTTATTATTAACTCGGAGCAACTTGTGGCTAAGTAATAACAGCCGCACGGGTCGATCCATCAGGTTAAGCTACGCTTGCCGGGGTCGGTCCGTGGATGGGTGAACATCTTTACATACCGAGACTCCTCCGTGCCTCGGAAAGCACGTTAAGCCGTTGGTCCCGGCTGTTATTCGTGAATCTTTGACAGTCGTTACGTCGTCAGAAGCGCGAAAGTCTGACAACCAGTTTACCAAGGGGTATCGTATTACCCAGTTAATGGGTTGTGGATGTCAGATAGGCAGTCGCTCCAAGTAAAATACTGGTATTTAGCTGCATCCGGTTAGACAGGAAGCCGACCGCAACATAGTTGGGAAAAGGCTAGGCAGATTGATTGATGGGATATGAACCATGCCCATGATCCACCTGATACTTAGTGGTCTCGCCACCTGTCTGTCGTAGTGAAGTGCCTACCTACGTACAGTACTTCACAGGACAAAAATGTAAAAGAATCGTTTTATAAATATAGCTTGTATGCTTGGAACATGTCAGTTTATTCGTTCTATTATGTTTTACGACTTGCAAAAAAACCAAGATTGCAAGCAATAAAATGAGGAATTCATATTACAGTTAAAGCGACGCAAAAAGTGCATAACCATTGCAATACTTCAGCATAAAACGCTAAATTGTGTAAAGTTATTTCTGAAAGAAATGCGAAACTGAAAAGAGCGTCCCAGCGGATAACTCGAAACATTCGTGATTTATCTTACCGCTGCGAGTGCATTATAAACGCGGCTTCATCGAATACTTTGTGAATTCACTTTGTCTCAAAGCGGACGAGTTAGAATCCTTGTCCGGGCGCCAGCTCCAGCGCTGCGGCGGACTTGCAAGTATATGGACGTTACTGAATCGCAGTCGCGCTGAATGTTCAATATCCCAACGGTAAAGTTTACACGAAAACATTTAAACGTGTCAAAGGGAGCTTGGAACTCGTTTGAATGATTTACGTAAACATTTGCTCATACTTTTGTCAGCGTTTCAGTGTGACGTGGGCGGAGGTTGCGTATTATGAATTCGGAGTTGGGAGCACAGATAACTACGGTGCTGCTCATTAAAATTAACAAAGGTCCCTCTTTATTTAATGTGCGCACTCATTAATATAATTGAAAGCAGCGGTCAATGTGTGGTATGCAAAAAAACACAGGCCAGATTTTTGGAATTGGGGATAAAATTATTGTTATAATATAACAAAGAAAGTAGGTTATCAATGGATTTCTTCAAGAAGGCATAGGCAAATTCGTGATGATAACGATCCTCTTACCTTTACACTCCTTGCGCACGGACACCCTCATGAGCGCCGGCTCCAGCACGCCGGTGCTTGCGTTGGCGCACATCTTACACACGAACGAGAACTGCGCGTTCCACCGCACCGCGTGGTTCCGCACCTCCTCTCTGTGGGCAACACAACAAACGACTATCAGTAATGTCACACAAGCTACGTCAGAATATCAAGTGATCCAGACACCAGTGAGCATCCAGTGAGTGTGATATTGACATAAGACTTCAAATTGCATGGCAGACGAAAATGTATAATATAGACAGCGTAGTCTATAGCGTGTACGATTTAATTTATGTGTTGGCTTCGTTCAGATATAAAAAACCATTCAATAATATAAGGCATTGCTTCACTAAAGTGCGTTTCGATCCCCACCGCGTCACCTAATTTCCAGCGAGTATTTCCTATATTGCCCCACACTCACACCATTCCGACTGGATCAACTCGATGCGGAAGTCACGGCTGCGCGTGTGCCATTCAGTTGCACTTCGTTAAAACCACCGCCACCGGTGTCGCACATATAGAGCGTTCGGACGACCTATATGGCGCAGCGAACGATCTGCCCCTATTAAGTGTCGCAAACGTACAATAGTTCAAATATTTGTTTGGTCAAACCCTTGTAAAAAAGTACCTACTGTATTCTTTTGCAGCATTGACTGCGGAATTGGCGTTTTCGTTTACAAAAATTTTTCAGCATGCTACTGACAATCTCATTCGTTCCGAGCCCCTAAACACACACCATGGATTTATTAGGTCTTCAAAGCATTGATTATAACATCGGTTACCATAAACACCCGTTTAACAGCATGATAACTTTTACTATAACGAGATTTTACGAGATACCGTCGCACGCGCCGCGTTCACTACGCTCGAGCAACTGCAGCTTCTCTGATTATGAAATCTTCTGCTGTAACAGACGCATTACGCAATGCTGCATGAAGAGGACATACAACTTAGACATATCAAGAAAGTAGTTCTTATATTCCTCCTTCCTGCTAGATTGACACAACGTTAACGACCGACTCGTAGCTTATCTCACGACAAAAGCGTTGTCAATTGAGGAAGTGACATTATCTTTAGCCTAAGTGATGGAAAGTCAGATAACCAGTACAGTAAGCATTCATATTTTTAAACTTTTCTAGTAAAACAAAATAAAAGCTCAGCAATGTTAGTAGATGGAAGGATCGGGCTAATGGATGCCATCAAATCGTTATCTAGTGTAGTTGCGAAGCGGATAGGTTTGTGAAGCAGGCCGTTTGAACAGCCGCACTGTCGCAGTCAGCAGCAGCTCAGTGGATGACTGGATGCACTTACAACGAACAGCTTGGTGTGAAACTAACGGCCAAGCCTCCCTCGTGACCTGCTCTTAATGACAGCTGCGACACTTAGCAACATTGCATGTGGTATTACTATTAAGGCTAATTGAATCGGTTAAAAAAATAGTACACTTACAAAAACTACCAGTTGTTGTTTGCTTGGCGGTTAGCATTATGAGCAGCTTGCGGTTATTTGCTGTTGTTGCTTTATGGTTTCGGTTGTTGTTGTTGGTTGGTTATGGTTGTATTATGAGTCCATAATGAATAATTGTGTGTATAATATCGCAGCACACGCACGCTTCTGAAGTTATTGTGTGTATAATATCGCAGCACACTCACGCTTCTGAAGTTTAGCCTAAATAAATATCGATCTAATGGCAGTAAAGTGTAATGTCACATACACATCGGCCTGGGAACGAATTCTGACAGTAAGTGGATCGCTCGGACGTATAAACGAAGCTGTGTACAATTTATCGTACACGTCTCGGCATAAGTATCAGACCTTGCGATAAACCTACGAGTCGAACAGTCTGTACTTTGCGAGATATGTGTCAGAGTGACGTGGCTCGAATGAGAAACAGTCTTTTAGCATAATCGAATCGAGCAGGTTGCTGGAACCACTACGCCTTAACTTAATTTATCTGTGTCGCTGCAGCAGCTCTGCGAAACAAATTACATGAGTTCTGCTGAAGCAATCCGAAACAAAATAATCGTCACATCTAAAACTAACACATTTAAAAACCGGTCGAACCTCAAGTACACAGTCAGTCAACTAACGGTTTGTATTTCAAATACACTATCACAAGTACAAAGTTTAAGTGACCTGACCTACGTATGGTACCAGTGTCCCACATAGTGCTGGAGGCGTCCCAATTCCGGCGGTCACCGATGTACCTAAAAGGTAATGAGAATGTTCGCGTGCCGGACGGAGCTACTTCCGCCCGCTAATGGCCCTTGTGATAATACAGCCCGTACTTAAGATAATGGGAATTTTATTTCGTTATGTTTTCGGGAGCTTTGTCCTTCAGGTGCCGGAGATTTTATCGCGTTAAGACAAAGTGGTCTTAGGAAGGGACGTCACGCGTTACACGTTTTTACAAAAGATTTGTTTGTCGTTCAAAAAGTTGAAGATAATATTTGTTACAGTCTCAGACTGCATTTCTATGTTATCTTCCATTTTGACATTTACAATCTTTAATCTAAAGACAGACTGTGTTTCCGGCGTTCTCTACGAACCTCCGCGGCAACACACCGGTGGCCTCACTAAACAACGATCCGGCTAGTTAGCTCATGTTTACGAGGCAGTTCTCCGAAACGAAGCCCTGCACCGAGGGCGCTCCTTCGGCTCTTATCGAGATTAATACCGTTTCTACTAAGTGGACCATGAATGTCTATCTCGATTGATACGATGCAAGGAAATACAGCAACAGCAATGTTACCCAGGTAATTAATGTGGTTACAACATTGTTTAGTTTTTACGACTCTTCTCTTGTCTCGTTGAGGATTTTTGAGAAGGTAAGTGAACCATTCGGGTGATCTAAGTCTAAGAACTGTGGCAAGCCTGTTGAAAGATTTAGATAGTCTTCGTGTTTACATTTCGTATTAGAGGACTAGAATGATCACTTGAAGATAGGAAGTAGATAAGTGCAGTAAACGTGAGTTATCTACGAATATTATGTACTTAGGGTCATGGCTACCTCGCGTGGCCCTCGAAGTATCTATCCAATACCATGGCCTTTACGTCGAACACGATCGTCAGTCTGCAACTGGCATGTTCGTGGCACATTTTGAAATGTAATCAGAATCGTTCCTTCGCTTGTGTTTTGTTTTTTAAAGTTTGGTTTTGGAGCCGAGTTTTTTAACCGTGCCATAATGATCTTGGTGCAAGGTGCCTGATACATATCTTTACGGTCGGCCGCGCTGGCCCTAGCGAAGTTATACGAATGCCAGGCGTCACGGCCGGTGCGCCGGACACCGCACCTGACCGCTAAATAATCATTACTAATTAACATTTCTTCTTTTAGTTAAGCACGCGCCGGCTACTGTGCCATACATACTTTAAGTATAACTTGTTAGATATATAATATACGGTGAGGCTACAGTTTATCGGGCCCTCGGGAGGAGCAATGACCTCCTTTGAAACATGAGCTTGAGTAATCGCTTTATGAAAATTGTATTTACTTACAAAGGCTTAACGTTTCCTTCAGGTAAAATATGTAGATAAATAAAGTGAGTCGGATATTAACGAACAATGCAATTAAAACCCAATCAAGATAATAAAATAGTATATTATTTTTTGACAAGGCCCACAAATTAATATAAATTCTCGTCATAAATTATTTAACAGTCAAACTTTCCGATAATTGTCTGCAGGCCTTTCCAGAGAGGAAATTGGATTGCTGGCGATTCATAAAGCGGAAATTTGTTTTATCTACATATTTATTATTTTAAAATACACTTATTTCACTTATGTAGTCGTTGCCGTCGCTGGTAATAATGAAAATATAATTTCATACAACAATACCTAGAAACTGGATGATGTATCGCGCCAACCACCTTGATTGCTATGCATTAAAGTATAACGGATTTTCGGAGAACAGCTCATTAGTACAACAAGGCTGAGATTAGCATGTATTAAACGACACTATCAATGATGGTGATGAATCAAGATGCTAATGTATATCCAACGTTTGTCCAGAGTTTGCGTCAATCGTAGTGTGGTGTGGTGTGGTTAAGAAATGGTGTGGCGATTAGCTTACAGTTTCACAAGTAAATAAATGAATATAAAATATGCGTTTCGTAAGAGTAACTGCTTGCTTGGTGTTTACTGTGCTATGAACAAAATAATGTCGAGCCTAGCATGATGACGCCACATTTCACTCACTGCGACCACCAGATGTTTGAATGCACTTGTTGGATAAACCGCAGTGTAATAAAATACATGAGTTTAACGATGACAGGACAACGTATTAATAAGACTGGAGTTAGCCGGGAATAAACGCTGTAGCATTCTGTTGCACGGTCGCACATTCAAGCTACACACTATTCTGTAACCAACAAGCGTGGTCGAGTTACTAAAGAATTGTTGTTCAACACAACACTATTACAGCAACATGGAATGAATCAGTTTACGAAAGATATTAATTAATAAGACTGGAGTTAGCCGGGAATAAACGCTGTAGCATTCTGTTGCACGGTCGCACATTCAAGCTACACACTATTCTGTAACCAACAAGCGTGGTCGAGTTACTAAAGAATTGTTGTTCAACACAACACTATTACAGCAACATGTAATGAATCAGTTTACGAAAGATATTAATACCACGAGCACTGTATTTACACAATGTTAATTAGTGAAACTTCACGCTCCAGGACCTAATGTCGGCGAAAACTGTATTAGTGGCAGTATACATCATACAAATTGTTTATAATATCCACTAGGCAAGTATTATGCGACGTTGCATGCGCATTAGTGTGAATAAAACTGACAGTAAAGACCGCAGTGACACTGTAATGGCGTCATGCGTGAGAGTTTATGCGCCGGAGTGCTGCGTGATGGACGATGTACGCTCAATTTGACTGTGCATATATTAATACTTTATGTTAATGGACTGCATTGAGTGGTTTCAGGAAGGAATGTTACGCGCAAAATTACTGCGGCATTTTAAACGGTTTAAGTGGAAGATTGGACAAAATAGAAGTGGGTGTGCGAATTCGCAGCTAGAAAACTGTGCGGGTTCGTTCTGGTGCATTCTAGTTTAAGAGTCTAGCTCTGGACTGATTTAAAATAAACGATAACTTTTTGTACTTCATATAAATAACATGAAATTGAACAGGTTACAATAGCACCGAAGGAAACCACTGAAGACACTGACGGAGTTGCTGTATCTATTGATGTCTGCAATCACTTATCACAACGGCACTTAACATGTTGACTGATGGTGTAGTGTAGCTCAACAAACAGCATTAAAAATAATCTTGAAAGAAATACTGGTATGAACGAAATAACAACTATAATCCACGAGGCAACACGAAGCACAGCGTATTGAAGATGTACACGTTGCAACAGCCGTGAGCCGACCCCATTCCTTCAGTTTACGAGGCGCGCTGGACTGCGCGAGCGCAGCCATGCTTTATGAGGTGATGCGAGACGAAGATTTAAAGCTATCATAAACTAGCTAGGAATTCTTGAAGGAAACAAGCGTATAAGTACAGAGATAAATTGTTTTGCAACAGGATTGTAAGTCCTCTTCCGTACCATACTCCTAGTTAGTTCCGTATACTCTTTCCAAAGAAGAGCCATGGTCGTGACCGTAACCATCCACTTTCGGACTGATAGCATAGCATTGTGAATTGACAACGAAATACCACTGCATTTTTCCCATCATCAGCCAATATGTATCACGTACGATTCGCGTGTATCGTGCAGACGCAGATCAAAGCCACGGAGTGTGTAACGAGAGCAAGGTCGGCAGATGTCGCGGTGTCGGGTGTCCGGTGTCAGGCAGATGGCTCGCCGCACCGCGGCACTGGACACTGCTTGCAACCAGACAGGCTCGGCCACTGTCACACTGGTACACGTTAGGTAAACTCGTTTCGGGATTTGCCCGATCGTAATAAAATTATGCCAAAGTAATTTTAAAGGCACAAAACCTGCGCGGATCGTAAGACCGCTGTCTTGCACTTTTGTGATGAAGTGAAGAGTTTACGAGATAAGTTAACACTATCCAAGTTGTATATGGTTAATGGGACTGCGAACCGACGCGTGAGCGTTACTTCAAGTGAAACCATATGCTCATGGCACTGTACTCATTCATTCCAGCACATGTTTACAATTAGTGAGAGGCAAACAACTGTTACGTATGATCACCATTTCACTTTAGCTCCTACATTAGATATGGCCGGGAATGAAGCAAAAAAACAAAACAAACAAACGCTCAAGGATCTAATGGTCTTGGTTTGTGGTTTGTCGTTAAGTGGTAATTGTGACTAATAAGTGAATTATCTGCGGCAATAAGTCGTGGCCTGGATTCTTGCGTGGCATAAGCTTAAAAGATTTTGACCTCTTTCTCTAGTTTTTGCGGTAAAAAATACACAGAAAAAAGGGGAATCCTTTATGGTGCAGTAGAATACCCCCTGTGCGTTCCATTTGCAATATGCATGTATTGTGTTGTACGGTTCACGCTGCCTACTTAGCAGTGTCATAATAAAACAACATGGTAAACGTAACTTATGTCAAAGCCATTGTAACGTTGCTGACGTCAGTCGACTGCCAGTTAAAAGGATCATCGTAATCCTCCGCTGATGCGCGGTGAAGGACGAGGGGACAACAATAACTAATTTCTGGTTTAAACATGGGTAATTACGGTTCAAGGTATTATGAATCTCATTATGACATCCTTAATTACATTTCGTACGTTAGCTTGAATATTGTGGAAGATTACACAAAAAAACTAGGACAAAACAATGTAGGTATCTACAGGTTTAATAGATGATGTTCCCAGTCCCAGGTTAAAAGTGATAATTTTTGAGGTTTTCCTACACCTACACACCTATAGGCAGCATTCCACATCGTTGCCGTTTACGTTTCGACCGGTTAGGTACAGGTTCCGTAAAACGTGTAAAAGAAAAGCTTCGCGGTTCAGTGTAGCGGCACGAGCAATATACGAGGGTTACATTGCTCTGCCGGTCGGTGCTATCGTCCTTTACGAGCCTAGCCCGGTGTACCGGCGAGCTATGAATGTTGTTGGGTGAGCAGATACATAGACAAAACGATCCAAAGACAACGTAAAAACTCGAATGTCTGATCGGTGTCAAGGACTTACGAGATCTCAAAAACAAAATTGGAAATGAGTGAGAGACGTGATGACTAGTTGAGCTTCATTCGGTCCTTAATAAATAATGAATAGGGTCGAAGTATCAAAACGAATACAGGGCAAGATTTACTTGAAAGTAGGAACTACAAAAATGTACGTGAATCATAAAATCGGGGGGCGTAAACCATTGCTAATTATATTATTTATTCGAATTACTTACATAGAATAGATACAAAACATAATAGTGATCGAATCAAGAATTTCGGATTCTAAAAGTATACCTAGGTATCATGGTGGCATGTCATTGAGATGGACCTCACCTGTAAGGCCGGTACACTGGTAAACTTAGCGAGAAATATGAAATTCGTGGAGCTGAGTCGTTACGGGTCGTCAGAAGCCCCAACCAATCTTACCAAGGGGTATCGTATTACCCAGATAACTGTGTTGTGGAGGTCAGATAGGCAGTCACTCCATGTAAAATACTGGTAAGTAATCAAATATTCAGCTGCATTCGGTTTGACTGGAAGCCGACCCCAAAATCGTTGGGAAATGGCTAGGCAGATTGATTGATTAACCGATTGGTTAAGTATAAACGTGTAACACAGTTCTTATTTCTGAGCAAATTTATCTGTTTCTAAGTAGTTTTTGTGATTAACGAACTATATCAACACCCCTCCGATTTATACAGCTTCGTTATATCTATTCGGATAACAGTATTATACATTTTCCCACAATTTTCTCCTTATATGGTCACAACACAAAGTGTTATTGTAAAAGTATTTGCGGTTTCATCTGCGGTTAGTAAACTATGTGTTTGTTCACAAGCTTCGCTGCACGCAGGTTCCAAGCTTCTCTTGGGTTTTGTATCATTTTTTTTTCACTTTCTCCTTCAAGTTATTGAGAAGGACATGTAGTATTTGTGCCTTTAGGATTCTCTTTTTGTTAATAACTTTAGAACACTCATTGGCAACTTAATATTTTCAATGAAATAATGCCATGTGCATGTATGTCCCCGACGTAGTCCCATGAGTCAGCGCGTCTGATATTATATCTTGATCGTGGTATTTCCACTCGGCTAGTTTCAGTGACGTCGCCGCAGCTCAGCATAGTCGTCATGACGACATGCTTGCATTTAGACACGCTTCTCAGCGTACGAGCAATCGGCTATATCGGCTATTGAGACTTGAGACCGACACCAACATCTGCAGCTCGTATGAGACTATATTGCTGCTTTGATATTTCAAACTCTATAAGCAGATCCTATCTGGAATGTGGGACAATACAAATCAGGATATTGCCTGAACAGTTTCGTACATCACAAGGTCTAATAGGTTATGCAATGGATGCGTGGTAGATTGGATGCAGAATATAATGTTAGTAGACAATAACTCAATAAGTCATTACCGTATGTATTTCGGTTTCCATTTCCCTCAACATGAGCATCACATCCAGGAATAACGCATGTTCGCATAATGTTCACGCCTACGCAGGCTGCTTAATTGAATGTCAATCAATGCGGAGAATGTTTGACACTTGATGCGACGAGCAGTGCGGTACATATTACGAGACGCACGCGGGAGAGAACTATTGACTCATTAGTTCGTCAGCTTGTATTTACGATACACTGACGAGTTTAGAACACTAAGGGCTGATTGTTCAATAGGCGAATAACTTTTACCTGAAGAATAAATGTGACAGTTTGACATATTTTCAATGCAAAAGCTGTCAAACCGCCATATTTATTCCTCAAATAAAAATTATCTGACTGTTGAACAATCAGCCCTAAACCAAATATTTACCGCTTGTTTTGTTGTCTACAATTTGAACAAAAGAAACAACACGTATCCACTGAAAACAAAACGCAACTCTCAAACGAAGCAATTTACACTCAAACAAACAACACCCGTTCTCGTCCAGAATCGGCAACAACAATTAACCGTGTAGTATCAACAAACATGCGAGTTCGCGACCACAAGGATCGCTAGCAGTTAAGCGACGATCAACAAACAGTAGGTAGCGACTAGCGAGTTTTCGACAGGAATGGGGTCGAAGCCCCACGAGGAAGCGTTGCGCAGGCACAGGATGCGCTGTTGCTTTATTAGCCATCGGATGATGCGCACATATGCGGACACGCACTGTGAACCGGCAAAAATATACAACAACTCTATTTTCATACTGAAAAATACTGCATGGTTTCATACGACGCTGTACGAGTCCATACAACCTAAATAGCCACACTATGATTTACATTCATTTTGCAAAGGACTGCATTTGTCTAAATACCTACTTTCAAACTGCAGTTCGTTTTAAACGGCTCGGTAGTTCAGGCGCCAACTTGTCTCAAACATCCAATACTGCTGAATCGTCTCGTAGAGTCGGGGCATACGTCATTATGCTGTTCTGAGAGCTTCATTGCCGGATATTCTATATACAGATGGTAGAGGCGGATCAAAAGGCGTTCTTTTTTTTCGACTACATAATTTATGTCAGCTTGGCGTCTAGTTTAAAGTCTGATGCAACGGAGCCCGGCTTTCCTTATTACCGCTCCAAATTATATTGTATTCCGTGCTGGAGTAATGGTGAAGTAAATCATGATTAACTGCCGGCTCGGGAACGGCTCGGTTTATGGCTCGGCCAATACTTTCCAGACGAGCTCGTTGCAGGTTAATCTTAACGGGCATTCCTCTCGCTCTGTATAAAATATATGTTTTGCTTCGTGGAAGTGACAAAGTGTGGGAATGTGATTTGGAAATGCTTGACATATTTTTAAAAACAAATTACGCTTATGACAAGCGATTTCTCGAGATTACAATATTATGTATATAACATACATAATATTGTAATCTCGAGAAATCGCTTGTAAACTAACGAAATGGTTAGTGCGACAGTTGTACTCAATACAATAATATTTGATCTAGTTCAAAAGAAACAGAAGATGAGTAATGAACACACCGATGATTAATTTACATCGTGTCAACTATAACAAAGTTAACGTTCACGAGTTGTTGTAACACGATTTGTGTCCAGCGCCGCGGGCTGTTGTCGTGACAAGGTGGTAATTACATTGTTCAAGCATAAATAACCATGTGTCACATGCACAAAGTGCGAGCCCACATTGTGTGACGTGTGCTGCAGTGATGTCAGTGTCAGCGACTTCAGCGAGGATGTGGCATCGAGCCAGCACTCCTCGCGCTTCCGATCACGTGTGGCCACGCCACGACAATGAATGCCCGAATAACTGGGATAACAAAAGAGACAGCGTTACTATTAAAACAGCTGAATGCAAATCATGATTCACTAGACAAACTAACAATACTGTGTATTAACCAAAAAACCCTAAAAAAGAAAGATATTATTAAAAAACGCGCGAAGATTGAAAACAAGTACAAAACAGATGGAGAATAAAACAATAACATAACGCAACTAATGTCGTAAATAAGAAATTAAATTAGTAGCAGTCAGTTCAATACAGATAGAACAAAAGCAAGTTGTACGTAGAATCGTTTGCATTACTAATCAAAGATCGCCATTATTGTAGTAATAACTGTCTTCTAACAGAAACATACCAATCTAATTGAAATAATGATGAGCCTTTTATTGCAGTTGATATATAGATTTGATTGTGTATAACGTCCTTACATTCCGTTTAACAGCTTTCAATGCGCTTGTACGTGGTATTAATAACCAGAAACGGAATTAATCAACTTAACACTTGCTAACACAATTAAATTCGTAACCCGATCAAAGAGAACTCCAAGCACAACATTTACACGTTTCTAGCAGCAGATGTCTATGTAAGCAGATGACTGTGCTCTGATATCACCATCTCAACTACTCGTATGCTTTGGTCCACCAACGCAGCAAAACGAGGCGATATGCCAAAAGATCGCATCATTGAGGTGATTCCCGAATTTTCTTCATCATTTATTCTCTTAACACATTTTTGTTCGATGAGAGTGCACTTGATTGTAGCTAGCTGTCTTATTATTAAACGTACGTTCATTTTATCATAAAACGTTGAACGGAAATAATATATGAGCATGAATTCAGCATTTCATCCAGAAAACACCAAAGTTCCTGATACTTGCAAGCGCCGCATTAATCTAAACTTAGATGACTCCTCCACGAGCAAGTAATAATCAATGAGATTGACACTGAAGCTGCACCCACTAAGCTTCATTAACTAATCATATAAATTCCCGATAATTTGTCGACGCATGAATGTCTCTAGTATGAGATAAATAATTACCGTAAACAAACTACTTATAAGGATTAAAGATGGAGTAATTGATCTGCGATTATTTCTAGCCCTGTTTACAAACTTCTGCATTCACCTTTGAACCTGAAGCCGTAACTCTCGAACCGAACTGATTAAATCCTTCACAACTTATTTAGTCTTGTCACGAATACCGTAGAGCAAATCGATTTAGGTGGCTATTCGTTAAAGTCGTAATTTTGTACTATTACTTAATACAAATGGAGCAGGTTACGTAAAAATTATCCAACAGAAAAACGAACTAACTGTTCAAACAAAAGTGATGCTGTTACAATATTTGCGAGCGTATCCGCCAAATAACGAATTCGTGGAAAGAGGCCCTTCGCGTGTGAAGTCCTTTCACCTGCGGTTGGCAAGGGGCGGCGTGCGCGCGGACGGCCTTGCTCGACCTTGCGTGGCTGGCGAATCAGGTGCTTCAGCGACATGCGTTGGCGCACTGCGAAGGATGCACGATGGCTGGTAGCCATTTTGGAATATTAGGTCTTTACCTATGAAATTGCCGTTCTGCAGTACTGGCCATTTCAAATCAAAATAATTTTTGTTTGGCTAAGAATTCTAATTTCAAATTAATTTTATTTTAAAGACATGGATTTTTTTTTCCAAAAGTAGTCATTTGTTTATTGATTGGTGTTACATTTTCATCGCATTTCAATCTTTTTCGTCATCATGGATACGTTAAAATTTGGAGTAATTATGGAATATGAGTACCGTCGTGGCAGCAACGCGGCACAAGCGGCACGCAACATCAACGACGTTTACGGAGCTAACACTACAAACCAACGCACCACTTGTTATTGGTTTGCTCGCTTCCGTTCTGGAAATTTCGACCTGAAAAATTAACCTCGCGGTCCTCCGAAGACTTTGGTCGACAATGACGAATTAAAGGCGATTGTGGAAGCTGATGATACACAATCTACGGCTGAATTAGCAGCAGCTTTCGACGTTAGCGACAAAACAATATTGGTCCATTTGCGTCAATTTGGCAAGGTAAAAAAGCTTGACAAATGGGTGCCCCACGAACTCAATGATCGCCAGCGCGAAGTACGCGTCGAGACGTGCCTTGCACTGCTCAACAGACACACAAATGAAGGAATTTTGAACCGCATTGTTACCTGCGATGAAAAATGGATTCTGTTTGATAACCGCAAGCGCTCAGCAAGTTGGTTGGATCCTGGTTCAGCACCTAAACTATGCCCTAAACGAAAACTTACCCCTAGAAAAGTGATGGTCACTGTTTGGTGGTCTAGCGCTGGTGTGATTCATCACAGCTTCTTACCAAACGGGGTGAGCATTACTTCAGATGTGTACTGTGAAGAACTGAACACAATGATGGAGAAGCTGGCACATCTCCTACCAGCATTGGTCAATCGCTCGTCTCCGCTGCTCCTGCACGACAACGCGCGACCTCATACTGCACAGCAGACGGTCTCCCAAGTTGCAAGAACTGGGGTTGGAAGCTCTCCGTCATCCGCCCTACTCACCAGACCTTGCGCCTACAGACTACTACTTTTTCCAGAATTTGGATAACTTCTTGGCGGGAAAAAAATTCAATACCCGAGAGGCAGTACAAAATGCCTTTGAAGAATTTGTTGCCTCCCGTCCAGCTGATTTCTTTAGGAAGGGCATCAATAAACTGCCACTGCGTTGGCAAAGATGCATTGATTGCATGGGTGATTACTTCGATTAATACAAATAAAAAATGCATGAAAAAATTCGTTTAATTTTTTTCATACAAAACGGCAATTTCATAGGTAAAGACCTATTATATTTTTATAATTCGTTGTTCTGGTCATACGTTTGGGTGCAGGAAGTACTCAAATCTTCTTACACCTGTTTTCACTAAAAGTCTTCGATGATTTACGAAGAAATGAGAAAGAAAAGCAATATTTTCATAATGAACTCATCAATCGAACTAATGCCATGTTGTGAACTAACGAATAGACTGGAATCAAACAACACTTGGGATTGCAGCACAAATGATAAACATTTATAAATGAATCAGAGGATCCCACGCCTGTCTAAAATATCTGTTGGCGTTAAGTTTGTCATTGTCTATTTATAGTGAGGCGGGACGCGGGATGCGGGACGGGCCGGGCAGGGTTCCCACCTGTCACTTTCATTTCACACGTCTTACGGTGTTATTTCCTACAGGAAGATGTCATAAAATGAGTCAAAATATGTTTGTATCTGTTTGATGCCGTTTTACATTTTATTTCCTTCAGGAAAATGCTACTCCTAAAAATACACGTTTATTTTTGGTTCTGCATTATTAGTGATGACAATTTGAAGTGCTTGATAGTTGATTCACGAGGTCTTGTTTGGCATAACGACAGCCATTAGTGTGGAATGTGCTTTGTCTATTAAAATATTTATTTTCCGTATTGTTGCAGGGATACGGAAAAAAACAGATGATATTTTTATAAGCAAGGGTATTTCCAAACTCCCTTTATAGGCTAAATGAGGAAAATATGCCAATTACTTATTGTCTTCATATCGATGTCGATAGACTTACAGAACATGTTAATGACGAACAAGCATTCACTTGAGTTCGTTATCCTAATGTGAGCTTTCTTCCATATTTTAGGAGAACTAGAATAAAGTACTTTGTTAATCAGGTATCAACATGCTGTGGCCCATCCTCACGAAGGTCACGTGTTAGTCTGCTACGACACCCACGTGAATTGAAGGGGTGAACTCTAAGCCGATGACAGCACGGAAAATAACGTCACTGCTTATATAAATAAGTATTGCATACAAGAGATTGCAGTTATACCACAGGCAAGGAAGCCTTCAATAATCGCAAATATTTCGCAACGACGACACATGACCCTACGCACACAAAAGATTCGTCCTTCGCTCATCCAATTCATCAGAGGAGCTGTGTATTAATTATCCCGACGTACCCACGTGCTGCCTACATGTCATGCCAAGATCAGAACAACACAAGAGCCACTAAATAGTACCGCAAACACAGCGTTAGCTTGAAGTTTTTCAGATATGTTTTGAGGTCAGCTTCATAGTGTTGTAAGTACATCCACTCGCAGCTCTACATTAACATTTAGCGGTGCAACTACATCTAAAAACGATTGTACTACCGGTGACAGCCTAATTGGCAAGTTTTTGCAAGCTTTCCGTAATTGGTCCTAGATATCAAACGAAAAGCATAACCTTAGTCCTCACGTTTGCAGACCATCAGGAGACCTGGTTCGTTCCGTTGAGCAACGCGTGTCAGAGGAACGTAACGCCCGGCGCCAATGTCAGGCCCTTAAATCCAATTATCTGCTTCCGCCTTACAATATAATGCGTAGTGTACTGTTATAATTATGTTCATTATTGTTCAAGGCTAGTAATTTAATAATATCCATATACAATATTAGCTCATTAGATAAGATAAGTTCAATCAAATTCATGTTTTCGTCGAAATTAATTTTATTTTTATAAAGGAAAAAGTGTACGATTAGGTCTTTGAACAAAATACAAACATTATTAATTTCTCCTCAGAGAAACATAGTGGTTGTTTTTTTATTAAATAATCTTAAAAAGAAAAATCAAATTCAATATCATTTGCAAAGCAATTTAGGAGGCAAAAAGCGTTGTTTATGAAACATGGCACGTTATTTAAGTAAAAAGAGCTAATTCGGCTGCGAGTGCCGGAAATGGGGACGTTGGAACATCAGCGGAGAGTGGCAGCGAGGTGGTGGGCGGCTCCACGGCGTCATTGTCCAGCCGCGACCAAGGTCAGCGCTTGACCCAGCGGTCGTTGACAACAATACTAATGACACAAATAACTCACATATTGAATTGGACTAGTTCGTGATTCTTATTGTCAATCTTAGGATGCGATTTAATAAGAAGTAAAACCAATACATTCGTTAAGATATTTTAAGAAACCGTTTACATCGCAATCGTGGTAAGATACTGCAATAACTATTTTCGTAGAATTACGCATCGAACAGGAAAATCCGTAGCTTTTTCTGCAAGTTCGACAAGAAAATGACATGTTCTGCGAAAAGCAATGTATTGAGAAAAATGTAGCGATTCTGAGAACTCATTCGAGTAAACAGCGTTGGCGAAGCGTAAACGTACGCAATCCGCTTCTGACATAAACGATTGGCATTTGTTTTAACCTTGCACCTCAACAAGGAGTATTCATTAATAAATCTTGTTTCTTTTCGTTTGTAAAATAACGTTGTAATAATTATTATCAGAAATCTTCATTTTCCAGTTTCTTGCTATGTAACCCTACCAATAATGAAACACTGAAATCGTTTATCGATGAGAAGCGAACAGCTATCATTCTTCGCTAAATATTTAGATGAGCTCGCAGACTACAACATAGGTAAACTAAGTCGGGACACAAACAATGGGTTCACTTCCAAGGAAATTCAAAATAGACTATCATTTGTAATGTAATTATGTCCGTTGACACTTCGACAGCTAGCTGACCTCAAATGGAAATGGCAGAAATCATCTGCCTAGCCTTTTCCCAACTATGTTGGGGTCGGCTTCCAGTCTAACCGGATGCAGCTGAATACCAGTATTTTACATGGAGCGACTGCCTATCTGACCTCCACAACCCAGTTACTGGGTAATACGATACCCCTTGGTAAGACTGGTTGTCAAACTTTCGGGCTTCTGACGACCCGTAACGACTGTCAAAGATCTACGAATGACAGCCGGGACCAACGGCTTAACGTGCTTTCCGAGGCACGGAGAGTCTCGGTACGTAAAGATGGTCACCCATCCACGGACCAACCCCGGCAAGCGTAGCTTAACCTGATGGATCGACCCGTGCGGCTGTTATTACTTAGCCACGAGCTTCTCATGGAAATGGCAGAAATATTACACGGAATTTATTTCGAACCAAGGATCATTTCGGTAAATGGGGTCACTGGTTCATTACATACTCATAAAAATTTATAACCATTTAAAACTGATTCTCTCTAAACACATTAACATAATTAGGAATTGGAAAATGATGAGTTATAAGTAGTTCGTGACAAATATTTCAGCAACCGCGACGTGGTGATAGATACAAACAAGTGTACGGAATACAGAGCCATAGCAGTTCGCTCCCCGGTCCAGGGTAGCGTAAACACAATTAGTAGCTAGCAAACAGAAATGGCGCCCGCTCTAAACGTTTTTACGCGCTGCTGCCCCTAAGGATTGTGTCTGGATTGAACCTGAGACACTCAACCTTCTTCGTTATTTTTTTTTATTTTCCAGAGCACAGAATTAAGATACACAATGCTCTTGCTTTTTACTCCACTACCCCGTTTTGTGATTTCATCTGCGTTTCTAGTTTCATATCTAAGCTCACTGCGCTATTCAGAAAAGCCTGACTTCAGCTTCACTGATTACTTTGTCGGAGTTAAGCCTAGGGATAAAGATCCCTAAGGAGGTATACTAATAGGAGTTCCATTGCTTGTGCGCAAACTTTATGATCTCTATGATGTCTGTTTAATTACAGATTACAAGATCAACAACGTTAATTAAAAGGTTCTTGTTACTCGTCTTCTTATGATTTATTCTTTGTTTTTTCTCGTTCTTCTTATTACCGTATCCTTCACTTCACTCTGCCAGCTATCACGGTTTTCTCATTGCTATCCTAAAGGAATCTGAGTGGAAATGAGCCTTCGATTTTATCTTAAGTTAGATTTTGTTTAGGCAGCTTTGCGAGCAGTTTGTCAAACTGTGGCCAACTGTGTGTTTCGCCCCCGTAAACCACTATATTGCAACTTTCATCGAAATC